>MU269990.1:37543626-38143626 GCA_021432705.1 Caranx ignobilis | reverse complement strand
TTAACTACAGCAACTACTATTACTATTACAAGACCACAGGCCTTTAACACAACAAATGAATGAAATACAAAATTTTGCAAATCTAAAACTCTTTTTGCCTTTTACACAACAGCTGAGCTGAGTGATGTCACCCAGAGTAAACCCTCTCGTCTGCTTGCTCTCGCACTAACAGCCAGCAGAGGCATCTCAGTGTTTGATCCTAATGTTTCCTTACAATGCATAACAGCATGAGCTCTGCTGGGAAATTACATCTCCACAATTTCAAATTGCATCTCTCCAACTTCTGACAGCAGGAAAATTGGATTTTGTGGAGTAGAGGTGCATGTGTGTGTGAGTGAGTGTGTGTGTAAGGTCGCAAGAGACAGATATGTGTTTGTGTATTATTGTGAGAGTACGAGCCACAGGCAATACCAGCAAATGATCAGATACTCCCTCAAACCCCAACTGAAATATCTCTCTCTCTCTGTCTCTCTCTCACACACACAAACCAGAGGAAAGTGACTAAATCAATGGTGATGCTGGCAGCTGTACTTTACTATAAACTATCCATCATACTCACACGCTTGCAGGTTTACACACACACACACAGTATAGACAGCCAATTAATCAATCAGTGTTTGAAATGCAGACATGAACAGGATCAATAACCCTGTTAAGAGCAGTCATATGTTTCATATAAGAGAAGGAAACCAGTTTGCAGTTTAAATCAGGTGAATCAAACCAGACTAGGACTGACTTGTAACACACAGATGAGCAAAAAAAAAAAGCACTGCATGGCTCAAAATCTCAGTCCAGTACAGTGAGTTACTCGTGTATCAACAGTTATCCATTCTTCTTTTCCTATCCAAAACCACAAACACACACTCTCTCTCTCGCACAGTCTGTCAGCCCGAGTATATGAGAGATTCTGTGACACATGACCACTAATGGAGCCCCTGAACTTCAGAAAGGCAGGGACAGATCAATATTCATCTCCAGCATCCACCCTGCAGACACCGAACAAGAGTCCTGGCATCAGGTCACATCCGCAGTGTGACACTATTTAAGTGTGTTAGAGAGAAGTAATGTAACGAGCAAGGTGGCAAAATGTTCTCAGTAAAATCACAAGGACCCACACACTCATGTATGACCACTGTACCCACGTGGGTAAACTTCTGCATTGTTGTTTTATGCTAAATGTGAAGATTAGATTAGCATTCTTTAGCTTCTTCTTTAGCTTTATATTTGTCCATTTTAACTAAACAGTAAGTATCACTGATTGGCATTGGCTACACAAGCTCATGCTGCTTCAATCATTAAATAATAGACTGAGTTCTGACCTTTGCCCCCAGGCTCAGTGATAGGATGGTGTCCTCAAAGGCAGAGTGTGTGTCCACATGAGGAGGAATACCTGAAACATTACACACATGTAGAACAAAAATCAGTGGACAATGGCTCATCAGGCTTCTTTGATGCCTCTAGGATTCTTTCATGATGAGTGAAACTCAGCTCAACTAATCATGATCTTTAAAGATAAACTTGAACAAGCAAAATCAAGAGTTCAAGATCCCTTCCTTCCAAAACCTTATTCAGTTCCTTTAAGGTCACTGCTATAATTATTTTTAATAAACTGCAAAAAGAAAGTGGGGGTTAAAATCTTCCTAAGTTGCAAAGGTGTCTGCTGCCTCCTTGTGGTAGAAATCCAAACAATTTTAGTGACCACAGTTCAGTAATTGGGTCTGAAAGATTATTATTAGATTTTCAGTATCACTTGCATCTGAAATAAATCAGACATTATACTGTCAATATACTATTGGACAATTGGTTGGCATTTCAATGTGACATTGACTCTTGTGTTTTGACTAGCTGCCATTTTCCCCACATGTGGTCAGTCATTTTCACATAACGTCATTTGTAACATGAGTGGATTTATTTACCCTGTCCAGATTCATACTGGTTGACAGTCAGTTGGTCAGGCAGGATGTCAATGTGTCCGCTCCTCAAACAGCGCTCCAGAACAAGCAGACACTCATCAGGTAGACCTGGACACACACACACACACACACACACAAAGACATACATCAAGTGTTCTGTTATTTTGCCCTACTTTTTTTCTGTAACATCTTCTCTTTTATTACAGAGGAAAATGCCAATATTGGTGTGGTATCTAATGACATGTCTATGTCGAAAATATAAAATGGAAACTATTTTACCAGTGGAGAGCAATGAATATTGATAGATGTAGACTGGCACTGAAGTGTAGGATTTCCAACTGTATCATATTTAACAAATGCTGTCACTAGCGCCATAAAAAGACTAAGCTGAAGGCGGCGGAGCAAAGCATGACATGTCTCTAAATCTCTGCATGGCAATTATTGAGTAAAATGTCATGTATGATAGAAGTGATATATCAACAGCCAAATATATAAATATGTTTTATCATAAAACCCAGAGTTTAAGAAAAAATGGATTAAAAAAAGAATAAGATTACCTGCAGGTAGTGGCTTGTCCTTATCCACATTGTTGTTGTCGTAGCGGAATTCAAAACCATAATGTTTGACTCTTCTGTGCTTTAGAGCCTTTTGAGCTGAAGAGTATAAGAATGAAATAAGCCAAGTTGTAAAATAATTTTGTACATTGATGCAAACAGGACAAATAGGGAGGTAGGAAGTTACCCAGAACTTAACAAAACACAGCCCAAACAAAACACATGGCACAGGCCCTCACCTGTGACATCATCATTAGTGGACGACCAGTCTATAGCTGCAAGCAACAAAGCTTCTTCCTCTGGAGACACGAAATTTTCCTCCAAGACTAATCCCTCTGGCAAAGGAACAGACTTCTCCTCCTCACAGGTGACTGAACACAAACATACACAACACATACAATAAGTATCAGACTACTGGTTGCAACAATAGATTTCTTATGGGACTCAAACAAATGAAACGGTTGTTGATCAGCTCTGACTTTCTCCAAGAATGTAAATTCAATATTAATGTATCATTCAAGCACTAGAGCGATGTGTGTGTGTGTGTTTCAGTGTTTAAGATAAGCACCTGAGTTAACATAACTGAGGTAGAGTGTGACACTGTCCTCCCCGCATTGCAGAGGTTGTCCATTAAGGTGGACGAGGGCTCTCTGAGCAATCTCCTCAGATCTGGAGACAGAATGACAATAGAACAATACAAGTTTAAAACTACAATTTTCCAAGAGATGATCATTGAGAAGGGGCCACACAGCTCAAGTTAAATGTGCTTCTTGCATCAACTGTACCTGTATGTGACAAAAGCATAAGGCTTGTGAGGGGGCATTAACAGGGCCTCCACCTCCCCCATCTCTTTCAGCACTGCGGAAAGCTCCTCCCGACTCACGCCGTTGCCCAAGCCGCCGTTAGCCACCACCAAACTCTGCAGAAGAGAAGGGTTGATAGGAGAGAACTGTATGATTTTAATGGACATTCATTCTCCTTGAAGAAAGAAAAAAAACTGCAAAACACTGGGTAGTTGCAGCTTCTCGGATGTGAGGACTTTAAGTTACTGACAGAAAGGTCATGAGTTAATTAATAAAGTAACTTGAACATTAACTTAAAACATCATTAGTTTTCATTCTGTCTCACGTTTCTGTTGTAATATGTTAACATTTTTCTAGTATCATGCCATGATCCCAAGAACCTATTATTTCATAAATAGTAATCAGTATACAAGACTATTTACTATTTACTAATTACTTTTCTCTCATATGAGGAGACTTAACAGTAACTTCAGTCGTAATATTTGATTAAACAGACTCCAAAAGACACATGACGCAGACTTTACAGTAATCATTTTTCACTTCAATGCAGACGTATTCACTTGGTAGCTTCTTGTGTCATCTATTCACTGACAACATTTATGCATTTACCACATCCACACTGGACTACAGCAACAGCATCCTCTATGGCTCATCATCCTAGTTCCTCAATAAACATCAATACATCCAGAACTTTGCCACCCGCCTGCTCACTCACACCCGTTCCCGAGACCACATCACCCCCGCCCCCCAAAACCTGCATACATTTCTAAATCTCCTCCTCACACACAACGCACCAAACAACCAGGCCCACTCATACCTCACAGACCTGCTCCACCACCACACCCCTTCCCTTGACCTCCCTCTCCCTTCCTGCAGGGACCAAGCACCGAACCTGGGGGGGACAGAGCCTTTTCCATCGCTGCCTCCTCCCCTCTGGAACTCACTCCCCAAATCCACAAGAGACTGCACACACCTACCAAACCTTCAAATTAATGCTCTTAACCCAACTTTTAAAATTAGCTTTTGATGACTAACTGTGTGTCTAGTACTGTTTTAATGTTGTTTAAGAGACCCATTCATTTTATTTTGATTTTGATCCTGATCTGTTTTATCGTTTTTATCAATGTAAAGTGTCTTTGTAAAAGCGCTTACAAATAAAATACCAAAAACACATCAAAGTGAACTCCATGTGCCTTTTGGGGACACGACTGTTACAATACTGTAGGTTGGAAAGAGTCGGCTGCACAGCTACTGTATATTTTCCTTTCTGTGCCTGAAATCAGCAGATACAAGCTCATGTTGAAGCAATGCTTGGAAATGAGACCGGCGACAGCGCAGCTAATGGATAAAACTCACATTCAGTTCACACGCGCCGATAACCAACTCTGAATTTTATTTCAATGCGTCTAAAAAGTGTGTTTTTGTGAAGTAAGCGAAGGTACATGAAGCTAACTCTCTTCCCCGCCTGACAGCTGACTTACTTCCTGTTTACAAACGTGTGTTGCTGTTGTACCTTGGTCGGCTGCGAGGCCGTGCCGATACCTTCATGTTTCAGTAAAGTGTGACTCGCTTTTAGTTGTTTTCGGAGAACTTTCTTCTCCTCTTTGCTCCTTCTGACGGCCTTCACGTTGTTTTCCACACTAGTCTCCATGTTTCGTCATTTTATTTCGTCCGGGTGCAACAAAACGCTGTGGACTTAGTTCCGGCCCTGCTTTGCTTTGGTTTAACCAGCAGCGCTCTGGTTACAGAGTAGCTACATACAGTTAGGATATAATATTTGAATACGATATGATTAAGGAATGTTTTAAATTTTGTCATTCATTATCATTAGTGAGAAAACAGTTAATTGTACCTTTATGAGAAATGATGATTATGATCGCTTGTGAAACTCAGGGACGTGTTGATGTTGGTCTGTATCTGCTATCTGTCTGTATGTATATGCACAAGACTAGTGGACAACAATCAGCTAGGAAAATCCACTGCTGAGGCACTTCTGTTTAATGACCCCACAGCCTGTAGGTTACAACATGACACATAACAAATGTGTCACATAAATAAAGCAACAAACATAAATAGGATTTTATGACAAAATGAATCAGACATTCATTACTAAAATAACAAATAAATCAAACATCTAAAAGGAAGTGAATATTCAAGAAACATACTGAAACCCTACGATTTTACAACTTTACCTGAAATCACAATAATTTGAACATAGACAGTCTTGCCAATAGTTCTTCACTGAATAAATAGGATTCACATTTCCCAGGGCAGACATTTTGACTGGAAAAGCACAGGTGTAACTGACAACATTAAAAATGGATGTGTTCCAGCCATCAGTCCTGTGCAGTGCAGCAGTTACACTCTGTCTCCAGTCAGTGGCATGGGTAACACAGCTAGTTAGATCCTGCAAAGCTGGGACGTATCATTCTCTACGGTATGTATCTATAGCTCTTTTTTTTTTCTGAGGGCTTCTCCTCTCGTCTGTTCTCATATTCCAGCCTTACTGACGACTGGTGTTTTGCCTTGTGGCTCCATTATATAGACCTAAACCCTGGTGGTATATCCATGCTACATGCCTCCCTAATCTCCCAACAGCAGACAGATAAAAATGCTCCCTGGATCTTACTATTGGTCATACTAACCTGATGCTCCAGGATGAAATTTAACTCTGTTGTGTGGAAACTATTTGTCATTCCATGTTCATTTCATTCATTTGGGCTCTACGCAAATTTTGGCCACTGAGGTCAACCCTTAATCATGAACAATTGTCATTACAGTGGGCTGTTTGGTTTGTTTCTTTCCATCCTATTCAACAAAACACAAAATAGGTCAGCTGCAAATTGCATGCAAGCACATGTATGCATTCATGGCACACGAGTACTGAATTATAATTGATAAATTATGTGTATTGTGTTGGTGCAGTGCCTGCTCTGGTCGCTCTCTGGTCTGTCTGCTCCCTTCCTCAAAGGAGCCAATTAACTCAGATCCTGTGTATGAATTCCTCTACAGCCAGATTAATGACTCTACAGCCCCTCTGGGTACGAGCATGTGTTCCAGCATGCGTGCACGTCTTTGCATGTGTCAGTGAGAATGAAACATGTGGATCAGTGTGTGCCTGTGCGTGCGTGAGTGCGTGCATTTATACACGGCCCTGTTGTGTAATGAAAGCCCTCACCTGTCCCCAGCCATCTCTGTAATCACAGCGCCAGGCCAAGCTGCTGGCCAGTGGGAACCCTTCGTCGTCCTAACAGCCCACTCAGTCTGATCTACAAAACAACAGCTGGTCAGGCAGGAGACCACAAGGCTGCCCTCCCTGACATGAAAAACTAACATCATGCTCCATCTTGTTTTGAATACAGTCTTATTAAACCTTCGCTCCTTTTTCCGCATTGGGTAACAGACCAAAAGGTAAGGTAAGGTTGATTTGGAGCAGGGTTCATATGCTGCTTTTCAAGTATTTCCTGCTATTGAAACCAGTAACTAATATCAAAATGTCTTTCTCAGCATATGGGGCAGTTTCCTTTTCTTCAGTATGTTCAGAATGAGATTTAAGGTTCATCTTTGACCATGGCTGCAGATGAGAAATCTATGTCACCAAAAAGTTGATTAAGTGGCTGATAAATGTTATGTCTCCCAATCGAGATCATGTGGCAGGATCAACAGATGGACCTTGTTGTAAGGTTTGTTACTCAAGAGCTGTTTCCGAGGTGAATAACAAAGTTCATCTTATTTGTACTTTTATGTAACAGTTCAACCTAAGGTTTGTCAGCCGCTCATGGGCACATGAAGGATGATTACAAATGACTGAATTAGTGTTGTACCAAGTGGAAATGTCACTTGAAGGCTATGAACAGGAGATTAGGAAGATATTTCCCTTGCTAATGCTCAAGGACAGCTTCACCTCACACATCAGCCAAGCTCTGAAAAAGCAGCGTAATGGTGAGAACTTGAGTGGAGCCACTTGTGTACCCTGCAGCATGCCATCACCCTTTGAAATGCAGGGCCTGTAGCCAGAGGCCAAACTCCTGTTGCTGGCATCTTTGTATTCTAATTGCTGGAGACTACAGGACAGAGATGAACGGGTAAAGAAACTAGATCCTGCTTTTTAAAATAGTGGTCTTGATCTTGATACTGCTCTCTGGGAAATACATGATATTAGATATCTGTCTGCTCTTGGAGAAAGATGAGGTGATGAAACAAAGTAGAACTCTATCAATGTATTTTCCATGGAGATGATAAAGCAGGAGATAGTTGGAATAAAAAGGTTAAACAAAGGATAAATCAAATGAAATTCACCCTAAGTTTGACAACACACATGCATGTACAGTAGATACCAGATCAGCTAACTGTTCTTTTAACTCAATTCAAAATGAACTTAATATAACATACATGCAAGCAGGTAGTAAACAAATGTAAACAGCCAAAGTTTTGTGTTTCATTGCACAGTTTGCAACTAGAAAAAACTAGAAAAGAGGGCGTCATACTGAAGCACTAAAGAAAACAAAAGCCCAGTTTATTCTTTGACTTACAGTGCCACACTATTAATAGCCTTTGACTTACAGGCTATTAATGGATGGCCAGCAAAACAAAGTTACTCATAAAAGTCTTTGGGAAGATCTCCAAGGTTTACATATATCAACAAGCCAAAATATTTACAGAGCTGAGCATTGTATTTGGTGATGTGGGTGTCATCTCTCTCTTGGCTGATATGGATTCCTCTTCTCCAATCACTGCCACTTGTGAAAAAGGTTTTGGCAAAGCTGCGTGCTAAATCATTTTTTACTGCCAGCTATTTGTAGACTAACATGCAGACTAAAGCTTTGGAAATTTGGTGTTTATTGCAGGGGGAGGAAATAACACAAGCACGTTTGATGCAGGTAATCTAGTTTGATATTCTTTGCGCTTTTGTGATTGTCCCCCAGAGAGGAGAGAGTAAAGTATTGCTGTTGTAATCATGGATAGGGCCCAACAAGAACATCTACTTTTGTTACGTTACAGTTCTAATAGAGATATGGTAAAACACAGAAACACCAGATTCACACATCTATTTCACTATATTTGAACTTAATATTGCTTTATTTGCTGTGAGTGTGTTTTTTGTGCAGGTTGAATAAACAAAATCAAGACCGAACTCAACACAGCCTGGCAAGCCTCTTTTTCTTTATATAATCTTAAGCTACCTCCTGGATCAGGCCAAGTGATCCAACTTAAGACTCAATGTCACCCTTGAATAGCCCATGTGTTTTTGATGAACAGTGTGCATTAACCACTTAATAAGATGAATCCATGCATATTTTCAATGTATGTTTTTGTATTATTTACCAAGCATGAAACCGTCATCAAACTTTAACTTGGTAATGAACAGTGTGCACATACGTGTACGTACAGACACACAGACACACATACACAGAGAGAGAGAGAGAGAGAGAGAGAGAGAGAGAGAATGTGAGGAATGGTGTCTCTGAGGCCTTGTTGACACCCCCTTTGTCTCTCCACTGATTTAAAGTGTAACCCTGCCAGCACTTTTCTATCCTGATCACACACACACACACACACACATACACACAGCTGTCTGAGTGGGCCATGGTCCACCCCAGACATAGATGCCTGCACACCTCGCCCTGCTATCCAATCACCCCAGCACTGGATCTCTGTGACAATGGGTATCCCTGGGTGAAATTACTTTTGGTGCGACACTGGCAGAGCAGCAGGGTGGTAACATGGCAGCCTTTTTGATCTGTTAAACCCACTGGGAATGACCTTGGAATCTGGTGATGGAAGGGTTCAAGGGAATTGTGTTCATATACATGCTATCCTGCAGTGACCCTTCTGTCTGTACAAGAGAAGGTGTGTGTCAAGGGGGTTTAACACTAGTTCAGAGATAACACTGTTCTAAGCAGCTGTCAAGTGAGAGATGAGCTGAGAGGGTCACTGTCAAAACCCTTTTCTTAGCAACAGCAGAAAACAGAGGAAAACGTAGGTAAAGACACAAACCAGTGCACTGAGCCATAAGGATTATTAAAATGAAATGATATAGTTTTCAGGCAAAATTTTTTTTTTTTTTTTGCTTTGTTTTTATTGTGAGTTAGATGATGAAAATCAGCTGTCTACCACTTCTATGTCTGCTAATTGTGAAGCTACACCATGAAGCAGCTAGCTTAGCCTAGCATAAGGCCTGTTGCTATGTTTACCATACATAGACTGCACTGGCTGCCTGTGTATTCCTCCATCATTCAAGTCAAACTCATTTTTTTTCTGACTCCTTCATGACCTACAAGTCTTTTTATTGTCATTAATGAGTGGCAGATGTCATCCAACAGCTAAGAAAAAAACATCCACTGTCAGTGCAGTGCAGTGTAGTGGCAGCAAGAAGTTACTGCATTGTCTATGTCATCATACTTTTCTTAGGATTTCAAAATCCACAAGCACAACATGACCTAAAAGGGCAGACAGCATGATGAATTGTTGCATCAGCTGGTTTAAACCCAGCTTTTTAAAGAGAGGTTGCACTGTTATTCTTTTTTGCCTCTGCATATTTGCTCCATAGATAGGCCTACTGAATGATAGTGGTAGCTCCCGGATCCAGCAGACAATGTGAATATTTTGATTGGAACATTTGTAATCCACCTAGTGTCAGCAATATTATTGAATAAATAACCTCAAGTCTCCCAGAGAGAGAGGCAGAGAGAGAGGCAGAGAGGGAGAGAGAGCGAGAGAGAGAGAGAGAGAGAAAGAGAGACTTCGTGGTTTTGGATAGGAAACACTCATGCAGAGATTGTGGAAAATAACACACTCTATTGGTCATTTAGTTGGTGCGTGACATCACTCTGTGTGTATGTGAACCATGGGCGGTCCACTGAGGATGGCTACTTTAGGAGAGGGCCGTGCCCCTGGTGACCAGATAGAGTTGGACAACAGCGAGACCAGCTGCCACTGGATGCTTCAGAGAAGAAAGTGGCACAACAAAGAAGTTTCCAGTCAGGAGACGAGCTCCTCTATCAGAGATCAAGATAAAGAAGCAGCAGCAGCTGTTCTCTTTTTTTCCTGTTCATCCTGAGATCACAACCAAAAGAGGAAAGGTAACTGGTCACTGACGGGATCTGGTTTGAGTTAATATACTGAGTAATGGTATCATTTCTATTGCAATAATGACAGTAACCACACCAACCCCAACCTTTGCAACTGACAACCTAGAAAATACATTTAAATACATTGTATAGCAATGTATAGCAACTAACACAAGGTGAAGAAATGTTATTGGTCTGTGCATCAAATTATTATCCTGATTGTACTGCACTGTAATGCATGGCATGGTTTGTGCATGTGTGTGTGCGCATATACACATATTAAAACACCCACTTGAAGGCTTTGCTCATTTCTATTGGCACTCATTAACCAAAATCTTGTATTATTTCTGCTTTTTCTGGATCAGTCTCAAGGAAGGAGCCACGCCCATCTGCAACTTTCCCTATATTTTCTTCACCCCCTCTTCTCAGCAGCAGGTCCCTCTGCTTTCCTCTCGCCTGTCCTCTCACCCTGTGATACGACCATGGACCGCTCAACGCAGGAGCTGTTCCTCAACTTCATGATCGTCTTAATCACTGTGCTGCTAATGTGGCTGCTGGTGAAAGCTTACCAGGACTGAGCCCCGGTGCAAAAAGAAGTGAGCAGATCAATGGGGCGCAGAGGGGGTGGATGGAAACATAGGTGTGGAGAGGAGCCAGAATGGTCACCATAGGACTTTGTGCAGACACAGCGTTTACATATTTTCATTCTTTTAGACTACGCTCACCGGTCTCGTTCAGAGCTCTAGTATTCTTATGAGGTCAAAAACCATGTGATTGCTAAAGCCAGGGCAGATTGTCAAAGAAAACAAGACTTGGATCCGAACTTGTATCCTGAGATGTTGTTTGAATGTGGCCTTGAAATTCTGGCAAGAGCCAGAAGGTTAAATCAGACTACAAATGGAAGGTGAATAAAAATAACTGAGCTGATTTGAGTCTCTAATTCACTGTGAAGACCTTTCAAGTCACTGCTAGAAAACAATTCAATGTTGCTATAGCCATAAATAGTAGTAGATACAGTACTGTGTCATTTATGTGACCTTCCGTATATTGAACTATGCCACTGTATGTATTGTTTCTGCTAAAGTAATGAATATGTCAAATGCAGACACTGTATTTAGACATCAACACAAATAATGAAGCATTATGTTTATGGACAATTCTTACCATAAAGCAGTCTTTCTTTTGTTGGATTCTTTTTCTTTTTCACAACACAATCCTATTATCTATTCCTGATTAACAGTGCACTATGAAGCCCATATTTTTCTCCTTGCATTTCTTGAAACTTCTTACGTTGTTACATGCTTTGAAGCTACAGAGTGTTTCTCTAGGCAGATACAGATAAAGCGGCATATTTGCATCAAACAAGCAGTGAAGGGGATCAGGTGATTTATCTATTGGTCAGATGTGTACTTGCCGTATGTGGTATAGCATTGTGAGGAGAAACAGGGCATGCATGTATACATGACAGTCTGGAACAGAATGAAGGCAGGTGAAATCCAGTCAGATAATTTACACAGTATTGCCATGAAACCACTTCAGCTGAGTTGTAAACTGAGTAGTATACACGAGCAGATATCTATCAGCTACAAAAAAGAAGAATTAAGAGAGGACGATTATGAAAATAACATGTAAAAGCCCAGATATAGGGCTACTTTCTGAAAATATTGCAAAACAAAGTGTCTTCTCTAATCTTTACAGATAAACTCAAATAAAACACAATTTGGTGAAAGGGCTTTCAAACAGTCCACTATTCATGCATCTCATGAGATGTCTTATATGGTAATGTGCCCATAGAGACCCTTATGTGCTGTTGCCAGCACAAAAATAGTCTAATCCATTCAGGCTGCAAAATCACCAAATTTGGAAAAGGTCAGGGAGGCTGAATTCTTTGTGGAGGCTGTAAATGGAGCCTTGAAAGTGTTATATTATAAAGTCTATTCATCTATCTTCTATCTGGAAGAGAGCTGATAAATTTACAGATACCATAAGTTCTTCTCTGAGTGAATTCTACATTTGAAACATATTAAACAGACAAGAAAAATATTCATGTACTAAAATAGCATTTCTTAAATAATCATCTGCTCAATAGGGTTCCTCCATGGGAGGGACCATATTTAGATTGACACAACAAAGAGCCTATGACGGCAGGTGTTTGACAAATACAATTTTAAGGAACAAATCCTGAAATAAAAAAATAAATAAATCATTTGGCTCAGGTGCTCTTGTGTTATGATGATCTGTAGGATGAGATGTGGTGTTAGTTAATGACAAACTCTTGATTGTCATTCTCTTCTTTAAGTGTAAGCTGTCCATCATGCGTTCAGGGTTGAAAGGCAAGGGAGACTCATCCTGGGTAGTTGCTTACGTCAGGTAACACACATGTACATCCACTTGCATGTTTGGGTTGAGCATGATTGTGTGTCTGCCGTGTATCACTCTGCTCCACCCCATGGGTCTCTGTATCTGTTGAAGCTGATGAGTTGGCAGTGGAACTCAGTGAGCGCTCGAGGCATGGGCGCCACTTCCTCCCATTGACTCCTCCCGCTGTAGTACACCTACGCAGGTAACAAGAAAACACACTGATTGTATAAATATGGAGTATGCATAATTACTGAAAGTGCTAACACACCCATTCATAATTTCATACTCTCATCCCTCCTTTAATCTTGCATTATTCAGTCTTTTGGGTATACCTCTCCAATCTTGCTCTTAATAGGCTTGGATGACACAGTGCCTTAAGTTGGTCCTTTGTTTCCTTTATCCCCCAGACAAACACAATGAGTACCTCGTCTCATCATCTTTCTTTCCCCATCCATTCACAATGTCAACACTTATATTATTACATCTTCACATAAAATCACATACACAGTAGAATTTATTCATTTCTTGCATCAATATAACTTTCAAATGCTGTCTATTGCAACCTTTGTCTTTTTCAATGGGATAATGTTATGCCAGTGTTTCCTTGATCACTTCCTCACACATTCACCATTAGAAAATGTCTCATTGTATCTGATGGTTCCAGCTTTAGATCATAAAACTTGGACTTTGAACACCAGCTTAGTTTAACACAAGTGAATACAGGTCTCTGTGAATACCTGGACTTCATCAGTGATCTCATCAGGAGAATAGTCTCCACCAAGGATGTAGATTCTGTCTCTCATACCAACTGCTCCAGCATTGAACCCTGCACACTCAAATGACCCTTGACCCTTCCACACGCAGGTCTCTGGACAAAAACTGTACACCTGGACAGGAGAAAAGAGACATTTTTAAATTGTCTTGTGAGAGATACACTTGAAGTACACAATTTTATGCTTTAAGACTGCAATGCAGTGACTGATTAAGTGATAGGTTCATCAGTGGCTTCATGCATCAATACCTTGTAAGTGGACAAGTCACAGAGGTGCAGTGTATTATGAATTGACACTGCCTTGACCAGTGTCGCATGGAAGAACTGGCCAAACTCTGCCACCAGACGGCTCCACTGGTCCTGCTGGGCGTCATAGCAGAAGAAGCAGTCCAATGAGGGATTGAAGGAGTCTGTGATTTCTACCTCAGATCCAAGAGTATATATAATGTTGCCACAAGCACTGGCCTCAGGGTAGAAGATGGCAGTGGGCAGTGGGCTGACTGAGCACCAGGTCTGATTCAGAGGGTTATAATACTCCACCTAGATTAGGTAAGAAAACATCACAATTTGTCCTGCACATTTCATACTACAGTTTGGTCACACACACAGATATGAGGGGCTTGCTGTTACCTCCAGAAGATGCGGAGCTCCTCCTCTGGATCCCTTGGTCCGTCCCCCAATGACATACACTCTGTCCAGGCAGGTTACAGCTGTGTGCATGGTGCGAGGCTTAAGCATGTGCGGTGCAGGTCTGCAGGTTAGGGTCACGGGACAGAAGCACCACACCTCATCGGTGGCATCATGAAATGGTTCCGCCACATGGAGACGTATTGCCCGGCAACAGTTTCCACGACAGCCGCCTGTCACAAACATCTAATATCAAATGTAAAGAGGATGAGATGGTGAAACTGAGAACATGATGCAAACATTTGTAGTTATAAAACTTTCAGAACATAGTAAATCCCTTGATCTCATTCAAAACTGTTTGATTATAAGGAGGAAGGTCATAATCATTAATTAGCTAATCTGGAATACTGGATTCTAATTTTAAGGATCTGAAAGTGATATATGAAAGACAGTGTCCTTATTTTTGCAAGATGATTCTTTTTTTTGTGTAAAATGACTATAAATTGATTATTTTATCTGTCATTTGTTTAACATTATCACCTTATTTATAGGCACTGTTTCAAAGTGGTTCACATCACTTCAATTTAAAGGGTCACAAGCCAAAAATGTTAAAAACCACTGTCACAAAGAGCAACAGCTGGTATTTCTGCACCACACCATACCTTCTCAGCATAGCTGGTAAGGAACGATCCTGGTGGGTCTGGCAATGTGCTTGCCCCCTCCCCGTGCCCTGTTTGCAGCTCTTTCCACCGGTCTGTTTCCAGACAGTAGCAGAAGGTGTGGCGGATCTCGCCATTCTCCTCTGTCTTGTGGATATAGATGTAGCTCTGCGCAGTTGCTGGCCTGGCATCAGTGAGGAGGCCGTTGCACTGAGTCTGTCTGCTCTGGGCCTCTGACAAAAGGACAAGACAGGACTCATCGCTGCAGATCAGAGAGTCTGAATCATGAAGAGTCTGAGAGAGAAGGTAAGGGATGAGTAGCACATGAGAAGATCAGACAATCACAATATTACATCTTAAATCAACAACAAATGCAGCACGTTCATACCTTTAGCACTGGTGCAGGTAGATGGTGCAGTCTGGTTAGAGGTAACAACCCCGGCAGCAACTTCTGTCTTCCCGGGAGATCATGACGTATCCATCTAAGAAGTGCCATAACCACTGCCTCCTCACTGGGCATGTTTAAAACATCTGACCTTAGGCATGCCTCCAACACATTCATCTATAAGAAACAGTTGAAATAGTAAATACTGAGTAATTCATTTTAATGTAAAATCTTTTTTTTTTTTTTTTTATAATTATTATTATTATGAATCTTAAACAGCAGAAATTGTTTGGAAGAAAAGTTACATCCCACTGCAACTGACGTTCCAGACTTGAGTCATTCAATCAAATCTCAGTCTTCAGACAGCATTGGTCAAACTGTGTGCTCTGGTTGCTGGAACAAAAACCTGCCCTTTGAGGAAAGTTTCATGCCTGATCTATCTGCATTTTCTCCTCCCTGTGTTGCATAAATTGACAACATGTATCATTTTGCCCATTTGAAAGATGCAAGTCATCGCTTAAGCCTACAGAGGGCATATATATATATATACATATATATAAACCTCTCCTTTTCTAATTAAAAAGTCATTTTTTTCCTAAAGCATCAGCATAGCACCTGCATATCCAGGAAGTCCTGGGTTTTGGAAAGTTCAAAGAAGTTCTGAACCACAAACTCATTGGCATTTTTGAGGAGAGAGGCCGAGCCGTAGCCCTCAGCGAGGGACAGGAGGGTGAGACAGTTGCAGAGATCCATGGTTCCTATCAAGAAGTCACTGCATGCTTTAGACAGGATTGATACCTGAGGAAACAACATAAAAATAACACAGAAATGCAGATCTTGTTGATACATTAAAAAAAAAACTGCATGTGAGAGATAATTTCATTCATACACATTGTGCATTTGTTCATTTGGCTCAGCTTATTCACGTAAAATGTCATTCTTTCTAAATTTGCATCAGCCTCATAGTCACTCTGAATTACCATTTTGAACTCATTCCAGTAATCAATATTTGAATTGGACCAGGCTAAAGAAATGCTAGTTGTGATACACAATGACACAGACAATATAACGTACAATGTACAATCTGGACCAAAAAATACTCACCCAGATATTTGTCTAAGATAACATCATGAAGTATCTGAATATATTTTTGGTGTAGTTCAGTGTCTTTTCTGACGATGAAGTTCTGCTCTTTAAATCATTTACTCAGCAACTGCAGTGCCCCCGCCTGTGACATGAGGCTGAAACCAATTCACGCCCTGCATTTTCTCTTGCAGACATGATGCACAATTAAGGGGGGGGGGGGGGGGGGGATGACAAAGATGTTTGGTGAGCACAAATAGTTGTGTTGCTACCTGCAGAAATGAGGCAAGCTGGAACAGCATGTCGACATTGCTCTCAGTGATGAGTGCCTCTCCAGAGTAGGCAAAGTCAAGGAATGAACCCACTGCCTCCGGACACAGGTTACCCAGAGTCACTGAACCATCACCACGCTCTCGCATGTCCACCTCGAACATAGCCCTAAACACAGAACATTGACACATGATAAGATAGATAGATAGATATATAGATCGATAGATAGATAGATAGATAGATAGATAGATAGATAGATAGATAGATAGATAGATAAATAGATAGATAGATACCTGAAGAAATCACTGCATGCTGCAAGAACACAACGATGACAGAGAAAACTGTGCTCCTGGACCTTAATAGTGAAGTCAAACAGCAAACCTCGCTCCCTGAAGGACCTGAGCACGCCCAGGAGCTGCAGTCCGTGGGACTCAGACACCCGCAGCAGGGTCCGGTGCTCTGGGACCCCATTGCATTGTGGAGCATTGCCAGGTTCACTACTGGGAGGGCTGTTGCTGGAGTTATGGGCGTTGATGGCACAAGAGGATGACTCTTGATTTTCATCCATTTTCCCAAATTCTGACAACATGAAAAGATAAAATAAATTTGAATGAAATCTAATGATAAAGGTCATTTTGTATTTTCAAAAAAATGTATGTGTGTGTTAGAAGCATAAACCACATTTAAATGATGTATCTCACATCTGCATAACTGAGATTTGGTACCACTCTACAGTACAAGCATATTACAGAGAACAATTTAAGAAAAGAGCTTGGCTCGTGTTTAGCACATTCAGCACTATCACACATTTACTCAGATCTAAAATAAAACATGTAAGGCACTACATTTGATGATGTATCGCTATCAAAAGTCAATGGTATACTAATACAGGAATAAAATATAGCCTACCGGTATGGTCTGAGGCAGGACAAGCACTACTCACAGTGTCAGCACCTCGGACAGCTCTCTCTCTCGCTCTCTCTCTCTCATGCCATTCCAACTTCCGGAAACCTGAAATCACGCGAGGATTCCGACAGCTTTCTGTGTGTCACGGTTAAAAATGTTGCTAACATCGTCTTTGAGAAAAGTACAGTGCTTTGCTAATGATGATTCGATATATTTTTCTCCTTTATAAACCCTAACCCGTTGTGTGCATGTGTGCAGTTCTTTGTTTGCGGTGGGGCTGGCGCAATGGCAGCTGGGAATTGTAGTTCTCGCGTATTAGTCGGCTTAATTCTCAAAACTCGGTGACTGCCCCATTCACGTCTACGGGTTAGTTATCAGACGTTTCAAACATTAGCTTCAGCAGCTGCAAACATATATTAATAAAGGGTGTATAGATAGGGATATGGACGGAATATGTTGCTAAGTAGGCTATGTTGTTTACACGTAAACCCAGGTTTGCTGGCTGTAACTGTTTATGTTTGCACCAGTTCTTCAGGCAGCCACAGTGTTATTCATTAATGTTGACCCTAAATGCAGCAGTGACACAGCACTTGATGGATATTGTTATTTAGAACTGGAAAATCGAAACAAAGAATTATTAATATGCAAATAAAGCAAAAATAAAACTAGAGACTGAATCGTATATTCATTTGGCAGTTTATTAGGCACATGTGGATAAAAATCAATCCAGCCTAATACAATAGTCCTGCAATAAATGTCTCGTTATAGTTTATGTTCAGTTTGTATTGACATTTCGTATACATCTGACATGTATTTTTAATAACTGACAGGCGTTATCAGTGTGTGTATGTGTGTGTGTGTGTGTGTGTGTGTGTGCGCGCGCGCGCGCATGCGTGTGTATTATACTCACACAGCCATGAGGCTCAATGGGCCGTGTGCTCAGGAAATTGAGAAATGCTGTGCAATGCATTTCCTCACCACGGGATGGCGCTGTCTTGCTGTGAGGAAAGATTTGTGGAGGGTGGACGTGTTTATGCATGAGGCAAAAACACTCAATCTGAACCAGTGAAAGTAAGCCTCCAGTTGTGTTGCAGTACCGTTTCACCACCACAGTGCTGCTGCTGACCAAATAACACTCTCCTGCCTGGAAATGTTGATTACAAAGGAAGATGCATAACAGCAGGCCTTTGCAGACACGCACTTATACCACTACAGTGTGCCTTACTCCTTAGTAGCCTATACTGGTGATAATATGCAAACTAACATAATGATAATATGCAAACTAACATAACGACATACTACCACTCATCTATCATCAATACAAGACCCATGGAGTCAATCAGGGATAAAGTGCACAAATCACAGTCAAGAACAAAGAAATAACAACGGGATATCTATACATAAATAAATCATATATATTATAAGACATGTTCCTTTATTTCCACAGACGTCTAACCTGCAGTAGTATATTTACATTGACCATCAAGGCTTCATAGTTGAGAGAATGAGTAAAGATCCTCCAATATAAGTGAAAACAAAAATTAAGGTCATTGTCTTACTCATTTAGGCACCGTTCTTTAACTGGTCATACTATTGTTGTTGTTGTTATTATTATTATTATCATTATTATTATTATTGCTACTACTACAGTGTATGTTATCTATGGATCGGGCCCCCTTCTCTCTTCTGCATCCCTGCATCCCTCCCTCCCTTTCCCATTCCCTCTCTCTCCCTCCCTCCCGGCAGTGCATCCCCATCCCCCACACGGTGGCCGTCTCTTCGGGTGAAAGCTGTCTTCCCAGCGCCACTGGCCCGACAAAACGCTACTGTAGCAGAGCCAGTCCGCACCGACCTGAGCAGAGCAGACACACGGGAGAGCACGTACACACACGGGGAATCTTTTTTTTTTGTATTGTCCGACCGAGTGGCTTTGGTGAGTCTCATCCGTTGTTTATTATGGAGGGCAGGAATGTCCATGTGTCGACTTAGTACTTGTTCCTTTTTTCTGTCTTTTTTTTTTCCTCCTCCGTATCCCTTCAATTGTCCTCCGTGGTGCTGGCTACAGTGGGGAACTAGCGGGCTAAGCTAAACGAGCTAGCCCAAATAGCGGAATCAAACTGAAACTAACCGTTCTGTCGTTATGGCTTTTACCGTGAGTGGTTTGCAGCCAAGTGGTTAAGATATAGCCCCGGTTGTGCCGGTTCAGTCTGCCCTGACCTCCCGTGAGTGTTTTTTCATTCTCATTTGCTAATGTTGCCCCAGCTAGCTCGCCAATTAGCTATTTGAGCAGCGTGTGTGTTGAGGGATGCGGGGATGCTACGGCGGGTTAGCGGTTGTCTTTTCAGGCTAGCAACCGAGCTAAGCTAACGTTAGTATTATGTGACCCACACGGATTTCTACACGGGGTGCTTCGGAATGGTTGAACAGCCATGCTAACTGTAGCTAATCTGGTGATAATTGGCAAGATGGCATCTCGGAGTTGTTATCTAGAAATCGGTGGATTTTCAAAATGGTGTCTTAAGCTTGTTTGAGTGTGACCATTTTTGTCCAACCATGGCTGTTTTGGCGTTGCTGGCTATCTGTGGAATGCAGTGCACCGACAGTGCATGCCATACTCTGATGGACATAACTATATATTTACTGCTGATGTTATGGGTAATAGAAATGCTTCCGTACTCTGCTGAGTCCTCCAGGCTAGAGCTACCTTTATGAACAAAACAACTGTTTTGGAGTGGAACTAATTTGTTTTCAACTGAGTTTTGTTATGTATCTGCGTCGCGTTTCATAAATGTCATATATACTGGCCAAAATGGGGGATAACGTTTAGTCTGCTCATGTAAATATTTGCAAATTGAATTTAAGTTAACTACATCGCTGACAATGACTTAATCTTTAGTTCATAACAAACACGTAGTTCCGCACAGCTACTACCAGAAGAATATTGTTAATGCTAATGTGCACAGAGATTTATATTGGTCTGGTTAATTTAGAAGCTGGATTTGCATCTGATGGTAACTTTTATAACTGATCTAATAATCATTCTATGATCAGTCTTGAAATCATTAAGTTTGTAATATGTAAGAAAATAGTGAATAAGTCCACCTATAGCTCACAGAGCCCACGGTGATGTCTTCAAATGACGATATGTTTTGCGCAACCAGCTCCAGCTGTCCCAAAAGATATTTCTTGTGAAATAATAGAGGCAAGCAGCAATGACTGGTAAACAAATTGTTATCAAAATGTATCTTGAATAATTTTCTGTCAATTTATTTCAACATTAGAGGAGATGCAGCAGTGTGACAGGGAAGAGCACAGTACTATCTTACTGTCATAATACAGGGAGCTAATTACAGCCTTACATAGTACCAAAGAGACAAGATTACAGACTATGCTAAAGGCAGATTTTCTTCTTTTCTCCTATGACTAGTCTTATCACTGAAATGAATCCTCTTTTCTATCATCTTTTTTTTGGGCTGGGGGATTACCTGCTTTAGTCATTGACTACCAATCCCATTTAATTCAAGACGCTTTATCAGTCTGAAGGGATTTGAGATACGAGTGTTCTTGGCCTTCAGCAGAGCAACACAGTGCAAGTAAACTGTATACAGTTCAAATATTATTCTTCAGGGACTGGAAGTAGTGCACCACTCCATATATGGTACACATTCAGTGTATCCTAATATTTTACTTGATGATGCTAACTTGCTGTTTTTATTGTTTGTTATTTTACTACATAATATAAGAACTGTTATCTTTTCCAAGCATAACAAGTTAAGACTCATATTGATTGTACTGAAATGGCTAAACAATCTTAATTATGACTGTGCTCAATGTTTGTCAGACTATCATGAAATCAAGAAGCATGTGTGGGAGAATTGCATCCCCTAGATGAAGGCATATTAAGTGCAGGGACAGTGCTCAACCTTAAAATCCACTCAGATATTAGCATCAGTGTTTCTACTTGTATTTTAAGTGAGAAGAGAGGAAGTCATTATTGTAAAAAGAAAAAAGAAAGAAAAAAAAAGAAGTAATGCTGAACAGGGCTAAATGTCTGCCAAGGTGTTTGCTAGTTTAATCCTCAATCTGAGGTGACCCCTGTTTACCATGCTACAGGAAAGGGGGTGGGCAGTTGGGGTTTGGCATACGGTGAGCGCAGAACCGTGTATGAATGGTGGGCTGCACAATGCAACCATAAAGCTGTCATGCTATTGAAAGCTGGAGTCACTTAATGTTACGAGACTCGGCGGTTCTATAACAGACTGTTGTCTTTCCAGCACTTCATTCCCATGTGGTACGAACCACTTAATGAGTTGCTCATCGCAAATCAGTGAACAAAATGCACACAGACAAGACTTTCCAGATTCACCCTGCTCTCTTTTACCTTGTCCATCAATTAGTCCCTTCACTTTGACGACCAAAATGTTTTTTCGTCGTAGCCAGCAGATGCAAACATTTGTGGGGTTGGACTAGCTGTAAAGTCAGTGATTAACGATGAGGTTGCCACATTTGAAGGTAAATACTCCTGTAACTATTTATTATTGTACATGGAAGATTTAACCAGTGGTTGTTCTCGATATTTGCTGGATGAATAACCAGAATGATTAATAGAGTGAGAGAATTGTTGCAGGTCGACTAATTGATTATTGAGCAGATTGATGTTAATTTTGCCATCTATCACAAGTCTTAAAAGAATCCACTGAAAATGTGAATAACATAATTACTGGTGGATAGGAATGTCACAACACTACAAATCTACCAGCGGCAATATTATTCCTTGATTCCTGATAGAAAATTAAATACCACAGCAAAACAAAGGCTGCTACACACATAACAACACTTGCACACACTGTGTGGTCAGTGTGCAGGCAGTAGTTTAAATTGACAAACAGGATGACAGACCCATGGTGTGAAAACACTGATTTTAAAAAGTTGCCGTTGCTACATTATCCAAAACAAGATAATGATAAGCTTTGTGAATGTTTTATTTAGAACATCGCTTTTTCCGAAAGTTACTGCAGACCTTTTGTTGCACTCACTTGAGTAGTGTAGAAAAACAAGCACCATCACATTTTCAGAATTTGGACGCCCACATGTTTCCAAAGTATTGATTCTTACTCCCTACTGCTAAATATTAATTTAGTTTACATCAGGCATTCAAAACCATGATGCTCGGGAGTAGCAGTTCTGGTTCTTTTTTTTCCAAGGTCTGCTAAAAGCTAAAATAATACAGTATGTATGTATTACATGGTGTAAAAATAGCCTACAAACCCACATTGGGTTGGACTGACATTTAACCAGGTTACAGTCTGCTGTCTCCAGAAACTGACTTTCTTGACTGTTGCATGAAGCAGAAACATGTTTTTTTGTCAGAGAAACCTGATTTCCCCTGGCAATGACTGATTTCTTGCCAGATTTCCATCTCTGAACATTTAACTACTTTTTAAAGTCAGGAGTAATTCACTGTTTGGAAAGATTGATTTAAACCCACATGCCCACACAGATTATTGATTGGCGTTTTCTGGGTACATCATTAGTTGTTGATTGTCGATCTTTGATGTGGATGTGTGCGTGTGTTTGTGTGTGCGCGCGCGTGTGCCTGTCTTTGTGCATGTATACAGGTGAGAGTCACAGAGAATAAAAAATGAGGATAAAAGGTTGAAATGATTTCTGAAGGCAGTGTTGTAATACATTCAGCTGTCAGTCACGATGCGAGTCCTGTGACTGCGTACAGTGCAGTTCAAAAGTCTGAGATTGCTTTCCCGTTCAGTAGGCAAGGACACAAGATGTCGGGCGCTGCAAGCCCTTGTTTCATTAGTGATACCTACAGCCATGATCAGTGGTATTTTCTCATGCCATATTGTTATAGTAGTCTTTTTGAATGAAAATGTAGTGTACAGGAAAATTTACCAGAGGAATAATACTGTGCCATCAAACAAGCCATTAGCCCTTCTGTAACTTTGTGATGTCACAATGAAGCTAGCCGAACACAACCAGTCCCCAGGATTTGGTTTCTTTGAGTGTTTACCTGAAATCTACTGACTGCTAAATACTCACTGACCTGTCGTCACTTGAGAGGCGATATAAAACTGCATTCATTTGAACTTAAAGCCACAAATATATATTTGTGAAAGTCTGTTTGTCACCAAAGTACTGACCACGTGTTTTGTTCACCGTGTATGCCACCAAGAGACATGTTTCCTTATATCCTCATTTAGTTTTGAGGAGGGAGAAAGAAGCTACATGGAGCAACACGCTCATTGCGATAAACATGAGTGAAGCTGTAAAATCCCTCGCCGATCTCGCGTCATCTAACTGTCATTGACAGCCATCCTTGATAAAAGAAAGAGACCAAAAAAAGCGAGAAAACACTCACAATTTGCTTCACATTCCACTCTGTTGTTTGTGGTCATTCATCCACAACTAAGCAACTCTCCGGACTGGATCACTTGCTGACTGGACTGGATTGGCAGTCCAATGGTAGTGTAAGTGCAGAGAAATTAAAGTTTCTCCTACTTTTTTATTATTTATTTTTGGGGCGAGAGTTTTTTTTCCATTTTGTGAGCTGAACTGAACTTTGACTAATAAAAATGAAAAGATAAAAATAACAAAAGAAACCCCAAAGTGGAATGTTAGGGATTTATTTTGTTTTGTTTTGTGTGTTGGGAAGATTTTAGTTTTTGTTTTTATTTTTGAGTAAAAAATGTTTTTTTCTTCTTTCTGGAGCTTTAATTGTTGTTCACTGTGCATCCTTTGTGTGAGTTTGACACGGTCTTGAACCTGGCTACTGTCATACAATGTTTTTATGATGATATAGAAAACAAAAAGGTTGCACCCCAGCATCTGTCAGCACACATCTTGGATCAAATGGCATTACCGCAAAAGGTACTGCACATTAGTCTCTTGTTTACTTGTATGAAATTGGGACACTTTTTTTATTCTCCACACCCAGAATCCTGCTGTATCTAATCAAAAGCCAAGTTACACCAGGGGTTTTATTCATATGAGCTCTTTTTATGGCTGACATTTTGACATGAGCCAATAGAAAAACACAACTGAAAATAATACAAGAAATGACTACTATATTTCAGGGTTGTGGGATTTTGCATGCTGGTCCACTGTCACACTGTCTTAATTAGAACTTACTGAAACTGACAGTGCCTTTGCTTTTCCTGCTATGGTTAGTTGTTGTACAATAGCAATAGTATAATAATTATTTTTTAGTTAGGCTGCAATTGCTATTTTGCCCAGCAGAGGAAAGATAGCCCCAAAACAAAATGAATAGCAAACTTGTTGTACATTCTGGCTTAACTTTGATTGGCTATTGGCAAATAGTTGGTGACTTGTTCATCACAGAGAACAGCAGCCATGAGGTGCGGTTCCTTCCACCTGTTTTTATCAGCATTTTCAACCCCTGTAAATTCAAGACAATCTTGGAATCTCGTTGTGCAAAAACATGAAGCATGTGACTTAAGAGACAAAAATAGCGGAAGACAAAAACAGATCTGTGAAGGACAATGTGGAGTTTGTAATATTCTCAAAGAGTGTATGAAACAAACCTTTACTGTCGAGGGTTTGACTGGCACTCCTTAAATTATGTCGCCATTCTCACTGCTTGCTGATTATCTTGATAAACAAAGTCTTAATGTTTGCTTTGCGTACTTGAAAGACACATTGATTCACATTTTTGTTTGTTGATGTTCCCACAAATTTGGGAATAAATTGCGGTATATTTGGTAAGACGACATTAGAGTCACTGGCATTGATCAGTATACTTAAAAGCCCTGCTAATCAATCATGGTGATTCTTGCGAAGACGGAAAATCCTTTCCTCTGCATTTCCATGTCCCACCTTCACCATGGGCATGCCTGTCTGCTGTTAATATAGCCAAGTGGTATTGATTGTTTATCATGGGTTTAACTTCCCAGACCTAGGTCATAAAGCTGTCTGCCCTTGTGTTTTTTTTTTTTTTTTTTTTTTTTGGCGTGTTTGTGAGTGTGAGTGACTGAGTGATAGCGAGAGCAAATGCAGGTGTTTTCAGCATTTATATCTGTGTTTATGCACATTTTAACTTGCTTATTACAAGAGCTGATTTTCAGTATTTTTGTTTTAAAGTAAAAGTTTAACTATATGTTAAATTCTTATCGTTTATTCTATGCAAGCTCATGGCCTTCATTAGTGACATGGGTAACTCATAATTGTTTTTTCCCAGGCAGTGTTAAAATGTTTAAATGGCTGTTGAAATTCAAAACCCAACTCATTACCAATTTTGGCCTTGCCCTATAGCTCATTATTTCCTTTCCTTACTTTGTAATTTGACTAATTAATGGTGGCCAATAATTTGGAGGACTTTTTTTCCTCTCTCATGCTTTCAGTAGGTCTGCGTTTTAGCTGTGCATCCCTTGTCTGTTGTAATAACCTATAGTATGCTTAAGCATGGCTGGGCAATATGGACTAAAATAAAAAAAAAAAACCCTTCTTTTGCACAACAAATCTGATCACGATTTGAATTGATTTTTGCCCCCTACTAAAAATCGATCTGCAGATGACAAAGAAATTGTTCAAAAGAAGTTTTAGAGGAACTATGCAAGTCTGATCGCTTTTATGCTGTTTTGCGAACTCCCTCCGGGCCATGTGCATTTGTTTTTAAGGAAGCCGGTGAAAAAAGCAATCCATGGCGTGGTGGATAACGTTACGATGATGCGACATTTATATTTGTGTACTTTTAACCGCCATAAATGAAAGATTACAGATTACGGAGCGTGTATGTGTCGCGGTGTGCAGAGAAGAGAGCTCTATGCCGCTGTGCTCTCCAGCCGGCTCACCTGCAGCTCACCTTAAGCTCACATAGACGAGCTGTCAGAGGAGCGCTCTGCTGTTCCTCTCTTTAGCCAGGTGTTTGCTGCACTTTGGCTGCACAGAATCGGATATTAGAGTTCAAAATTGGAAGATCTTACCGCCATCGGAGCGTCAATCAGCTGAGCCAGAGCGCAATGGATGTGGCGCTGCACAGCTGTAGCAGCGTGTGGGTATGTGTTTTTTACAGTCATGACACAGTGTTGAGGATACATTTGTCTGATGCATGAATATGACAGAATCAGATTTTTCTCAAGTAGTTTCATATGGCTTTATTAGCTGTGTTAGACTGAGAGAACCTGTTTGTATCTGGTCAAGCAACCACATATGCACTACAGTGTTTCCTCGATATGCAGCTCTACCACCGTTGGAATTTTTCTTGGTTTATTAATACAATGAAACATAAACCTCTGCTTTCTAACTTTTTGTGCAGCTGACTGTCGCTGACATGAAACAATGAGGACCCTACCACACTCTCAAGAACAAAAACCCAAATGTACAGTAATCATTCAGCGGGGAAAGACGAAGCAGACCTACCTAGCAGCCCTGCAGTAAAGTAATTTGCTCGGCTGATGTATTGGCAAAGGATGTAAATATATAAGATGATAATAGCTCCATATTTCTATTAAATAAAGTGATTGTGTCCAAGTATCCATGGCAAATTAACAAGTCAAGCTAAATGGTTAATGACCCATTAGCTGCACATTAGCACAATATACTGCTGTGATACCTGCGCATTTCCTGTTAATTACTCACGTAGGACATCTAATGTTTGTGCAAACAAAATAAAAATCAGCGCTTAAAGCATTGTGTATCTGCTAATCCTAAATCTTAAAACTTGAAGCATTGGCCTTTTTTTTTGGCAGCGCCGTATTAACATCCAAGTGATTCCAAGGTGCCCTCAATCATTTGTACGTTCTTTGTGCAGACTGACATTTTATCTTTTTCTGTTTGCCTTCAATAAAAATTATAATTTTCTTTGTTGAGGCATTTATTTCTACAGCTGTCTGGGCCTCCAGAGTCTGTCAAACACTGCTGGTAAATTAGGTAACCTGACTGGACGAACTTGAATAATTTTATCTCTAATGATTCTGGGGTCACTCTAAGCCATTGCTCCACCTGCATGTATAAATATGGCTGTGGATTTGCACTACTGAAAAAAACAGAGGAACCACTGCAGTATGCTAGTCTGTATAAAATCCCCATTGATAATCATGTTGATCTTTTCAACTAAACAAGTACAACATTGGAATTCACTGTCAACATGCTTTCAAGGGCCCTTAAAAGTCATTTGCTTGACAGTGATGGACTAATAAGCGTGTACAACAAGGGTTCTTTCATGATGGCTCTTTTGAGTAAATGTTGGCATGGTGCTATAGATGTCTTTTGGCAATTTTCCTCTCCTTTTGTCATCCTTGCAACAATTTCCTTGTCTTGTGTGTAATGGCTGTTAGACCCTTACTTACAACCGGCATGGCTATAGACTTCTAGGCTTGTTTCCAGTATCATTCAGTCCTAGTATCAGTGTTGTAATTCCCTAGTTGCAGTGTGAACTCATTACAAGCCATATTAAGAAACTTAGACAGAAGCCTCTAATTAACACCTTTTAAAAAGACTCTTTGTTGAGGACAACTTTTTCATTATTGTCGCTATTCTTTTTAACCTCAGTGAAGGTAATGCTTATATACACCAGTTGGTACATTTTGCTCAGTTCTGTTGGAGGTTTCTTCAGCGTTTTTCATCCAACGTGTCACCAGGTGCTTGCTCTGTGACGCAAGTGTTGGGTTTCTCTTAATAATAAAGCATGTCCTTGACCATTAAGTGCCTTGAGATTATGTATATTTCCTTTTAGCACTATTCAAATGAAATTGAATTTTGGATTTCTTACTGTATCATGAAATTGTTAATTTCATTGTAATTAAAAGCTGTATTGACAAAAAAAAACAAGAAATATGCCAGTATAAGTGCGAGGTGATAAGACTAGAAATAATCATTGAACCAACAAAAAATTAGAGTTTTGTTGTCCAATAAGTGTAATGGTGACTTTCATCAGTACAACCTCAGTGGCAGAAACCTAAGAAAGATTTCACTTTTATTTACCATAATGCAGGGCCTCTAAATGTCTGTTACTAACCAGGGACGACAGCACGGGTAGAAATCTCCATAAACGGATAATGTTGAAGGGTATTTCTTTCACGGTATATGTGCTCCATGTATGAAAAACATTTCCATTTTCAGTGGGCCGGCGCAATATTGTCACATAATCCAGGGATGCAGACCCATGAGGTGTGTGACTGATGAAATGATTTTGGAAAGGAGAATAGAGGAGGAAGTCAGCTCAGAGAAAAGGGGAGATGCTGTCCCAAAGTGTATAGTGCTGTCCTAGATCTAAAATAGCCCAGAGCTGTTTGAAGCTCATTGCTATGGGGCAGAACTGATTGTGTAGAAGGCCAGGGTGGGGGTTCTTATTCCATCATACTGGCTTTCAATATTGTCGTAGGATGGATGTGACCCTGGAGTTGTTATAAATTTGGATGTTGGTTGTGTTTGCAAGAGAGGGCACTGTTAGCCTGTCACTTAGGCCTGTGTTTTGTTGGATAACTCTCTATTGGTATGATCTCTGCTGGAAAGTCCTGAATGTTCTTTTGTGATGAGGTAGAGGGGTCCTTCTTAAGCCAAGGTTTTCTGCCAAAGTTATACGTTTTGGTTTTTTCATGAAAAAAGATTTTCTGTCCTTTTTTTGTATGTGGGAACCCAAGGTTAGCTGGAACAAGGTGATGCCACAAACATCTGACAACCAATCAGATATTAAAAATGAAATCAGGTGATGGATATTGTAGCTGCTAGGCAGCTGTCAGCCACCCACACAGTCCAAAAGAAAAAGATCAGCTGAGTTGTTGTTTGTCAAACTTTTAATATTATAACTTTTTGACTTGAATTGTCACATTATTAACGATGAATATTTTGTATTTTAGAGAAATACTTGAAGTGCCCATGTTGTGCTTTTTCAGTTCTTCGCTTCACTGCCATTGTGCTCTTGAAGTGTGTGAAAGGCCCATATTTGTATTCCAGTATTTTCTATCATAACATTCTTCATCTTCTGAATTCCTTCCCTCAGATTTAAATTGACCACGTTCACAAAGCGCATATGTGTCTACTTCCTGATCTCCATGCCCAAAAGCTGCCGTCAAAGTTGTATTAATGTGTGCAGGAAAGGACAACTCGGCCTTTGCAGTAAATGGTGATTAAATATGGATGTTTTGAACTATTAACCCTGTAAAGCTACTCTAGTTCCCAGAATAAAAATATAAAGCTGGTAATGCGCATAATGGGTCCACTTTAAAATTTGAAATCAGCTTTCTGGGGGCTTTAATACAGATTTATAGCTGATGGTCAGCCATACTGTATAGTAGGTCTGCCACTGACCTTTTATCAGTCAACTGCCAATTATTCTCTCAATTATCAAATCAATTTTTAAATGTTTGGTCTATCATAAAAATGTTAGAAAACAATGAATCATAATTCATTTCAGCTTTACAGTACAATCAACCAATAGAATTGAACAGCATAAAAACAAACATGAAGAGATCTTCCTAATGTAGCACATTAAGTGCATGACTCATTTTCTAGGTAGTTATTTTGAAATTGCAATTGACGCACCTCTTAACACTCAGCAGTTATTGTCTTGCAGTTTTCCTTTCTGTTTCCTTCTCATGTGACCCAAGTGAAATGCTTTAGTCCTGGAGGATTTAAAAGAAAAAAGCTGCTCAGTTCTATTCTCTCCTGTGCTGAAGTGTGATAACGCCCACCGGTTTTGATTTGTAGCTTAAAGAGTAGATGCCTGGTGAGGTATTATGTGGGAGGATAGTCGGTGTGGGGGTTGTGTTGTTTTGTACATGTTCTCCAGGAATGGTAGCTCTTTGTGTGTGCGTGTGTGAGAGAGTGTGTGTGTGAGATTTATTCTTTCACAATCCTTCCCTCCTCCCTCATTATTGCCTCTTCTGCTCCCCCTAGGCTGCAGGAATCTTCCATTTATGGGAGATTGAAATGGAATCAGCATTATTGTATTGAAATGCACATATTTATATCCACGTATGGAAATAAAAAATGTGGACATGAACTGAAGATCTGAAACAATGTAAGACTTTAATGTCACATCATTGTAATCGCACAAAAAATACCCCATTGAGCTAAAAAAAAAAAAAAAAAAAAAAAAAAACGTCTCTGTTAGCATGCAGGATAGCAGGCTGCCTTTGTACCGTGGCCTTGAGGCTATAGCTCAAAATGAAGTCCCACTAATAGAGTTTAAGCTTAACAAAGTCCTGAAAAATAACTCAGGTTAAGCCAGAGAGCAGTAAGGTCTCCTTAATAATGTCAGTCAGTGGTGAATGAATCCCTGCTCTGTGTGTTCTTGTGTGAAACATAGTGTGAGCTCCCAATACCAAAACTGACGGTATTTTGGGGTAGCGGTAACAGTTGAAATGATTTTTGATTGTTGCCAGAAAAAGAATTAACAACTGGTTTGTTTATTTATTTAATAACTTTTAAATTTAAGATGGTAAGCTCTTATCTTAAGGGTGAAGGTTTGGGCTTTTTGGCTTTTTGCTGTTAAACAGGGAATTTGAATGTCACCTTTGGATCTCATGAACAATTTAGGTTTGACATATGTACATCTATAGGCTAATTGCATCCTAAATTGATCAAGAAAAATAACTGGCAAATAAGTCCATGATGAAAACGATTTGTAATTGCAGCCTTCAGTCTAGTGTATTCAGTTCACCGTAAGGAGTAGATTTTTTTTCTGTTTGGACAAGAGGTCAAGCTGGAACAAAACAGTTCTTCATCTTTATGAGAACGAAGGTTGGGGAGCCTTGACTTTTTCCAGTGTGGAGAATTTTGATAAAAAAAAACTCTCATTTAGTGTTTGATCAGTGGATTAGTAAGGTTTCTAGGGCTACGGTACTCAAATCAGAATTCCACACATCACCCACTAGACAGCACACAACACTTTTTGGTTGTTGTGTAGCAATGTCTGTTTTCAGTGCAAATCCTATTTGCTGATAAATGTTTCTCATCATCACAGTGTCAGACGGGCTGCAGGAAAAAAAAAAAGGAGGAGGATGGCAGACTGTTATAGAGCCAAACATGGCCAGTGCTTTGATTGCCATAACCTACAGAGAGGTGTAATAGCTGTCAGCAGATAAGTGGAAACGTTTCACATCACATGCAGTTTTATCATCACTGCCAGAGTCCCAGTAAGCAGCTGTCCCTTGACTGATGGAGGGGTGCGGCACTGCTGCTAGCCCTGCTGTCTTTGAAGTCAGGTGTGTTTGTATCAAGGGGTGAAAAGACAGATAAATCAATTTCTACAAAAAAAAAGGCCAAGAGACTGTGGCATGTGTTTGTGATCAGGCATGTCTTGGTGATTAAAAAAAAAAACAGCAAATTTTGTGTTTGGAAAAAAATGGCTGTGATTTTGCTGATTTCCCAAACTGTGAATGCACCATCTATTGGTTTTGGTGTTGTTGGACCAAAACAAGACTTTTGATTGCTAGGAAATGAGGATTTAAAAATGTGAGCTTCACAGATAAATGAATCAAAAAAATAACCCACAGATTGCTCCATCATTAAAAAAATAATAATTGTTGCTGAATCCGTAAAAGAATAGATTAATCAGAAGTGACAAGTATTAGTTACAGCCCGTCAAGGAGAGGATTGATATCATCTGACTCCATTGTGAATGTATTTCCCAAAATGGCAGGTTGTTCCTATTTTGGGGAGAAGTACAGATGCTTCCAGGTCCTGGAGGAGATGTGTGGACTCCTCTCTCCCTCTTTCCTGCTCTGTCCTACAAATACATTTTACAATCTCTCTCTCTCTGTATGGTGAATATCCTCTAGAGAATGGTCTTTTACAATGAGAGTAGTCTGTTGAACAGAAGGTCTTCTGGTTAGAAACAGGCTTTTTTTTTTAGCAATAGAGAGCCTGAAGCACCCCTTCACCACCCCCTATGAAAACAAAAGGAAGGGAGTTGTGGTTAGACACTCCTACTCATCACATGCGTTTCTGTCATCCTCAGTTCCACGCGCACACCTTCATTAGACACATTGTGGTGGCTGTCTTGTTCTCACCCATTTACTTTTCAACACCCTTGCCTGTACACACATACACACACACACACACATACACACAGCTCAGACTGAAACGGATGAAAACGTGTCTCTCTATTCATTCACAGCTGTAATTGGGTATGTGTGTGTATTTACAGCATGAGACCTCAGGGTTAGCTCAGCCACCTGTCTGTTTGTTAATGGCCATTGTTCCCTCACTCCACACATTTACAACTTAGCACTTGCCTTGTGCAAAAAACGCTAATAATAAGTGTAACTTTGGTTTAGAGATTTTGATAATCAGCAATGTGATGTTCAGTCAGTTTTACACATATATTAATTGTTTTTATTTTACATATATTTATCAAACAGTTTTAGCTGTGCCCACCAATTGACTGTAGGGATGTGATGTTTAAGCTGTTTGACTGCCACAGCGATCCAGGCTTAAATATTTTAAACGTTATTGGATCAAATTGCCATAAAAGTTTGTACAGACGTACGTGGTCTCCAGGAGATTTGTATGTAGATTAATTTGTAACAGGAATCTTGGTCCATGCCCCCGGAAAGTTAAAAAAAAAAAAAAAAAGTATCAGTAAGTGTTGCCACATTCTTGACAATAAAAAAGCCCAGTGAGTTAAAAGTAGAGCTAAAAGTGGTAGCTGTAGCTCGCAAGCTTTTCCCCCAAAATGAATAATAGTCTGCCATAGCATTGCTTCCCTTGACCTTGAACGCACCATGTTTGAGATCTACACACACTGCTGCCAGAATGGGAAAACGAAAATGCATTTCACAACCAGATGTAAATGCAAAGGTCCGCAGGTTGCATGTCATTATCCGGATAATGTTACCAGATACAGATGACATGTTAATACCAGTTATAGTATTATGATCCATGCACAGATGTAGATCAGCTGTGGTGAAATTTAAATTCTTGCACTGTGAGCTTGCAAAATCGGGGATTATAATTTTAAGATATTCTTTTATGCAGCATTTGCAGTAATCTTTGGGTTTTGCTTTAATCTGGGTATAATCAAACTGTTGGTTTGCATGTAGTGAGTCCGATTAACTGAGGTGGAGAAATCTAATGATAAATTAATTGAAGAAGAACAGCAGAGAGAAATCAAAAATGTGTGTGTGTGGGGGGGTGGGGGGGGTGGCAGAGAAGCAGCGGAGCAGTTGTGATAGGTTAGTGAGGAATGTACTGTGAGGTGTGCTCAGCAATAGGTTAATCAATTCCCCGGGGACATTCCTTTGTTATGAGATATGAAGTCGAGCAATGAACCAGATTCGACATATGTTTTGCAGACCCACAACTGCACACAGGTCCATCGTTTTATTCATGTTTTGGGGCATGCGTGTGTGTGTTTTTTGAAGAAATTTGTGCACGAAATGACTCAAAAGCAACTGCACCCACGTGCTGGTGCTCACATTCAGCTGTCAAGTGTGTATGAGCGTTTGACGTCAGTGTTCCTGACGGCGCATCGAAATGCTTCCTTGCCTAATTTGAAATGTCACTCGGTGCCGTTTGGCATCACCACGGTGCTGTGTATGCCCAGGCATTATGACAGTTGAGGCTGTAATCATGTAAAGAATTTAACTGGCTGTGAACCACAAGCCCGGGACGGGATCGGTTCAGATTTAAGATGGAATTTCATCCTTTGCTAACAATCCAGTTCACAAATGTACATTGGTATAGGAAGCGGTATCAGACAATTGAGTCTGGGTAGTGTGTACATGGTGAGTGGCTTGGTAATGTGCTTTGTTCAGAGTTTGCTACGATATATTTCACACAGACTTGCTCATCAACACACAATAGGGCTCCACTTAAAACCAGACAGAACTGTCCTGATCACTGCCATCACATATCAAGTCCCATCTCTGAAGTAAAAATCAACACAACACACATACACACTTTTCAACTTTATTCCTCAGCCGTCCCGCTCTGTGTTTGTGCAGCGCTCCTGTGGTTCTGGCTGATGTGTGTGCTGGATCATGCTTACTCATGGCTAGGTGCAAAAATCAGCCTTTTTTTTTTTTTTTTTTTTTTTTTTTACTATGTTTTTATTCTCTGTCCTGTTGTTTTGCTCTCTGTCACTTCCCCACTCACTAGGTGTGTTGTCCTTTTTCATTGGCTGTCTTGATGTTTGCTTTGCTGCTTGTATTCAGTATTTTTACAGCACATTATATATATCTATATATGCAGATGTACACTTCTATGATATGATCATAGACATAAAACACTTAGGCAAGCCTATTTTATCAGCAAGTACTGCTACAATGCCACTTGTCACATACACTCCAGACAGTGTAATTTAAGTTGCATAATTAATTTATTGAACGAGGCACTGTTTTGCATTTAGCACAACTACTAAATGTATTTATTGGCGACTAAAAACACAGCAGTTACCACAACCACTCACTCAGACATGCTGTCCTAATCACTGTCTGCCTGCTGCTATCACTAACCATTTGCTGTTGCACTGGTGCTTGCTTTTTTTGCAGTTTTTTTATTTATTTATTTATTTATTTTATTTATTTTTTCCCTTTTTCTTGTGTTCGTTGTAATCATGACCTCTCGCTGTTTTAATTTCAGATTTGCATATCCACTTCCACTTCTTCCTCATTTGCATACAGCAAGAATGGCGAGCGGGCATCCCACAGACAAATTCAGTTTCATGTACCAACCAGACACGCACAAGAGGTACGGGGCACGCATGCACACACACTCACACACACACACACATACAACTTCCCATGGCCATAAAATCACTGATCAGGTAAGTTGGTGATGATAGAGGAGCACTTGAGGTCTTTTTCATCCATACTGTGAAGCTGGTGGTGAAAGATGCCTTATGGGAGTAGTAGTATAAATGGCTCTATTATTAGGTATCTTCAGCCTAACCATTTCCAGCACCTTTAATTTCCAGTGGCAACGACTGTTCAGTTCTGCAGTGGAAACAAGGCCAGTAGAGCTTGTCCTGTCTTTTTTTATTTTTGGTGCAGTGGTAAAATAAGACATCTGCTTGTTTTCTGCTTGTACCTGTGCTTTTTGCGGCTGGACCACAACAGCCTATAATAGCAAATGTCCCTCATCAACTCACTGACCGACCGACTGACCGACTGACTGACTGAGTGATGGGACTTCTCCCACTTCTCAGCAGAATGCCAAGCCGCAGCCCACCAAGCTGCTCCGGTTTCCTGGCTGCCTGGGAATTGAAATGAAGTGCTTCGCCTCGCCTCCTTTACTGCGAATAAACTAATTTAATGACATGTATCATTATTACAAAAGCAGACAAAGAAATAACTAGGCATAAGACACAGCAAGCAGAGGGAAGACATCAGTCACACGACTTCGTACTAACCGCTCTGACCAACTCTTCACATTAAAATAAGTCAGTGAAACATAAAGACCTGCCTCTAATAACAGTCTGTTATGTTCTGGTGTTGAATGTAGATAATAGCAAAAGTAATGTAGATAGACAAAATAAATAAAATCTAATAAGCGTGTGTCCCAGTAACTCACCTGGTAGAGCTTCTTTGGGCTTAGTCTCTCCGATGGCTCAGGTTTAATTCTGGACCATGGCCCTTTTGCTGCACAGCATCCTCCCGCCCCTCTCTTACTATGGCTGGAACAAAGGCAAAAAGTTAGAAAAAATCACTTAGAAATAACAGAGTCTGTCTTTCCTCTCTATTAGCGTTCAGAAGTAAGAATACCAGCATATCAGTTTGATGACTTTGTTAGATGATAGACGGTCCAACCACATACGATACTGGCCCAGTCTTGTTGTTCCAGCAGTCTCTGTTTTTAAATATATGCTTCTGTTGAGCCTGCCTGAGGGTGAGGATTCACAAGGCTGGATTTTTGTTGCATGCTGGCAAAATCCTTCAGCTGGATGTCACCTTAAGAATCTGAGTTTGGGATTAATGTGTGTGATGTGTGCATATGCTTGAAACTCGTAACAATTTTTCTTTCCGATTTACACGGTTTACATCTCTGTCTCTCCTCTCTATTTTTCTTCTGTCTCCTCTCACACCCCTCCCCTCTCTGTCACACTTTCCATTTTTCTTTCAGTAAGAACAGGTTATCTTCAGCTATGAATCCAGTCTACAGCCCCGTTCAGCCTGGCACCCCATATGGAAACCCCAAGAACATGGCTTTTACAGGTAAAAATAATAGGCACATACACGTTTATTATCCTCTGTATGACTATTAAAATTATTTAAGGTTGACTGCTGTTGCCAAACGTTACTGAAAATTGAGCCAGCGAAGAAATACAGCAAGCTAGTTCTTCTAAAGGTCTCTTGGTGCCCTTACAAGAATGAAAACTGTGAAGAAACCCCTCTGTTGGAGTCTGTGTGTAACCCTTTCTTATACAGGTGATAGGCAGTCTAACTAATGATACTTTGTCAAACTTTCTGTCAGAAAATTGTTGTTCCAGGAGGAAAACGTCAGGGAGCATGTTAGCTATGATTGACAGATCTCATGCTGTAGGTTCTGCTCACTTGTACCTTTTTTTAGTCTGTACATGTTAAATAGGTGAGTGACGTGTTGCTTAGCTCTGCTTTCTCTTGATCTAATAACTGGAGACGAGCAACTGAACCCAACTCATGCTTCAATACGTACTTTTTATAAGCCAGTGAAAATGCGAACACCAACACAGTTATAGGTTAGCTGTGCTGCACCAACATATTTGACATCACTCTACTTGCAAAATAGGTGTTCAAAACATGTTAGGCATATCCAATTTTAGCATACAAGATGGAAAATGACTTGGTTGTAAATCTTTCATGTAATGGAAGCATGCTGCACAGAATTATGTGGAGCACCCAGACTACATCCATGAGTTTCCTCAGCCAACATTTTTTAATAGAATGATTTTTTTTTTTCAAGAGCAAATGAAAAGCATTTATATTTACATTTACAACATTTGAGTAACACTCTTTGCTCAAAGAGCATCACAGTTTAGAAAAGTAGGTCACAAAAATTTGGATTTTCATTTATAAATTATTGAATAGAAACCGGTGGAAAAAGATCAGCCATTTGTGCCATTTTCAGTAAAAGTTGCAGCTGATGCAGAATAGAGGGTTTTGGATAAAGAGAAGGGAAAGTGTGAGTTAACAGTCACAAAGTGTTGACTGAAGCAGGAAGCACACAGGGCACAAGATGTTGAGAGAGCCGGTCAGTCTCGTGAGGAAAGGTTTCACGTGGTGGATTGCAGAGTACACGTCTACAAGTTTAGGGTGCTGTGTCATTGTGGGCCTTCAACATCAGCTGTCTCCAAACAGCAAGATTAGAAAGTGAGGAACAACAGCTTGGTTATTATGTTCAAGCCAAGGTGACAAGCAGACATCTAAGTTAAAACATCCTCTACAAAGACAGAGAAACAATTCGCCTCATGTGTGTTTGTGCAGCGGCTTCACATTTTGACATCCAAATAAGTTGGTTAGATTTCTTATACTATTCTGTAATATGCCACAAAAGGCTGTTTTTTTTGTCTCCTGTGGCATCGGTTTAACCCGATACAGAGGCGTGAAGCTGGGATAATTGGACTGCTCGGTGATATAATTTTACCAGCCGCTATGTGCTTTTGTTATGTATTTAAGTGATATTATGTATAGATTATTGAGGTTTTAACCGTATATTTGTGTTTTGTTCTTTTTGTTCTTTTGTATGTTGTTATTATCTTGAGTCTGATGTAGAGGATATATATCCTATATCAAATTTTGTTAGAATGTTTTTCACTCTTCACACACGGCAGCCTGTGTTTTTGTTTTTATAAAAAAGTGTAGTTTAAATTGCAGGCCAAAGCTGACTCCAACAGTGATGAATATTCAAATTACAAATTTTGGGGAAGGAAAGTGTGGTTTTGATGTCTGTTTAGTTTACAGGCAAAAACTGAGAATCAGCAAAATTCTGAGGGATGAATGTCAGTAAACAATCCTCATATGTCTCGTTGGTGTGAAATACCTAACACAGAGCAGTTTAAACAATGAAACGTGTCACAAGCGTTGATGTGCATCTATGCAAACCTGACTGTTGAATACAGGAAACTGAGTCCTGCCGTCTCTAAACTACAGCTGAAATCACCAGGTGTAGTGTATCACAACACTAATGGAGTATGATTGTCTGTAATATTCATGTGGATTGAAAAAAAAACAATCATGCTTTCAACAGGGGCTGTCAATACCCATGTTGGCCTTTTGAGGGTTAGACTCTGATAGACGCTCGTTCTCTGTGTGTTTTTTCACAGCTCTGGAGGCCTCCAACTTTTCAAGCACAAATGTGAATACAAGAGAACTATATAAATAACACAGTGTTTTCTAGCAGATTATTTCCAAATCCTTGAGTTGGCAGGCACCAATTACACATGGTCAACTGTCACCCAGACTCCATGTGCTAAATGCTGCCAAAGACTAACCAACCATGCAACATGGTGGGGTCAAGTTCAGAGATGTAAAATGTTACTCAGGTCCACTCATGAGATAATTTATGAGAAAAGAAATACAGTTGAACATTAAAAGGTATTTAAAATGCACACAGCTTGGCTTTATTCTAAATATGTCAATGAGCCTGCAGTGATGAATAACAACAGAATATTTGTTAGGGTGAGGGACTTCATTCATGTCGTTTCCTTTAATTTGCAACTTTCATATTTAAACACCATTATTGTCTGATGTGTTTTATTGGGTTGTAACCATAAGGGTGTTTTGTAATACAGTGTTTTGGATCAGTGCATGTGTTGAATTGAATAAATAACCAGACATTTATTCAAAATCTTTCATACAACGCAGTGTTGCAGCAGTTGTCACTTACGACCCTTTTTAATGTATTTTTTTCTAAACTATAAACCACGGTAAATAGGCCACTGCCTATATTAAGATAACATTCAAGCGTTTTAAACTGACTTGAGTCCTAATTGTGTGTAGACACACGAGAGCAGTTAACCACCACAGTCTCAACACTGCAGGAGCGCAGACTGATGCAGATATTTTATAAGACCTGTTACATCTGACTGTAGCTCCTTCTGAAACGGCAGGGAGCAGCCCGAGCTACGTATAGCAACGGCTCAAGGCTACAGAACAGATAGGCTGAAAGACCGGCTGCCAATAATAGCGAGCAGCGAGCAGCACTTTGCTCATGTGCATTCTCTCTTTTAACGCTCCTGCCACTCTCTTCTCCTTTCCTCCCTATTTATCTTGCTCTTTCAGACTCGCACCTTTTTTTATTATTATTATTTTACCAGTGAAAGCTTTTTCTCAGGTCAAAATCTTCTTTGTCTGCTTGACATGTAATTGATGACGCACAAGAGAGTATATATGGTGTCTGTGTGCATCGCTAATGTTTCTGAATTTATCTCCACCCTCACCATATTGGCAGGTGTGTCTCGTCTGCCAGATTGGTGTATGTAAGACACATCCAAGCAACTATGTTATTGGTGCAGACATGGTTTTTAATGACTGCCATCTGTGCACATCCTGCTTTGAACCAAATATTGCCTCACCTGTGTGTGGGGTGGGGGTGGGGTGTGTCTTTCTTTTGTGTATCTGTTTGTTAAGCTATGGCTTCTGATATCTTCTCTCTTTTCTGTGATATCTTACAGGCTATCCAGGAGGGTATCCTGCCACAGCCCCCACCTATACACCCAACCTCTATCAAACAGGCAGTCCTGGGTATCCACCAGGTGAGCTGTAATAAGCAAACTCACACACACACACACACACACACACACACACAGACAGAGCATTTGATGACTTCATTTATATTTTAAAAGGTAATATCAAGGGAGCCATGCTATCATTTCAGTCCAATTTGTGTGAAGTTAATTAGTGGGGTGTCTTTTTTTTCTCAAGGAATGAAAATCAGACATAAACAAACCACTATAAAGAGAGTTTTGTGGAACCTCTGAAGTTTGATGTCACACAGACATATTTTTCAAAGAGTCTTAATGTGTGGTAAATATCACACTTAAGGGATGAAATAACAATAATAATACAACCATCATCTATGAAAATCTGGTTCTACAATACTGTTAACTAAGCATATGAACTGTTTTATAAAGTTTCTAATTAGGCCTCAGACTCAAGGACCTCAAGATTTCTTTTGGTTTGGCATTTGAATTTCTTAAACATGATGACTGTTCTAGTTTGGCAAATTACAAATGTTAAATCTGCTGCAATAGAATTTAATAATTAAACAGAAGGCAAAATTTTTAAATAACTATAAACTTAACAACCACAATGAGCCTGGAACTGAGCCTGGAACCGACGTCTCTTCAGTAATTTTAAGAAACATTTTAATCCCACTGATGAGTAACCAGTGAATATGAGTTCAGGCTCTGAGAAGCAGCTGAGTAATGTGTGTGTGTGTGTGTGTGTGTGTGTAATGGAAGTTAGTCACTGTTTAGGTTCAGTTTGGAGAGATGATCCATGTGCTGAATAGATGGAAATTTAATTTTAAGTCAGAGGTTGCATTACTACTGTTGCTCTGTACGGCTGCATTGAATGTGTGCGTTCATTGTGCATACTTAACCTGAAACTGAATTATTAATTGTTGTGAGTCAGGTATAATTAACTTTTGTTGCTAAAATTCAAGCTACAACAAATCACAGATGCATAGGTTGCAGTAATGTGACGGCAGTATGGATTAAGAGGTGATCTCAGCCCTAAAGGGCACTGATGGTGAAGTAATGGGAAGCTCGCCAGTAACAGCTGCCAGCGACCATATAGCAGCAGATACATACTCTGCTGGGGTTCAGTGTCTCGTCCCCACAGCAGATGGGGAATAACAGTTGTCTCACTGCTTTCCAGATATGGCGTTTCTGTATAGATATAGTTCAGCGTGACGGGGTCTTCAGCTTTCATCATTGAAACCCAGACTGATCTCAGGCTCGTTATCTGCTGACATGGCACATTAGAATCAAACAGTTTGATTATCTGCTTGAGACTGCTATATAAATGTTATGTCAATTACAGTTGTTTTCCAATATATTCCAAGTATCAGTTGTGAGTCCTGTAATAATTTGTGATACAATAAATCAACAGAAAGTGTGTGTGCGTGTGTGTGTGAGAGAGGGAGGATTGAGAGCACACAATACACAGACCGACAGAGTAAAGAATAAGTTCATGATAAAGAGCCTAGAACTAAGCGCCCATTGTTTAAAGGGTGATATTGTGCACTCCCATTAAGATTTTTTTGTCAATGTTGTTAGTTCCTTGAAGCCATGCAGAGAGAATTTAGCCTTTAGCGTTGATTTTACAACAGGAATACAGAAAACAAAGTCCTTTGAATCTCTGGTTGACTATGGGCTGAATGTCCAAATGTATTGAGAATGTTTTCCCTCGAAAGCATTAAGTAGATTACCACCTAAATAACAGCACACTTGGAAAGTATCAATTACTATAAATAGATAAAAGATTACATTTTCTGAAGAGGAGGGCAAATCCCTACTTGAATTGTTTCCTATTCTCCTGAATTTTAAGTATCTTACCAAGGCAGGATGGGTTTGTAGATTTCATCTGTGCTCCTTTTGAAGCACCTCTCCCTTCATCCCCTCCCCCAGTTTGGTTTTATCTTTTGGAAATCTAACAAAATATCAGGTACGCTCTGGCAAAGCTCAGACATCTTTGTTCCAGCAGAAGACCAGCACCTCATTATTGAAACTGTTGTCTGGCTGCGGATTTCTTTCAGAGTGTTCTGCGGTGCTTAATGTATGGTGCAATTAAAATGTTTAGGTTTTTTCAGACAAGCCGGCTGCGGTCTGATTAGAAACGTGTCTTGGTCAATGTCATCATGTCTCAAGACCATTGAATAGACAAACTGTTTTCTATCAGCAGGGCTTTTGTGTAATTGTCACACACCATTGTCCTCTAATGCCCTGCATGCATGTTAGAGCAAAGAATGTGTGTGAGAGTATGCACACATACACACACTTTTAAACACACACAGAGCAGCTCCAGCATCTCTTTGTTCCCTTGTCCTTGTGTGAGAGAGGCGCTTTCATAAGCTCTGCAGCAGCAGCTAGCTAGTAGCATGTTTGACCTTCAGGCTCCTCCGAGTGGCCGCTCACAGGTACTGCACTCCAGGGAGCAGAGAGCCCAGTTAACAGCGGGGGTGAGCCCAGTGAGTCCAAACCTGAAGTTTGCACTGTGTGACAGTAGACCTCACGCTTTGATCCCTTGTGACATATTGTCAGTTAAATGATGGCTAGGCTTAAATCATGTTTTGTCTTTCTATGCCCCTGAGGTTGGTTGGCTGCTTTATTGAATGCAATCAATAATAATAAATGCACACCACATACACCGGCCACTTACACAAGGCAATTTTGCTGTTATCAAAGCTCCTTCCAGAGACCAGTTAAATGAGGCATTTTAACACTCTCAAGCTTCTTGGCTCTATTGTTTTGAGACTTCTGTCTAAAGGCAGCACCAGTCCCCCATCTGGTGGATTAAGAAGGAAATGCAAATAATAGTATGAGTTGGAAGTTGAAATAGTTTATTTAAGGAAAGAAAAGTCGACTGATTTGGCTCTCAGCACTGTGACACAATACGAACTTGTTTTCAATGAAAAAAACATCGACAGACCTTGTGCAGAACAACTGAAGAGCTAAATAACTACCATTTGTTGCACTCTGTCTGCACACAAAGAAAGAGTTGTTGCAGATTTAAGGAAACAATGTTAATGAATTAACACTGTTTTTCTCTCTCTCTCTTTTCTTTCTCCCCTCGACTCTGTATAGGATATACTCCAGCAGGCACCCCGTACAAAGTGCCACCCACTCAGTCGAATGGAGCGCCCCCTCCCTACACCCCGACCCCCACCCCATACCCAACAGCTATGTATCCCATCCGCAGTGCCTACCCTCAGCAGAACATATACGCACAGGTGAGGAACTCTTGTTACTCTGTGTTTTGGGTTTTTTTTGTTGTTTTTTAATTTCAACACAAGAAGGTTGACTAAAGAGAGAGGGGGACTAAAAAAGACTATTTTGGAATCTAACTGACTCTAATGAGGGAACAAAGTTTTGTCTCTTGTTGTTATATTATTATGATATGCATACTTTAAATATTATTAAATGTGAGTTGTGTAGTTTAATAAAGAATTCTTAGAGATCAAGCAATGGATTTTATGTTGTTTGCTGCATTGTCAATATGCCTTATACCAAAGAATCAGTCCGGATGAGTTTCAGAAATTGAACGCTCAACCTTTATCAGTAGCTGAAAGTTAATCTTAACACATCATGTTTTCATTTCCCCTGGCAAAGTAGATTTACAACAGATAAGAAAGCTGCACCATTGTTTGAAATGTAGTTACAACAGGGCCATGCCGGTGCTTTGTAATTGTTAACTGGGAATTTGATAAGAACGGTGGAGAAGAGAGAGAGGTTGAAAATGCCAGATAGGCAACATGCCCGTGTGTGTGTGTGTGTGTGTGTGTGTTTTCTGTCTACTGATCTTGCTCCTGCTTTATATATCATACACACAGTCACACACCCTCAGCTTTACTAACATCTGTGTTCATCCTGACAGGGAGCGTACTATACCCAGCCAGTGTATGCGGCACAGCCACATGTGATCCACCACACCACTGTGGTGCAGCCCAACAGCATCCCCTCCACAGCCCTGTACCCTGCCCCCGTCCCTGTACCTGCTCCTCGCAACAACGGCATGGCTGCCATGGGGATGGTAGCTGGGACAACCATGGCTATGAGCGCAGGTAGGGCCAAAAACCAAACAAGCCTAATTACATTTATTCCAGTTTTTCAGACATGTCATGGCATGAAGTGCTGGAGTGAGACATCGTTATCCTGACTGAAAAGGAATTTGAATTTATTCATTCTTGAGAAAGTCTGAGACGTGTTTAAAGTGTTGTGGTGAGACTTGCACACGTTAAAGTCCTTGAGTGCTTAGCAAGGTCTCAAGAGAAAATCTTGGAGATAAATTAGACCTAAAATTATGTTTTCAAAAATGAAAAAAACACGTTCTTGGCATTTCATTTGTTCAGTAAAAACTGCAAAAACTCACATTCCAGCTCACTGATGATCAGCAGTTTTTGCTGTTTATCAACCTTTTTAGTTGCAGCTCTAGTAGAAATGAATTTCTCAGACTTAGTCAGTGTTGTTCAGGGTTAGGTTTATTTGCGCAAGTCGGTTTAATAAGTGCTTTATTTTCGGCTCAAGTAAACAGTAACAGCTGCTAAATACTATACTTAAACTGATGGATTGTAAATGGATTCATAAGTGGCAAGAGCTCATTAATGGTGTTGCTGGCTTCCTGTAGGGACCCTGCTGACAACGCCCCAGCACCCCCCAATTGGAGCACACCCAGTTACTGTGCCAACCTACAGGCCCCAAGGGACACCTGGGTACAGCTATGTACCACCTCACTGGTAGAGCCCACCCATCATGTGAGTATCCGCCCTCCTGCTGTTTTTTTTTTTTGAGATGTTCCTCACTACAACAGTTTTCCCTTTCCATCTGCTTCCTCCTCACCCCCCTCTTCCCCCCCTCCTCCTCCTTTTGTTCCTCTGTTGTCTCTGTCTGACTTGAACAAACTGTGCTGCCTCTTGGCTCTTTCTGATGGTCCGCTGCAGTCTTTAAATCAATCGCTAATGTTTACGTCCGCTCCTCTTTTCCCACCAGATCTGGAGTCCACCATCGTATGCAACTGCTCAAATCTTACACGGGCTCCCACTGGTAACCATGGGAACTCGGCACCTGTCTGCAAGAACAAAACTAAAGTGCAACAGCCACTTTACTATTATTGTTATTGTTATTATGCGACATTCTCTAACGTTTTTACAAAAGCTGCTTTTATTTTTTATTTTTTCTCTCTTCATTTGCCAACCAGTCATTACTTTATTTTGTATGGTTATTTTATTTTATTTCCTCATTTTCTTTTGCTGTGTCTGTCATTGGAACTCCAGAAGGACTCTTAATCAATCACGGGTGTCGGTTGCTCCTGTTTCTGTGTTGTGCTGGTGTGTGTGGTCCTGCCTGCTGCTGCTCAGTTGGCTGGAAAATATTGGGCACTTATTCCTCATTATCATCTCCATCATTCACTACAAAGACTTACTGACTTATGCTGCCAAATTTTCTAACGACTAGATATCAGCACAAGGTTTTAACATAATTAGGATTCTTTTGTTTTGTTTTGTTTTTTTTCTGGGTTATTTAATTTTTTAAATATATTTTCTTATTACCACGCTCAACTAAATTACCTTAACCTGGCTTTTTTTTCCCTACCTATGTTCTTCCTCCTTCATCCTGTATTTTCAATCTCCTTCGTTTCATTTTGAGTTAAATCTCAGTCGTCTTCCAGCACGTAGATGTCTGTCCGGCAGTAGTCTGTCAGTCATCCCTGTCGTTTCGTCGCCACGTAAGTTTCTGTGTCGCTATGAGCAGAGCACTTACCGACCATCACCCATCATGCTGCGTGTACCGCCATGTCCACTTTAGCATAGCACCTAGTACACACTTTAAAGAAAACATCACCGTCTTCATGCTACATACTATGCAGGCTAGTATGTTGTGACACTATTGAAATCTTAACCTAGCTAGACAACAACTGGGGGTCATTTGGGTCCTGTCAGCATTTTTTTTAATGTGGTTAGCGTAGGTCAATACATTAAGATGATGTAAAAATATTTATACTAACCATGTCAACAGCATGGGTGGTCGTGCACACTTTCTCACACCTACACCCAAGCACACACATACACACATATACAAAGACACACACAGGCATCTGTGATGTGTTGGATGATCATTTAGTGGCACTTACTGTACAGTACCTCCAGTTCTGTTGTTAACTGATCAATACACACACACATATATACACAATACCAAACACTCACACACACACATGGATTTCTAGGGGTGTGCATGGCAGACACAGCCAGCAGAGAACGAATTTAAAGGGATTGTGTTGGCACTAGGCAAAGAGAGACAGGGAGAGCAGAAGAAAGAGGAGGAGATGACATTCACAGTGGTTTATTTCGTTTCAAGGTACAAGACATTTGAGTTTGTGACATCTTACCTGCAAGAAGCTGCACTAACACTCTGCTACTTTTGCACTATATGTATTGTACATTGATTTCTCTCTGTGATTATAGCGTCTCCTCCTTGTTCCTTCTGCCAGGCCAGGACTAATAACCAAACACTCTGTGAAGAGAGACCCAGACTCTTGAGTATACACTTAATAATGGACCCGTCAAAGAGATGTGCTGATAGATGGATTCAGTTCATAGTCCATTTCTCATTGCTGTGAGTGATGAAATGACCAAACCCATGATGTGGGTGCTTGTGTGAGACTAATACAGATACACCTGGTCCATGTCATAACAGTAGTTAATTATTTGGGTCAAAATTGGTAATATTTTAGGGGGAGAGGAAAAGAGCAGCATCACCTCCAAGAGCCAGTATCAGGCTTCGAGACTTTTTAGCAGTATTACGGAAAAAGGAGTCGCCCATTTGTTTACGGCGCTTTCTGCAAGAGACACACAGATTTTACACATATCCGCTTGGACCGACTGTATTTCAACATTTTTTCCATTTAAAAAAAATCCAGCGTAACCCTTAATTTTATCAAATACTCATTTGATAAAAAAACATATATATATATTTTAGCCTGTAAGAACATGGACATAACTGTTTACCATTTGCTTCTTTGCTTCTCCTGTATGCAGTTTGATGATCTATCTTAATCACTGAGTCTTTGTTTATTGGTCCTTGGCTGGAGACAGTGGGGGGTGTGGGGTGGTGGTTGTGGTGGTGGTGGTGGTGGTGGTGGTGATGGGGTTTAATATTTAGAATAAGGCCTGTGGCATTTTTCAGGATTTACAAAAAAAAAAAGAAAAAAAAAGATTCAAATCACAACTTCATGATCTGTAGAGTACAGATTGGTGTATCGAAAAGCATTTACTGTGCGGGTATGTAGTTGAAGTGATTTAATATTGCAATAAAACAAGAGGGAATGCCTCCAACTGTTAACATACAGTAATTATTTTATCAGCGTTTTGAATTGATTTAAAAAAAAAAAAAGCTTATTGTTGTAATCTCTAAATATGGATCACAGGCTCTGTATGCAGCCTCCATTCAATAATTATTACAGTTACTGCTAAGAAGAGTAGAACATATCAAAAAAAAAAAAAAAAAAAATTGGGGGTATTGAATAATTTTGTGAGGAAATATTGCACAACATAAGAAAACTTGATGACTACGATTTAATGCTAAGTAACAGGTACCTAGGCTTTGTAGTGCAAGAGGAAGGAAGAAGCAATTTATATTGTAATTAAAAATAAAACAATAAGGTCGAGTGTTTGAGGTATTCTTAGTCCAGATGTTTGTACACTAGTAGGATAATTCTCAAGAAAATATTGCATCATCCCGCTGTCGGATGAAAACCGTATATCCTTGAGCCTTATTTTTAAAAACGACCCCCTGTATTTTAGAAGATATCAAGTGGACATCAGTGGCATGGGGGTCATAAAATGGTCCCACCATGCAAGGATCTGAAAAAATACAGAATTGGGATTTTCTTGCGACAGCAGTGATGTTACTCGTTATTAGGATTTATTTAACCAACCACTACTTCTGTCAGTATTTCTCAATTAAATCTTATGGTTTTTTTTGTTTGTTTTTCCTTTCTTCTTTCCCTCTGGTCAATTAAGCATAATGGGTATGCATAATATTCAGGTGTATTTCACTATAGCATTGGATCTCTACGTTAAAAAAAAAAAAATGCAGTATATTTATACAGCAAGTGGTACAGTAATGTATTTCTAGCTAAGCATGGTTGCATCAGTGTGGCAGCTACTGTTTGTGCTTTCAGTATATATTATTATTTTTTTTTTTTTTACCTCTTCTGCATCTCTGTCCTCTACATCTGTTACTGAGGGGGGGAGAAGTAATCACAAGGTCTGTAAATAATGTTCGGGACTTGTGGAAATTCCCGTCACCAAAAATACCCACATTTTATTCTGATTGTTGCCTGACGTGGCAGACCTTGAGGAAGTAGAGGATGAACAAAGGAGCTGAAATGGGTGGCCATTATTTTTGGCTAAGAGAGAGAGAGAGAGAGGGAGGTTACCACGGAAGCTCTTGAACGCCACGTCCGCCATCCATTTCTGCTCCGTGGGTGCAATGATATTATCAAATGATGTCTTGACGACCCTCAGCCTCCATGCCCCTTTGTTCTGTGCCATATTTCACCGCCTGTTGTTTAGTAAATATTAGTTCCTTCTCCTAAGTAACTGGTGAATTCTGAATCCTTGTTATGTCTAGCTTCCTGTGAATCTGTGTTTTCCTATTGCTGTCCTGTTTCTCACATTGTTGTTGATGCATATTGTCTGTTTCACTTTTCTCTTTCTTGCCCGATCCCTGTTTATCCTGTTTTCACTTTGTGCCACAGACTCCCTTCAGAGGCCATTTTGCATCCCCTCAAACGCTACATTCACAGATGCAAAATGATGTCAGATCATATGCTCTGCTTCTTCCCTCCTCTCTCTCCTCGCTCCTTTAACCCCTCTGCTCTCACGCCTTCTTGTTTCTGACCTCTATGTGCTTTCTATCAGAACTTTGCTACCCTCACCACCCCCGTCTGAAAACCAGTATAATACTGAATTATTACATGACGGTCATTAAATTGATGTTTATTGATAGTGTGATAATCTACTATTTTTGGCATTTGTGAGATCCCACTGAGCCTTTTTAAACACTAGATGTCACTAGTGACAAAGTCTAAAAGTGGCATTTGAGCCAGCATGATAAATTAATCATTTATCAGCATCTTTTTCATTTTATAATCACAGTTGGGTGTCACTTATTGAGCACTGAGATTGATTTATATAGGGGGGTGTTTTTTTTCCAGATGAAAAGTCTTTTATTTTGTTGAGGACATTTTCAGAAATGCCATTTTGGACGATAAAAACAACATCAAATAAGGTTTTGTTTGTTGTTCTTCTTGGAGGAGTTGATTTATTTAAGGTAATTAAGAGAAATCTTTTTCTTTTACTGGCTATGGACCAATGCTCTTTAATAAAAACTGTAACACTGTTGTGATGTGGCGGCTCTGTGGAGAGGCAGAGCCACAGAGCATTCGGGATAGTTGGATGAAAAACGACTCCCACAGAGCAGAGTATTGTTTTTCAGGGTGGTGAAACTGCTTCCTTATTTCACTCCATTCCTCGCCTCTCATTTATTTTCAATTTGCACTTAAGTGAAAACAGTTGAACATTTCGATGTGTGTGTGTGTTTTTTTTTTTTTTTTTTTTTTTTTTTTACTTTCTTTTGGGGGGGGGTGATGCAAAGTTGTCTTAATCATGGGTCTTTATCATAATTTTACTCGTTGACATTTCTAAACATTGAAAGGTGGTAACTCTACTGAGGATGACTCGGTGCTTTTTTTTTTTTCTTTCCAGTACATTTTATTCTGGCGGCTTCACCTTGATGGTGAAAACACGTCCAGAACCATTCACAACACCTCTACTCTCCTTCTATCTTCCCTCTCCCCTCTCTCTCTTCTTCTTTGCCTTGCAGTTGGTAAGTCTTAGTTTTTTCATGAGTATAAATTAAAACACTACTATCACAGTGAATAGTAGGCCCTTAAATGTCTTTGATGTTCTGCTGCAGCTTTTTTTTTAATTTCACTTTGTCAGAGATATCTCTTAGTTTAATTTGACACTAAATGTGATGCAAAAAGTGGAAATTCCTTGTCTTCCAAAAAAAAAAAAAAAACATACTTGTATCCCCTCAAGGATACAAGTATTAGGAACAACCCCATCTTTGGAAGTTTTAGTTTGGTACCCAGTTTGCACATGCTATGGTATATCTGTTACCGTAAGGTTGTGTTTGAAACTGAAGCCCAACGTCTGTTCAGCGTTGAGAGAAGTGAATTGTATGTTAGCTATTTGGTCCAGAGTGAAGGACCTGTGTCAGGCTTGTGATATGAAGTGTAAATCTGTTCTTAATTTTTTTTTTTTTTTTCAATGGTTTATTTTTTTGTTTGTTTTTTTCGTTTTGTTTGTTTTTGGTTTTTTCGTTTTGTTTTCTTTTGAGGGTTTTTTTTTTTTTTTTTTTTTAAGATCAGTTAGTGATCTTAGTACTATAACTAAGCCAAGTTTGTAATTGTATATTTACTGTAAAATGTAGAACATTGAATAACTATTAAAATTTTCCTATAAAAGGAAGATCATCTCGTGTGGCTGTATTTCACAGACTGAAAACTGTGTTTACATTTTGTGTAACTTCACTCCAGCACCTGTTCTACTCTCGAAACTGAAAACACTGACAGATAAGTCAGTGAAGTCAGTCTCAGGTTAAAACACGCTCGATTCTTCCCCCGTTTCATTTACATGAGTCACAAGTCACTAGATTTAAAACAGACTCCATTATTACGGCTTACTGACAGATGTTCTAAATGGTCAAACTGAAAGTTAACATGGAAAACACGCAGATGGTTGTGACAACAGCGAGCAATCTACACACATAATCTCTACATCTCAAATGGAAATCTGGAGCTCTGGGATCAGGTGAAGTTCAGAGAATGTAAAATGACAATACTGCTCCACTTAACAATATAAAAGGATATTAAATATCCTAGTTACATCTTATGCTTGTTCAGATTTGTGTTATGTAGTTTCTCCATCCACACAAAAGAGCAGGTCAAACATGAAAGACAAAACAAAGCACAATTACACAGAAACTACAACAGTGACTGTAGGCAAATAATCGAAGCAAGTGTACAATGAGAACACATTTCAAGATTTATGAACTATTCACTGTAATTGTGGAAAATAACATTTAAAATACTTGGACATGACAGATCTGGAGAATGACTGTTTCAAGTTGGTGAAAGCCTCCTTTTTTATATTCATGTAAACGACATAAGAACAATTGCACTCCCAATATTGGTTGTTGAGTTGCATTGTGGATGATGTAGGCACCAACTGCTGAGGATACTGCAGACTGAAAGAGAAAAAATCTTCACATGTATTTTGACAGGTGCGCAGGAGAGGGACCAGTAGATCCAAACTTATAGAAACTCCTGCTCAACATGCAATACTTCTGCTCCATTCATCTAACAAACTCATACGTATCTGACTGCATCGAGGGAATAGTGACTTTGGTCACTGGATCACTCTGATTTACATAACAAAACATGAGTGACAGTGACAGTGAGTGATATCAGCAGCAGTGAGTGGATGTTAGTGATGAAAAATAAACACAATGCACAGAGCGTCTCACAGAGGAGACTGAGCTTTTATCACAGCGGGAGACGTTGAGACCAGTTATCCAGGATCCACCTGTTGTTGTTTACCTGCAGGAGCAGAAACACATGGAATCACTCTCCTCACAATACTGACCGCATGCTCCGAAATCATTTCAACACTGCGATGTAAACTCAAGAGTGGATTTTTCTCCTCATGACACATCAGTATTGCGGTATTTTATTTTTCCATGTTCCCTTCAAGAGCTGGTGAATCTGTCAAAACAGACTTCTCTCCTTTTAGGTTTGGTGTACTTTTTCAGAAATGTACCATCTCCAAACAGGATGGGTTATTTCCTTCCTGATTGACGGTACAACACGCACTCACTCTTTCACTTCTCTCTTGGTCCATCAGCAAATATCTCACTAGGTTGAGCAACAGCAACCACATGTACAAGTGAACAAACACTGACACACACCTCTTTAATGCACAGTGCCCCACCAAACATACACATAGCTTCGTAGCTTTATTCCCCTGTGCGGTGGTAAATGTCTGAATGGGTCGAAGTGACACTTTGGATTGAAAAATTCCCGTTTGTTGTTAAGTCTTTGTGGATATGCAGAATTTCTTAGTTGCCGTTTTTTTTGGTGCTTTAAACAATCCCAGTTGGATATGTGATTTCAGAAATGTTTTGAAAGCCAAACATCTAAACAAATGGTTATTAGCATTTTAAGATGATGTGTTTTGACTGGGCTGTTCTGACTTTTTTTTTTTTTTTATCTTTGTGGGGGCTGTGTAAACAATTTTCATTCTGTGACAGCACGTTAATGTTTCAGAGGTTTGAAACATGTCCTTGAACAAGTCCTTGAATCAAAAATGCAAATCTATCTTGTTTGTTCTTATCGTCTTCTCCCATTCGCTGAATGTCTTAAGTGTTCAAAGACAGGAAACACGCACAACAGGCTAATAAACAGTACAGGCAAATAACAAACACAAAGTCCACGAGGGGAAAGCAAGAAGCAAAAATATCTTTTTATTTTCTCAGGAGCACAAACTGAAGGCCATGGGAAAAGGAGGCAAGTGTCAAAATGTAGTGACATGAACGGGTGTTTATAATAATGACCACAGGGGCCACACAGGCCTATTATGAACAAGCTAATGATTTAATGTTACATCTTGTTTCCTCTGCCCTCTGCTGGGACTTTGCAGGGCAGAGCACACAGCAACACATGGCCGCCCAGCACGAGAGCAAAGCCTCTTCATCCAGAGCAAAGGACAAAATGGAACAATGTCTGTTTGTGGGGGGGGCAAGTTTAGGATTCTGATCACAGCATCAGAAGAAGACAGCGTGTGAAAATCAGCTTTAAAAAACCACAGTAACAAGTTATTTTTTATGCCCTATTGAAATACTAATTGTAATCTATTACACTGCACTGATTGTATTCAATATATGAAGCTGTGTATACACCTTTTTCTACATGTTACTGCCACCTGCTCAGGGCTTTGCTGCCTATTTCTTGTGATATGTTGCACATGCCAAGTAGTTATTCCACCTGCAAAGAATGTGAAGAAGAAGAAGAAGGAGGGAAAGATAAATAAATAAAAGTACAAAAACAGAACAGAAACTAAATATTAATAACAAAAAGACAAATATCAAGAAGAAATGATAGTGTAATGTGCAAAGTTTAAGTAGGTCTTTACTTGTGACATTTAACAGAACTGAAAACTTTTTTTAATTATAAAAAAAAATCCAGGCTGACACATCTTTAATGAGAACTTGTTCATAATTATGCTTCATGTTGTTCTGATACATATTTAATCTGTCAGTGCAGGAATATTCAGACTGTCACTTGTGCACTGAGATGAAAAGAACAAAATACACACTGCTCTTTATGCAGGCATCAGGCAAATCATAACATCCTGCTGCAGATGACCCTCACACATTCATGCATGAAGTACTTGCCAAACTACATAAATTGCACACACAATCACACACAGTTTGATTTGACATTAGTTATTCAGTTGTTTTAGGGATTTGAAGATGAAGTGACAGCCAGGCACTCTCACTGAACTGAATCTTGAGGTATTTATTCAGTCACACACCACTATGTCTGTCAAGACATAGTGGTGTGTGTCAGCTCAATTGGACACTGGGGTCACTGGGTTGGAAGCCACACACGATGACTGTTTGGCTTGGCTTTGAATCGGTGGAATAAACTCCAGTGAAACTGTCACTCTGCTGCCATTAAGACCGGTCCAACACTGGGCAATCCAAAAAATGTTTATGGTGTGATCTAATCAAAACAGTATATAGTGGCTAAACCATGAATGCTGACGTGCCAGGTTATTATGCAACTGTCCTTCCTGAAATGCACCACTGCAAATGTCACTGCCACTGCAGAGCGCCCTTTCAAGTTTGACTTATTGCAGCTACCTCTTCATTAGGATGTTTTAAAAGCCATAGCAGGGGAGGAGGAGAGATGGGCGTTGGCCGTGAATGAGTGCTTTTGGATCGGAGAGGCTCCTACACAATCACTATGAAATATGCTGATAAAGCTTTGAGCAACTTGTGTCTGAAGGGAAATAGACTCGAATACTTCCCTGTCTGCACGTCTCTGTTTCAACATGACATATGAGCTAATTCAGAATAAGAGGTCTGCTGGATGTTGGTCAACTGTCCACATGATCTTGCTGAGTATTTAGAAATGCAATCATTTAAGTGACTATACCCTCTTTCATATATTAATCTACTCTATCGGTGGCAGAAATGAGTGATTTATTCCCTTTATCTGCTTTCACCATAATTACATACTTTATGCTTGATGCAGGCAGAATTTAGTCTTATTTATCCTTTAAGTGATTCTTATATTTAGACTTAACACTTCTTTGTTGATTCTGAAAATCTTGTTTTGTCATAAATCAAATGTGTGTGGTCAGGAGTGATGACAGGCAATTTTCTGGTCTAGTGTTTACTGAATCCATGCAAACATGAGTTGGTAATCTGTCATCTTGTTGTTGCTTCTTTTCTAAACAAATGGCTAATTTCTGCAAAAGTCTACTTGACACTGATAAGTTCATCTACAGTGCTACAGTAATATCAACAATACAATATTTTGCACTAACACAACAAATCAGGCTGCAATTCATCTTGGGAGTTTTGTATTCCTTACTCTTTCCCCATTGTTAGGAAAGATCTAACTTTTCATCCTCTGCACTGGACAGCTGCAGGGAGGGATGTCTGTTTAAATCAATCATTCCTACTCAAGAAGTCATTAGTGAAATACAGAGGGGAGTGACTCACGAACAGACGGTCCCGCTTCCATCTGATATTGATACATTTATAGATATTAAATGATTAGGTTATGAAGGATGGGTTCAGTGGAAGGCACAGGGCCAGTACAAATTTTGTTGATGTGACGTAACTGTCGATAAGATCTCTGCAGAGGGAACTCATGCAGTGGCCACAACACTGAGGACAAATGCAGAAAGAACATTAAACACTGTGTTAAAAAATATAATAGCAGTGTCACTGTCATCAGTGTCAGTGTCAGAGTCATTCTGACCTCCGTCTCCTTTACCAGGATCTAAAAGCACAACTGTTATTCTGTTGTGAGTTTCCACAAGAATAGTTCATGTTGACATGTTTTCCACTTGTCATTCTTCAAGTGTCTGGGCCAGAGCATTGGCCTGGATTACACAGCAAAAATAGCATGTCAGTTGAGTATGTAAATGATAGTTCATGACCTGAAGATGACACAGTTTAGAATCTGTAAACAGAGCTTTGACACTTGGTACATGGTGTCATCACTAATAATATGTTTTATAAATACACTAGTTGGCCTTCAGCACCGTCCACCCTCTGAAATGATAGCTATTAACCCAATGAGGGTAACGATGTATTGAAGGGATATAGCAAGCACAGGCAGAAATATCTATTTACTTACACTCCTGTTTGACCTGACCTCTTCACAGTGATTTGTGGTTGGTCAATAATGCCATATTTCTAGGATAGATGTCAACATTATAGGAACTACTTTGTGGCAACAGCTTATCAGACATATTCTGATTGTAACCGGACTCTAAGCAGGAAACCCACTGTTGACAATTGTGGAGTAAAAGTGTCATAAAATCCCAGTGAGCACAGGCAGTTGCCAGTGTTTGATGTCAATGAGCTGCTGACAGATGGCCTATTCATCAGACTCTAAGATGCTGGATAATGGTAGGTGGTGTGTCTCTGTAACTGGAGTGATCAGCACATATTACCTCCTGTATTTTAAGCTTATGCATTAAACTTTGACTAGAACTTTGTTTGTGTGATGGAATATAAGGAATATAAAAATGAGAGCTAGTGTCTGTGTGACTGTTCACATTTCCTTTTGAGAAAGGGCACAAGACGGCCATTAAGAGACACCAAACAACTACAAAAAGATAAAAACTGACCATGAGAATTAAAAATTACAATTGTGAGACAGGGTGGCAATGGTACAGTGGTACAGTGGTACAGTGGCACGCACTGTTGCCTCACAGCAACAAGGGTCTGAGTTTGATCCCCAGGAGTTAGCATGTTCTCCCTTTGTGTGTGTGTGGATTCTCTCTGGCTTCTTCCCACAGTCCAAAGACACACACAGTAGGTTGACATTATTTGTCCATTGCTTGTCTCTTGTCATCCTTGCCTTATCTCAGCTGGGAATGACAGCAACCCCCTGTGACTCATATGGGGTAGAGCCAGTAGAATAATGACACACAAAATGATAACAAAAATACCCAAAAATATCACAAAGACAAAGCAAATAACCACATAACTCTAAACAAATTAAAACATGACCACAAAAATGGGCACAAAAGCGACCACAAGACTCTGAACTTCCACAAACTTCTGACTAGATTGTAATTGATTTACTAGTATTATTGATATAACCAAAACTAATAAGATAAGATAAGATAAGAGTACTAGTGTGACCCACCCCCCACACACACAGTTAAAGGGGGGCTGTGGGGAGCCTGCGACAATGCCGATTAGGCGTCCCATTGTCTCATAATCAGGTCACGGTGAATTCCTGCTCAAGCAACACCTGCCAGTCAACCATTCAAACAAGTGCTACTGCTCACAGCGGTGTAATGATCAGACATGTCGACAGCTCTGGTTTGGTTGAAATAGCAGGCTAAAGGTGTTAAGACATGACGCTGTGTTTCGATTCGACTCCTTTGGCCCCTTCCGTTGAGATGCTCATTGCGCGTGCGTGGCCCCACTCCTCTAGCGCGCGCAGTTGTCCGGTGGCACAGCAGCAGCAGCAGCAGCAGCAGAGGGAGAGAGACAGAGAGTAGTGTCTGAGTGTGTGTGTGTGTACAGGTAAGTAAGTGACGGTTCAAACCGCACGCGTACCGTACTTGGTGTTCGTGAGTGAAAACCGCGGCCGTGTCCAATTTCTTTCCACTTGTTGTGACTCGGCGGCGATTACCTTTCTCACGGAACTGCTGTGTTGTTTCAGAGGAGAAGAAAGGAGCAGGACGAGGTCCCTTCGCCATGGCTGCGTCGCCAACTTGTTGATGTTGCCACTTAATTGCACTGCAGTCATTCAGGGTAAGTTTTATCGGTTCGTTTTTAAACAGTTTAGTTTTTCTCACCTAACTCCACAGCAATGTGAAACTAATGCGTTTTAATCAAAGAAAAGACATGTGGCAGAGCGTGGCTGAGTTACTCCATATCAACCGTGGCATCAGCTTTACTTACTTTCACATCACAGATATAAAGTTAGCTTTTATTTTTACGAAATTTAAAAAAAAGAAAGAAAAAAAAACGATATTGAACGGGATAAACAAAACTGCAGGACGCTAAACGCAAACCCACCTGGTCTGACATGTGTTTCTCTGGTGGAGCAACGTTTGCGTCATGTGTGCAGTTAGTCATTGTACTGTTTTTCATTTGTGGTGGGAAACCTCACCTTACATTTGGGAGGATTACTATCCAGAGTCAATCTGACCTCAGGCAAAACGCTAACCTGGTGCAAGTGAACTGTAGCCGGACTATTAGGTGAGTCCTCCTGACAGCATCAGTTGTGTGCAGTTGGTGGAGTGAAGCTTTGCAGAGCCCTGCAGTGAAAGTGATGCTTAGAGAAACTGCAGAAGTTGTGCAGAACATCTCAAACTTCAAAACGGAGGTCATCCTGTCTAACTGGCTCTGTTGTTGTCCAGTTGTAAGTGTTAGACTTAATAAATTACACTCAAGTGGACCTTTACATAGGCATTTTACTGCAGAATTAGGGTTTGGAGTGGTAAGATGATTGATATGTTGTATGTTTTGTGGATAATGTTGCACCCTTGTTGAATGCCATATTTCCACAACAAACCTTTGTTATGGTTGTAGTTGTATGATAGCATCAGCAGTGTATCCACAGAGCTGTCTCTATATCTGTATCAACCATACCCAGCCAGGACAACGTTTAATAAGAGGAGATTAAATTTATGCTCTTCTTGGGAGCATATAGTGACAGGAAGCATCTTCAGGAGACACCATCCAAGTAGGTGGTGCAGGGCAGGCGACAAAAACATACTCCCATACACACTCCCACTAGTCAGAGTTAGGAGAAAGAGCATGGTGCATTTATTGTTTATTGTTGTTAATGTATTGTTCAGGGAAACATACAGAGTAAGAATTTCAATCTTGAATCTCTACTCTTCACATGTTGGTCTGCAATATGGTAGTGTTGAACGCCCCTGTGACTGACCTGTTATAGCGCATACCATGTAGGTCGTCCGTCCTAATTGCACCTGTTACGGGTTTGAATCCAACCTGCAGCGCCTGAGAGTCATCCTCTCTCTCTGTCCCCAGCTTTCCTGTCACTCTCCACTCACTTGTCTAAAATAAAGATGAAGTGCTTCAAGGTTAGGCCTTACTATCTTGAAGGGACATCTTTGGATGTTTCATTTGTTTCAACAACAGTGTAAAACCTCAGAGGTTTCAGTTTAGTGTAACAGGAGATAAAGAAAAGTAACAAAATCTCACAACTGAGAAATTGGAAATCTGTCATTTATTGTGTTTTCGCCAGAAAAAAATAGTTACATGATACATGTAACTATGATGATGAGTTACACTATGATGTATTTCCTTTGAACAGCTTTTCAATTAATAGACTCTCAGGTGAGGTTACATCATTCCCGCCCTCACACAAGTGGAAATTTACAGATGGGATACTTCTGCAATAAGCTCCCATTACTGTACACAAATTCATACGTCATTTTGTTTTCATTGGTATCTTCATAGCATCAGAGGGGCGGTAGCTAAATCCAGTAAAAACAAGTTGTCACATCACAGACCTAATAACCCAGAGTGATTTAGATGGGCTGTCATGTGTGAAGACTTTGCGCACTGGCCAGTGGACTTTTGACATGGTTAACTGTGTTTTCAGAGGAGATTCTTTGCCAGAGGTCAGGACTCAGGCTTTTGTAGTTTTCCTTTTTTTTTTTTCATCTGTCTGATGGGAATTGACTAATGTAACTGGATTGGAGACACAGAGACATAGAGGTGATAGTAGGGTAGTGAGAGAGAAACAGAAACAAGGTCAAAGTTGTTTACAGGACAAAGTTAAGTGCCCAGCATTATCTTACAGGGGCAGCTCACTGGCTAACATCCAGAACGTACCAGCCACATGTCTTCTTAAAAATGGTAAGTTGAAGTGAATATCCTAAGTTAAACCTGCCTTCTCCATTCTGAGTTGGATTTAGAGGGACAACCACAATCGTTTATCTTAAGTGGGAACCATAGTGATTCAAGCTGATGTTTAAAAAACTACAACTTTGCAAGAGATGCTCTGAGGAATAATTCAGTGAAGACAGTGAAGCCATTACTTTTCATTTTGTCCTGTCTTTGTGCTTTACTGACTTTACTGCTTTCACCCGAGCTGCATTCACACCCCCCCTGCACCACAGACCCATGACAACAGCCACCACAGGGCACAGACTAACTGCCACTCACTGCTCTGTTAAGCTCTTGATGAGCTCCTCCTGCCTGACGAAAGGCATGTCTCAAACTGCTTTGCTCTTGTTTACAAAAACATGTTTTGCTTTTATTAATGTTAGAGGAAGCCGATAACAATTACACGTCCTCAGACAGCGGCAAAAGTTGAAAATATTTGTGTTTATTATTCTCATGATAATCATGTGTAGGACAGAAATGAGAGAGAAACTAATGCACATGACTTGTCCAGTAAGTGTGTGTGTGTGTGTGTTTTTGCTTTTTGCACCTTGAGTCTTGTTTTTTGTGTAAGTTTGTCTTGTTTGTGTCACCACCAAGAATAATAACAGTTGAGATTGATGCAACTGTGCAGGTTAACGCAGATCTACAGAAATGACAACTCTTAAACTGACAGGGTCATTGGTCTAGGAGTGACCAATGACCCTGTCACTTCAAGGCCCTTCCTGCCTCATATCTGGCTGGATTTGTATTGTTTACTATCTAATAAAGGCCCAATATTGTATTGTAGTTATACTGAAATGCCATTTAATCTTATTTTTCATTGAGAGGTTGTTTCTAATCAGAAACACTTTGCGTAATCTCATCTTCTCTGATCTCTATCGGTCAAGAAAACAGGAAGTAAAAGTCCTGACCTCTGCACTTTCCATCTCAACCGAAATTAACGTCAGAGAAGATGGAAACACCTCAAGCTATGGAGAGATTATCAGGTAGCATGAATACAGTGGCAGGCTGAATGATGGACGTGATGGTGAGTAAGAGTTCAGTTTGACGATCATAGTAGGAGGAACCTTTTATCACCGGTGCCCCTCTGTCCTGGCTGTGTTTTACTTCTTACATCCACATTCACTTCCTCTGTGTTTGGCAACCTCATGACAGGAGTCTGAAGTGCCGTTTGCTTGGCTTTACACACACAACAAAGTCTTCAGTCTCAATCCTCACAGAGTCATGAATCAACATGTTTTTCTCTACATGTTTAGGCAAACTGTAGACCTCCTTTTGTATTGTCACTTGCAGCCTTTAGGTGTGATTTATATTACCTACTTTGCATTCCCGTCCATCTGTACTTTTTCAGCGGAGTTGACGTAACTGCTTTAACATTGTGGTTTGGTTTGGTTTTACCCGAAGAGGATTTTTATAGTAGTTTAGTAATGCCCATATTTGTTAAGATTTTAATGCTTTGTGGAAAACAATGAGAGTTGGTGTAAACACCCACTTATTTCAGCAAGTTGTTTGTCAGGACCAGTGATGGACTGCAGTTGGGTGTCATGCAATGAGTAATTGTTTTCTTGAGAATATGGCGAGCTGTGTGGCTTGTGTTGAAGACCAGCCCCCCCCATCACCCTTGTAGCTATTTATGGTGCAGCTGATTTGGTTTAAAATGTCTCCTGTGTAATGGCCACAGTGCCTGATATTAGCCTGCACCACACCAGCTCAGTAATTACTCAAGTGATTTTTTTTTTGTTCTTTTATAAAGACAAAGAGCTTTTACATCGTATAGGATGCAATTGTGCATGTTGTGCCACTGCATCTGTCTCTGCTGGGAAATTAAGATAATGTTTATTGTTTATCACAACAAAGAGTATGTTTATGCCCGTTGTGTTGCTGCTGTGTGTATAATGCATGTTTAGTGTGTTCAGGTCCGAGTCTGTGTATTTGTCTGTATGGCAAACAAATGTATATGTGTGCCTGCAGATGTGATTGTACCGTCTGCCGTTTTTCAAGTTCATCATAGCCCATGCATAGGTGTCTATATATGGGAGGCTGTGCTGTGTGTGTGTATTAGTGTGTGCTGTATTTCAGCTGAGGGCCACAGAGCGAGGAGCATTAGGCATGAATCATTCATTAGCATGTCCAGGGACAGTAGAGATCAGAGATGAGAAAGTAATTAGAGTTGAACTGTTCCCTGCTGTCTCTTCACAGGCAGCACAACATCTCTCTGTTCATTTGCACTTGAATATTACAAACAGAATACAGTATATATTTTATCTTGATGGGGCCCTGATCTACCAGTTACCTACTGTTTTATATCAGATTACCTGCGGGGGAAGAGCTTTTTTTTCAGCCAGGGAGGCACAAAGGTGGCTGCCACAGCTAACAGATGCAGTTTATTTTGTTTTGCATGGTATGATTGTAGTGGGAGTGTTGATTTAAAGGGATAATGTATCTTATTTGCCGTGGGGTTGTACGAACTAGTGATGCATAGTCAGTGTATCACCTGCAGTAGATTGGGAACTGTATGCTGCCAATAAGGAGACAGGTGGCAGGGAGAAACAACACACATACCTAATGATGTGTGGCTGTGCACGGGGCCACCAGAAGTATAGTGACCAAGTGGACTTTTATTTATCATTAACTACTATATGAGATTTTGGTTTTAACTGTTGGCTTGTTAAAGAGGAACTATGCAGGATTTTTACCTTAACTATGCTACATTTTTAACTTAATTAATCAGCTTTGGAGTAATTATGATGGTTAAATAAATGAGTTGTAACTTGTTACGAGGGAAGATGGAGGTTCCCAGCCTTCCACCTAGCATCTCTTGGCTGAAAACAAACCTTGACCGTGTCTCGGTGGCATTGCGACATGTAACCCGTAATCTCATGTTTATCACAGATAAGATTATACAAATATACACACGTAATGCGTATATGATAAATAACTTTATCCACCGACTGCTCCATGGATTGCTTTCTCACCGGCTTCCTTGAAAACAAATGCACATGGCTAGGAGGAGGGTTAGCAAAACAGCAGAGAAGTGACCAGACTTGCATAGTTCCCCTTTAAGACAAAGGGGTTCGTCACCTTCAGATCTGTGATCACTCAATATTTAATTGTCAAACACAACATGGACATGTCATTGCCTTTTAGTGTAATCTTTTAAAGTCAGACTTTTTTTTTTTTTACTCTGTTTTGGTCTTCACCAACTCCTGGGGGAAATATCTGGCTCCCCAGCATTGTCACCTGGAGAGTAGTGCAGCGTGTAGTGAGGTAAAACAAGCTGGACATGATACTGAGCTACCGTGAAGTTGTGGGTTCAAAAGTCCTCATGGTCACATGCTGAGTAATCATTAAAAGTTAATGCATGGAGTGTGATTTATAATCCTGCTGGGGTTATGTTCAGTTGTTAATCTCCAATATCTGTCCTGAGCCGCAGTCACATTCAATCCTGGGTTGTAAATAATCTTGCGTCACCTACAGCTGTGACTTCTGGCAGGACTGAGGGCAGAAAGTATTTGGCAGTGACTCCTTGCCAAGACGTCTGCGTGAGTGTGAGAAAGCGAGAGCGTAAGAGGGAGAGTGTAGAGGGAGCGACCCCCTTCTCACCAGACCAGTTGTATCCTCACACTGTCATTAGGTGTATTTTTACAGCTACAGTCAGGCTGGGGAATTAGCTCAAATGGTAGAGCGCTCGCTTAGCATGCGAGAGGTAGCGGGATCGATGCCCGCATTCTCCAAAGACTTTTTTGGACCACCTACAGTACCTACAGTACACAGACAGTGTGGTGCTTTCAGGGGAAAGAGGATTTATGGAGATTGTCAGGTGTAGCAGTGAAAACAGCATTAAAGTGTTACGTGTCAGCACATAATTGGATAAATGGCTGTTTCTTTCAGACCGGGCAGATATAACCTGTAATCTGTGCTCAACCTAACCTAACCTTTACCTTACCACAGTCAAATATTACAGCTCTCTTCATTCTAGATAATGACAATTGTTTTTTTTTTTGTTTTTTTTATTATATATCAGGAGAACAAATGACTAATGGCCCAGTTATATTGTATTAATGTATTATTATTGTAGTAGTTGGTTTATTAGTAACGTTACATAATTGTCATACTTAATTGTTTTGTCTGTTTTTCACTGATGAATAGGGATCATATTAAGTTAATTAGGTTATGTTAAGACCATGTTATTGAACTGGAAAGAAATACTTTAGTCTTAGTATATAACAGCTCTTGAATGGCACAGTGGAATCGTTTGTTTTCCCAAGAACAAGGAGATGTATGGACATGTTAAGGACACCTGCCAAAATATAAAAGCTATGTGGGAAGAAGAAGCTGCAGTGAGTCACAGACCAGAAAAAAGCTGACGTTTCACACCCATAATCAAATAGTCCAGTCAATTCCTGGAAAAAGCATTTGGCTGCATTTTAATTGGTCTGAATGACACAGTTTTTGTCATTTGTGTCACTTAATGTGTCGGTTTCTGAGACGTCTCTGTAAACACACACAGTAAATGACTGCTGTGTGCACTTGCACAGAGATGACAAGTTTACTTTACTTGTTTTGAGGACCGTCCTGCAGCCAGTCCCAGTGATGTAGCTCTGAGGAAATGAAAAGGTCAAGTGAAACATTTTCTTGCTTTTTTTTTTTTTTTGTGGTTTTGTGGTGGGGTGTGTCTTATCGTTATTAAACTATGATCAATACCGGTTAGGAAATGGATACAGCCTGGAGAGTAGCTGTCAGCAAACACTTAAACTAGAAGCCATCAGACACAGACACACATGGAGTGAGGATATGGCCCTGTGATTACTGTTTGCTCTCCAGAGTGTTTGAAAACTGAAAACATGAACATTACACACTCTCTCTTACACACACACACACACACACACTTAGGAGCATCCGAAGCTGTGTTCCTGCTGTTTGAATACTGTAGAAGCAGAAAAATGATCTCAGTCATGAGTCATGAAAATAACACATTTCTGTTACTGTTATAAAATGGGAGTGTGAGGTGTGTGCAGATATTTTATTGTATTGTATTATAATAGAATTCATAATTTGTAAGAATGTTTGTGTCAGTTTTACAGTTTTGCTAACATTAAACGTAACATTAAAGATAAGGTATGCTTGTCTAACCAGGTTTGTGATGGCTATAAACATGTGATACATTAAAATAGACTAGAGATGATGGTGATGATATCACACCAAGTCAAATAGACCCAAAAGAGGTTTTATATTTCTGCCTATCCCTACTCACTAATTGATTTTAAAACATTTTTCATCAATATGTGATCATTTCCACCATATTGCTAGTCTTAATGAGTTGTATATTCAATATGGGTAAATGAACTGTGCAGGTTTATTTGGCAGATCTCAGCTGCTCCTCTTGTTAAACTGATAGTTTGCTTGTTAGGACATGTATGATCCAGGATGTGTGTATTTTCTGGCATCGTCCTCTGTATTGTATGAAAACCTGGTGCAGATTGGATTGAGGAGACCAGACACTGACCCGTTAGTTATACATCTGGTTTCATGTCACTGCTTGCTCTTTGCTCTTTTCACTGCACACATGCAAATATTGGGAATACCAATGAGCACAAAATGATTCAGTTTCACAAACAGGAAACACGCGGTACAGCTGCAGTTTAAACATGTGGAAAATGTTTGTAGGGATTTGAGTTCTGTTATTGAAGTCTGAAGTCCAGATGCCCGGAAAGTTGGGATTGTTGATTTTGGTAAGGGCAGGCCTAAACATGCAGCTACCAATAAGATGTGAAAACTAGTGCCTCTTCTTTTTATAAGCATTTTTTGACAAGGACTACAAATTTACAGAGTTAATTTGACATCACTGTAGGAAATTAAAATAAAATAAAATAAAAAGCTGAATTATTCCCATAGGTGTCATGGGGACACTCATCCTAACGATTCCCCAGAAAGTTGATCTCATGCCCTTGCGTAAATCAAACCTCCAAATTGTAATGTTAAATGAGTCATCAGAGAATAAAGCCAACTGAAGGGCACTTTTCACCTTTGTTATTCCTCAGTGACTGTTTAGTTTTGGTTTTATGGTCTGCTGGCTCTCTGCTCCCTCCGCTCCCACTCCCACCTTCTTACGTTAGCCTACTACAGGGATTATGAAATCATGTGCCGCTATTGCTAGCTGCAACCTGTATGGCACACGGTCTTTACGAGCAGAGCATAGCTTCGCACTTGTGCGCACACATACGCACTCAGGCTTTCTGGGTGATGGAGTGTTAGTTTTGAAATGCCATGAGTCACAGAGTCTGGCAAGGCCTTTTGGAGGAAGTGGCTTAAACCAATCACTCACTCAGTCACTCACTTGCGCCCACATGCTCGATGAAGGAAATGGATAAGATTGATGTTAGCGGTGGGAACAGTAATTAAGATATTTGATTAATCTCTGTGTAAAAGCTTATTCCAGACAGTGTGAGTTGTGAGTGGGAGACCAGACAGTCTGGAGGGCTTTTCGTTTCAAAACTTGCATCTGTCCAGTTTGGATTTGAAACTGGCAGGAGTAAATTATTGTAATCTAATGGTCTGAATTCAGTTTTCAGTTTCAGTTTTTGTTCCTGTAATTAGGAATGAGACTTGATTGGTTTTCATTTGTGCAACTTTTCCACAACCTTTTTCCATTTCATTTGTTTCCATCACAACTGGGTTTCACCAGCCCGAAGGTGACACTAACATGTTTATTATAAGGTCTTTTATTCCATTATCTAAAAGCTTTAAATGATATCCATATTGACCTGTTATATCAGCAGCTTTATCGTACTCTCTGTGTTCTTACTTACATGAGTCATTGGGCTTGATAAACTTCAATATACTTACTCTAGCATTTAGGCTTTACTGGCTTTACTGATATCAAATAATATTTACCTGAACAGTTAGCCTGCGGGTTAAAAAAAGTGGAGTTAATCCCAGATTAAATCTACTGTTTGCAGGGCTCAAGGCCACTGTGTCACTGTGATTTCTGTCGTATTGATGGTAAATATCTGAAATACTGATCTGTTGTGCCCCCATGTGGAGAGGCTCTGTTTCTCTCTCTGGCATGTCCAACCCATGAAGATCTTGTATTTCATTTTTAAATGTGAATATCTACCTGGAAAAAAAGCTCAAAATTACTACAACTAATCACATTCAATTGTATGTATTCACATCACTGATACAGCTGGTTATGTTTCCGTTAAAATACTGACATTATTCTCACTATCAACTTGTCTCTCTTCCAGAAAGTGAAAATGTCACTTTCTTCCCCCACGGAAACGTTCATCTCCAGAAGCTTCTCCTTGGGCTTCTTCTCCACCAGCGTGCACACCACAGAGCCCTACACAGTGGACAGCTTCATCACCAGCGCCACAAACATCAGTAACATCAGCAGCAGCGGGATAACCTTCCTTCGCTGCACCTATAAGGAAGACTTTAAACGGATTTTGCTTCCTGCCGTGTACACTCTTGTCTTCCTGCTCGGCCTACCACTCAATGCTGCTGTCATACTGAAGATATGGAGGAAAAGGCCCAATCTGTCCAAAAACAACATCTACATGCTCAACTTGGCCATGGCTGACTTTCTTTATGTGATGTCATTACCCCTGCTCATCTACAACTATGCAAGTCATGACTATTGGCCCTTTGGGGAGTTTGCCTGTAAGATGGTCAGGTTTCAGTTCTACAGGTGAGATATTTGACCGAATATTGGCCAGTTGTGCGTTTTAAGTGTTTTACAGTTATTGAATTTTCCAGTTAAATGAGGAGTCGAGGTGTTTCCTAAGTTCTCAATATGCTTCTGAGGTGTTATGTTGTCAGGCCAAATCTCAAAACAGTAATCATACATGTTTTGAACAGCCCAAATTTGTTATGAAAAACTTGCTTCATGGCTGTAGCAAATGGAAACCTCTGAGGCCGAAACATGAAGCCAGCAAGTTTAGACAGGTAAAGAAACGTACAACAAGTTCCTCCTGATTCAGCTGTGTGAAAGGTGTAAGGGACAGTGGTGTAGGTGCTAGAAGATGATGTGACAAACACTTTCTTGGGAGTGATGCAATACAGAAGAATTCAGTGTATTAAGTTTTAACAGTTTTTTCTTGTCTGTCCCTGTTTCAGTAATCTGCATGGCAGCATCCTCTTCCTCACCTGCATCAGTGTTCAGCGCTACGTGGGCATTTGCCATCCTTTTGCAATGTGGCACAAGCAAGGTGGTCGCAAGGTGGCGTGGTATATCTGCGGAGGGGTTTGGCTGGTGGTTGTCATCCTGTGTGCACCAACGTTTCACTTTGCTGCAACGGGAATCCAGCGCAACCGCACAGTGTGTTACGATTTGAGTCCACCAAAGCTTTCAGTGGCCTACTATCCTTACGGCATGACTCTCACCTGCCTTGGCTTCGTGTTGCCTTTTGTGGGTTTGATGGTGTGCTATGGCCGGATGGCCCAGATCCTCTGGCGCCCGGTGTCTTACCAGGGTGTCTCCATCGCGACTGGGGAGAAACGGGACAAGGCGGTGAGGATGATAATTGTGGTGGCGACAGTGTTCTGCATAAGCTTCCTGCCGTTCCACCTCACCAAGACCATGTACCTGGTGATACGTACTCTGCCTGCTGCACCCTGCGAGACCAGGAACTTGTTTTCAGTCATCTACAAAAGCACAAGGCCGTTTGCCAGCATGAACAGCTTTCTGGACCCGATTCTGTTCTACTTCACCCAGCCACGATACCGCAAGAGCACAAGGAAGTTCATGCTTAGAGTCACTTCTCGCAGAAGCAAAGGCACCAGTGTCTAGGGATCAACCAATAGGGTTTTTCCAGGCCGATACCGAGTATTAGTCATCAAGGAAACCGATAAACCAATATAGAACCAATATTCAAACTGTAGAATAACACAAACTCCAACACAAATCTTGGTTCAGTGGGGGCTGTGGGTGGGACATGAGTGGGACCAAGAGTGGTGACTTCAGACAGAGAAACAGCGCAGGAGCGCGTTTTAAAATACATTTAATTTATCGGTTATCGGCATGTATCGGTTTTGTATAATCTTAACTGAGGAACATTTGCTGATTTTTTTAATACCATCTGATTGAGACATTCACATCACCCATTGTTATGTGTGAGATTGCTTTTAGTCTGTCTGCAATTTGTAGTGAATGAGTTTGTTGTTTTTTAATTACGTTTTTGTTCATTTTAGTTTCACACTGTGAATTGTACAATTAAAAAACAAATGGAGGTTTCTAGATATGTGATGTGGACAAACACATGGTGAAGGAGAGAAGTATAGAACAAATACTTTAAAAAATTAGTCATGTAAAATGCTCAGTAACAGTAAATGTTGCATGTTGGAACTGCATGAAGTAATTGTGTGTGGAGGTTAACTGCTACTGGGGAGAAACATACATAATATTGCAAAAAACAGCAGTTCAAGTAGTTGGAGTAAGGTTTTTATTGAAAAATGTTCATGTGTTTTTTATTCATGGGAGAATTGTACTTTCATATGAAGGTTTTCACAGTTTTCCTTCAAATGACTTCCGACATTATAAATGCTGTCGAGGTTGCTGTTGCATGTATTCACCACTGGATGGTGTGTGCACCCCACTACTGGAACAGCACTACACTCACATTTTGGCTGTCTTTCCTCAATTGAAACAATTATCCTGTAAGGATTAGATCTGATTTACAACAGTTAGGAGCAATTAGATGCCAACAACAACTGTTCAGTAATCATGCAACTCATAATACTTGAAGTATGCATCAATGCAATCATGTGGTTTTTTCACACATTCTCTGAGTTCTCAACTTAACGAAGGAGATTCATTCATATGTTTTTGCCAACAGAGGAGTTTATGCATTTTATATCCTCTTCAAAGTGTATTAGATGCTCAGACGGAAGGAAAAATGCAATTTGTGAACATTAGGGTGGGATAAATTAAGGTATAGTAAGGTGCTGTTTTCCACTTCCTGTTACGCCTTCTCATGAAATGAGTATGGATCACCTCGGTCCATGGACATGAACGTTGTGACACGAAGGTGAACTGGGTTCAACTAAGTACTGTATTACTATCTCTACCACATATAGTCTGCATATAGTCTAAATGTGTCCAGTCTATACAGTGCCCTCACTGTATAGACTGGACACATTTAGACTATATGTTTTCATCTTACTCTTCCTCTACTGTCGCTTTATGGAGTTATAACAAAATACTGTGTTACTGAGTTTATGGTTTGATAATCTGCACTGTTCATGAAATGAACATAAATGCATGTAAATGGGCATACTGATGGTTGTTATTGGTTATTTTTGTTGTATTGGTTGTATTTTGCCACAGCCTAATGTTAATTTAACTGCATCTGGATGTTTATGTGTGTTAGTACTTATTTTACCAGGTGCACACCATAAAGGAAATGTACTCATTCATTTTCATTGCTGCCTTCAATCGTCCCTCAGTCTGTTTTGTCTCTAGACAGTCGTAGAGGCCCAGACAAGTACTTTTTCACAACTTTGGTTAAGATCTCTGTCTCGTCTGTGTACCGTACCTATCAGTCTAGACACAGTGAAACTGTGCCTTGTGATGCTATCTCAACACTGCGTTGCACTTACTCCCATAAGGATTTCCCAATCTAATTGGAATTTAACCTAATTCTACCTTGCACTTAAATGAGTCATTGTGATGTTTAGCTTATGAGCTAATTATAGTTTGATGCTGAATGTGTTATTGAAGTTTCTAATCTCTTTATCCACAATTTCACACTGGGCTCTCCCAACCTCAACATCGGGATGTCATGTGGATCTCTGATTTGAAGAGTTGTTCCAAATTAAACTCAAATGACTAGAGTAATCCTTACTTTAGCGTTGAATGATCTAAAATTACTGCCTAAACATTTCAAACATGTAACTAGTTTTAGTTTTTCACCCACGAGGGTAGAACTGTTGTGTGTATCAGTTTAATGTGAACATGTAATTTTCCTATATTTTAGATACAATGGGCATTTTGACAGCAACATGAAACATGTCCTTTTTACTGTGTGTAATACTTTTGAGCAAGTATGTTCACTAAATAGTCTGTTGTGCTCCTGGCTTCAGTAAGAAACGTGACCACACAGTTGTTGTTGTTTTTGTGTCTCTTTGGTCAAATACTTGTGATGTTTTGTCTGTTTGATCTGACACACCCACACACACAGCTTTCCGAAATGTGTTGTGTGTGTAGTCTGTGCCCAGTGTGGAGAGATCCAGTGTACTGTGTACTGTGCCACCATATTTGTGCCAGTCAGTATTATTTAGAAGAACTCTTATTTTTGTAAAAACTCTAACACGGAAAAAGAGAATTTATTTTTGTTATGTACAGAGAAATATCTTAAGTAAAAGTAATGTTGTTGTTCATGCAGCCCCCTTGAGTTGCTGTTTTGGTTGTGGTCATGATGTTGTGGTCAAATGGTAAAACTGAGAGCCGCCATTAAATAAAAAGACCTGTGAGCAATCATGATTTAATTTCTATTTTGAATTTTGATGAATTTTATTTTTATGGCTGTGCATATCACGTATCTTAACTGTAATCACGTTAAAGGTTGATATAAATGATTTCACCAACATGATGGTGTCTAGCACAGTTTTCTTGTTATTTATTGGACAAAATTCACAATTCACTTAGAAACTTCCATATATAATGTAGGTGTATTGAATTTCCATATATCACATGAGTGTATCTTAACTCTAGAAGCAATTCGGACAAATTTTGTGTTTCTTTACAAATATTTCTAACCCTTACAAATATGCATTTTTATGCATATATGCCAGTATTGTAGACATCACAAAAATATATTTCCATCCCAAACCCTGTCAATATGAGATGATAGTGTAAACACTTCAATCCAAAAGTCTGAGCCCACTTTTGCAGAATGAGAAGACATGTTTAGACTTAATGAGAAATCAATACGAAAAGCTTACATAAGCACAAAGAACTTATATATTTGTGTTACTTTGATAAATGTTAAAAAATAAATCATATATTGTTAACATGTATGGATGAAATGAGTATTGTATGAATATTTAATATATGTCATACGCTTATGTGCTCACATGTGTATGTGTGATATCTCTCTCCTTATATGAGACATATGGTATCATCACTCTTCATACAGGGATATATTTATGTCCCATAGGCCTATTTCTGAAAGGGTTGAGAGCCAGACGCTGCAGGCTTCATTCCCAGCCAGTGGGGGGCGCTGCCGCCCGCAGCTGCTCCTCTCTGGGTGACTGTAAAGTAGAATTCCCCTCTGGAACAAAAGGACCTGTTAAGCAGACGGCCACATGGGAAGCACCACAGAGGGGTTATTGTGTATGAGTGAAAACTTTTTTTCTTTGCCCCCCCCCCCCGAATGCTGACACACGAATTCACCAACACCATCATAACACACCGTGGTAAAGAGCTACTGCTGAATTTGCAGTTACCAAGGTAGTGTGGCAGGTATTTATTCAATCTATGTGCTTCATAGGTTTTTACCACTAAAGACAGAAATGTAGTTAAAATTTCAACTTTATTTGGGAGGTAACATTGTTTTCTGGTGAAATCTTCCTCGGGGAGTTTTTTTTTTTTTTTTTTTTTTTTTACAGAAAGTGCAGGTACAAACTTTTTGCACTAGGCCAAAGTTGTAGTTTTTTCTGTGTAAAACTCCTGCTGTCAGTTTCTCAGGGGACAGGGCGATACTTGCATCTCAGCCAGTCCACGGTATCTGCCTTCTGCTATCAAGAAACACAAAAAAGAGCTTTTCCTCTCAATCCCCGAGGGGGCTATGACAGCCCCTATACCCCAAGTCCCGCCCACACCCCCTCTGCCCTATCTCAGGCATTAACATGCACAAAAAACAACATAAGTCACGGAAAAACCAAATCATGTCAAAATAAGGAACCCACAAACAGATTACTTTTTGGGGGGGAGAATTTACAGTGAAAGATGCGTCGGGCCCGTGCAGGCGTGCTACCCAGGGCTGAGGTTTAGACATCTGTTGGGGGACAACACTGGAAAAGTTGTGTTTGTGAACAGGTTGGGAAAATCTTACACACACACACACACACACACACAAAAACTTTTCCTCCTTGCACGGATGCGGTTTCGCTGGGAATCGGCAGCATGTAAGTTTTGATAGCAGCAGCTCTCATCTACTATGTGAACTGTTGATCAGTCGGTCCAGTGCAGTTTGAAGCTTTGCCAACAATTAAGTTTTTTTTTTTTTTAAAGAAGTGATTGTTGTTGGGTTTTCATGCTGTTCAGGCTGCGGGGGAATGGACCGCAGCTCTAATGAGCGTTTGGATCTGTTAATATCCGTGGAGTTGGAAATGTGTGTGAAATCTTAACAGAGAAAGACATGAACAATGGCAGGAAGAGAGAGGAAGAATACGGCTGTGTATCGCAGCGTCTCTTTCAAAAAGTTGGGCTCCTGGAGCGCCAACAGCACTGAGGACCAGCAACACAAATCAGAGGATTTGGAGGCAGCTGGCGTCGCCCTTCCCCCGGAGCCCAGCAAAGCAGAACAGCCCTTGGCGACGACTAATGTCAGTGTGTCAAGAAAAGTTTCCAAAATCTCTGCCGCCACCGCCGCCGCCGCCGCCGCCGGCCTCCCAACCGCAGAGCCAAAGAGAGCCTCCTCCACTCCTCACTCCTCTATTTCTCCATCCATTCGCCAGCTCACTGAGAAGTTCAGCAGCGGTACTGTTGGTGGTGCTGCTGCTGGAGGTGGTGGCGGCGGTGGTTCCGCCAGGACGCGCAGAGCCTCACCGGGAGACGGTGCAGCAGCAACGCGGGGTCGCAACACTTTGCCCCGGGCTCGAGCCTCCAGGAGAGACGGCTCTCTGTCTCGTAAATCTTTTCACGAGGACAGCCGTGGTGGATATTTCCAGGACAGTGATACTGCTACTACAACTACTACTGCAGAGTTTGTCACAGACAAAGTGCAGAAGTTTCACTCTGGCACCGACTCTGTGTCAGGCTCGGACACAGAGAGGAGAAGCGAGAGGCGGATTTTTACACGTTTATCGACGGACAGCAGCGGCAGCTCCGGTAAGAGAGATTATTCACAGATCAGTGCATGTCCCTCTGATGTCAGAAAGACTTTGACCACAGATGAGGAGGAGGATGTTCCTAGTAGAGAGGTTCCTCCACTCTGTAAGTCTCACAGAAGTTATCTCTCAACGCACCACACTGACTTTATCCCCCTGCACTCTGACAAGTGGCCCAGTGTCACCAAGATTAGACAGCTTTTTGATGAGCGACAAGGCAAAGCTACCGATACTTATGAGAGTGTAAAAGCAGCAGGCAGAGGCCAGCTGCAGGAGCTCAGCCCCGGTGAGAGTGCTGCTCTCTCATCTTGCAGCTCTGCCAATGATGCCAGTGGCTTGTCTTTGCATAACAGATGTATAGTTGGAGCACAAAGCAGAGAAAGCAGTACCTCTAAAGAGACATTTTGTTTTGGTATGGACTTTAATTCCAGAAATGAGCATCAACACTACTCAAATGATGAGGAGCTAGATGTAGAGACCCAAAGTAGTGGTTACAACAAAGGTTCTGTCCCGAATACTTCACAAAGCAGCAGAAGCAGCGGTCGTAGTTGCACAGGGGGTAGTCACTACCGTAGGATTAACCCATCTCCATTCAGAACTCATAGTCCCAGCACTGAGGCGGAGGCAGTCCGTAAACCCATGGGGCGCCAGGGTTGACATCTGACCCCAACCCTGACCTTCAACCCCCTGCTACTTCGTCTTGGAATCAGACGTCGAGCTTAGACACCTCCTCCTGCTCCTCCTCTCTCCAGCAGTCGACAGTGAGGGAGAGAAGGGATAGACAGGGGGTCGGGCTGCCCAGGGATAGTTTACATTCCTCACATAGCTCCTCCAGAGCGCCAGCCCCCACCACCTCCTCCTCCCCCTTCTCTGCACTAGCTCCAGATAAAGCCATTACCTCCTCCTCCTCTACTGTAGCTCCCTCCTCTGAGCTGAGAGCCCCAGCAAGAGTTTCCTCTTCCCTCAGTTCCCGCTGGAGGTTTAGTTCTGGGGACGAAGAGGAGGAGCACACTCGCAGAAGAAGAGGAGGTGGTTGGACTGTCCCCTCTGGCCCTGCTCCTTCCCTCTCCTACAGAGGAGGAGAAAGGGGTGCCACAGATCGAGGAGCCGGCTATTTATCCCGCAGTAAGAATGGCTGGTGGGGTGCAAAGGGCATTGGCAGGTCTTCAGGCAGTGAGGAGGACAGCCCCGGTTCTTTAGGCCCCCACAGTCGAGAGGCAGTGCGCCGCCGCTCACTGAGAAAGAAGAAGAAGGTCAGTGGCGCTGCTCAAGCAACGGGCCGTGATGATTATGATGATCATGATGGCGAATCAGAAGACAGTGACAGTGACATGGCCTTGACAATGGAGCACTTAGAGAGGCATCACCAGCAAAACACAGGAGGAGAATTTGTAGGAACAGTATCTCGGAGCCATTCAGTAAGAGAGCCCAGCAGTCATAGTAACAGAGCCAGGCTGCAGCAATGGGAGCGCATCTCCTCACCTGTGACATCCGCAACACTTCCTGGGGTGTCACGGGTGTCAAAGGTCAATATCCCCCCATTTGTGTCCAGTCCTGGGGGTTCATGTAGCAGTAGCCGGTACTCCAGCACTGAGACACTGAAGGAGGAGGCCCAGGCTAGCTACACCAACCGCGCAGCAAATGCAGTTTTTAACACAGGTGAAGCAGGAGGCAGTAGTAGTAGTAGTAGAGCTTCATCCTCGTCCATGCTGAGTAAAACTTATCACGGCAATTTTACCATGTACCGCTCCCCAAGTTTTGGCCACGGGGATAACTTCTCCCGGAGCCCAGTGCGGGTGCGCCCCAGGATTGTACCCATGGTGACCCCTTCAACTAGTGTACTTTCTAGAGAAGGCGTGATATCTACAGGGGTAAGGGGTGGTGAGACCAAGCCATTAAGGAAAACAACAAGTGGGGATGAGGTAGAAGATAATAATACAAACCGAATATCCATGTCCAACCCTGATATCACCTCAGAAACTATGACACTCTTAAGCTTTCTGAAATCTGACCTGTCAGAGCTCAAAGTGCGGAAAAATAGTGGTGGGGATAAATCTGGGGTTGTGGAGGGGTCATCAGTGTACAGGATGGGGTCACGAACTCATGGTGGGACCCTTTTACCTTCTGGTCGTCGCCCTTCACTCAAAGACCTGACTGCCACCCTGCGGCGTGCAAAATCCTTCACTTACTCAGACAAACCCACAACTTCTGTTAGGTGTTACTTGGCAGGTGGCACCTCAAAGAGGAGCTCCTCTGAGCAGCAGCTTGACTTGGATGGAGAGAGGGAAGGGGGGAGGGTGTCAGTGCCAGACAGGGAAGTAGAAAGTGATGGGGGGGATTTTAGGGTAGGGAGGGGACAGAGAATGAGGGACTATGAATTCGATGATGACGATGATGATGAAGTGATGCCAACTCCTTTGCAGGAGAGGTATGTGCAGGAAGCCAGGCAGGTCATTAGAGATATCTGCCAGATGAGTACGAGGGAAGATGATGATGATGTAGATGTGAGGAGAACAGATGAAGATTTGGAGGACGACTGTTTCCAGGTCAAGAAAACAAATGAGGCGAAGGATAAAGCAGGAGTGAGCATTAAGGATGAGGCCAGGACAGATCAAGACGCTGAGTTTAAGAACACAAAAGACAGGGATAAACATGAGAGGGAGAGAGAGAACAGGGAGAGGGAGAGGAGTGAGAGGGATGGACAAAGTATGCAGTTGGAGAAGCTAAACAGCAGGGGCACAGAGTACAGGGAGAAGGCAAAGAGACAGAGCAGAGAGACGGAGAGAGCTTTACTGAAGGGCGACTCAGACGAAAACATGTTCTACGACCGCTCTGTGGATGAACTCTCAGGCCATGAGTCTAGTTTAACAGATGAAGGGATCGTGACGGAGCCAGAGACGGGCCCCAGTGACCCCTCTGAGAAGTCATTCATGGGGTCAGCAGGGGTTAATTTGGGGTCTCGAATACCTAGGGATGTGCTTGGTCAGCCTGTCACTGTATGGAAACAGTCCGCTCTCCATGAGGTGGAAGGCTTTAAGCAGCAGAGAGAGGAGATGACAGAAAACAGCGTGAGTGGTACAAATCGTATGAATGAAGTCAGCGTACCTCCCTCCTTGCCACTTCCTACCCGTACGGCTGAGAGTGACAGCATTATCATGGACATGAGCACCACTGCTGGTATCAACAATGTGAGCTCCGCCTGTGACGAGATCAACACCAACAGTGGAGTGTCGCTGGGGTCAGCAACCACCGCAGGAGGAGGAGGAATTGAATCTCCTGCGACACCCAGTGCCATTCGTCGAAGGCGCAAATTTTCCCCTTCTGGTAACAACACAAGCTCTGATTCTAGTAATGGCAGTAATGCAGAATCAACGATAGCAGCTGTTGGAAATGGGGAGTCCACAGTTTACCGATCTCTCAGTGACCCCATGCCGCAGAGATGCTGTTCTGTGGCAGAAGAAGGGAATAACAAGTTTTCCTCTGTGGACAGCAACCTGTTAGGATCCCTGTCTGTCAAAGGAGGAGGAGGGGCTTCAGAGGCCTCTGTTGTCACCACACTGTCAGAGTATAAAGGCAGTGTGGCCAGTGACTTGTCAGTTTACAGTGATGGCGGGCTCCGGGATGATGCTGTGCGTGACTACAGTGGGGTGATCAGGAGCATTGTAGCTGAGCCAGGTGCAATGGACAGACTGATGACAGATGATCATGGCAATGGCAAAGCTCCCAAGAAGAAGTCATTCAGTGACCCCAGTCGCCGTAGTGATGCCCCTTTACTTTCCCAGATTGACCCTCAATTTAAAGGTCAGTCCAGCAGCACTCAACCAATCAGCGAGCTAGATCAGTCTGGCCAGATCCCACCTTCCAGTAGTGAGCCAATCCTGAGCGAGCAGAGAGAGGAACTGTGGGAGTCAGAGGCAAAAGCAAAACATGCATCGTCAACAGAGCCACATCACCATGTCAACAGCACTAATAAAGTCAAAAAGGTTAGATCCCAGTCAGAGAGCGCAGCCCGCTCTGATAACCAAGATGATGATGATAATGATGTCATCGACCAAGGTGGAGAGGACAGAGAAGAAGAGGTGAGGAGGTTTAACTTTGACCTCAAGCTCGCAGAGGTTCTGTCACCTAGAATGATTCGTCGGCCCTCCAGGAAGCGTCCAAACAGGATGGCTCACTTTTTCCCTCATGAGGACCCATTTGAGCCCCCAGAGCACTGTTTAGAGGGGCAAGAGGACAACAGTGACCTCACCCCTCCTCTTCCCACTCCCACACTGCAATCTAAATCCAAAACCAGAACCAAGCATGTTCGCCATGCCAGCGAACCTGCCACCTTCATCCCCATCTCCCCTCCTCCACAACTCCAGCCACTGAAGGAGGTGGATTGCCTCGCTGTCAGGGCCACTGCAAAGACTCATTCCTTAAGTAAGACTCCCGGAGACCAGGCCCCATCTCTGGAGGATGTGACCCAAAAATATATTCTTGAACTCAGCACTGGTGAAAGAGACACTGAGGGCCCGGGGCCTCTTCCAGCACCTAGGGATGGAGCTGGAGGTTCAGTGTCAGCTTCAGAGGGGCCCGGCGAGACCAGCGCCAGTGGAATTACAGAAGCAGGAACACAGAAGAAAGGCACAGAGGACACTGCATCCACACCTGCCCCACAGAGGACCAAGCCCAGAGTGGTGAGTACAGCTTTATTTTCTCTCCTTTTAGCAATGTCAATGTCATGTGTGATTGAGAGTGCAAAGGCGCCATCTTCAGTGCTCTCTTGCTGCACAGTGGACAAAGATGGAGTTTGACTGAAAACAGTGTTGTCCCATACATCTGGCTTGCTCTTATGGTTTCATACCTACACAGTGCCTGTCTGTGTCTGTGCTGTTATGAAGTGCTGCGAGGCAGGATTCGTATGGTTACTTTCAGAGTGCATTTGGGAACAGTACTACAATACAGAAGCCATTAAAGGCTGAACATTGTTAAACAAACATCAGAGGATGTTATTAGTTTAAGTAAATAAATCTCAGACAAAGAGCATTAAGTAGTGGATCAAGGCCCGCTCTGTCTGTGTGTGTGTATGTGTGTGTTTTCATGTATTTCTCTCATTCAATATCAGTTGTCTCTGTGCCAGGATTAGAGAGAAGGGATATAATAAACTGTACACCCTAGCAGACACAGGCGTGTGTGTGTGAGTGTGTGTGTGTGTGTGTGTGTGTGTGTGTGTGTGTGTGTGTGTGTGTGTGTGTGTGCGTGCGTGCGTGCGTGCGTGCGTGCGTGCGTGCATAAACACTGGGGGGGGCTTTTTCTGGCTTGTTATGTAATTGCAGTACAAAGGTTAACTCACAGGGCAGTGCCCAACAATCAATATCATAATAGTTATACAAAACAGTTAGAATGGACAGATGAACAGAATATCAGAAAGCCAAGCTAGAACTGCATGATAAATCTAAATGTATCTAAGAGTAAATTCACACAGTCTGTTTTGAAAGGGGTGTCATCAATAGCCTCCTGTGAGATCTGACTTTTGTCACACATTGCAGAGCAATGGGGATTAAATGTGTCCATCCACTTGTGAAAGACACAATACTATCAATGTTTAACGTCACTTGTAGTTGTTTTGTATCTCTTGGAGGTAGCGTCACATTAGCCTACATTGTGTCTCATTTTTGTCATGTCGTGTCCTCCCCTGTCCCTTTGACCTGAGAGGTCCTGTGCTTGATATACCCATTCAGTAATCCATGCCTAAATCTCTCCAGTGACTATGTCAGTTATTGCCAGACACAACTAACCTTACCAATAAGACACTCCCTAGTATGCGCACACACACACACACACACACCCATGGCCTCTCCTGGAGGTCTTGGTCATGGATGTGACTCTGAATGGGTGTGGAGAAAGTAAAAACAACACAGGGATTACCTTCCTGCCTGAGCTGAGGATAGAGGGTTTCAGACACAACATCCAGGGCTTCATTACATCATGGCTATTTTCTTTTGTGTGGCAGTGACCATTTTCCAGCCCTGGAATCATTCAGTCCTGTCACTCCTTGACTCTGACATTGTCTCACTAAGCTGCTTTGACACCAACTGATATTAGTTTTTACACATCTATTATTTAGTGCAATTGGCCCTCATTAGTTTTCGATTGTTTTGCACCCTTGCCTGTTGTCCTCCCTTGTTGCCGTAGTGACAGTAGTGGCAGCTAGTGAGTGATTTCACCAGGCAGGAAATGAGTTTAGGGAAATGGGAAGTTGTTGTGGTTACTGAAGTGTTTGATGTCCAGCAGTCCCGGCTGGCACGTGTCTTTGTGCATTGCATGTGTCTGTATTATAAACTAGTTTCCTCCTTCCTTTTTATTTTTTCTTCTGAAGAAACAATGTGTGTGTGATGGTGTGTCTGCGAGCTTGTGCATATTGTTTGTCTGGAACATATCAGCTGAAACGTTTTTGGAGCTCAGCGTTTTGCCAACACACTGTATTTGGAGCAGCAGCCCTGCAGCTCTGGTGCACTGTGACTGTGTGCGATCTGGACTGAATGTAATAACAACTGTGCCAAGTTAAAATGGAGCACAGAAAAGCTCAGAGAAAGAAAGGGGGGACAAAGAAATGAGGAGAAAGAAGGTGAGAAAGCAGGAACTTTTTCCTTTTCTGGAGACAGAAGTTTGGCTCATTTTTACCCACAGTGCAACTCTTCTTTTCTGATATCAAAACCTCCACCTTCGACTTTGTTTCAGACCACCTCCCACATCCTCCTCTCGTCTTCCATCCTTATCCAGATGTTTTGCCAGTCACAGTTTGCACTTTTCGAGTCTGAAACACTATCAGCATTTTGCATTTTTACTACATACTTTCACCCCATTTCCATTTGTTTTTTTTTCTTTTAAAAAAACACCAATTCTCCAGCATTCCTGCTCATGTTATCTTATTCTTCGTCTCACTGTCTCTCTTACCGTGTCTCTGGAACATAGCAGTGAAGTGAGGTCATAACGTTTGTCTTGGTGTAAGGCAGGCTGCCGAGCCAAATGTCAGGTAGAGGGAGAGAGAGAAAGACAGGGACAAAAAAAGAAGTGAGTTGGAAGGAAACACTTGCTGGCTAAAAAAAAGTTACAGGATGAAAATAGAACAGAGGGAGAAGTGAAGAATGAAACTTTGGAGGGGAGGGAGGGGGAGTGAGATGTGATGGGAGAAGATGCTAGAAAACAAAATCCTATTACTTTTAAAGGTTAGTTTTGATGTAAATGGTTGTGTTACCAAACTCTATCAGATTTGGTGCTTTTACCTTTATGGCCGCATTTCTCAGGTCAAGTTTAGAAGATCTTAGTGCTTAGAGCTTCTTCAGAAAGCACTTAAGCCTGCCGTGAAAGCAGGGTCGCACTTAGTTTAAGATGATCTTTCACTAGGACATGTGAGATTGAGCTGGCCACTCTTAACAGTCTTCTTCGTGACCAAACATTCACAGATCCAGCCACGTCAGGCAAATCAATATCTCACGAAGCAAGGAGATATTGAATGTATGTATTATGTATGTGCGCTCAAAGCTGAAGAAAAAGAAGTATTAGGAATAACAAGTGTGTTCCTGGAGGCCTGTTTGCACATCAGGTACATCCCACATCTGCATGCACACATGAAATATTTAGCCAAACCATTTATGTCAATGTATTTGTGCATCAGCACTTCATCCTATCAACATGCTGTCAGACCAGACTGTCCAATTAAAGTACCAGCTGATCAACTTAGTGTCTCCACACATCCAGAGGGCAACCTGGCTCAATTTTGCCCTTAGCCTGGAGGTGCAGCTCCTGGCTGCAGTGTGCGCTGCTCTTTTAGGCAGTGGGGGGCTTCATGGAGATGGTGGGGGACGGCACTGGCAAGTTGTAGCTACCATGCTGCACAACATGGCTGCGCGTGATTTGTGTCAGTTAATATTTTCAGGTGTTTTGCTGCGTGTGTAATTGCACATTTGTGTGGGAACTACATCGCGCTGTGTGTGTGACTTATGCACTGATTAAGTGGAAAGCACCCCTTCCTGAGTCGAGCCGTCTTTAAGGTCAATCTTAACTGGGAAACGCAGCCATCATATGGAGTGACAGTTATGGTTAATACAGTGTTGTCATCTGGACATGAAGCTAAAGCTGGTGGGGAAAATGGTGCTGGCTCTATTCGTCTTTTCCTCAAGCAGTTAATTAAAAGTGTTAACTAGCTCAGTTTGTTTCAGACACACAGCACTGTAACATACTTCTGAAAACACACTTGTCTGATGCATTTTGAAAAAGGCTGAAACGATACATGTAACTATCCCTCCTCAATTTGATGGTTTATAATCCCTCTTGAATGAATGTGTGTGTGTCTGTGTGAGCATGAGCTGCCCCCACTGTTTGAATCGTTTTCACTTTAGCAGGCAGCAGGAATGTGGCCCGTCTTTCCTTCTCCTCTCGTTGCATAACAGTCTTCAATCTCCCCAAAAGAGCTGCAGACTCATGTGTGTCATGTATTAATGGCCATTCTTTCATATGGCATCATTCTATTTGAATTGGGACATAGTTGATGAAAACTAAGTGAGCACGAATGAGTCATTCACAATTTGGTACTTACCGTCACCGCTGCAGTCTCTACTTAAAAGACTACCCATGTTGTGGGTCATGTGGCTTTGGTCATATCATGAATGAAGGACAGGTGTCTCATACCTAAGACTCACATGAAATCATTTAAATTTGTCCCTGTATTAGCTTTGAGCCTATTGATGGTGACGGTTCAGGTTTCCACGGGATGTTAACATCACAGTTAACGGGGGGCAGAGAGAAAAAAGGAGAGGCAGAGAGAAGGAACGAGACAAAAAGGTTGGTTTGTGCTCCGCTCTAAATGGATTAGGTCTAAAAGCACAGTGTTTATAGCTCCAGATTTATGACTGACATTGTTTTATCGGACCACCCACATGGAATCAAATTCCTTCCCTCTGCCCAGCCTTTTTTTTTATTTCACTCCCCCTGCTGTACTCCCCACACCTCCCCAGATGTGGTCATGCTGTGGAGGGAAAGTAAAGGTAGAGATGTGTAGATATTGCAGCAGTGAGCTGTAGACTGCTGTTTTGGAGTGCAGGGTACAGGTCTCACTTCAAGGGATGTTAGGAGGTAGACTCTGGTATTCTTTGGCCTTTACAACAAAGACAACCACAACAAAGACAACATTTAGTTTTGACTGTTGTGTAAAGGTATGTCTGATAAGCAGTCTACGGAGAGAATGGATTGGTACCTCCCTGCATCAACACTTGATCACAAATGCAATGATGTAGCCAAAAATTGCTGCTCTAATGGTACCTGTAGATTAAAATGGCCAATCAGAGTCCATACTTCATAAATGGCAGTGATTGTGCAAGTTGGTTATTTCCTTCAGTCCTTCATTAAAACATGATTAAATGTTGGGGTATCATGTACCTGGGTGGGCATGTGTGGTAGTCTTTTTACTTTGATTATGGTATTTACATGAGGCATTTACCGTCTGATTGGGCTGTTATTCGAAATAAATTAGGAAAAAATGGCCCAGAAATTCCTCCTAATGGACCTACAGCCTGTTAAGAACAACTGGGCAAAATTTCACCATCCAACCTTTTATTTTGGGATGAGTGAAGAGGAAGTGACTTGCACCTTTTGAAATCAGACTTAAAAGTGGAGTAAAAGGACACATCACACAGGATATCGTGCTTGTATGTGTTTATGTGTGTGCGTGTGTGTGTGGGGGCCTTTATCATGTAAAGGTCAATACAGATTAAGCGAAGTCCACAAAGTGAGAGATGCTGAGAGAGGTGAAATATAAAGGTGAGATAAAAGGATGACAGTGTAGTTTGTTCTGGTTGGGGTGTCTCCAGGAGTGAGCAGATGAAAAGGGAAAGGTGGGATGAATCAGAAGATCAAAAAGCCACACTGCTGACTTATCTGAGGTGTAAGTGACACATAGATGACCTCTGATGGCAGACATTTTGACTTTACTGTGCTGGTGGAGCGAGGAAACTGTACCTAACAGCTCAAAGGGATTCAGCCTGGTCTTTTACTATGGGCTGTGTTCATATGTAGTTGAGATCCCAATACAGCAAAGAATAATGGAGAGAAAACGTCCCGTACCTCTGACATTCAGACACACAGATATCTCTCTCTCTCTTTCACACACACAGCCTGGTGTAGGCTATTGCTCTTGGGACAGGCACAACAAAAATATTTTGTGTTCCTCTGAGTAAGAGAGAATGTGTATTTGTGTGTGTGTTGGTGCTGGTTTAATGATTGGTCTCGTTGGTGTGACAGAGTGATTGATAGAGATTCTGAAGTAATTTTGAAAAATAACGATAGATAAGTGTGTGTACTTGTAGAAATGTGGTCCATCCATCCAATATATGAAGGCCAATGTGTGTTAAAGGGCCAGCATCCAGCTATGGTAACTTAGCATAAAGACTGGAGAGAGGAGGAAGCAGCAGGCCTGGCTCTGTCTCTTCTGCTCTTGTTTGTATGATCAATTAAAAGAAAACAGCGTAAAAGCAACATGTTGTGGTTTTACAGAGGGATAGCCTATCTGCAATAACTTCCAGCTCCAGAGAAAATTAGTCAAGCAACTTCTTAGGAACTACAAACTCCCTGTTAAAAAAAGAGTCAGTCTTAAACAGAGTAGACTTATTGTTATGTGTTCATTTTTGAGTTTAAGAAATGCAGAGTGAGATTTGTACAGAGTCAGGTTAGCTGCTTTCTGCTGTTTCCAGCCTTTAAGCTAACAGGCTAATTGCTAACTGTAGCTTCATTACCATTCATATTTCTTTAACTTTTCTCAGTCCTGTAACCATAATCCTTAAATTCATATGTAGCATGTGCAGCCAGCACCAGTAATGCTAGGTTAAAATCCTACATCTAGCTAATGTGCAAGTTATCCAGCCTTTTTTAATGGGCTTTTGAACATGGAAAAAAAAAAAGATGGATGTAACCCAACTGACATGCAGCGTCACTGCGAGCAAATCACAACATGAGGTTCCATCTGGTTTCTCACAGTGGGAAAAAAAAACCTCAGTGGGAACACAGCTCTGGATGTCCATGCCCCTGGTTAGTGACAGTTGTAATATGCTTTGAAAATCTTTTAATGTTTCCATTTAAGGATAGGCTAAAGCCATGTTTTTTTTTTTTTTTCTTTAATTCACTGTAGCTTGATAGTGGAAAGTTTCAACCTGTGAATGGAGGCTTTGCAACTTCTACCCCCTTTTTCCTCTTTCTTATCCTTACTTCTTGTCCCAGTTGCTCTCCTACTGACTGTCCCTTTCTAACTCTCGTCTCTTTCAGTTTGTGTGGATCCACCCAGTGTAATTACAGAGCAGTTTGCTTATGTAAGGAAAGCCTCCCCTGTAACAGCACTTTCTAGCAGAGCTGCTATTTCAGCTCTTTTGTCTGCCCAGGCAGATTTCTACATGCTAAAGTGTGCACATATAAGTGAACCTGTTTGTGTGTGACATAAATAATCGGTTACAGTTTCACCTGGCTCTTCCACGACACTGAAAACACGGTCATCTGTTAAAGATTGCTTATGTGTTTGACATAGATATAATGTAAGGTATAGGTTTTACAGTGGTTACAGGTCACCCCTGTAGTTTTCTGTCTGTGAGTCACACATCTGCAGACCACGTGGCGGCAAAGACGTCTGATGGGTTAATTCCAGTTTTCAGTTTGTAGATGATTCACCTCATGCAGGAGTGCTCTGATTTCCTATGTGGAAGAATTATTATAAAGTTTATCATCACAGTTGGTGCCAATAGACATTTTATCCTGAAACGAAAGAAAACAGGAAAAAACCCTGTTGTGTAAGTGAGACAGTCAAAATCCACTCCAGATTCACAGAAGTGGTCAATCTATGTCAGGTTAACAGGATTGTGTTTTGGGTTTTTGAGAACAAGAGAGGAACAATTTGTCAAATGCTGTAACACTGGCAGAGAGTGTGGACAGTCAGCTGCAGTGTTATGCATGCACATGCTGGCCTCATAATCTCCCCACTCCGTGAACTTAGACGGATTGTCATGAACGTGTTGGCTTCGCCTACCACTGCTGCTCACACAATGGTACAGCTGTGTCATCCATGCGTTGTGTAGCTTAGCATACTTTACAGCGTGGTCGGACACACGCACACTCTTACAAAAGACTCGGGCCTTGGCCTAACTGTGGGGCGACTGAGTCGTATTCTCCGTACTTGTCTTTTGTCATCCAGCGAAACATGACGGTAGAAAAACTCTGCTTCTTCCTCCCCTCTCTGCGTCTGTCCTCGTCTTCCTCTCACCCGCTCCTTTGCCCGTCTTATGGCATCAGTCCGCCGCTTTGGATCATGCTCTAGCTGCCAGTTGAGAAACTCACGTCAAAATGGGAATGGGAGACGTTGGAAGAGTTGGAGCACCATCCCCGAGTGGCTGCTGGGGTCTCGGATTAAGGCACAGGGAGAGGAGGAAGATGAGTGGAAAAGAGCGGCAGGAGCAGCGAAGGCCAAAGCAGCCACACAGGCAGGTGTTGGTTGTGTGTTTGTGTGAGTACGTGTGATGCAGTTTGAGACTACAGAGGAGTCACGTTTAGCTCTTCTTGATATTTTTACAGATGCAAGGGTGGATTTGCTATTGTAGTGTAATATTATGGGGTAAAAAAGGGTAGTTCAGAAACCTTTTTGAGATTTAACCAAACATGGGAATTGTGTGTCTGTCGGTGTGTGTACAGTGTGTGTCTGGCTGTTGAATCAAAGGTCAGAAGAGTGTTGTAATGTTCAGCTTTTCTCTGCTGTCATCATAATAGCTGGTCACTGACATCACCCCTATCATGTGGATTTCATCATCGCACACTCCCATTACATGAGCCACAGCACGTGGATGACATCACTGTAGACCACTGTCTGTTTACATACCCCTTCACTGAAGTTTCCATTCTTTCACTCTACTCACAGGCTGAATAGGGGACAAAATGAAATGGGTAACACTTAGATGATACAACAAGAAGTGGAATATTCATAGGTGACTATAATATTTTCTTGATTGGACCCATTTGTGTGTACAGATTTAGGCCATAAAATGGTTTATTCTCAGTTTAATTTGTTAGTTTAATGGTTATTGATACACATTTGTTTTTCCTGATATTTCACGATAGTTGTTGAGTGTATTTCCAGCAATAGTTAATGTGGTGACACTGGTATAAAAGAATATATTTACAATGTAGGCAGAATAGCTGTATCGACATCAAACAATTGTGACACAGCCTTTGTATTTGTTTGGCCTTAAAATATTTTCAGTCTGAATAGTTTCGCTGCATCATTAGCTGCACTTTATTAGTCATCAGTACAAGGTCACTTTTCCGCAATCTGTTTCTCTGTTTGTGTTTGTGTGTTTCTGCTTTATTCCCTTGTTCGAAAGTGGACTAAGTGGATTTGTAAAGTTGTATTTTTATTGTCTGCACAACCTGAGATCACCAACAGATCCAGGATCAGGAGACACTGGAGGTGGAGTTAGGGACATCAGCAGTATACATATTAGTGACTTTACAAAGATGTTTTGACAGATTAAATCAGAATAATTGTAGCCAGTTAATTTGCTTGTGTATATAAACAGTGAGCACTCTTAAAAAGAATATATCTATCTATCTTTTCTTGTCTAATTGATTTGTGTTTTTAAAATTCCACAAAGCACAAAAGAGTGACTCATTTCCCTCCCCTGACCCTGTCCCCCCACAGGTGAGCGTTGAGCGGCTCGATCTTTCTGGCTGTTGCCAACCTTTGTACTTTGGTAAAACATTTTGTCCCATGACGAGTTTTCACAAAACTCTGAGTCAGCCTGAAAATATCTTGACCTTACCTCCACCACGAAAACTTGGGACGTGTGCTTGTGTCATAGGGTGAATGAAAGAGAGAGAGGAGACAGACATAAGTGTGTGTGTGTGTGTGTGTTAATATTAATATTTATAATAATATAATATAATAGTTTTGAAAAGATGAATGAGCATCTGAGCCACTGTCACTTTAAGTCTGTGAATACTCCTTCTTATAGGAAAATATATTTTACCTTTTAAACGATTGGAGAAAAGTCCGAAACCAAACTGATGTGATCTTGTGTTTAATCAGTGTGTCTGTGTGAAGTCAACTGTGGGTTTCAGTGAGTCTGAGAAAATTTGTTTTAAGTGATAAGAAGCAATTAGATTTAACCTGACTCACAATGTCACACACAGTATCAATTGTTCCTCTGCTGCTGTTGCATGTTGTTTGTTTGCGTGTGGTAAAGAGTCACAAAGTGTCACTGCGAGTTCATGAGGGTGTGTTTGTAAGCGTTTCTCTAATAGAGTTTTTCCATTTGATTACATTACTGTAGGTCGTACTCTTCACTCACTGAGCTCTTTATTAGGAACACCATTAGTTCACCTGCTTATTTGTGCAGCTGTTCAGTCAGCCAGGCTTGTGGCAACATAGTATAAAATCCTGCAGATCTAGGTCCAAAGTTTCAAACATCAGAATGGAAAGAAGATGTGATTTTAATAGTGGTGGACTTGTTGTTGCCAGTAAGCTCCCAGGATTTTCACACACAACCGTCTCTTAAGTTCACAAAGAACTGGAACACCCTATTGATGCAATCAATATCAGTGTGGGCCAGAATCTCAAAGCAATGTTTCCAATACCTTGTGGAGCCATGCTACAGTGAATAGAGACTGTTTTAGAGCAATGGGAGGCTCTAGTCTGTGTTACTGTGGTGGTCCAAATATAGTGCTTGGTGGCTGCGTTTGAGAGTGTTTGCTAACTAGGGGTTGGTCCTCAGGGGTCATGAGATAAATCAGAGCAGCCTTAAACAATAGGAAATAAACTGAGGCTTTTACATTTGGTGTTTTGTACAGAAAAAAAAGTCATTATTTCATACTACTAGTCTTATGGCTAAACTGGCTAAACTAAATTAAGTGTCGCCTGGATGTGGCTTCAGGTTAAGCACATGGACATGAGAGTGGCATCGATCTTTTTATCTCACCCTCGACATGAAGACAAATTAGTGCATCTCCCAAAATGTTGACTCTTCTTTACTGGAAAAAGCAATCAGCAAATCTTTTGCTTACTGTCACCTGCTCAAGCCTCTAAAATCAGGTTTCTGGTGACTTTGGTTGGACTCCTCACAACTTATATGTGCAATCTGTACTTAAAATATTTTGGATGTACTAATGTCCCATCTGCCATTAGATACAAGATCATAGATAACACAGATACTAATGCGAACCAGTGAAGAACACGTCCTGGACGAAAATAGCAAACTTTTTCCAGGGCTTTGTCTTGCCACGCCTTGCAATGAACCTCATGTACTGATGAAGTTTTAGTGTGTGCATGTGCTGACCTGCTGTCCCTCCACTGCCTCTCTCACGTGTCCAGCTGTGTGGAAACTTTGCCAAATATAACAGCAGTAATCACTGTGGCAGTGATGACAGTTAATGATGATTATCATTTATCTGCAGATTGGATGTGTGTGTGTGTGTGTGCGTGCGTGTGTGTGTGCGTGCATGTGTGCGTGTGTGTCTCTGTCTCCAAAGGTATGTTTGAAGGCTTCTCACAAAGGTCCCATCTCCCAGTGACAGCCAGGGGGTTGTAGGTAATCGGGTCTGTTTTTCCTGAAACAATGTCGTCCTTCTTCGCTCCTCAATAGGCTTCTTATTTCCAACCAGGCCTCGACTTTTTCCCCCTTCAAACATTTTATTCAACAGTTGGCATTTCAATTGTGTGGTTGTGAAATGTTATTGTGAAAGGAGGACAGAAATTATTTAAGGTTCACAAAGAGATGCTATTCACATTGAACAAAACTGGAACAGATATTTTCCCGAAAATGTCAGGATGGGCTAAGTCTTGGTTCCTGGTCTTCACTGTTATGTAAAACTGCAGATTTTTGCTATTTAATGACCTATAAACATGCCTGTGGTAACATTTCAGGGTATAAAAACCAGTTGTTCAAAAATCTTCAGTGAAATGGGAAGAAAAACCATTTCACACACTCACTTGACCATTCATTGCCATCTTGTTGCAGTATTTCCAACTCGCCTCGGTCGCATGTTCTTTGTATCATCGTCTTATCTCGTGTGTTTTCGTCATTACAGTGCAGCTACAGTACGACCGTCAGTGAAACATTACAAGGTTGTGAATGAAGGCTGAGCAGACAAAACACTCGCGATTACAAGACGCCAATTCCTAAAAATAGCTCCCAATCTGACCTTGAAGTGAGAAACCATCTGTTTGGAGGGAGTAGTGCATCCTACTAGCTGTGTGATGATTTATCTGTTTTTTTTTTTCTTTTTTTTTGTCTTGAGGCAAACCATGTATTTGTACTCTTCTTTGTTTAGATATCACCTTCCTGTTACTTCCCAGCCTGTCTTTAGCCTGATGATGAGGCTAATTTTACATTTGGTTTCACTTTGTTGAACTGGACTCATGCTTCCATTCAGCTCACATCACATTAGCATTTCCCCAAATTTACCCCAAAGAATTTTGTTTTTATGGGCGACCATAAGTCTGAAAGCTCAGCAACATGCTGATTCATTTAAATGGATGAGAAAAAAAACAAAAAAAACAATGAACATTACACATGCAAGTATAAGAGAAGCTGGAACTCTACAAAGGTGGTTCAAACAAATATACGTTGCTGTTTCTGTAACTATATGATCTGTGTGGCCATTTTTCTCACCGGCTCACACAGGAAAAGATTTGACTTGGCACCACTCAGGTTTTTGTGAAGGAAAAGGCAGAATCCTTTATTATTATTATCCCTCTAAACCCCTGCCTGTGATCTATGAGGCAGCCTGTCACTGTCCACTTTCTAATAATGCAAAACTGCCATAAAGATAATGAATGGATTCAGCTCAGCACCTCCTTTTGTACAGAAGTGAAAAACATAGTCTTTCTATTTGAAAATGTGGAGTGTTGGCTTTTAATTTGATAAATGTGTGCAGAGGTGAAAACAGTATGGATCCTGCCTTTTAAGGAGCTTTTTCTTCTGTGTTATCCCTCTTCACAGGAACCATAATTGTCTTCTTTCAGAGGGCAGGGCAGGAAGTGGGTTTGGGGGAGGCATTTTTTGACCATCACACACAGACACACAGACAAACACACAGACAACACACACACACACACACACACACACACACACACACACACACACAGAACCATCCTACAGCTGTCTTAATATGTTTTTCGGAGCAAAAAGACTGATGGAATACTTTTTTTGAATACAACAATAGACTTTTCTTTTGGCTTGAGAAAGATGATGGTCAACTGTGTGTGTGGTACACGGGTGTGTGTGTGTGTGTATGTTGCTGTAGGAATGTGGTGACATCACAGGGCCTAGTGTTTCTGAGAGAAGAGGAGAAGAAGAAGAAGAGGGAGGAGGAAAAGACTAAGTTTGGGTCCATAAAACAAACTCACATCTCTTTCTGTTCAACCCATCAATCTCTCACCGCTCATATGTTTACCCCTCACCTTCTCTTCTCTGACATCATTCTTTCTACGCCGTGTCTCTTGTGCTTTCTTCCTGACCCCTTTGCCGTCTTTCTCTCTCTACATCTCCTTCACCTCTCTCGCTCTATTTATATCCCCCTCTCCCACTGAGCTCACATCTGGATCTTATTGACAGAGTGAACAACCCTTCAGCCATAAAAGACTCTCTGGACTTTTCTGGAGTGTGGTGTGTGTGTGTGTGTGTGTGTGTGTGTGTGTGTGTGTGTGTGTGTGTGTGTGTGTACTGAGTGTGCTGGTGTGTGCCTGGCAAAGCATGGCAGATCTAAATATAAACCCTTGTTGAATAACGCTTCACCAAAACACTAACAGCGTAGTGTATGAGCATTCAGCAGCAGCCACAACACATGGGTCTGACACAATGATGGTGTGCATGCATTGTCTTTGTTGTTGTGCTCTGTTTTCCATCTGTCCATCATAATGGAGATTTAATCCAGTTTTCAACCCATAACTTTATGATTCACTTTTTAGTTCTTTGTCATTTTAACTGACTGTCAGTAGCTTCGTGTGGAGGTAGTGGGTATTAATGATAAGTGTTTTTAGCTTTCATGCTCCAAGTTATTGGACCAGCCTCCCTGAGGACCTGGGAGCAGGTAAACTTCTTAATCTTAAGGCAAGATTTTAATGAAATATTCATCACTTTATTTTATTCACTTATTTTGTTATAGTTGTTTTAATCTATGCTTTTTTATCAGTTTTATTTTTACAGTGATTTAATAGCTGTAATTTGCTAAGAAACGTCTTGCAATGTCTGCAGGTTTGTCACAAAGAATTTGCTTTGCTTGCATTTTGTATGTTTTTTCTTTCTTTCTTTCTTTCTTTCTTTTTTCTTTTCTTTTTTTTTTTTTTTTTTTCATAAAAGCCATCTATATTTAGGTTTTCAGAATTTCAGAAGGCCTTTTTCAGGCTTTTTCAGTTGGTTCTGTGTAGGGATGCACCAGTGCATCAACTGAAAATCGGTATCGGATGATATTTGCTTCATTGACTGACATCGACATTCAGAAAATACTGATGGCATTGGCTGATGTTTATCTCTTAGGTTGTATATTGTGCAGACTTGGAGGAGAACAGAAGCCTGTTTGTTTCTCTCTTTTTTGGGGGACATGACTCTGCTGAGATGCCAGAGGGTGCATGCATGTTCAATTTGTTAAAGTAAAGTGAGCAAAAATGTTGTATTTTGTGAGTAATGAATATTTCTTGGTTTCCTTTCACTAACTGGAAGGTCGGTGGTTCCATTCCCGACTCCTCCAGTCCAGATGTCAGAGTGTCCTTGGGCAACACACTGAACCCACACTTGCTCCGATGTGTGCATTGGGTGTGTGAATGTGAGTGAATGGTTAGCTTTCATGCGCTGTGCCTAGTGCTGTACGAATATGTGTGTGAAAGGGTGAATGTGACATACAGTGTAAAGCGCTCTGAGTGGTCCAAGAGAATAGAAAAGCACCATATAAGTGCAAGTCCATTTACCATTTACCATTTACACAAAAGAGGAATAAACAACAGAGCAAAATCATCGGTTCCAGCATCGGCCAAGTTGTTACTGGTATTCCTCCAGAATTTAACAATTGGTACATCCCAGTTCTTTGTTATAATAAACAGAGTTCTCTCAGACTTGTAAACATCTCTGAAGTAGCGCTCACACCGGATGGTTGGAGCAGATCTGCAACACCTGACAGCGTTGAGCTGGATAAGAGTATTTGCACATAAAGATAAGAAGAAAAGTTTGGTCACTTTTGAACAATGATCTTGTGTGTTGCTTGTGTTGCTGGGGAGGATGTTGCACTGTAACAACTACTACATATAATCACATTTTGTTTTATAGAACCACTGATGAGTGGGTTGTGCAGTGAAAGATTCACAGACATTCACAGATTATCGTGTAGAGACATGCAAAGCCTTTCATTGTGTCTCGATCTTATCGTGGTCTAATCTCTGACCTATAGTCAACCTCAACTGAATATTTATACCAGACTGTAATTAATTCAATCCACATGTCAGGTGTGGATGTTACCTTGATTTCATTTCTAAAGTTCTGTATTTATTATAGATTGTTGCTCTTTTTTCTACTTTGGGCTTTGGGTCATTAAACATCCGACTGCTGTCATGCAGAGACTCACAGTGCATCATAAATCTGACAACTGTCTCAGGTGCTGAGCTCTGAAAGGCTCTCATCCCTCACCTCTGTCTCACCTCCGTGGCAGCTAAACATGACATGCATTAACCCAACAGACAGTTAACAGCCTCTTATCTTCCGAATGACAGGCTGCAGGAAAAAAAAGAAAAGCTAAAGATATTTGGGTTTCAACACCGAGTTTGAAAATGTGTTGAATGACTGGAAAGTACAGGAAATGAAACAGATTTCAGGCCCACGTTAATGCTGGTAATGGGTGATGGTGATGTTGTTGGATGAGGCTCAGTGTGAATCATGTAAAGTGGTGCTTCACAAGGGAGTTGTGTCATGTCCAAACGAGCTACAACATTAAGATACGGGCCTTGCCTTGTGTTATCCACTGTAACTATAGTGACAGAGGAGCTCAGGTTTGGGTTGTGTGCATGTGCACGCATGTGTGTCTGTGTGTGTGTGTGTGCGTGCGTGCGTCTCTATTAATAGGGAGAGGAATGGTGCAGGCCTGGGAATGTTGTCTTCACCGGAAAAACAAACTCCCCCCCCCCGTCCCTCTCTCTCTCTCTTTCTCTCTCTCTCTCTCTCTCTCTCTCTCTCTCTCTCTCTCTCTCTCTCTCTCTCTCTCTCTCTCTCTCTCTCTTGTCTCCGCCTCTACATTCGAGATGGGAACGACATGATGGGGAGGAGGGAAAGAAAAATGACAAGATAAGGGGAAGAGGGAGGAAGATGGCATGAGAGGAGATCAGGGAAGGGAGGAGTTTGTCTTTTCCTTCAAGCGGAAACAGGGAATTTATCTCACTGATTTTTGCTGCCACCGTTCGTGATGACTGTCTCGTTCTCTTCTTTCTTCTTTCTCTCTTCTCTCTCTTCTCGTGTTCACTTTATGATATAAGCTCCTCATCCATCACAGGACACCTGCAAAAAACACCGTAAAAATGCACAGAGCTGCATTTTTTAATGTGATTTAATGTTTTACTTGATGACAGCATGACATCAGAAATCATATTTGTCCTTCTCTTTTTTTCTTTTTACTACTCGAGACAGCACAGAAAGTGGATTCTCTTATAAATACACAGGTTTGAATTACTGTAGAAGCCCTGGAGTCATTTTAAAATGAAGCTGGATTTCAATAGTTGTTGGACATATTCCATGGGGATGGCAGTACTTCTGCTTCTGCTGCTGCAGTGTTGAATTCTTCGGTCTGACTGTCCACATAGCTGCTCTGTGAAGACCGTATCACAATATGGGTTATTGATACTGTAATTGTATTTTATTTACACATAACTTATAGTGATTACTGCTTTGAATCCATGTTAATACATTAGCCGTAATACATTTGTAGTTGTATTGAAAGGACGATGAAAGTGTGTAGCATGAGATATGAGCCAATGAATGAGATTAATAATGGCGCACAGTGTCTTCCCAGCTGACTGTGACAGGTCACACATTTCACTGACAGTTTGCATCTGCACTGATATTTGAATATTTACATGTGGCCTCAGTACATTCCTCAGTGTGTAGTATGTGCAGTATGTGTGGATGGATGCACTGTGTGTGTGTGTGTTGATGCAGACATGCTACCTGGATTCATGCATTCCAGTGATTGGGTTCGGGCCAGAGCGTTCTGGGAAGCAGAGGAGGGAGGGAGGGAAAGATGGAGAGAGAGAGAGAGAGAGAAGGGGGGGGGGGCATAAGGAATGAGAGGATTCTGGCTTCTTATGTTTCCTTCCATTCTGAGGCACAGATCCCAGGGGTTATTTTTGTCCCCTCTGAGGAGCCGTAGCCATAAATTGTGATGTAATCTCTGCTCCTTTTTTTTTTCTTCCTTCTTCTTCTGCTCTCTCTCTCTCCTCCTCCTCCTCCTCCTCCTCCTCCTCCTCCTCCTCCCCGCCCTTTTCACTGCCTCTCAAATATTGAAATGTTGTTTTTCTAAAATGTTCTTGAATTATGACTTTTTGTTGCCTAAGAGACTGAAAACAAAAAACACATTTTTCTGCCAAAACGTCAAGATTTCTTTGGAGCATTTTGTTGAAAATATTACCTTCAGTTCCTACCACAGCAAATAGTTCCTGGTAGTTTACAGTAATGTTTACATAAAGTACACTTTATAAAGAGTGCAGTGAGAACCACTGACATTATATCGTGCCTCAGTGTCGACGGAGGAGTGAGGACTTGGTGGAAAGCAGTAAAACTGGGCGGCAGTGCACAAATGGCAAGGAAGCTTTAGTTTGAGTTTAGTCAGCGTGCGTTCGCTGATCTAATCGCTCCCACTGAGAGAAACGCTGGGATGGAGCCCGTATCACACACACACACACACTTACACACACACACACACAACACTGCCATATAAGGAGAGAGCGAGAGCGAATCGGCCAGAGTTGAAACAGGGGGTCTCTTTTCTTCTCTCCCTTTTTTTTTCCATTTTCTCTCGCTATCCTGAAGTTCACTGGCAGCTCCCTCTCTCTTTCTTTATTCAGCCTATCATCTTCCGTTTTGGTTGTGCTCTCTCATCCCACTCCACACGGTCTTTGGAAAGCGCTCTGTGTGTCATTTAAACCTTTTCTTTCCTCTCTGACTTTACTCTTGAGTACACATTAACTAAATGTCCCGTTGCCCCACCAGCACCCGTTCAAATACACCATTGATATTAACCCAGGCCAAACACATGGTGCACAAGAGTGTAAGGCCATTAGAGTATAAGCAAACAAAGGAGCACTTCCACCACCACTGATACATTGCCACAAAGGCAGTTATTCACTGCGCGGCTGTTTGTTCGCACTTCAGTGTTATTAACTGTTTTCTGCAGATAAAATAGTTTTCAGAGACAGAGCTCTGCAGGGGAATGGGGTGTTTTCAGTGGTTTGGCTTGACCAGCGAGTTGTAAACCACTTTGTGCATTTTAGCAGCTGATATCAATATTTGGTAATATGAGGCTCCTGCGGGAAACCAACAGCGTTTGAGGGCTGAATAGTTGAATAAGTGTCGACTTTTACTGTAAATGAACTGCAAAGAGTGTGTTTTTGTTTGCAGTATTGATCCTTGGGTGGTATGTTGGTCTAACCTCGGTCTGCATCCCCGATATTTTGTTATTAGTTCCCTGAAGTCAGGTCGAGCCTCCTGGATGTGGGGTGTGTTTACGAGCAGTCAGAAAGTTCAGTGTGACGCTGCTGGTGAATATTTTGACAAAGCAGTGGTTAATGTGTAGCGAAAAGATGACAGAGAGCACCCCCTGTGGCTTCTGTGTTGTCCGTATATGTGTGTGATTATGTACTGTGGTGGAATGTGACTGTTTCATGTGAGCAGTTATAAAAGGGTCCAGTTTCCTGGGAGTATCCGGCATCTGTGTGTGTGTGTGTGTGTGTGTGTATCAGTAGTAGAGATAGAGAAAAAGAAAATGTTTTCCTTTTTTAGTTGTGTCCCACTGGGAGCACGACTCACGGAGTGGTGGCCCTCAATCAGGTCCTCTGCTGTCCACATAGACAGTGAGAACAAAGGAGCTCTTGTGCTTGAAGTCCCTCTCTCAGCACACAGATTTATTTAAGTTCAAATACTGGTTTAACATGTGACATCTGTCATTGTTGCAACAAAGACAAAAGCTAATGGAAAAGTGATTATTTTGACATTGATACTTCTGTTTACCTCAAACCAGCCCATTAACGATAGCACCATTGTATCTGGTCACATAACTGAGTGAGGCTTGTATGTGATTCATTCACTACTAACAGAAGATATCTGACACTTGACAGTAAGAAAAGCACATTCTGTCATTAATGTTATTAATAATGTTTTTCTGCCATAGCATGTGAAAATAATTGGTCTGTGCTGAATAGTAACATTAAATAGTAAGTAGACCTAACATTAACATAACTTTCATAGCAATCAGGTTAGGCCAATTGGATGACTATATTAGTGGAGTCCTTCCCTGTTGTACTACACTTAATCGACATATGAAACAATTGAAAGCCTGGGCTAGTAGGAAATGACAGTGGGACTTAGGTTAGGCGATATTATCGACATTCTTGTTGCACTGATTTATCTTTCTGTCCAACTGTCTGACTAAGACGAGACAGTTCCCTGTATCACAACAATCCAAATTTGGAAACCTTTCTACCTTAACTTGGCACCTTCTTCTGTTGCAATCAAGTTGACCTATATCCACTCCATTTTTTTAATCTGTCTCCACCGTTTCCACTTGGACCATCCATGGTGGTGCCAGATGTTGTTGCTAGGAGATTTGTGACGCAACTGTAAAGCCTCTGTAATGTAACACTGCAGGCTCAATGTTTTTGTGTGTAGGTGCTAATCATGAGGTTCTCCAGCGCAGTTTTTGTCTCTCATTCATGCTTTCTCCTCTGTTCAGATGTTTCTGTGGCAACCGGCGTCACATAGCAACTAACCAGACAATAAAAGAGCCTGATCTAGCCGCTTTACTTGATCTCATCTTTTTGCTCACCTTGGCCTCACGTATGAACTGAAAAAGTCTCACAAGAGCTGCTCTGCAGTCCTCCTATCAGACTGTCAGCTGACACTGAGCGGTAAAGCCTTTCACAGGGAGAAAGTGACAACTCCAGCTGCTGATCCTGCACAGTGGCAACAAAAACTTCCCATGGTCAAACATGAGCAGTGAAAGATAAGTGAAAATCTGTGCTCATTGACGTGGGCGGGCCCACTGCCTGCGGGCTGTGTGGTAAAGAAGAGGCAACAACCAGCATCTGTCTGATCTGCACAGGCCTTTACGTGTCCTGTCACTGAAATCAGAGCAGTCATCACTGAGCAGCTCCTCTCTCTGCACTGAAGAGGAGCAGGTTTATGAAAGGAGAGACTCCCAGGACTGAACGAGGAAAACTGAGTGAACTCCTACAGTCGCTGCACCCTACATTCACACAAAGTGAAGCCGCTCTGCAGGCAGCTGCAGCACTGCACAAATTCCAGGTGTGCATGTGTGTGTGCATCAGAGATTTGCAGTGCAGGGCTTCATTTAGACAAAGTGTAATATCCACTGATACAGAGTTTAGCTAAGAGAAGAAGAGGTAGGGGAGAAATGAAAACTTGAAGAGGAACTATTTTGTTATCTAAATAATTGATTAAATCATTTTTTGAAGCTGAAATGACAAAACTTTGTTGGTTCCAGCTTCTTAAATGTGATAGTTTTATGCTTTTCTTCTTCATCAGCAGCAGCAGCAGCAGCATTATATGTGATATTTAAGTGAATATCTTTGCACACACCCTTCCTGTCCGGCCCATTATAATAAAACATGAAAATATTACAAACTCCCAATTCTCACTCAGTGTCCCAAAAGACACAGCCATCTTTTTACTCATTAATGATGAAAAACACAGCCAGGAGCAGGGTAACCAAAAGCGACCGGACTTGCATAGTTCCCCTTTAAAACACATTTACATTACATTAAACATTTACATTAAAACACAGGATGAGGCGTTGGTGCATTTAATCTGCTCTAGCTGCGGCTCTGTGGTGGCATCACTCTCCTCGGCACAGCTCCTCAGGTGTTTGTCAACACTCACAGTGAAAACAGAAAGCCTGTCAGTGAAAGTGGTGACAGCTGACTACATCTGTCGTGATTGATCATCACCTCCGGGCGATTCGGCTGCCTATGGATCTTCACTAACTGTCTCAGCTTGTCACATTCACACCTTGCTTTATCTGTTTAGTGAAACAGAGAAGAGAGATGCTTCCGCTGGAGTTAAAGCTGCATTCTCCCATTGAAGTACATGGTGTAAAATGGGTTTTATTCTTCCAAGACTCATGTGTCTTTCTATGAATGGAGACTAAATGTTCTGGATTAAATGAAGCTAAAGCGATATCTATCTCCTTTTTTCCCCCACACATCTAATTCCCTGTGTTTTGATACCTGGCCTCCACCTTGTTCTACCCTCTCCTGAGATCTGCCTTTGTTGTGGTACTTTGTTATGTCACTCCCCTGTTTGTGTGTGTGTGTGCAAGCTATTCTCTGACCTCATCGTTTGACTTCAGATTAACTCTTGCGGCCGCCTGCGGTGCACAAATATGGTACAGAAATTCTACTGTGCCCCAGCGTTTGTGGCATTTGAGCATTTTAATTATTGTAAAGCTACTGAAAGCTGCTCTATATTCACTTGACACCATTTTCCTGGAAAAGGTTTAGCTCCATTCAACCCTTTCAAGAGCCCGACACATGTTTTGATTGCCCAAAGCTGTAATAAGACACTTCATTTATTGTAGCTTTACTAGCCAACAAACCCATACACACACACAAATACACTCATGCGAGGGGTTTTAGGCCATGAGGGGTCAGGAATGTTGAAGAAAGAAGGATAAAGAGGGGAAATGGAGAGAAAGAGCGAGGAGGGGAGGAAGAGGGGCTGGAGAGGGGGGAGAAAGAAAGTGAAAAGTAAAGTATGAGGTAGAAAAGAGAGATCGGCTTAATCTGTAGTAGAGTGTTTAGTCTCAGCTAAGCTGAAGTATTATAACAGTACAGTCTGCTGGGAGCAGCGGTGACTGACTTGTCTGCTTACAGCAGTTTGAAGTTTCACAGAGCCTCTCAGGCTGGATCTCTCTCTCTCACTGTCTCACTCTCTTTTTCTCCGTCCCGGCTCATCTTTTGACCCTTCCTCCCTTTTTCCCACCCTGCCTCAAACCGCCATTGCTGCACTTTTGTGGGGTGAGTGTGTGAGAGCTGGTGAACCCTGAGTGCATCCTATGTCTTCCTGGGAAATCCAGACAGTCTCTTCAAGTTCCCGCACTGTCTGCTACATGGCATATAAATGAAAATAAGAGCTAGAATGAGGATTATATTTTTAAGATCCTGTGAGGGCGGCATTAGCGTGAGAGAGACCTCGGGGATAGAGGGAGAGAGAGAAGGAGAGAGAGAGAGATGTGGTAAAGGGCGGCAGAAAGGACAAACTGGGTGGGAGAGGCAGAGGCACAGAGAAGGTATTTCCGGAGTGGTGTTGGGGTTAAGACTAGTCTCTGTGGCTGATGGCTATCTCTGGAGTCCAGTGTATTGTGGGATAGGTTGCTGGACAGGAAGTGGATGGGATGTCAGATCACAAGCTGCGGTAGCACTGGAAATGGATGTGGAGTGAATCAAAGGCTCCTCCTGGTGTGTCACCGTGATGCTGTCTGGTTTGGATGTCTGCTGGGAAGTGCAATAAAAATACAGTAAAACCAGGGAATAACTAGGTTAGGTGTCAAGTTATCACATGTGGGAGCTGGAACCATCATAAGTGTCACAACTTTGCTTGAACACAAACCTAAACAACTGATTGATTATCTAAATTTTCAGGTGTCTTCTCAGTCATGTTTGATGATTCATCGGATCATCTCAAGCTTTTTCATGTGTGTCTGTCCATGTGTCTCAGAGAGCGGAGGATTTTCTTCTTAGATGTCTTCAGTGTGTGTGTGTGGTTTGCACATGTACAGTATATAAGCTGAATGCCGATCGTGTCCTTGCCTCAGCCTCACCTCTCGGGACAAAGGGTCTTTTCACAGCACATGTATCTCTCTTGTTTTGTCTCACACACACACATCACGCCATCCCATATGGGTGTATTTGGAGAACAAGTAGATCTAGTTACCTGTGTGTTCTCTCGCCTTCTCTCACACACATGCTACAGTTTCAGCTCCAGTCACAGCTCAGTTCGATACAGGTTCTTTCATTCATGATTATTCTCCAATCATTTATTACCAAATTGGAATCATCTTTTCAACTCATCTCAGTGTACAGGTCTTTTTTATTTGACGCCATGTGTTTGTGAATTCCCCAGCTCGATATTTTAATGGTGATTTTTACCTTGACCCTGTGTCAGGAAGTATAATGATTTTTTCATTATGACTACTGCCCCCTTGTGGGCGCTGTTTAACATGCACTGATGTGTGCCTGTGCTGCATGGACATTTGATTGTCATTTTTAATCCCCCAGTCAATTTAAAGCTCCTATCTTTTCATATGATATTACAAAGTACAGATGCAGAGAGGGTGAGACAGGTCAGGGGACAGGGATGCAAAGAGAAGTGGATGGTGGCGATGGATCAATAGAATGGAGTGAATATGGACGAGCTGCTTTTATCCTGACCTCCCATGTTGTAGTGAGCAGTGGGAACTATCTTTTTCCTGGAATCATCTGTCATTATCCTGTTACCCAGCACTGACATGGGGAGCAAACAAGAGCTCCACACACCTGGTGCACACTCACACACACACACACACACACCTGAATGACTCACAGTGTTAGGGCATAAAACAATTTTCTATTTTGTTGTAACTCATTTATTCTGTGTTTTAGTGCCGTGTGTGTGTGAGTGAGTGGAGCTGTAACTGTATGAGGGCTGTTTTGATAAATGGCAGATGGATAACTGGACAAGTGTACACACACATACGCATGCACACAGACACATTGGCTCAGATGGTACAAGCTGTATGCATGCACAGGTGTGTGATGTGAAATCTGTTTGGATCTATTTGGGCAGTCATGCGTCCACCTCTCCTAAGGTTTCTCGATCTCTCTCTCCCTCACACACACACACACACCTACCTGTGGACCAGTGGGTGCGTTGACAGGTGTCATCAGTCCTCATCCATGTTTATCTTGAGACTGACTCCACACTGATTTGAGTGTTTGTGGGGGTGAAATTGGCTGAGAGTCTGTGATGCAGATGTCCCATCAGCTGTCAGTTAGCAGTGCTCGTTGACTGTCAGTGACACAGACAGACGGACGAAAGGGGCGGCTGAGCAAGAATTAAAGCAGGCACGCATTTCTTCGCAGGGTGGGGAGGAAATGAGAAGTCGAACCACGGCTGCAAATTCAGCCCACTCATGATCAGCAACATATGCGTGTCTGGCATGGTGTTCTCCTGTGTTTATTTATAAATGTTGTTGACTGTGTAGATCCATGATTATAAAGCCAGAGGACTTATTTTAGATTATTGAAGGTGTTTATTAGGCCATGTATTTTCTTTAACTGATAAATGTGTGGTGAGGTTGTGAAATAAAAACTGGCTCATGATCACGATTCCCTCCCTGTTTCATCACAGTTCACCATTTTTGCCAATCTGCAATGTGAAAACAATCAAAAATGTTGTAATAACTCCTAAAAAAAAAAAAAAAAAGAGAGAGAGAGAGGCCCCAGCAGCTGAGCATTTAGTTAGGGCTTGTGTGGAGCAGCCTTTGTGTGCGAGTGCGCATGTGTGTGTGTGTTTGTGTGTGTGTGTGTGTGTGTGTGTGTGTGTGTGTGAGCAATAAGGTGCGGTAACACATTCAGGGACTCCATCCCCAGTCTACCCACCTTTTTCTGCATATGTGCACAGATGCAGAAACACACACACACTTTATGGCTTTTTTTTTTCTTCACTACCTAGCAACTGGGCTAGTCCAAAACTAAACAGGAAATGCTGGGGATATGAGCACTTTGGAGTTGCTATGGAAACAAGATGCTATGGATGCTGATGTAAGTAGTCGGGTGATAATTGTGACTCTCATCAGGAGAGCCTCATGCAGCTCAGAGAATAAGTCTGCTGATGATTATATTGCACTTATTGGCGTAAAATCCTCGCTAGGGCACAAAAAAAGGTATTCATCCGCAGCTCAAAGTAGTCCACTTCAAATTCACAGTTTACTCCTTTTTGGGGAAGGTTTGCTAAAACCTGTGGTGCCCAGCTGGCCAGGAAATTGTCTTTATTTAAACATGATGATATATAGATTTGAGGTTTTTCAATGGATTTTGTCGACAATAAGAAGAATTCTGACTTATGCAAGCCTTTAATGCAGCCACAATGACGCTGGTGCTTGTTGTGACTGTAATGTGCCTTTATTTGGTGTTAAAGTTGATCTGTGGGTAAAGAAAACAGATGTCTGGCCCAGAGACCAAAGTGAATGTATTAAAAATGTCTGCGCTCCAACTCCAAACATGCCTGGGAGATTGTCATCTCTGATCTCTGTCACCAGACTTTCAAAACCATCTTATTGTTCCTATGGCAACAGGGATTAAAGGCCAATTTCCTGCCACGAGCTTGACCTTTAAATGTCCTTTTGTGACCTTTCTCTGTTGTCACCATCTGATCTCTGTTGGAGAGAAAAAAACCTTAAGTCTGTTTGGCTTTATTGCTTGGGTGGAAAAAAAAAGAAAAAAAAGAGAGAGGACAAAAGCTGCCTTGCACCATATGCTTGACTGTGGTGAATCAGAAGTGCTCTGTATTGAGCTGGCTGACATCAAGTCACTTTGAGGTGTGCATGCTTACTTCCTGTGTGTTGGTGCACATACTTCATGAATTATTAAAGGACCGGACTGTCTGCACTGCATTTAGACCATTAACCTTCTAGAGTAATGCAGTTGTGAAGTGGAAATCATGGCCCATATTGTAAATATGTGATGGAAAAAATGACTTGGATCAAAATAAATGATGGGATGACTTCCTGAAATTATCACATAAAGCCAGCAGGAAAGTCTGGACCTGTAATTGATGAGCATGCGGGTATAAGTATCAAGTCTAGTCAGTGTATATATAAAGTCTTACTTCCATTACTTTACCATTCACTGCTGCTGCTGTTTGCATTTTGCTTTTATTCTACAATAATAATGATGAGTTTGGTGTTTTATAAAATTTAAGCCTTCCAGGGACAGATAAATACCCCAAATGGTAGGGTGCAGTTTCGATTTTTCACTTTTGAGCTATTTTTTGACCAGTTTAAAGACATAAACTTGGACCAAAAGAAAATATAATAGCCTTTTTTTTTTTTTTTTTTTTGGCTGCATTTTCTCATTTCATGCAATGGCATGAACATCAGTCCAGGCTGCCATAAATTTACATAATTTGTAATTGATTAGCTAAACCATGCCAGACACAGCTTTGGTCCTTTTTAAAAGTCTAGTTCACTGTTGCCATGGTTATCAGTGGGATGCTACCATTCATTGCTATGCTTACTCCGCACATGGACATAAAACACACAGGAAGGGCTTTCCTATTCACGTCAGTGTTCCTCAGTTGTGGGAGGAAGAGCACTATGCTAATATGACTGAGGGAACTTTAGTCAGTGTTGTCATCTTCTGTCTGGCACAGCGTGTGGTGTTATAAAGATGGGAGAGGGATCGTTTGATATATACATACATACATATATATATGGGGATGGATGGATGGACACCTCAAGCTCTCTCATCCTCCCTCTTTTTCATCCCTTACATGCCTCAATCGATTATTTATGGGGGGATTGGTCGAGTCTGGCTGAGCAGAGCCGAGCTGAGCACTGCGAGCGTCTGCCCTGCCTGCTGTCTCTCATTATACACACCCAGGGGGAGGGCCATGACACACTCACACCCACCCACACACACACAGACGCACACAGACACACGCACGCACTTTCTATCTCTCCCCTGGTCCACACACACCTCGACATGCGCTGGGATCTTGCTTACATCATCCATGCAGTAGAAACAGACCCGTGCATACATGGCTGAGCCGTGTACCTGCTACAGAACTGACACACACTTTGACACGCACCGAAGGCTGAATTTGAAAACAGAAGACAATTTGCAGAGAGGTTGCTTCCTTCCTAAGGGACTGAATTATTTAGAAGCATTTGTTGCCAGAAGAGGAGAGAGAGAAAACATCTGGGAGGAAACATGTTTATTTAATGTTGTGAATAAGAGGATAGGTGGTGATTCCTTCCACCCTCAGGTGTATCTTTTTTGCTTTTATGTGGTGCTTCTCCGCTGACATGAAGACGAGTTTGTGTGAGTAATCAAAGCGAGTATAAAAAAAAAAAAGAAGAAGAAGAAAAAAGATCCACCCTCACAGGTTGGGTGTCTATGTGCCAAAGTGAGCGTGCGATCGGGCACAAGCACGGCACCACCGTATGCTGCAGATGGTTCGAACCCTGGCCCAGTTCAGCATCGCTCTGGAGGAGATGAATGAGAGCGGAGAGAATACAGGAGATGAAGGTGGAGGTGGTGGTGGAGGAGAGAGAGATGGTGGTGGTGGTGGTGGTGTAGTGGGAGGAGGAGGAGGAGAAGAAGTGGTCAGAGATGCTGTGGAGAAGTTCAGGAACAACGGGAATGGGAACTCCAGTGGGAATGTGAATGGGAATGGACTTTGTGCTGGAAGTCCCAACGGAGAGGTAGACTAAAGTTTGTTTGTGTGTGTGTGTGTGTGTGTGTGTGTGTGTCAGTCACAGAGCTTTGATTTGTGTCTGAGTCAGTCTAGATCTAACTCTACACAGACTCTAGATTAAATCCACTTTTTCTTCCCCTTTCCTTCTCACTCCCTAACCCTAACCCTCCTCTCACTTTTTGACTCGAAATCCTACTTCTCTTTTGCTTTTTTCCATGTTCTGTTTATATCTTCAATGATTATGGCTTATCCCCAGCTTTGATATGTCTGTCCTCCTTTTAAACAATGTCTCTTTCTTCAGATCCTCCTCTCTGTCTCTGTCTCTCATGCCTGTCTATAATAGAATTAGAGCTGAGTGAATCACACGATTAGCTCCAACACCTACTGTCACAAACACTCGCAGCCTTCTCTGTGGTTTGTCCATCTGCACTCACTTCATGAATCTGCACAATCATTCATGTTGTGTTGATCAGTATCAGGGTGGGTTTTTGTTTCAAGGTGCCTGCTGCAGCGTTTCCTTCTTGCGTGCAAAACGTGCACCTCATGCTCTGGTTTATGCGTGCTTTAGTGGGAGAAGAATCAACCAACACACTTTGGATTACCTCTACACATGTATGCAGTCACACACAAACCGTAGACATAACACAACCACCGTAGTTTTGCTAATCTTAACACCCAGGCTGTTAATCCACAACACAAGGATTTAAGTGTATTTGTGTGTTGGAGGAGGAATATTACATAGTAAATCTAAGCAGAGGCACGGCCACACTTCCCTTTGTGCACAAGTGTCTGTTTACATTTGCTGAAACTCTCCTATTAATAATTTACAAGGACCATATAAACATGAAATGAATAGTTGGAAATACTTAACCATCATTATATAAGTTAATACTTTTGCAGACATCATCATTTAGTTGTAAACGCTTCACAGGAGGCAACATCAGATTTTCACTACAACCACTGTTATTAAACTCAAACCGTTCTCACTGTCAATCAGTTTAACTTTGAAAAAAAAAAATCCTGATTGCATGAAGTTAACAAGCATTGAGAATTTCCTGATCAGTGGGATAAACACTGAGGGAAAATTGGGGTGACAGTTTCTCTCAACCTAAGATGACAAATATCTTATTGTGTAGAACCAACAGTCAAAAACCCCCAAATCATTTTGTTAAATTTCATAGATGATTTAAAAAAAACAAGTAAAAAAAAAATAAATAAAAATAAGGCAAACATCTCTATTGCATCAACAAAATTCTCACTTATCCTAATCAAATAAACAGTTAGTTATTAGTTATGGCTCCATGTATATAATACAGCATAAGGAAGAAGAGGAAAATGCCTCTATTCTGGGCCTGTGTGTGTGTGTGTGTTACCGATACCAGAAGATGAGTAATTACACACATTAGCAGTGATTATTTTATTAACTGGTTGTGTTAATGCGAGGAGCTGCAGAGAGGAAGGAGGATGATCAGAGTTTGGAGGGGAAAAGAATGAAGGAGGCGGTGATGATGATTATGATGGAGAAGTTGGAAGTTGGATCAATAGTGTGTGCGTGCGTGTCTGAAAGAGAGAGAAAACTATTGATCTCTATGGAGTAGGTCAGAAGAGTCTGTGGCGTGTAAATGACAATTAGGGAGTATGTAGAGACACACACGCACACACACTTCTGCTGTCGCTCACATCTGCAAACAAGGATTATATTTGTCTGTTGGGAGGCAGAAGCTGGAGAAGACGCAGCGAATCAGACTCAGAGCTGCCACATTGAAACATGAGCAAGATGTGAAAATCAATCTGAGGGATTTACAGAGGTGAGCGCATGAATGGAGGGAGAGATAGGTGGTGAGGACGCTTTCTCTTTGGGCTAAGAGGCTGCCTGTTGCTGCTTTCGCCAGGCTGTTGCCAGGGGATACAGTCGTCGGGGAGGGGAGGGGAGTGGGATGTGAAGGTGGCAGGGGCGGAGAACTGTGACGACAGCGTTGAGAGGAAAGGAAGGAGCTGCGTCTCTGTCGCCGATGCTTTTCATGAAATAACTTCAGATCAGACCTCAAACAGTCCTCTGTGCTGATACTGAGATGCATATTTACATAGAGTTTGTATTTCATCCTCTGTGTTCATCCTTGGTCTCAACTAAAAGGTGTGTGATAAAAGTGTAATGCTTGGTGGCAGATTTTGTTGCATTTGAACGGAGCTAGTCTTCTTACTTCCACCGCTTTCAGGTTGATATTTACCAAGCAGATGTGAGCTCTTCTCATCTAAACATGCAAATGAACATGTTTCTCAAAATGTCAGACTATTCCTTTAAAGACAAGCTGCTAATATCAGCTGTTCCCATAAACAAGTCTATGCATTGATGTATGAGAGAGCAATCACTACATATCAGCATGCACAGTCCTTGGTATTAATAATGTTGATAATAGAGAACGCTAAGATGGCTGTGAGAGCTCAAGGTGCTGCAAGATAAGAAAACATCTTCATCGATTTGACATGTGAGCTGCAAAAAAAAAAAAATCATCCAAATAAATGCACTACAAATACAATGCAGGTGTCTCCAGGCGACACTAAAACGTGACAAACCTGCCCTCTCTGTTTTTGCCTTTATTTCAAGAGAGCGAGAGAGAGACAGGAAAATGAGGCAGAAAGAGAGAGGATGATGTAGTGCACAGGGCCACGGGTTGGACTCAACCCCAGGCTGCTGTGGTTAGGATTACAGCTTCATGGTAACCCTCCATGCTTGTGTCCACTGGAAACACTTCCCTTGCATTGTAGGAATGAATTTGTAGTGGGTTTGTCAGCATGTGTTTGTCATTTTTCTTTTCTCTTGTTTTTGTTGAGATGTCAAGTTGATGATGTTTTCTGAATTTGCAGCATGTTTGTGTCTTTTGTGTTTTCAGAAGCCACAGTGCATTGAGCTCTCAGGGCCACTGGGCCATCGAGACATTCAGCCAAGCAAAAATAAGTGGTTCCATAACATAGGATTTTTTGTTTTTATTTCTAAGAAGTTGTATTTGTCCAAGTGATGCAGCTGCGGTGTTTACAGCTGTGCGCCATTAGAACAAGTCTTTTTGTCAGTGGTTAAGGTCACAGAAAGAAAGACAGTGACCTTACAAAATATGTGATCGCTCAAAATTGAAGGCAGCTGCAAAACTTCACTCCATTTTCTGCAAAATGCTGCTTTTAGGTACAAAATTGTTGGATGAAAATAGAAAGTTATTTACCATCCAACAGGGAATACACAAAGCTCTATATTCCTCATATGGTGTTGAGTTCCTGCCATTCAGGCGCACTCTACCCAGAGCAAAATTACACAGACAGTTTTGCACAGTTCTATACAAGTAAAATGCTGTGGTAACACAAAATCCCCAGGGAACATGAACGATGCAGAAATCTCATTGTTAAATAGAGCAAAAAAATGGAAGAATTGTGTTTGTGTGGTGTAGACTGCAGAGAGACCTGCTGAATGTTGTGGTAACAGCAGCATTGCAATGTGACAGCGGACAGGACAATATGCACTCATAGCAGTGCCAACAAAGACAAGAACACAGCACATACACACTCGATAAACATTAGGTACATGAAACCACAAGTAAAATAATGTCAAGTCGAACAGAACGGCATGTGACGCGGCTGCCTGCGCTCTGAGTCTGGGGTGTGTTGTCTTTACGGTTATGCTGTAATGTTTGGCTGCTGTTGTGAGGGAAACCTTACTTTATGGACCCCCTGTGTACACACCATTATTAAGACACCAGAGCTCACAGAGGGACACATGTGAACATGCTGTACTCTCACACATACTCAATTTTGCACACTTGTTCACACAGTATCTTCCTCACACACCTTCGAAGGATCCCTCCTCAAGCCCCCCGCCCCAGTGTGAAAAAATGACAGCCTGAATCCTGTGAGCCATCCATTCAGTCAGAGTCATCACTGCAACAACAGGCGATGACCCTGACCACCAGGTGACTGAGAGAAAAGAACAACAATGCACTTAACCAGGCACTTAACATACTGTGGTGCACTTTGTGTTACTCTTTGTGCAACTGTGTGAATTCCATCTCAAATGAAGTGACTGTGATGCACGGACTTGTCTCTCTAAACAGATCTCAGCTTGGCTGTTTTGGGCTGATTGAATTACACAAACACAGACCCACTCTTGAGGCCACATCATTCCTTAGACGCAGGTTGTTAAAAAGATCAAAGTTATCTGATTACAAATAATTCAAAACGCTGATCTCACGGCGACTCCCTCAGTTTATAAAGGATATTTAATTTGGGAGACGAGACGCAAATATTCTTTTTTTTTTTTTGCCCCTTAAACTTAAACTATTATTTAATTACATTTTATTGCAATGATGTTTGAAAACGGTGTGGATAATGTAAAATATGGTACAAAAAGTAATCCAAACCAGCCGGGACCAAGTTTAAACAAGCAGCAGTCACAACACAGAGGTGTGAGTGCATGGCGTGGCTGATTTTGAGGCATAAATGATGAAAGGTGGCGATTATTAAACAAGAAATGATGTTTCTCAGACACTTCACTAATTTAATCCTTTATTTGTTGGCAGGCTCAACAGATTTGAGCAAATTCATACTTTGAGTGTTTTTCCCACACATCCCCTCACCTCTCCCCCTGCTGTAAACGAGGACAGTTACCTAAGACTGTTAACAATTCAGGCTGAATGGAGCTGGGCCAGATGCAGAGTTTATTTGCTGCTTTGATACGTTTAGATCATCATCACAACCCGTTAAATGCAGAACATTGAGACGACAACAACAACATGTGCCTGTCACGCTTTGTGTTTGACAACACACTCGTGTCTCAGTAAGACAGAGCTACGTCTATGTCTGGTCTCTTAACTGTCCTTGTGCAGGACGATCAGATGACTGGAGCAGACGCCCTTTCAAGGCCATACCTACATAGCCAGCGTCTGTTTGTTGACTCTGTATATGATGAATTTTCAGATGTTTCAGTGTCAGGTTTCTGAGTTCGAATATTCATGTTGTCAGTGGTGATAAACAACCAGAGGCTGTAATTGTTGTGGCTAAATCCCAGATTGCAACAGACTGTGGTGACTGCAGTCAGTGTGCACATCTACACGCCCCTGTATCACACCTAATGTAGTACAACTCCATGCATGTCCTCTGTCTGTCCATTCTGGAGTGTATCCAGGCCTGAGAAGTGGATGAGACCTCTCTGTCAGCAAATGAATCTGATTTTCTACAATAGCTGGGCTGATTTCTTCTTTTTTTTTTCCCCACAGTCAAATTGAGGTCAAGTTTTATTTATCTAGCCCAATTTACAATCAGTACACTGTACAACACCTTTTATCCTTAGGTCCATAGGGTTGATTAGATTATGGGAAAAGTCCTCCACCCAAAAAAGCTACAAAAAATATTAAAGAAGAAACCACTTGAGGAGCAACAATAACAGAGAGGATAGATGTTTGCAAAAAACAAAAGAAAACACATAATTGCAATGTGGAAAGTTACACAAAATGTATCATTTCTGACCAGTGGCTGCACGTTATGTGGCTGTTTCAGTGTCTTTCTCGGTCACACCGGTGTCACCTTGACAACAGCCACTCTTGGTTGGCCTAGTTTTTTCCGTCATTTTTATCGGTTGTGATAACTATGTACTTACCAGCGTAATTGGGTGAGATGATCGTAGAAACATCCAGACTAGTCAGACTAATTTGTAAAGGTGAAAGTATCACCCTAGCTGTCCACTGTAATCATACTTTTGCAGATTACTGACCAACTTCCTGCTGTAACTTGTCTAATGTCTTCACTGTAGCTGTTCTCAGACACAGAGTTGCTATGTAGTGACGGATTATCAGCATCTTTTTCAGTGTGCTCACAACATAAATTGGGTTTGGATAATTGGGCTAAACTGTTTCTGCGAAGAGTGTATTCCTGTTGCAGTCTTACTAAATACATCCTCTGTGTCTGTGTAAAGATAGACTTGAGCACACACTTAACTGTTTTGCACTCCCCACCCTCAGCCTGATGAGCTGCACGGGGAATAAAAATGAAACTGCGCACTGTGACGCATCGTGTGTCGTCACGGTAACATAGTTACAGTGTGTGACTGTTGTTTCCTTACAGTGCGTCCGGCTGAACGTCCTGGTCCGATGGTCGGTTCAGATAGGACTGAGAGGTCTCGGTACAGTTTAGCTGTGCTGTGTGAGACCAGCCTGTCCTGTGACCGTTCAGCCTCTCAGCTGAGGTTACTATGGTAACTCCGCTAGCAAAAATGAAACTAGCATTCCTCGCATTATTTCAGCATGTTCTCTGTGTGTGTGTGTGTGTGTGTGTGTGTGTGTGTGTGTGTCTCTCTCTCTCTCCATCTGTCTGTCTGTGTCTAATCTAATAAAGTTGACCGGTACAGAGCTGAGGACATTCCTGTCTTCAGGGGAGTCCCTTACCCCCCTCTTTTTTTTACTTCATTGTCACTTACAAATACACAAATGCAGTCTACTCCCTGTCCTCTTGTTGCCAAGTCACACATTCAGCATCTTCACCATCACTCTTACGGGGGCTATAATCATTTCTACAGTGTGCACGTTTGTGTGCACGTTCATTTACCCGTGTTGATTCCAGACTCTGTGTTTGTTTTTGTCGAGCTGACATCAAACAATGGTTGTCATTAAGCAGACACGAGAAAGAGATAGTGGATCAGCATTTGTTAATTTGATCATCGTAAATGAGGTTAAATTTGTATAAGACATGGGCGCAGAGGCTGATGTGTTCTTGTGTGTGTGTGTGCGCGCGCGCGTGAGCTCGTGCAGCACTGTGTCAGGAAATGCTGACGGAAACAGCTTTTATTACAGCAGCTGTAGCTGCTCAGGGAAACCAGCCTTTCCTAAATGCACTGTGTGTGTACTACATCATTACTGCAGCTACACTAGAAGATACAAAAGTTCTCCGCCACCAGAGAGAGAGAGAGAGAGAGAGAGCACAAAATTCATCTGCCACTTCTCATTTAAGAGGCGGGCTTTACCTTTTAGTGTTGATCAGTGAGTGAGACGAGCAGGACAGCACCGTCTAATGCAGCACATCGCCTCAGATCACTGTTAAGAAACTGATCTTCATTTGACCTTGACAGTGCCGGTCGTTCTCTTTTCTCAATCTACCTCCTGCGTCCAGTGGTAGTTTGATCGATTGCATGCTAATTGATTAAAAATTTCATTTCGATCTAAGTAGTTTGTCAACCACAATGTACCATTTTTGCCATTTTTATCAAAAGTTTGTATATTGACTGTTGATCAGACAAATCTATGAGTTTGAAGATGTCAGCATGCGCTTTGATAAACTGGGATGACAATTTAAAACGAATGAATCAAGCATCACTATATCACAAATGTAAAGCTTGAAGAAGGTCCTTGCAACTTTTTTTTGCATATGATAAGATTTTTCTGTACAGTACATGTGCTTGAGGCAACAGAGCTAAGAATCAGTCAATTTGTATTTGCAACCTCAGTCAGACCTGTAACCAAGATGACTGTGTGTGATTCAGTGTGTCTCTCAGTGGCACTTCAGCAATGCTTGTGCTGACTGTAACAGGGGACTGAACACAAAGTATTTTGACCAGATTCCTACTTGAAGGGTAATTAGGGAGTATAAATGGATGATTACTGTGTTACTGTGTTTCCTCTTTAACCCTGTGTTTATACCATCCACTCCATTGTGTTTGTATTTGTGTGTCAGGGCTGAGTACATGCTTGGACCCAATCCCATATTCAGTGAAGGAACAATCGATGATGCTGATTTTAAGAGAGAATATTTAACAAATGAAGTGACCTGTAAAAGTTGCCCTAAGATTTGCTATTTTAAAAACAGCAGCCGACTAAAAATAATATGAGTCCCATTGTTTCTCTTCCAATCACTGTCATGCACTCGCAACCACACACACACACACACACACACACACAGCAACACACACTCATCCATTCACACACACCACCTCTCACCCTCGGGTGGTAGCCCGCAGATCTCCTGGGATCCCTTCAGATGCCAAACACTAAACATGGCCTTTCTGGGAAGTTATTGTTACGGTTATTTATAGGACACGGTGGTGCAGGGGAAGAGGGGGAAAAACCTCTGCCTCTGTGTTTTTAGTGGTGTGTGTGCGTGTTTGTGTGTGTGTGTGTGTGTGTGTGTGTGTGTGTGTGAGAAAGAGGGGAGAGAGAGACACTGTTGTTGTATATGCACCATACGGTTTTGCCTGTGGCTGCGATTGATATTTATAAGTCATGTTTGGTACCAGAATATTTTAGGATGTCTGACTTGTTCCATGATGCTTACACTCCCCCCCCCCCCGTTATTCTCCCACCCCTCCCTTTGTCAGTCACAAGTAATAGACTTCTTCTTTTTGGCTTTATAACCAAGAGAAGGACGGATGGATTCATGTACCTTTGTAGCACAGTCTTTACCTTAATTCCCTTAATATAGAACATGATTTTTACATCTTTATTCAGCAGAATTTAAAAAGATCAGCTCTGTTATGTTGTGTTGTTTATGTTTATGTTTTTCTTCTTCTCTTTCTGGTCTTCTGCCTTTCTTCTGTCTCTGTCATGGTGTCACTTTCCCTCTTGGCCTTGATGCAGTGGATTTGTTTCCACTCTGATGCTTGGAACAACTCATTCACTTGCATCCACAGGTCTTGAGTCATTGTTTGGCTAAAGTGCTGAGTCATGCTTTGCTTCAGAAGACTTCCTGGCCTTGGTGCCCTCTAATCCATTCTCTGTGTATGTTTATGTTTGTGTGTGTGTGTGTGTGTGTGTGTGTGTGTGCCAGCTATGAATCTGTGAATCTGTGACTGTTGTGACGTCTTTGACCAATAAGTGATTAGAAAAATGACCATGTGGTTTTAGAAGTAAGTTTGGCATACAAGACAACAGCAGTGACAACGAGCTTGTTTTTGTTTCAGAGTTGTGTGACTAATGTTGGAAAGCAGACATGCAGAGGTAGGAGGGGAAGATTTAAAATGCTGGAAAGTCAAGAGGCAGGAAATGCTCAGTTATTTTTTACTTGCCTACGTTACAATGAACAAAGCATATGAATTTAAGTTTTATAATGTCTCTCTAGGTCACTCATACTTTCCACTTCACACAGCTTCGCCTGTACAGACAGCAGGGACTGGGACCAGCCAGTGCTTGCTTGCAATCTGAATGAATTTATACACATGTTGTTGCAGTCTAGAGGCGACTGTTTGATTAGTCAGGGACTAAAACTGAGACCAGGGTTCCTGGAAATGTTTCTGTAGCTGAAGGAGGCTTTAAATGTGCCTGATATCAGAAACACAGCAGAGTGATAAGGTGAATCCAGGCTGCAGGAAATTTAATATAAAGCTTCCAAAATAACAGAAAAGTTGTGAGTATTAACTGTGATTCTAGTTTCTCTCGTGTTTCATTTTGCACAAAGGTGTGTACCTGTTTATGCCTGATTAACAGAATAAGACATGCTGTATATGTTTTCTGAAAGGTGCAGGTGCAGATTTGAAGCTTTCCTTTCTTCATATTAAGTTTGACCCGTTTTCTGTGTTTGTGCCTGGAGAGTATTTGCAGTGAGAGAACACTAAATATGGAGTTGCTTTTGCTCATGTTTTCACCTTTGATGGATTATTTTTTACAGTGAAGATAAACACATGTAACAAATGTCTCCAGCTAGAACACATTGCATTTATGTGAATATGTGTCTTAACCACTGGGCCTCAATACTTGTATCTCATCATGGCTAAAAACTCATTGTGCATGTCAGTCTGTAAGAAAGACCAATGGCAGTGCCAATGACTGACCCTCTCCTTCCTCCTTTGTCTCCACAGGACATGAGGAAACATGTGATGATGACCCTCTTGGACACAGAGCAGTCGTACGTGGAGTCACTCCGCACCCTCATCCAGGTAACACACTCACAAACACAGCTACACACACTGCAGACACACCACAAATACTTCTTACTTCTCTGGCCTTATAAATTAGTAGTGTGTACAGACACTCATGCGCGCACACATGCGAAACAACACAAAAACAAAGACACCATTTGGATCAGCGGATTGCTGAGGATGTGAATAACAAATGTAGGTAACAAACGTATTATGTAATCTACTTATTGTCATTCATCCTGTCAGGCTAATCTGCTAACCCCACCACATCTCACTGTCATCAGCATTATCTGCCCACACACACACGCATGCATACACACACATAGACTCACACACACTTCTATATCCTTCATCCATCTCTGTTCCTACAGCTAACTAACCTTTACCCTAAATCTTACTGACATCCCTCTCTCTCTGACACAGTCACACACACACACACACACACTGTCATACACACACACCCACACACACTCACTCAGTCACTCAAACAGGCACACACTCCTTACCTTCCCTACCTGTGATCACCCTGCATTGTTGTATAACCTGTCACCAATTGCTTTGTGTGGGTGAACAATATGTATGTGTGCATGTTTAGATGTATAATGAGTCGCAGTATAATATGGGTGAGTGTGTGAGAGTGACCAATTTAACTGGCAACGAGTGTGCGCATGCATTAATGTGTGTTTGTGTCGGCCCGTGGACATCACACATGTGCATTGACCTTGTTGATTCTCTGCCTATGCATGTGTTTCTATGTGTGTGTGTGTGGTGGGGGGCGCATAAATTGAATAATCCTGGACTGTGTTCCCATGGTGACACATAAAAAAAGTGTTACCACGGTGACTGCAATAAAAGTGCAGATCCCTGGAGGAGAGTGTCAAAGAGAAGGTGTTCATATAAATATATAATCAATTATTAATAACAATATTACATTTCTGGTCAACCCAGTCAGCAGAGGTGTGATCAGGTAACTAGTCTTGATATAAAGAATCACTATGATCGCAGCTAATTAATCTTTATATAAGAATAAAGGATCAATGATGGTGTTATGTGAATGGTCTCACTTATAGTGTTGAACCCAAAGAGAATAAACACCTGATTCTGCAATGTAGGACACTATAGTATGTCTCAGCTCATTGTTGAACTGTCCAGACAACAACTTTCCTCTTTTCATCCAGTGTCACCCCCGTCATAGCATCATCTTCATCTGCAGCTGCAAGTTGCTTTCGGCTAAAAATAAAAGCTCTAAAAACCCACTGTGAATAACCATCTGCCCAGCAATTAACATTAGCTGCTGGACATATTGTAACATAGCAGCTAGAAAACAGATATTTCCCTTTGGAGTTTGTCTGGATCAAAAAAGACTTAAAAAGAGAAGAGAGTGAATAGAAGACATATGTTTGTCTGGTGGACAGACAAATGACTCCAAATGGATGTTAATGTTGCACCCTAACTGTTACATGTCATAATAGAAAACAGCAGAAAACACATGTGAACCAAATGAAATGATTGGTCAGACTTTTCTCAGAACCATATGAGAATGGAATAATGATGAGTTTCTATCCCTGGTGGATTTCTCTTATGTTTTTGTGTGCTATCAGATTATTAATAGTATTTTAACTTAAACAAAGAAAGGTGTTAACATTTCCAGAAAGGTAAGTGTTGCTTTAATGCAGGTTTCAGATTAAAATAAGCAGCCAAGTTGGGAATTCCAAGTTTACATCAGCCTCTGAATTGTATTTCTAAATTGAAGCGATCAGGGATTCCCGTTTTTGCTTTCTTGTACTGCAGTATGGTATGGTGCACTCCAAACATGCCCCAGGGTCCAGCTCTGTGGTTGCATCTCCATCACAGAATCAGGAAACAATGCTGTGTCTGATTTTAAGGACAAACCCCTTGCCTCCTCTCACAGTACTCACATGTTAGATGTCATACACATACATTAGCAGTAATGATATTCCAGTAGCAATCTGAAGTGCTTAAGCAAGATTTCATCAGACTCAGTGGCGAAGATGTGGGAGTGAGTCATTCCACCAGACTCCATCACTTCCATTCCTGGCTCCAGCTTCACTGCAGGGGACACTACACCAGCTTTATTGAGATTTTTAATCTGTTCTGGGAGCAAGCTTCAATTTTTCATCTGCCAATGTTTTTCATAATAACTCTAATCAACACAGCTATCCATCCAGTACATGCACAAACTCTTTTTCCTTCATAGTACATCAGGTTGTAATCAACAGGTCAGGTCCACTCTCATGTCAGGGTCCAGGGTTGTCCTATCCACTGTCTCCTGTCAGCTTCCACTTTATCCTGCTATATAGATCTTCCCCATTCAGTGTTAATGCGTCAGTTCACTAGGCTAAAGGTGCTCAGTGCACTACTGTTTGGCCCCTGCACTGCTCTGCATTGATTTTAGAACTTCTACCTTCACTTTTTTTTCACGCTTTGGCTCACTCCAAACAATACTGTCTCCTTAACTGCCCCCACCCACTGATAATTTTTCTCATTTTCATCTGCTCAGGTTGGGGTGGTAACACTGTGATCCATAGTAATAGGTTTTAAGTGCCCTTTTGTGTCTTATGGGTTTTAAGGGTTTTTTTTTAATGACTAGTCCAGTTCCTCTTCTCTGCATACTTATATTCAGACTTCCTAAGATAAATGGTGTTATTCATGAGTCTCCTGATCTCCTCTCTCATTATACCCAAACACAGTAGAATTATAATCTTGCAGTCATTCTAATGCCCTTTCATGTGAAGTCATGAAGTCTTTCAGTTTTAATCGTCAACTAAGAGTACACCAAAGTTGCACTAAAAGTTTCTAACTATAAATTTTCTCTCAAATCCTATTTTCTTTCTTACTTGATTCTGTAAATTTATCTGTAAATGTATGTTTAGGTATTGTTTGATCAGATTTTGTCATTCTAATTGCCCATGGCCAGCCATAAAGCTGATGGTTCATCATTGCTGAGCAACATTTACTCATGTTTTGAAGAGGTCAGTTATTGACCTCTGCCTCTTCTCCCTCAGGGCTACATGCGTCCTCTCAAACAGCCCGACGGTGGCTCCATAGTGGACCCTCTGCTGGTGGATGAGATGTTTTACCAGATCCCAGAGATCTTGGAGCATCATGAGGACTTCCTGGAGCAGGTTGCCAACTGCGTCGGCCAGTGGCATGACAGACAGACTGTTGGACACCTCCTCATCCAATCAGTGAGTAGACACAACAATAAACTACAGTCACTGAGTGCTGTAGATGAGGCTGTTCATCAAACATATATAAACATATATGTTGGCAAAAGCTAAAGTTGGGAAATCCCCAATTCTTAGGTAATTAACAAACATGGCCTCTATTAAGTAGCTTGTCCACTGAAGTTTATATTTGATCTGTAAAATGTTCCTGTGCTTTTCATTCATATTAAACATATATTCAGATTCTACTGGAAAAAATAACAGTTCATTTAAAATTGAAAGTGAACAGTGGATGACGTCCTGGTTGTCGGGATGTGTTCCACAGAGCCACAAATTCTTAATTGTTAATTAAGGTAAACGCAGAAATATAATGTATGTGAATCTCAATCTCCATATATTGTGTCACCTCAAATAACAGCCTGAACAAATCCAGTATCTTTCCAGCTTTGTGCTGTAGGAATGTATTCAGCACAATGGCCTTGTCAGCTCCTGTCTGCAGAATGTAGACAGACAGTGTGAGATACTTAACCTCTGCCACAGAGCAGTGATCTTCTGTGCGAGTCTGGGCTGTGAGAGAAACGTGTGGAACCCTAAAATTGTTGTTAAAAATGTTACAACATGAGAGTATGATTTATAGTAGCAGCGAGAATCAGTGAGTAAATAACCCTAAATACTGATCAGAGATATTCAATTGACCAAAAAATACACCTCATTCCTCAAACAGTAGCAAACCGTAAAAAAAACTGAAACACTGTATATGAAATACAGATACTTTGCTTCTATGGGACAAGTTAACTGCATGATATTCAGAGGATTCAATAAGGTGTTATTTCAGACACTTACTCAGCCATTAAACACTGTGTTTTTCAACCTGCCTTATTCTTGGCAGGTGAAATGAATGTTTTTATTCGAGTTCACACATTTACATACACTTATTGTGAAGTTTAATTCCAAAACCTTTGCATTTGTTTTGGACCAGACAAAATGAACAGGACATAAAATCCGTTTTTCTCCAGGCTAGAGCTGGAGTGAATGAAGAGTCCTTAAAAGCATGAGCCACAGCAGGGCAGACTGGAGGGAAACTGTTTTATTAAGAGATGCTCTATAGTTGGCAACACTAGTTTAATATTTTGTTTTCCCACTGACCTCTCAGCGACCCATTCAAAATTTCCCATGACCTGAGGTTCGCTCTCAACGTAGGCCTCGAAAAACATCTCTCTAAAGCGTCAGTGTGGAGCTAAAAGTCAGGTTTCAGTCCTTGAGAATAAAAAAGAGAAGAGTTTCAGTGCAGGCTTCACCCAGTCATTTAACACACAGACGGGAATTTTAAATCATGAAGTCATAAAAGAAGCACAGTTTCTTTTGTTTCCTCAGTTGATTAAAATGCAGTTGTCAATCTCAGCACATCTCTGGCTGAATGAAACAGCTCCACTGGTTTTCACAAAGACAATGTGCAGAATGAAAGAAACAGGCTCAAGCAAAGAATTACAAATTCAGTCAACCACATTTTTCAGCTTAACATACCCTCAATATACAGGCTATTCATGCATTCACAACAAACAAGTGTTGTATGACATGTGTAGCTATGTTTGCTAAAGAATAGTGTTACAGAAAATGGAAATGATAGAAACAGAAGAATGACAGGTGAGTGTAGCAGAGTTTTTTTTTTTTTTTTAGCCTCAAGTGACAGCAGCTGCAGATCTATAACACTCCCCAGACTGAGCCCCCTCCCCCACCACAGCTCTTAAAGCTGCAGTAGCAGCTATGGCGTCAGGCCTCGTTGGCGCAGTAGGCAGCGCGTCAGTCTCATAATCTGAAGGTCGTGAGTTCGAGCCTCACACGGGGCAGAGTGTTTTGTTCAGGTTTTCACTGTTCATAGCACTGGATGTTGTCATGATTTGTGGGAAATACTTCTAGGTTGACATTTGTAGCAGGTTTGTTGAAAGGCAGTAAATCTCTACATTTGTGGAAAATACAATGGAGGTATTTCATAACACTCAATTTGTTTGCGACTTGGACCCAGAAAGTCATGGTTTCATGACAAACCCCCCCCACGAAAACAGACTCCCCCCAGAAACATCCCGCCCCCACACCAAAATACAGGGGGGGGGCTTTTATTGACAACTTCTTGACATAGACTTTAAATAAAACATATCAGGCTTATGAACTAGATTTATTCATAATGTTTTCTGTGTGATGTTGTATGAAGCACAGTCCAGCGATGTTCATCATGGCTGAAAAAGACTCTGAGGGTTCAAGGTTCATTTTAGTCATCCATAAAGTCCTGGAACTAACAGCCCCAATGAACCAGTGCTGATAACAGAACACATTTAAAAGCATAAAATCATGGATAAAGATAATGTCATAAACTACAAAACTATATTCCATATCAGAAATATCATAGAAGCATTCAAACAATATCATAAAAACTAAATAACGTTATGTTTGATGTCAGTATAAGTGCAGCCAATCAACAACAATATTGCATCATAGAAGACCTGACATTATTTAATGCTGAAACCTCAGTTGGTTAAGAAGCAAAACATAAGATAATCCATTAGATAAAATCCATTATGTGACACTACAGAGTTTGACCTAACAAGTGAGAAATATTTTTAGAGGAAAATCTTGAACAGAAAAGACTATGTGTGTTTGAAATGGCTACACTCCTCCTCTGGTCTTTCTTGCACTTCTGTCCTCTGTTGACACTAATCCTCACATTCTCCACAGATCTTATTTCTCTGTCCTCTTTACTCTTCCTCCAAGACTGAGGAGGATGGAAAGAGGACAGTGGCAGCGAGGAACAGGAAGAGGTTATTTCATGAAAGGCTAGAAAGCTGGCTACTCTGTGACGTCAAATAAGGCGCCACACTGTACATTATGTCTGTTAACGCTCTCTCTCTCTCTGTTTGTGTCTCCGCTGTCTTTTTTCCATCTCTCAGTAGCCTATCTCTCTCCACCCTCTGTGCGAATAGAAACCAGGTCAGGCTGATTCAGCCGTGTGTGTTCATGTGTGTGTTTTATAGAGCAAAAGAAAAAAAAGACACATGGACAGAGACTATAATCTTCTCTAATGCCAGGCTGCCAGATGAAACACACATCAAGGTTTCTTAGGTCATCTCCCCAAATCCAGCTCACTTTTTGTTGTCATTGTGATTAAACAGTAACTCGTGAAATGCAGTATGCCATACCTGTCAACTGTTGAGCACGTAGAGTTAACCTGAGATGTACCAAAATAGCAATGTAGTGATATTTTCAGGGATTTTCTACCTGTGTTGGTAGAAAGTAAAATTAGCATGTGGCGTTTTTTGGATGAGATTACTGTGCACACCAAGTTATTCTGTTTTAATGAATCTTTGTCATTTGTGTTTACTGCTATCTGGCAAATGCTTGCGTGCTCACATGCTAAACCAGAACAGTAGGCATGGCATTTTCATAGTGAGGAACCAGGACCAGATACTGCAGTGTAAAAAGGGAAGGAAATCAAATAGCAGATTTAGTGTTACATTACTTCACAAAAGGAGTAAAAGAAGGTTCAAGTTTCATTTATTTTACTTATATTTATCATTTATTCATTTATTAAGTACCGTGAAATGGAAATGTTTGGAATGGAAAGAAAACCAAGAGCAGCAGAAACATGTGTGCGCCCTCACGTCTTTTGCAAATATAGAAAAATGGACTGATCTGATGAATCAAATCATCATTTTGTTTATGGAAATGGTGACATATTTGTCTTTGTCTTTTCAACCAATAGCCCACAACCAAACTTTATTCAATTTTAAGAAGATATTAAAGAAAGGAAATGTTTGGCATGCTAGCTGATTATTTTATGTCAATCAACTAAATGTTTCCGCTCTGGTCATCATATAATTCCACTGCTTATTAGGTCACTTTCCAGAGATCGCTGTTAAAGAATAATATTCTGATTTACTTGATATCAAGACAAAAAATTATTATTATTAAGGTGGAGATATCAGTGACAGATTTTGACGAGGACTGTTTAATTTTTCTGCTTACAAAAACATCTGCTGTTAGATTCCTTACATCATGGCTGTCATCACGTGAAATCAAACACCAGTCAACTTTAATGTCCCTGTCTTCCCTTTCTCCCCAGTTTTCCAAAGACACTCTAGCTAATATGTATTCAGCATACATAGACAACTTTCTCAATGCCAAAGATGCTGTGAGGATTGCCAAGGAGGCCAAGCCAGCGTTTCACAAGTTTCTGGAGGTGAGTTTTGGACTGAAGCACGGGACGTCCGGTTCTGTCTGAGTGACTGCTTTCATATGTTTGTTTGGAAAACAAGACGCCCGTCTAGAAATGTTTCCTTGTCTGGTGGGGAGACCATTTAAATAGGTTTTTTAAAGCCTGAAACTCACCACTGAAACAAATACAATTTCCTCAGAAGAAGAGTTTGCCACTAATCGTTGTTCTTTGTCAATGCCTTACTGAAAAGTGCTGTGCTGGAAATGTTGTGAGTGTGTGTGTGTGCATGCATGCGTGCTTGTATGTTTGTGTGCACTTCCTGTCTTCTTCCCCCTCTTTGTCCATACTATATTCCCATGAGTGTTTGTCTTTGAAATTGAGATTGTTCTCTCTCTGAAGCCATAGATTTTAGGATTCTCCTTATGAACCAAGATTTTTCATATACATGAAATGATTTTACACTATTGATCTATAAATGAGAACGTACTGCATATCAATAATATTCACAACAATATAACAATAACCATCATATTGCAGCAAAACTATTTGACAGAGGAGCTTCTAATATTCTCATTTCAAAATCAAATGGTCACAATCTAATCCATGTCCAGATAAAGAGCTAAAATGTTATCAGCCACCCTTAAAAACCTCTCAGGTCCTCATCCTGTTCTCATTTTACAATTACTCAGCTTCATGGCTTGGTAGAGTTTTCACTGTGGAACCACTTTGCCATCTGGTGGTGAAGATGTGAAGTGCAACACAGAGCCGAATGGACTTTCACTCATCTTGTCACACTCTGTGGTTAACAAAAACTTCTTCCTTCACTCTATCAGCAAAACATGCGTGAGAACAAGGAGAAACAGGCTCTGGGTGATCTGATGATTAAGCCAGTGCAGAGGATTCCTCGATATGAGCTGCTGGTTAAGGTGACGTATTTCAAATTATAACTACCTTATTTGTGTATCTACCATGTAGCCTTTCATTGTGTTAAATAGCAAAGAGCTCATGTAAATTATGGTCAGCACCACACAGCGCATGGGTGTTGTTTTTCATGCAGGACCTGCTCAAACACACCCCAGAGGATCACCCAGACCATGCGCTCTTATTGGACGCCCAGAGGGACATCAAGCGCTGGCTGAGAAGATTAATAAGGGACGTCGCTCTGCTGAGGAGGCAGAGAGGGAGGCCAGGGTCATTCAGGAGATCGAGGCACACATAGAAGGAGTTGAACATGTGAGATACCTATTATGTAGTGAATAAAGAGAGATGAACCTTGTAGCTGAGTTTTGCCTTTATACTATGCAATCGATAATGTCATCCATTGCTGATAAATTGAAATGGCCCATCAACATTTCCTGGAATCCAGATTATGATTTTAGAGATAGCTTGTTTTGCCTGTCTACAGTAGACCTAGATATAGTAAGCTGATCAAAATCATGTGTCTCGAAGAAACCATCAAGAACAAAGAAACAGTTTTTGAAATGCTTTAAGTGCTCACTGTCCTTTAGTGATGATATTGATTGTTACTTTTCTCTGTGTCTGTCTGTGTTAGATTCTGAACCCCCAGAGAAAGTTCTTGAGACAGGAAATGGTCATGGAGGCGGTAAGAAATACTGAATAAGTGTTCACATCAATTTGAGATGGTACCTCTCGGAAAATAAGTGACAATAATAGAAATGATTCAACAGCATCATAAATTCCCCTCTTACATAATTACTATCTTTGTTGCAATTTTAATGGGAAATGTAGCAATATATACAGTTTTTTTTTTTATCTACTATGTGTTATCTTAACTTTTAATTGATAATGTGTTGACACACTCTAAGCTCTTCCTCTTTTAATCTCTGTAGAAAACAGTGGGTGGGAAGAAGGACCGTTCTCTCTTCCTCTTCAGTGATCTCATCATCTGTACCACTCTCAAAAGGAAGTCTGGCTCATTAAGACGCAGTTCAATGAGCCTGTATGTAACACACACACACATACACATATATACACAAAGAGTCATTGGTTGGGACCAAAATCACTCACTCTGTCATTGCTTACTGGTCATATTATATCCAAATTCTGGTCATTCTCTCTGCACTTTTTTTTTTTTATTTCTCTCAGTGCAAGTGCAATGCATGATGGTATATATTGTAGCTTACTTTCAGTCACTATCTGCGCATGCTGGTCTAAAGGGCACTGCTACATTCACTGTAGTTTGTTGCAGTTTTATTACACACAGCTCGTAGAAGGTAGACTTGATGACCCACATATTCATCCAGGCATATCACAAGACATAACATTACGTTTCCATTCATAACTTATGACAGACGTTAAACGTTAAACACCATGGCACGGTCAAAAAACATATGGTTACCCAGCATGCACACCTGTGAACTGATTAACCCAAGTGACTATAAAGATATGAAGCATAGGCCTGAACACAGATACTGCCACCTATCTGCACAAATGTGCACCTCACCCACAGGCAAAACAGAAAATGAACAACCTGGCTCCTACAGTATATATTGTGTGGTTAATGACCATCAGTTGTGCAATACTTTTCTTAATGTGTTGTTCACACTGTGTGGTGTAAGAGGCCTCACTATTCAGTCAAACTGGACTATGCTGGTTTGGGACACAGCCATAAATTCACACTTACAGTATATAGATGTTCATAATACAGTTTCTAAACCCCTCTGTGCCCCCTGGTGTTCAACTGTAGACATACAGGCAAGGTTTTCTACAAATATTTGACAAAATGTTTACCCTGATGTTTATCTCTTTTTTCTCCCATCTTTCTGTCTTTATGCCCTCTCTTCTCTCTCCCTCCCTCTCAGATACTCTGCTGCGAGTGTGATTGATACTTCTAGTAAATACAAGTTTCTCTGGAAACTTCCTCTCGAGGACGTGGAGGTGGTGAAAAGTAAGACTCGCATGCTGCTGATGGCATGGAAAAATGCAATGTTGCAATCTGTATTTCCTCTTGATAGTGACTTGATAGTTTACTGTTCCCAGACTTTTACTGAACCTATTGGATAACTGTGTCAAGGAGCATTTACCATAATACCTGAGCTCTTTGTGCATCATAAGTACCAAGGTCTATATCTCCTCTCTCAAATTTCCATATCAATGAATTTAATTAATGTGGTAATGTAGTAGAAATTCATCTTATCAAATATGAGTCATTGAATTTGATCATTTAGACCTTAGTGATGCTTAATTCATCGGTTGAAAAATTAAGTATACAAAGATTTTTCATCCTTCAGCTAAAATCTCAAAATAGGATTTCATGTAACGGTTCTCTGTGTGTTCCTCCCTGCACCAGGTTCCACTCAGGCAACAAACAAGGAGAGCATCCAGAAGCTGATTAGTCGATTAGACGAGGATCTCAGCACTCTGGGTCAGATCAGCAAATTATCTGAGACCCTCAGCTTCCCACACCAGGTACTGTGCACCACACACATACAAGTAAACAGCAGCTACATGTTTTAGCATAAATGATTTTATCCTAAATCTTTCCGATTTTGGTCTCTCTACCTGTCCCGTTAAATATCCAATAAGTTTGTACAGACTCTCATCTTCTTTCCTGTCTTTATTCATTCCCATCTCTCTCAGTCCCTTGATGAGGTGATCAAGGATCTGATGGCGTCGGTGCACAGGGAGCTGTCAGAGAAACAGTCTTTGGCCTTCAGTATGACCTTCCTGCCCACAAAGCTGGAGTTCACCACAGCTTCAGCTGAGAGCACCTTTGTCTTTGAATTTACCTCACCTGATGCACGCTCCAACTTCGAACAGGCTTTCGAGGAAGCCAAGAAGAAACTAGGTCATTGAATAAGATTTATTATGAGACATTTTATCATTGTCTTTTCTCTAGCCAGAGACACCAGAAAGAAAGAGGAGTGATACTGACAGCATTTTAATACCATAATTATTTTTTTTACTGTTAGTGATTTAATGGCCTAAATTTTCATGTCTTTTTTGTTTAGCTATGAATAAGGACCAATGGGACCCAGAGTTTCTGAAGGCAATTCCTATAATGAAGACACGTAGTGGAATGCAGGTGAGAGCGACAGGGATATCTCTTACAATCTGTCTATGTGTAAAGATGAAAGTCTTGATCTGTCTTTATAGATGTTCAAAAGTCAGTTATAACCATATTTTGTTGCGTGTCTGCAGTTTTCATGTGCCTCTCCCAGCCACAGCTGTCCTGACAGCGGCTGTGAAGTGTGGGTGTGTAACAGTGATGGATACGTGGGACAGGTGAGGATAACACTGTATATGTGATTGTTCCACATGTTTCCCTGATGAGAAAACAACATTATATGAATTTGTACAGTGTTTTATAGATGTTAAAATAATTCTTCTTGGCAGGTGTGTCTGCTAAACATCAAAGATGAACCTACAGTGGAGGCCTGTATTGCTGTCTGCTCAGCAAGGATCATCTGCATCGCTGCTGTACCAGGACTCAAGGGAAGGTCAGTGGACACATACACACAAACACACACACATACACACACACACACACTCACACAAAAAACACTCACATGCAGCAACACACAAATACACAGGAGTGCTTTGAATTAACAAAGGTCAGAGTTGTTTATGAAGCCATGAATTCAAACTGCAGCTATAGATTAGATCCATCCGTTTTATTCTGTTCCCATGTGCTGCATTAAAAGTTTGAACATCAAAGGCAGTCTACAATGGTTTTAAAAGTATTTTTACTCATTACCATTTACCTGCCAAATTGCTCTGTTTATCAGTATACAAGTACTTCAATTCAGTGTATTAGTCATAATCTGCATTTTTTACTGAAAACACATCTAATTGGAGTGAAAGGACTGTATTTAACCTCAGTGTCAGCTACTCACCTCAGTGGTTCAATGACTATTCTGACTTCAACTATAGTTTGGTCTGTGTCATTTACCAATCACTCTTCACCTTTAGGGAGCGTGGATCAGAGCCCACCCCAGCGCCTACCTCCAGAGTACCTGGTCAGCAACTCCATATATCGATCTCTCATTCATCTCTTGAGCTGACAGAGCAGCCTACAGGTTGGTCTATAGAAGTCTGTACTATATGAGAGATGGTAAAGGCAATATATGTCAACTGATCAGCTGATTGGATATTTTTAGGACCAGGGGCGGAGCTTGTTCCGTTTGATAGCGATGACACAGATGACGAGGATTCACCAAGTCCTTCCTCCACTCTACAGAGTCAGGCCAGTCACTCCACCATCTCATCCAGCTACGGCAGTGAGTAAAAACATATCATCATACACACACACACACACACCATCCTCACTGCTTCTCCAAGACCCTCACACACACTGCTTTATCTCTTTTCAAAGATGATGAGGGTCCAGGCTCCAAGGACATGGCCACAGAGACCACCAGCAGTGAGGAGGAGCAGGAGTTCCCAGTGGCAAGTTCTTATGGAGCTCCAGGGATGTTAGGGGTCGGTGGAGGGAATCGAGCACAGACAGAGAGCCCCATGGATGGCCGCGCCATGCGTCGTTCCTCCCGGGGATCTTTCACCAGGGCGAGTCTGGAGGACCTGCTCAGCATTGACCCCGAGGCCTATCAGAGCTCAGTGTGGCTGGGGACAGAGGATGGATGGTGTGTTGTATAGCAGTGCATTCACACACAAGTCATTTGATTTTAAAATTGGTTTAAGAATGGTTCCAGTGAACAGATCATTAAACGTACACAGATGCACATTCACAAATAAACTTTGTACAATTTGTCTGTGTGGAAATTGTGTCTTGTGTCTCTCGAGTTAACCTTCATCTCCTCATGCTTCTGTTTCTCTTAGCATCCACGTGTACCAGTCATCAGACAACATCCGCAACCGTAAAAACAGCATGAAGATGCAACACTCAGCTTCTATCCTCTGTATACTGTAAGTCTGTTTGGTCTTCTGTTGCTTCAAATTACATAAACATAACTGGAGTTAAAGCTGTAGTAGACAGTAAAAAAATGCAGATTGAGTGATAATGCGTTTTTCTTCTAATTATATTTCAATATTGTTTCCTCCCTCAGGTATTTGGACAACAAAGTGTTTGTGTCTTTGGCCAATGGAGAGGTGATTGTCTATCAGAGAGAAGCAGGTAAGCTGAAGTGTGGATGTGACTGCAGTTTAAGAAGGGTTGGACAAACATGCAAGTAAAGTTGTTTTTGATATACTAATTTCAGTTTTAACTCATCATAACATTTTGTTCAATTCTATACTGTATATGCTCTATAGTCACTCACACATTGCGAGTGAGGGGTTCAAAATTATGACATTACCAAGTGTGTAGTGGTGTACCATGGTCACGAGTGCTCCACCCGGGTCTCTGTACAGAGTGTGTATGACTGAGGCCTCTTTTTAATTCCCATTAATGTCAATTTAAATCTGCAGGTAGTTTCTGGGACCCTCAGTCCTCTCAGACGTTAGTTTTGGGCACGCCCACTAGTCCTGTCACCAAAATGGTTCCTGTGGGAGGGAAGCTTTGGTGTGGCTCACAGAACAGAGTCCTTATTATCAACACAGCTACGCTGGTACAAGAGGTAAGAACGGGCCAGGAGTGTATCATCAGCAATAGTATACACCACAGATTTATTCATGAGTATAAAACTTCTTCTTTACACCTCTCTTTTTATTCCTTCCTCACAGCACTGGTTCCAGGTGGGCACTGACAGCAGTCGGTGTGTGACATGCATGGTGGCATACGGTCAGGGTGTGTGGCTGGCGTTGCAGGGCAGTGCACAGGTCAAACTGTACCATGCTCAGACCTGGGAGAGCTTGACAGAGGTGGACGTGGCACCTGCTGTGCACAAGATGCTTGCAGGTAAATACAGATGACGAGTATGTGCAGCGATAACAAGGTTGTAGGTGCATAGATAAGAGATCAGGAAGGAGTTCTGTATGGGCAGGAAATGCACAGTGAAAAGACTGTGTCAACTGTATAAGAGCATCCTTGCTAAATGAAGCAACCATATGAAAAAACATTCATATCTATTTATAATTTATATAAATGCAAATACCTTCTGTCTGTGTGTGTGTCTGTGCGTGTTAATTGCATAGCTCTCAAATGATATGACTGGCTTCAAAATGTATCAATAATTCACTGTTCCTTCAATTTTAAACCTCACTTCTCTTTCATATGCTACCACCCTCTCTTTTTTTCTTACTTCTTACTTTCAAACTTCCCATCACTCCCCTATGATCCCATCACTCCCTGTTCTCCTTCTCAGGTGCTGATGCCATCATCAGACAGCACAAAGCCGCCTGTCTGAGAATCACAGCACTACTGGCCTGTAAGGATCTGCTGTGGATTGGCACAAGTGCAGGTAAAAACACGCTTTTGTTTTTTTATTCTAACACCTGGAACAAACTGCCTGCGTTGAATAAGTGTGGCAGATGATGTCACTGAGCTGCTACGGAGAATCACACATCTGACAGCTCTCACTGTAATGGTATGATATGAATAATATGATACACATGTGAAAAATAGAAATATATTTTTAGCCATTTTAGCTGTTGTATGTGGAGTCACCAAGAAATCCAATATTACAAATCTATGTAGAGAGACAGAGCTGGAGCAGCCCCATAGCAACTTCTTTAAATGTTTTAAATTACTTTGTGGATTCAAAGCATATTTTAAGTCTATGTTCCTCTACAGGGGTGGTTCTTACATTGGCAATCCCAGCCGTGAGCTCAGGAACTGGGGCTGGGACGCTGAAATCTCCCCTTGTGCCGATGGGCTCTGCTCATGGACACACTGGCCATGTACGGTTCCTGACATCAATCGAACTACCGGAGGGATTTGACATGAACTTTCCTCCTCCAACAACTGATTCCACAGGTTTTTACTGCCTTTTTTTAATACATTTGTATCAGCAATCAATACTTCGCTCTTATATATCATTTTCGGAGTGTCTTGTTGTATTATAACTTTATTAATATGCACCCTTTTCTACATTCACTGCAGAAGGTTGATCTGAAACATAAACATTTAATCCTTCTTCTCTGTCTTAGGCAACCAGAGTGGCAGCAACACTGATGGGAACCTTCAAAGACGTGACTCCACACGTCGCAGGACCTCTGCCCACATCCCTCCAAAAACAAATCATCTAGTTATTTCTGGCGGCGATGGCTATGAGGATTTCAGACTGACCAATAGCAGTGAAACAGTCGGACGGGACGACAGTACCAACCATCTTTTGCTTTGGAAGGTCTGAGACAATTGATCCCAATTTTTAACAGCTGACCCCAACCTCCCTCTAGCTGAGAGCGGCTCACAAGCTGCTACCCTCTCCTCCAGTGGACTACTCACTTTTTGGTGTTGTTGTTTTGGTCTTCTGCTCGGTCCTCCAGTCTCTATGTGCATAATATGGCTGTCAACTCCCTCCTGAACTTACAAATGAATATGATCACTTCAAGCCCAGTTTTCTTGTGTTAATGTTTCTGACAGTGTGTGTTGTTCCTCACTGAGTGGCGTCTGTGCGTGTGTATTTCGTTTTTTGGCATCTGCGAGCGTCGTCTTCAAGCTCAAGTCTTTACCGACAGAAACACAATACAGAGAAGAGCAGAGGAAACAGTGGTGTTTCCAAACTTTCACAGGTGGTCACATGTTCAGACTGAGAACAAGTAAAGGAAAGAGATAGAGGAGTTCTTGGACTATCCAGAACATCAGTCTACAGGAGGGAATTGAAGTAAATTTCGACATGAGTGAAGCATGTACTTGTCCTTTGACATTTTCTTAGGTTTTTTTGGACTTTTAAATCAGCCTTTTACTCCATCATCGTGTCATCCTAACCTGAACCTCAGATAAAAAGTCTCCTGATGAGCAGAGGAAAATGTCATGATAAAATATATATGAATGAACCATGCCAACACAGACTGTACTCTCTCTGATGGATATTCTGAGTCTGAGTTGGTGTTTGTTTTCACAGCTGGAGTCCAAGTACAGAGGGGTTCAGTCAAGCTTCTTAAGGAGTGAAGGACAAGCTATATTCCTCCTTAAACCTGACTGGCCAGGGTTGAACAACAGCCCCTTATGGCAGATCTGAGACCAGATCTTTCTACCCCCTGCAGGGATGTAATAATATCTATTCCATTATCACTGCTTATAGATATGAGACTGCCTAAATCATCTTCTCTCCTGGGGAGGTAGAGTAAATAAGAGCATCATTTAAGTGCAATATAGGGCAAGGGTATCTAACAAGACTATGATCACATACATACAGTCACATACATTAATGCACAGCTTTCACTTGCTGCCTCAGAAGACATTTATGAAAACATAAATGTGTGTTTTCCCACAGATAGTCACATTTTTTAAATTTAATTTTGCTGCCAGTTTAAGATAATATAAACGTAGATGAAGTGATGTCCCACTGCTGGTAGAAAAAGCTGCATTGGTCCCATTCCTCATTACCACGACTGTGTGAAACCTTGTATGTGTTAAAGTTTTGACATTAAGGGATCCGAACAGAATTCCTTTGCCATGATATTTCAATTTGTTGAGTGTTCTGTTGGGAGGGAAATCAGGACTAGTGTTGCTGATTTCCACAACAGAGGTGACACTAGGCTGTCGTAGCAGGTAGAGATAGTTATGTACAGTATTTATGGTTTTGATTTTAGCGCCTTCTTTTACAGCACTTAATTTATAGAGGATGCAGCATTCACTTTTTCTTTTTTTGTTTTGAAGAACAAGGAGGTCCTGGCTTTATAACCAGAGCAGATAAACCGGCATAGTGCGGCCTCGGTAAGCAGACATACTCACTAAGTATAGAATGATAAAGTCACCTCATACCTACAAAATAGGATTCTTGTGTTGGAGTGGTATGACTCTTGAGAGACAGGACTGTGAATCATCCAGCTGTCAAATCAATTCCAAATTTCACTTCATGTCATCAGAGAACACAGTTACTCTGTTGCCTGTCTAGCTGCCAAAAGTTGGATTTTTGCTTAATATTTCAGTGGTTTTTCAGTTCAGTGGCGTGTGCAATGTGGCGTTTTGGTTGCATGAAATATGGTACATTTTGTTGCACCCCTGATGCACAGACCCACACGATTGCAGATCTCAGTTCTGACTGTTGAGAGTGCATGTGAGATAGAGTAGGTCAGAAGGACAAATGCTGAGCACCAGCACGTGCCTTCAGAAGGTTAAAAGCTAAGCCATTTTACACACTAACACACACACACAGAAAAGTCAGCTCTACTTCTACTTACAGCAGATGTCTGTGGAAGCATAGGATGACTCTGACTTGTCCTTGTGCACACACATACACACACTAGCCCCAGGCTGTGGGGCTAAGCAGTGATTGTCTTTGATCCCTCCAAGCCTAGGAAACCTCACCGCACCTTAACCAGCCATCTGGGCACTTCACCTTAGCTTTCTCACTTCCAAACCCATCCACATCGGATTAACTATCCTAATGTGAGCAGGGTTAACAGTAAAGAGGATTAGCTGATGATTTTGATAGCTGCTAACTATCTAGTGAGTTCTATGCCTGTGTACATGTAAAAGTCGATCAACATGTGTCTGTGGACCTTCCACAAGTGCTCTGTCATTCAGTTGAGAAGTGTAAAAGAAAAATGGAGCTTGTTTGTGATTCTCTACCAACAATTGAGGAGAAATTCGGTAGCATGTGAAGAGTGAAGTGGAGGAAAGTAAGACAATTTTAGTTAACGTAAAAGAAGAGTTTGGGGAGTATGTTCATTTGGTTTCTTGACTAGGGTTCAGTGAGAAGATAGATGCTTTTTTTCATGTTGGTTTGACAAATATAACACTACAGCCACAGTATCATTTGTGTAGCCTACTGGCAACTAGGCCTGCTGGCAAAGTGAAAACCACCAACCAAACACTTCTAGTGATACCTAATTATCATTTTTGGGTATATATTGCCTCTATAAAGTATACAAAGCCCAAAGTGTAAGAAAAACATAGTAGTTTTATAGTTTTGTTGTTTTAAAATTACCTCCTGGAGCATTGGTTAACATTTTGCCTGAGGTAGCATGCTAGCTCCCCCCATTTCCATTGTATATGCTAAGGTAACCAAACCAGTTTACTCTTTACCTTACAGATTTAAAAGTGGTATCTTACATTACTCCTGGCAAGAAAGTTAATAAGGTTATGGCCCAAAATGTCAAACTATGTCTGTGTAATGTTGAGGTAGCAAACGTAAGTGTTTTAATGTTCTATATGATGCACAGCAAACTTCATGTTTGTGTTCTCAGTGCCAAGTTACCCATGGAAATGCTGTATATCTATGCTGGCTGTAGAGCTAAGGAGAGCTCTCTGCAGAATGGAGTTAGTATATTTTCTTTGAACAGTGAAACATCTGTGTGTTATCTCTGTGGATATCAGCAAATTCATAAAACAAAGTTGAGCAGCAAAAAAGGGGGTTATAGCTCTTTGACCAGTCCTGAACCTGGGCTGAAAATCCTTCACTTTAATGGTTCTAGTCATGATTTTCTCAAAAGTGCTGCCATAGTTAGCAGTAACAAGTTAGTTCATTCAGGAAGTTAAATTTTCTTTAAAATCTGCCTTAAAAATATAGTTTTATATTTCCTCAGTACTCACATGAATATAAATGACTGAAGATTCTTATTTTCAGCAGTTGCATTGGAGGGTTTGATCAAAATGTATGAGCTTAGACATAGAAGCATGCACACATGCAAACACACTGCGCATTAGAAAGAAAAGTAAAACTCAATGCTAATTTGACCTGGATTAAGAGAATGAAGCTTGTTGTGTGCCAAGAAATGGAAGACCCAGTTTTCACCATCACATCAGACTCATCCTATCATCACTTCCAGCAACCTCCTCATGCCCGTATGTGAACAAAGTCTTTATTGTTGTAAATATTGGTATATATTGCCTTTTTTTCTGTAAATAGTGCACCCACGGTCCTCAATTGTTGATATGAATCTAATGGCATATTTTTATATATTTGTGTAAGGTTTGTTTTTGTTTGTATTTTTCTCCTCCCTCTGGCATGCGCTGTCAGTCATGTTTAAATTATAACTGTCATAGATCTTTTCAGAAGATGAGATTGCCTCTGTTGTGAACAGGCTGACTGAAAGAAGAAAGAAGAGTTTGAAGAAATTAATGTTTGCCTTGTTACAGACGTCGCCAGGAAGAAAAATCACCACCTGGCCAAAACTCTGTTTGTCTTTGGCTCTGGACAACATCTTGTAGTTGTCATGGTTACAGTCTATCAAGAGTTTCTTTCTGTAAGTAGCTGTTCTTGTTTTGTCACTGTGGGTTCCTCTTTGTAATTAAATCCGTTCACTGGTGCCACTTTGTGCCTTTTCTTCTTTCTTCACCTGGTGAGGTGTGGGTCTCCTAAAAGATACAACGTATAGCAAATTAAGTTCGATGACACTTAATGAAACATGGTCATGCTTTACACTGTAATTTTGTTGTATGAATTGGCCACTAAGAAAATACTTACTAGTACATGGGATCAAGGTGAGAAACCAGGATATGATGTTCACAAAATGCCCAAAATAATGTATAGTAGCCAGAATGTAAATTGTCAGTCGGCTCACCATTCAATCAAATTATCGGTAACTGAACAAAATGAATGATTTGTTTATTATTATTATTATTATTTTTTTTTTTAATAGACCAATTATTTAAACATTTTTAGGCAAAACATACTTTTTCCAGCTTCTGAAGCTCAAGATTCGCTCTCTTAACCTACTGCAAACTTAAAGCCGAGCTAAGAGAAGACATCACCTCGGTTCTGTGAAATTATATTTTTCTGAATCAAACAAGTCTAAATCATCATGGATCACTGTAGTCCAGTTTCTTTCAAGAAGGTCAAGGGTACAGGGCTGTCATGAATTGATTTGCAGGCCATCTGATAAAAACTACTCTCTTACTATCATAAAATACAGGGCTCCCTTACTCTTTAAAATGTTTTTTTGTTTTTTTACTTCCATGACATCCAAAGACTTGTTGCTTGTTAATTTCTGGCTGATTATTAGTCCCTCTGTCAGCTATCTTATGACGTTGTCTTCGTCTATACTGGTTCTTACCAGCACGCTTCAGCGTCACTTCACTGTTCATTTTACTTTAACCCACTGACCCACAATGAAGTGTTCTGTGATATAATAGCTCTGCAGTGTATAGAGGAAAACCAAATGAATGCAGGCTATTCAAGAGACACACACAAATGCTACCCCTTCCACTCTCACAAACACACACACAAGTTACAACCCACTTGCATCCACACACAGTATTCAAATGTACTAAAGAGTGAATGGGACAGTCCGTGAAGACTGCAGCACAGTCATTCATTTGTGTATCAGCAGGGTGACGGGTTGATATTGTGAGTCACTGACTGACACTGACTCACTGGTTCATCCCATAGGATGGATTGTGGGCCAGTGGAAATCTCCTTCATTCACTGGTGTAAGATTTTAAATATTTGGATGAGCCATTATTTCTTTTTTTTAATCTGCATAGCATGGCCAACAAAGACAACAAGAATGTCTCCCTCTAAAAACTGAATCCTGAATTTAGGGATAATTTGATTTGACTTTTTTTTTTTTTTTCTTAACAATTATGCAAGTCCTGTATCACACAGCGATGACAAAGCAATGATCGGAACAGGGTCAAAAAGTTTGAACAGCCCCATTGTGGCATCAGTGGGAGTGAGTGTCTCAGACTCAAATAGTCTGTAGGACTATCCTATGAACTGAAAGTTAAAATGTATTCAAAAAAAAAAAAAAAAAAAAAAATCATATTTTTGCTCAAACATAGATTGAAAGACTAGGTGTGTTATCCCTCTGGCTTTTTCTGTTCAGGCGAAGAGAGGAAGTGTAATGATTCACACCTGTGAGTACTGTAATCTGTTAAGACTTGTTGTGTAAAGCTGATGAACAGAACGTAGGCATCATATAGGCCAGTTCATCAACTGTACATTACAGCATGTCACAATAGGAAAATTACAATCCAAAATGATGAATTGATGACGGCTGGAGTCCATTTAGCCTAGCTGTTGGCTTTTAGGGTCCTGGCATAAAATGCATGCTGGATCATAATATCATGTCTGACTGTGATACCTTAATAAGTTGATTTGAGCTTAATAAATAACCACCTAACAATAGATGAAAATAATGACTGTGTGCCCCAAGTCAGAGGTTGCAGAAGCTCCAGAGCACACCAACTATATTATATTGAATAGTTTTACTCACATATAAACATTTGAGTTACTCATCTGACACTTTGGGGCTCCATATGTCTGCTCTCTGTATTGTCTCTCCATTTATAAGCCTAGTAGTTTATGAGCTTCAAGCTAGTTTGTGAGCCAGAGCCACCTGCTGGGAAAGACAGAGGGGGTTTACACGCACACGCACGGGGGTTTCAGCTTGCAGCGGTGACGCACTGTGAGCTCACTGAGTCGCCTCAGTGTTTATGTCTCCTTTTTTTTTCTTTTTCCACACAGACACACACACACTCACAGAGAGAGAGAGAGAGAGAGAGAGAGAGAGAGAGAGAGAGAGAGAGAGAGAGAGGGAACCTCGTGAACCGGCTTTGTGGTTTTCATCCATCCTAACGCCCTGTCTAATTGCACCTATCAACACGGTCCACACCGACGGATGATGCTCGCCTCTAGACACTGATTTCAACCGTATTTATTCACCAAACCGGTAAGTCTCGTAACTTTTTGTTTTTTTCAAAAACGTTGTAGTAACGGTCTGAATGGCGGTTGAAGCCGGTAGTTGAGTTGTGTCTGTTGTGACCGTCTGTCACTGCCGACTGGTGTTCAGCTTGTTTCTCACCACAAACCTTGTCCGACCTTTATGACCACCGTTACGTGCTAATGTGAATTATGACTTCGTGTGTCATGGTATGGTCCATAGGCTCCGGCTGCTGTTAGCCTCTCTACAGATGGTTTCGTCGGAGTCCCAGCTGTTCGTTTCAGCGGGTTTTGTAAGAATTGAGTTGAACGAATAGAGTCAGACGGGTTGTCTGTTTGTGTGGAGGCTTCATGCTGTGTACACTGATTTTTATCTGCTTTCAAACTACAGACGTAGCATTATATACTGTGTTGTTCGTGAAAGTTCACGATAGCATTTAGCCTATAGCGACTTTACCAGCCCCCAGCTTTGGCAATGTAACGCATTATGCCACTTTTGTGCCCAGATGTCCAACACATATATAATACCTACTTTTCACTTAATATACGTAAAATATTCATGGGAAACGCTGTATTGTGTGTGAGTGCTGTCTGACAGAGTGAACGGACGCGTGCTTGACGCACTGTCACGGGTGCGTGATGACCTCACTGGTAGTACGATCCTCCTCCTCTCTTTTTAATGAAGTGAAGATTGGCTCAGCTTTATTTTCATGCTGTTTTATTTCATTACATGGACTATCCACGTCAAAACCAGCTTCTCAGTTCAGTTAAAGTCAACTTAAAAAGTGTCTAACAAAATAAACTTACTGTAAAATCATGCTGTGTAGACATTCACATGAAGTATTAGTATTTGTTAGTGTAAAGTATTAATATTAGCATGTTTTCCACCTTTATCCTTTACAGTTTGGTCCCTTTGCTTACACAGCTACTTGATTAAGTTTTGTGTCATGGCATCACATACTACACCATACCACTGAGGGTTTTGGCAGGATGTACTGCTGCGTAATGAGCACAAGCACTTACACAAGCACTTAGATGAGACTGTCATTTTTGGCAGAGGACTGCCTTTGTCCGAGTCCAAATTCCTGTACGCTTGTAACAATAAGAGGCTTTTGACTTCTCTCACAGACAACCATACACACACACACACACACACACACACACCACACACACACTTCCACCAGAAGAGGGCCATGTACAGCCTTGTTGGCAAATATTATTATGATGCTGTGATTATAAGGAGTGATTTTAACAGGATTTACAATGTTTACTCGTCTCTATCTTGCCACCGCACAAATGAACAAGGGTTTAATGTACAAACAATTTTAAATATCAGATATTGAGTCTCTTTAATAAACTAAAATAGGCAATATTAGACAGACTTCCTGTTTCCTGTCAAACACATTCACTCATTCTATTTCCTCTCATATGTTTGATGTGTGTGTGGAAATGTTTAAAGATACTCCAAAGCATCTTTTGGTTTGGTGTTTTAATGAATATGCTGATATGTGGATATTTATTTTATTCATTGGCTCTGCAAATATATAATTTCTCTCAGAGGAGAGAGAGGCGAGGCAAGGGCTTGGTGCAAAAGTTCACAAACTCTATAAAACCAGCCAGTGAACACATATTCTTTAACTGGCCTGAAAAGCCCAGAGCTGTTTATGGCCGCCATCTGTTGGATCAGATTTCATCCAGAAGATATGTTTTCCAAAGATTATAGTTTATTTTCTCCAAACAACAGTAAAACAGTGAAATGGTATCATTATAGTCACAAAAGTATATTGGTCCTAGTTGAAAATAACTACATAGGTCAGTTTGCATGATTTCACAGATTTGTCAAAGGAAAATAATGTGTCAGAGAATTAAAAAGAATTAGATATATTCTGATTCACAGTTTTGGTTTGTTGCTTTTGACAGTTGAGGGAGTTCCCAGCAAGATTTTAACATGTTTCTTGTCGTAAAATGACACACAGATGTCAGACAGATGAGCTGTCATTTTGAAGGCCTAGATTGCTGAGGATGTGCAACATTTTGGCAGAAAGTCATTATTTTGTTTTGCTCATCATATTTTCTGCTCAACTGATTTTACAATTACCCGCAGCAAGGCTAACACTTGTCATTATACATGCACACACACGCAAGAACAGCAGCAAGAGCATGTTTTTGGATTTATCCTGAGCCAAATTGAACCCACTTTTTACACTCTACCCCACCCAGTATTTACTGTATGTACTTAAGGTTTCGGGAAGAAGGAATGATGATAGGAAAAAGGGGAAAGAAAGAGGAAGAGAGGACAAAGAAGTGAAAGATGGAGTGAGCAAGAAAGACTGAAGTGTGTGTGTTAGAGCTTGCAGCTGATTATTAGGGGAACTTGACATATACTAATGCACTGCCTCAGCTCTGTTGACCATGTGTATATGAGGAAGTCAAGGACTCGGCTAAGCTTTAATTAACCCATCAATCCTGTCATCTGTCTGTCCATCCGCTCAATCAGAGTTTTTGGGAATGCCGCCCAGTGCTCTTCCGTCCCCGTGCCCAATGTCAGCCAGGAAACTCTGTGCCAAAGAAATTCCCACTGCAGTGACCGCAGATCCCTGTCCAAGCTGGCTCAGCGCTCTGCACACGCAGATTGATGGAGGATGGGATAATTACAGGGGGACCTAGACAGAAACCTGCTAGTTGGCACAAGCATGCAAGCACATGCACTCCTGACACCGAAATGCACCTAATAGTGTACATGTACTGCGATAACCCTGCTTAATCCTAAGTCATTTTTTAATGGGAACGCAGACTCTGGTGGACAGCAGCATCCTGTTCACTGTTTTTCCTGTTTCTGTGTTCCTTCCTCAGGAGACCATTGTGTTGTTTGTTTCTGCATTTGTCTGTTGTGTTCTCATCATTTTTACAGTAAGTCACAAAACTGCAAGTCATCCTGCAGAGGGTTTCCGTCAGTTAAGCACATTCATCTGAAACTCAGGGCACCACTTCCCGGATGTCTTGACTCTTTTGTATTCGAAGTTTACTCACATGTGGTGTCATATTTTATTCCAAGCTGCTGTTTTCTTTTGATTTGTGCTTTCCGTGTACTGTAGCGAGAGGGTGAAAATCCTGTGATAGGTAAGGTTACACACAAGTGGGATGAAAGAAATCAAAGTTAATTTTTCCACCAGTGCTCAGGTATTATACCAGCATGCTGTGTTTGCAGTGTGGTTTGCACCTTGAATGGTTTGCTCAGCCACATTTCATGAGATTTGGTTCAGTCCGAGCTAAAGCAGACAGCGGTAATCCCCTTCGCTTGGCCCAAGTTCATGACCTTTCCCCTCTGTCTCCTCCATCTGGCCTGTCTCTCCCTACTGTATGCTGTTTAATGACACAGTATTGAAAATAAGTTTTAAGAAAGGAGGAAAACGAGACAGCAGACATTTGCTGCCCCCACAGACCGGCTGTTGAGGGAGAAGTCTGAAAGCAACCGCAACCTGCTATCTGAACGCGCCAGTAACCGATCACCAGCTTTCAGCTGCCAGAGTAAAACACACACCAGCATGTCCGGCTGGATCTCTTTGTGACGAGGCACAAGTGAGTGACTGTGCATGTGTGTGTATGTGTGTGCGCGCGTGTGTGTGTGTGTCATGTTTTGGAGAGCATCCACGCAGTTCCTCATGTGAGGAGTGCTACAGACATGGCCTGTTTCAAAGCAACCGCTGAGTAATGACAATGTAGCCAACAAAGCAGGAAATTGGACCTCTCGTCTGTAACAGCACTTTTATAGAGATATTGAATACAACTCAAAACACAGCATATTTTAGATCCATAAATATATGTGGATGTGATTTCGCATGTCTGTGGTTGGGTTTGCATGTTGGGGGCAAACTACAGGGTTGCAAAATGACGGCTTCTTGCTTATCTGCCGATATTTTTTTTTTCTCCATCATCATCCATTGAAATTTATAAGGAACTGCTTTCGCATATGTATAGATGATTACAGTGCATTCAGTACACATATGGAGTTGTTTAACATATTTAACATTCCCAGAGGCCTGGCTAAAATTCTCAGTGTTTGCTCTCTCTGGCCTCCACTTCTCGAAAGAGGGAATGTCTGCCTTTGGACTCACTGACCTTCCGCAGACACCTATTAATGTGAGGAATGAGAAAAACTATGTGTGAAAGCACAAAACTTGTTCAGACCTGGGATGAAAATGATGTTTTCTTCCTCTGAGCCCAACTGGTGAGACACGGAAGAGCAGAGTTTTCCAGTGGCTAAAACAGTCATTAACTAAATCCTCTGTATTTGTTCAACAAATACGGATGACACACTGAAAGTGTTGTTTTTAGCACCGTGTACATGTGTTTGTGTGAAAATGGAAATTGTTTAATTGCAGTGTGCACGCACACTGCTGACTTTAATATAGAGGTGGTGTGTTTGTGTGTACAGGTTCTGAAGTGTAATTTAAGGTGTCGGAACATGAGGAGTTGATTTGCATTCACTGTTAATGATGGTGGTGATGTAAGAGAAGAAGAAAAACATCCATTCTCACTCGTATTTTCGCAGCTCTGGTTCTCCAATGTTGCAGTGCTCTTACTCCACACTGGAAACAACTGACCACCTCACTGCGTGCTCTTCCTCTCGCCCTCTCTCAACCTCTCCTGTCCCGACACGGTGATGTCTGACGGGCAGAGACACAAAAGAGGCCCGTGAAGTTTCTGCTGGTGTACAGTTCCACTGGAAAAAAAACACGACAAGCATCACGTCAACCCAAGGACATAGAGGAGGAATGACGGACACAAAGAGGCTGTGAGAGAAACTCATCCGCAGACGTAGTGTGTGCAGTGATCAGACGAGCTCCCCATAATGAGACATTGTCTGAGCACTAACGTAGAAAGTGTTGGCGTAAATCAGCCTTTCATTTGCCGATAATGGGCACCTCCATTAAGTCAAACAACGGGTATGGTTGTCCCGATCACGTCGTTGCCATACATGTGCACATTATCTCTCAGTTCACGAAATGTCTGATGGAGAATGGAGTATAATTACACTAAACCTTTTTTTTGCCGGCTCAGTTCTTTTGTGCTGTATTTCATTTCACTCCTCTGTCCGGAAGATAATTCTCATGTGCATCACAACACGAGATGCTTCCCAAGGCTGGACACACTATATGACCTAGTTGTTGTTAATAGGTAGCCATTACCGACACAGGACTTGGCAGTTGACCTTTTCTGTGAGGCCTTTCAAGGAGTTTCATCAGCAAGGTAAAATCTCAGTAGGCTACTATTGACAAAATCATATAAAAATCTGTAGAGAATAATGTCTCTGCTGTGTGAGGGTCAGGCACCATAACTCAGAAATGGCCTTAAGGCTTGAACTCTTCACCAACTCAGAAAAACAACCACGTTTTAAGCTTAGTGACAGTGCATTTCTGAGATAATCTAATAGATGTTGAAAGGGTTTTATGAGCCTAAGACGAGGGAGGATTTCTCAACCTGAAGAGCACCAAGTAATCCTTTGAACTTATCTGTCTTTCGCTGATGATTCATCACTGCGCCTACAGAGAGAAGGACAGAACTACAAAAGGCTGATGAGTAGTTAAACATTTTTAGCTCTGTGTGGCCTTTGGAGCAACATAGCAAAAAAAAAAAAGAAAAGAAAAAAGTTCAAATATGACCTAGTCCATTGTCTGGCCAAACCTGGTTTAAATAAAACTATAGGCCATTATTATTGATAAAGTTTAACTAAACTAAGTATAAGTACGGTAAGTCAGGTAAACAACAGACATAACATTATGTGGTTGAAAACACATTTCACCACACCACAAATCTCAAATGTCTACGCTGCCAACTACTTCTTCAGATGGGTCTTGATTAGCATTGGCAACTGCTGAGGGTTCAGGACAGTTAAGGCCATGAGCTTTGGTAGGTTGGCCTGAGTATTCACTGCAGACCTTTTGAGGTACACTGAAGCTTTTCAATACACTGCATATTTCCTATTAGACCAGGTTGAAGTCACAAAATCAAAAAAAAAGAAAGTGCTCAAATACAAATCCTTTTGCAGGCAACTCAGTATGGTGCAAAATCCAAGACAGCTGCCTCATATGCCAAAACGAGCAAATTTCTCTGCACTGGCTCAAAGATAAACCATATAAATTGCGGTATAAAATTTATTGGGTACAGGAAACAAACTGAATACTCAAAACAAGTTAGTCATACTGTCTTTAAATAAACAATGGTATGACAAGATTCTCACATAAGATTCTCAATATCATCACAACATGGCCAACATTTTATTATATCTTCTCATGGGACAATACTGTAGAAATGAAACTTGGATATACTTCAGAGTAGTCCGTGTACAGCTTGTTTAGCAATATTGAGTCACTATCCACTGAAAATTACTCAACATACAGCCATGATTGTCTAAATAGCTGGCAACACAAGTGAGTAGTGATATGTGGTTCGAACATGCAAAGCCACCTGTCCTGTTCCTCATGTCCATGTTTTTGCCTGTTTGACTGGACCATGCAAACTTGTGTGTCATGGATCAGAGCAATTAACTTTGGTATTTTGGGTACTATTCTCTCATACTGTTCAACATGGCACCTCATGGCAAAGAACTCTCTGAGGATCTGAGAAATAGAGTTGTTGCTCTCCAAGAAGACGGTCTGAGCTATGAGACGACTGGTAACAGCCTGAAACTGAACTACAGCACGATGGCCAAGATCATACAGAGGTTTTCCAAGACGGGTTACACACGGAGCAGGCCTAGTCAGGGTTAACCAAGGAAGTTGGGTTCTTGTGGTCTGACGAGACTAAGATAAACTTGTTTGGCTCAGAAGCTGTCCAGCATGTGTGGCGGCACCCTGGTGATGATTGTATCTTGCCTACAGTCAAGCCTGGTGGTGGTAGCGTCATTGTCAGGGGTTGCATGAGTGCTGTCGGTACTGGGGAGGTGCGGTTCATTGATGGAAACATGAATTCCAACACGTACTTTGGCATTCTAAAGCAGAACATGATCCCCTCCCTTCGGAAACTGGGACACATGGTGGTTTTCCAACATGATAACGACCCCAAACACAAATCCAAGATGACAACTGCCTTGCTGAGGACGCTGAAGGTGAAGGTGATGGCATGGCCAAGTATGTCTCCAGACCAGAACCCCATTGAGTACCTGTGGGGCATCCTCAAGTGGAAGGTGGAGAAGCACAAGGTGTCTAACATCCACCACCTTGTGATGCCATCATGGAGGAGTGGAAGAGGATTCCAGTTACAACCTGTGAAGCTCTGGTGAATTCAATGCCCAAGGATTAAGGCAGTGCTAGATAACAACGGTGCTCACACAAATATTGACACTTTGGGCACAATTTGGACATGTTCACTCTGAGGTTTGCTCGCTTGTGTTACCAGCCATTTAGCCAATAATGGCCATGTGTTGAGTTATTTTCAGATGACAGAAAATCTATACTGCTATACAAGCTGTACATTGACTAAGTTAGATTGTGATGTGTCCTGGGTGTTTGTTATATTCTAGGATTGCTGGTCTCCTCTTCTCATGCATTGGATGGCCAATGCAACACAACACACCTGGGTTGTGTGATCCAAGGTTATATATAAGCACCATTATATATAAGCACTTCCAAGCACACACTTCCACACAACCACACGTATCTACTGACGTACACATCACATATTTGCAGTTTTCATTTTAGCCATTTATTGTAACTGTGTGGTCATAAAATCAGGGTCTGTCAGTACTGGAATTAGAAAGGACAATCGCTTTTAGAGCAGGGTTTACCTTTCATTTTAGCATTTTGTTCTTCTCAGACAGAAAAACAAACCAGAGATCACAATCACACAAGTTGTACACAAGAATCCTGCTTCAGGTCAGAGCCCATCAATACAGCCACTTTGCCCTTGATCTCCTCTGCTGCTCAGTCACCTCAGACCGAAAAGCATGGTGTTCCACTCAGCCTTGTGTTTCGTGTTTTGTCGTTCCTTTAAAACTTCATCCAGCAGGATGTCTCAGCTCAAGCTGCTGCATGACATCAAGGCGCCAGAAAAAGCTGTGACTCCCATCCTCACCCCAGAAACCACCACAGAAAAGAATAATGTCCATGTTTTTGTCATGCCTTCGCCATTACTTCTTTATTATTGCTATTTTTAGATGGACTGAACAACACAGAAAATGTGACTGGTCATCTGATGTTGTCGCGACTTGTTATTTGAACGTGTCGAACAACAGCACCAAGGGTTTTGGATAATTACTGTTTTACGCAGTTTAGGAAAGTCATCATGCTCCTCCTTTTCCTTTGAGGTGTTTTTGAATTTTTATCATGTTTTGGTTGTTTTCAGGCATTCACATAAAGTGGTTGTATTGTATGGAGTATTCTGAGAGGTGTTAATGTCCAGCTATATTCTCTGCTCTCATCCCTCCCTTTTCTTTCTTTCTTTCTTTCTTTCTTTGCCTGCTGCTTCAAACAACACATCCATCTGACTGCAGCCTAAGCGGAGGTGCAGCAGGCGTGAAGGAAGCTGGGTTATGAAAAAGGAAACACGCAAACAATCAAATGGTATAACATGTGACAGCTCAGATAGGCTAGCAAGGATACAAAGGACACATGAAGAAAAGCAGAGACATAAAAGTTACATCAAACATACAACAATCCTTTCGTGACTGGGGTTATATAAAAGCTGTATTGAAATATGTAAAATAGGTGACCCCACAGCATGTAGATTTAACTACATAACAGTCCCCCAGTACAGCTCACAGGATGTCGCCAGTTAGACTTAAGGGCAATTACTTTTTCTCCTTTACTTCCACTTGAGCGTGATGTGAACTCCACAGACCTTTGGAAAATCTTACAATCATGACCAAAATGATCAGGATGGATTCTGCATTTCTGTGAGTGTGCACAGAAGAAAAGAATCAGAGGATGAGTCGTTGAGGCTGACAATGCCCCAGCATGGACACGGGGGCGGTCATGTGCCAGAAGGTCCAGTGGTAGTCCCACGTGTGGTGGTCACCTCTGTAGTGGGTTTGCGGGGAAAACCTCAGCCTGACTGGATTTAAATGCAAATGCACCACATGCAGACCGTGCTGGCTTGGACAGCTTGGCTGTGAATGGAAGACTTCTGAGAGCAGTGGTTAGGCAGCGGGCATATTTTGAACATCCTTTCTGGACAAGCTCTCGTGCACTTTGTATGTCAGGCGACATTTTCACTTCATGGGTTTCTGTTGGTGAGAAGAATGGATTTGATGTCCAGTTATCTTTGCATTAAATTTAGTGTGTTATCAATCTTTTTGTTGTTTGTCTGTTACATAGACAATGTTAGCATCATTTACCCACTAGAAGAAACGTTGCAACCTTCAAACCTCATTCCATTTTCTTCTTTTGCTTTTATGTTGTTTTGCTTCTGCTGAAGTTAGCATGCTAACCAGCTAGCAACAGTCAGGCTCAACCACATTGTGACTTTCTGATCTCAAGTCACTGTAGCATCCAGTATGACATTAGGAAGTAGCCCTGCAGGGCATTTTATGACCTCTTGTATTGTAACATTATCAAAACTTAAAAATACCACCTTAAATTTACCCAGACTCTGAATCCAGCCTCCTAAAGCGATAATAGTGATGACTTTTGGATCATATGCCTCCATCACATCATAAATCAGTTTCACCTTACTCTGTCTCAGCTGGAGTTTAAGTGCAGTTGTTTCAGCGGCTGCGCTTCTGGAGGTCAAGTGAGGTTCTCTGTGGAAAGCAAACATTCCTCAACCCCTCTAACCCGGTCCAATTTGTTACTTGACACTTTCCAAAAAAAGAGGTACTTAATTGTAGGTCCCATTTTTGTTTAGCTCTCTCTATCATTGTCGTTTTATTGATCGTTTTTTCTTTTTCTTTTTTTTTTTTTTCAGCTGTGTGTGTGATCGTGTGTCCTGCGTTTTGTGCATGTGCTTGCATGTGTGTATAAGTGTATATGTATGTGCCTGTGCGCATGTGTGACTTGTAATTAGCCTCTTGCTCTGGTCTGTATGGCATTTTAACAAATGCTTCTATATATATCATGCTATCAGGCTGAAGTTTTAGCAATCTCCCTGCCACTTTCTCCTCTTTCCATCTCTCCCCTTCTCTCTCTCTCTCTTCCTCCACAGCATGCCCTTCAGCCTTGTGTTGTTTTTTCAAACCAGTGGTTTTTCCATCCTTGCTTTATCTTTCACTTCCTCCCTGAAATTATGTTTCAGAAGCCTGTCATTGGCATGAGGGCCTCGCCGGACCAAAATCATAAACTCGTTACATTTTTATTTTCTTGTTTGTATAAGGCACAGCTTAGTGTGGCTGGATATTATGGTATTCTGAATGTCTGTGTGGGTCTGTGTGTGTGTGTGTGTGTGTGTCCACCTGCATGAACAAGTACTTTTATATATTAATGTCTTGATAAACTTATAAAACTTATAAATCAAATTGTGTACAATACCATCACCACATAATAACTGCACACAATACAGTAGGGGATGTGCTGTTTAGATTGTTAGACTGTTGGTTTGTGTGTGTGTGTGTGTGTGAGTGTGGATGGAGCATGTGTGCTGACCACATAGTGAGAGAATGAATGGGTTTGACGGGAGAAGGGTAGATTTGCTTGCTAACTAATGTTTAAAACATTATGTTGTGCTGTGTGGTCAAAGGTGAAGTGCTGCATTAAAGCAGCCTGACTCCTGCACATACACGACACATGCACACGCACACTCCCTGTTTTAGCTGTGATAGAAGGGGCATGTCCTAAGGACGTCAGGGGTGTGTCTGTGGTCAGAGTGACAGTATAAGACACAGGCAGGTACACTGAAGTCTCCATTCAGCTACACAGATTTACGTGTGTCTGACTTTTGTGTAACTTTTCTAGTTGCATTTTAGTGTAACCTTGCAGATCTGTGTCGAATCTGAGATTTTTTTCAATCTCTCAGTGTGAAGTCCTCTAGTTGTCTTTGAGCTGCTTGTCAAAGTTGGAACAAGTGCAACTTTGATCAGGTGTTTGTATTGTTTTTGAGCAGCCACAGGAAAGTTAGAGTATATATATACTATATACATATATATATATATATTGACCTTGGTGCTGACTCAGCATTCGTAGCAGTACTCACAGCATCCTCGCTGAGTTGCCACGGCAACTGTTTCATTCAGCTGCAAGTCTGGGGTAAGTATGCTGCTCTGCCTATCTCCCCTCTCTTGCTGCCATTTTCTTATCTGTCTCACATACTCTCTTTGACTTTCTCCAACTTCTGCTCCATCTCTTGCTCTTTTCTCATCTTTTCCTCTCCCATCCTTCTTTATTCTGTCACTCTGCTCCTTCTCCTCTCTTGTGTTTTTGCTTTGTTGAGTGGCTGTTTTACAAACCTGTTTTGGATGAACCAGTCAGTCAGCTACACTCTCCTCTTCTGGGAGAGAAGACATAACATTACACAGCCATTTTTTTGGCATATTCAAATATTCAAATTCCCAATATTCAGAAGAACTGAAGTTGGTGGTGTGAAATTATTTTTACATCACAGTTAACCTTATAGGTTTTAGTATATTTCTGGCTTGAAAATGCAATTATTTGTCTAATTTATAGCTGTTTCACTGTAGGACAAGTTATCACATGTCCCATTGATTGAGTCAGGAAAATTTGGAGTTTGGGTTTAGACTCTTGTTTCCTAGTTCTTTCCTTAATTCAGCACATTTGCTAGAAATTGAAAGTAAATCTTTAGCATGTTTCAGCTGCCCACCATGCTGATGGCTGTGCTCTGTTGACTGCCTATTGGTGTGACACAGTTGTGTTTTTACAACAGTTTTGACATGGTTAAACAGTGAAAACTCAAAGGTGAAGTGGTATAAGGGTCAGGATGCTTTGAAAAAAAAGAGAAAGTGATGAAAACAAAAATTCCTAATTGAGAAGTGACCACAGGTTTGATTTAACCTCAGCCCATGGAATTAAATTGAAGCATCAGTAGTGGCAGTAATACATGCCCTGCCAGCCTCGTGTTGAATGTGCATATGCATGTAAGTGTGTCCACTGTAGGCAGTTGGGCTATTTTAAATTTGTGGTTGTCAAATATTTTCTGACCACAAATACCTAGCTTAAGACATGACAGTATTGTTTTGCTGTAACACAATATAAATAGCATACTTGTGGTATGTAATGACCCATGAGTGTTGATTTACTGTCCCATTTGAGTTTTAGCTTTCACTTTATATTCAGTTAAAAATATTTCGCCTGGATTGCAAAGCAGTGCAGTCATCCTTGTTTTGGTCATGAGTCACTTTCATAATGTCACTTGCATCAATCCATATCTTTGTGACTTACCTAAATGTCAGAAAATACCTCCCAGAATCAGCTAATGTCAATTGTTGAGAAAGTCATCATGTGTTGGCAAATGAATATGTTGCAGTATAATAATCGCTTTAAACACGCATGTGAGGACCTACAGGCCTAAAATAGCCACAGACAAACGCTGGTCCACTCACTGCCGTCTATAAAAAGCTCATGATTTGCTGATAAATGTTATTTACGGCATTTAAAAGTGCTCCTTACCTCCCTGACACGAGAGCCACTGCACTCAGTATAAGTCACAAAAATGACTCAGGTGTTTTCTTTGCTATGTGAGCATGTGTGGTCTGTATGAGTGTGCATGCTTGGATGGGTGTGCTCGGGTGTGCGACAGAATGAGAAAGATGGCACGTGCATTTCAGGATCTTCTATTTCTTGGCACTGAAAAGGTCACCAGATCATGTTCAGAAAGGAATTGCGTTGGTGTGACAATGTAGATACATCCATATACTGTGCCGGATATGGATGTGTAATATACTTTGCCTGCCTGACTGTGCTTTAAAGTATTGGTCTGTCTCCTGTCTGCTGCAGATCATATGTACATAGAAGAATACATTGAAGAAGATGAGGAACCACCTTTGCTGCTCAGCTCTTGTCCTTCTCACGGTAAATAATGTGTGTGAGTTGTGTTTTTGGGTGTGTGTGAGTGTTAAGGCACATTCAAGGATGTAGGTGTGATGTTCTTAGGTTTCAGATTGTTTCCTTGTAGAGTGGGTGGCATGTATTTTAGGATTTTTAATGTGTGTGGTGCTCTAGTGCAAACCACTGGCTCTTGAACTTGTGTGTGTGTGTGTGTGTGTCTTCCAGGTGTTTGGCTGTGGTGGGACTGCAGCAGTGCAGTGTCGGTGGGGGGACGGGTGTGTGTGTCTGCAGTGCCCTGCAGGCGAGGAGCCTTCCAAGGTGAGACTATAGACTGAAATCAAATTGATTCATAATAACAATTTAAACTACTGAGGGACATTTTTACCTCATTATGCCTCTCCTGCTACAAATCTGTTCCTTCCAAGTGTGTTTGTTCTTTGTAATTATTTTTTTGTTCCATGGACACAATAAACTTTTACCTTATTTTCTGTAATTATCCTCCCCTTAACTAGATCCAGAGTTTGTTTTTGTTAGTTTCACACATTCAACGCGTCTCCTTTCTCGCCTCGTAATTTATGTGTGTGGCCACCGCAGCCAACATGATTGCAGTTATTTTCCTCCATAAATCAACATTTAATTACCTCAAGCATTTCTAACATTATTATGTAACCGAAGGGAGATTTTTGTCATGGTGCGTCATGTTTCTCTATTGTTGTATTTATGGAGTTGTAGCAGACAACACGTAACACCAAAACTACCATCATAACTTTTTTGTAGTTATCTTTGTTGAACTGTATTTGAAAGAATGTTTTTTGTTGTTTTAATTCTAAACAATAGATACAAAACTTTGCCACCATTACAAGTTTTTGACTTGAAACATTTTCCTAACACCAGAGGGATGCTTCATTTTTTACTTCTGCAGCCTCTTCTGTCTGCATCTAAAAGTGTTTTTTGTCTTTCCAGGCTTGTGGGCAGATCCAAAGTCCAACAGAGGAAGTGCAATGCCGAACGTGCCCAACTGGAACGTTTTCAGATGCATTGAACTCTGAACTCTGCCGTCCACACGTCTCCTGCAAAGTCCTCGGCCGAAAGGTTGCAACCCCTGGCACTGTGACCTTGGATGCCATCTGTGGGGGCTGTCTGCCTGGGTGAGGTCTTGTAGTGTCTCTATTTGACGGCCTACCTGTCTGCTTGTTAATCTCACTGACTGTAGTCTTGACATTCAAAGGGATTTGCTCCAACATGTACCCCGTAAACTTTTATTTGTTCTAAATGAAGTCCTTTCATTTTCTCTGGGTCGAGAGAACAACAAAACACCAGCACACACACACACACAAACACACAGTACGTCACTCCCCACAATGGGCAGGCAACATCGAGCACCATTGAACATAACATGCCACAGACTAAAACCGCTGATTCATTCTTTCATTGTAAAACAGTCCCTTACTTTTTTCCCTTCTCTCCCATCTCTAATTATCCTGTTTTCTCTTCTTTCTTTTTCCATTTGCAGGTTTCAATCCACTGCCACAGGGGAAGTTTCCACGCAGAGTCCCTGTGTGAAAAGTAAGCATGCTGTTGAAAATATTTCCAAATTCACATGCAGCAAATCCATCATTCAGCCTTATAATCAGTTATTTATGGATATAAGGCCATATGTCTTCTCTTACCACTCTCCCTTCTTCTCCTTTTCCACTCCTTTCTCTCAGTTGCTTCACATGTCAGAACAGTTCGCACAGTGGGTAAAGGTCCCTCTGCTGGTGCTGGAGGTCCAATTAACGGCACGGTTGTACGCAGCGCCGAGGAGAAGACAGCAGAGTATGCTGTTTTTGCTTTGGTGCCCATTTTCTGTGTGATGGGTCTGTTGGGTATCCTCATCTGCAACATCCTGAAGAAGAAGGGATACCGCTGCACAGCTGAGAAGGAGGGAGGGGATGAAGAGACCGCCACACCCCAGAAAGAAGGTGAGAGGGATTAGTTGGCAGAAACAACACAAATGAGAGTAAAGACAGAAAATGACAGAAGAAGCTGTAGGGAGGAGTGATTATTGGAACTGGCATTTTATGTTCAGTTGTTGTCACACATGGGCATAAAAATGCCAAATTGGCACACAAGCATGCACACGATGTGGTCAGATGTTGTCAGGAGTTGGGATAAAACCAAGCCGAGCCCAAAGAGTAGTGTCTTCATGTGTAGCCACAGCCCATGTATGACTATGATGTGACTGCACGCAAGCCTACATGGGAGGCCTTTTATCTTTATTTTGAACTTTGACCTCATGGGGGTTATTACATGTCACGCAATGCTGTGTTATTCTAAGCATGCTCTGTTATTCTTGTAATTTTCCCATTTGAAAAGGGAAAAAAAGCATTCCCATCAACTCACATGTCCGACTGACGTCAGAGTGAAACTGACTAGAGTAAACACAGAAGTATGAAGAGAGATAAAGGATGGGGGAGAGGGTGAAATGGAGAAGACTGTGGGTGGTATTAATTGAAACAGAATTAAATATCAGTAAATGGAAAACTAGAGTTTAGAGAGAGAAGAAAAACAGACACAAAGAGATCAAGCAGTGGAACAAGTGCTGAGTTACCACGCCCGTTCCCTGTGGTTTGCAGTCTGAGCAAGAGTAATACGAGTGCTCTTTATTCCTGTCTTTTGTAAAAGTGTATAGTCATATTGTCCCGGAGGCCTCTAAAATAGACCTAGAAACTGTTTTCTCAGCCTTTGACCCACATGCAAATCAGCATTTCTCCATAAATCTAGAGATAGATTCTCTTCAGGTGACAGCTCAGGTGTAACAGTATGAACACCTGGTTTGATTTGCAGTACACTGCCATGTGTACAGTGTCAGAAGTGCACCCGTGTCTCCTTTATGTTTCTGTTGTACATGATATACTGTGTTTGCCTGGTTCTCAGGCTTGTATAACAGATACAACCCTCAAGTCACAAGGGTAATGTTATCTGCTGTAGCAATCCTCAATGCTGCTTTTTTTTCTCCTTTAACCTCAGGACCCACTATGACGTGGGGACTTCTTTTCCATTTCCACATAAAGCATATGACATGTTGATAAACCAAGCCTGCGATGAGGTTTGTGGACTAATTTACAGCTGCACAAACTCAAAATCTTAGTCAGACGCAATTCGTTCACTTTAGCAAATATTGAAAACTTTCTATCGTGCTCACTTGGTTGCCTCATAAAACAAGTTGACGATATATACAAATAGACTTTATTTCTGTCCTGTGTAAACACTGTTCCTCTCACCAGTATTGCCATCCACTCCATAGTTTATCTAAGAGGTCTGTGTGTGTGTGTGTGTGTGTGTGTCAGTTTCACTCTACTAGAGCAGACAGACAGCAAACATGACTGTCAGGTAGTTACTTGGTGCATAAACGTAAGTAGATTTAAAGACTAAGCTGGCTTTTCCTTTACTCACCTGATGGTACAAGGCTCAGAGGAAAGATGTTTGACAGCCATGTAGCCATACGTGCTGCAAAGCAGAGCGTCAGAGCACAGCTGTTGCCACAGCAGGTCACTGCTGATGTTTGCATGACATCTGTGACTTTGGACAACTTACAATAGCTGTCAGGATTAAAACTTTGAATTCAGCCACAACCACTAATGTAACTTCTGTCTTTTATGCTTCTTTGTCCATAGGGGAGACCAATGTGATCTGAATCTGGTCATAAACTCAACTGATTTGGGTATGATGTCTAAAAAAACCTGTCTGCATTCAAACACGAGTGAGGATTTGATATATTTGCAAAAGCAGCCAGAGGTCAATGATCTCTGCCTTTTGTTTTCAGCGTTGCCTTGGTCTCCTCCTCTCAGGGTGCTTTGTTGTGAAACTTAAGACATTACTGCAGCTAAGAGGAAACTCCCTGCGCTCCCATCCCCCCTCCAGCTCTCTTTATCTGTCCCTCTGCTCTCCATTCATCCGATTTCTTGGCTCTCGAACACCCCTACAGTCTCTCATCTAAACATGACACGATCCATCCATCTCTCCTTTCCCAGCCAGATCAATAATTCAATCGGGCCCTCACCTCCTATTTTATGTCTCCTGTTTCTTGCTCCTTGCTTCACTCCTTTATTCCTCTGTTTATTGCCTGTCCTCTTCTGATTTGTTCTTCTGTCCCATTGTTTGAGTGGTAAAGCAACCTTGACTGTACAACACGAGTTGTATATGAAACCTCTTAACTTGATGTGAAATTCTAGGTCTTGAATAGAAATTGGGTTTGTATGAATTTAATTGTATACATTGGAAATTAACAGTAGTGTATTTTGATCACGTCCACGAGCCAAAGGCACAGACTCAACTCCAATGTAAAGTTAAATATAGTGTTTTATAATGCCATGTTAAGTGGGTTGATTCTAGGACACCCTGTCACCTCCTTCACTCCCAGCTACACTCCTTCTCTCTTCCTGCATAGTTCTGACAACAGATGATGCAGTGGTGCAGAGATAAGTGTGTGACTGTGTTTGACGAAGGCATAACTAGTGTCTCGAACAAGCTAGAAGACTGCATATGCCCTCTGGGAAAACTTAACTCTCTCTCACTCATTTTCTGTCACATTGTTATATAACGATCCTTGTTGCTATGGTCTGTCTGTCTGCTTGCTTGCTTGCTGTAGTCCTGACCAAGCAAAGGTTAGAGGTAAACTCCTTACTCCAGCACTTTTCACATCATCTCCAGTCAGGGGGAAAACCCGTGGGGATGAATTGCAGCAAGGCCAGGCCTAGCTTGGCAAGGATGAAGTCAGATTCTGCAGAGATAACTCTGACGATGCAGGGGCCCAGTAAAGTTTGATAGAGAAGGCAAACATGGGGTCGATAAGGAAAAAAAAAAAACATGAGCTGTAGTCAAATCTGCAATTTTGTGTTCATGGTGCATGATGCTCAGTCTGTGCAGGCACAAGGCAGAGTCAAAGTGTTTAGTTGCTGCAGTGTTTGGATTCAGCCAATCAACCTGTGGGTCAACATAAACTGATTTTAATTCTCAGGTCAAACGTCAAACTTGATGAACCCATCTGAAAACAGACTGAGTGGCTGTTGCATTAATGTGGCTGACACTGAAATGTTGAACACATGCGTCTGACTTTGTTCAAGGAATAAATAGAGGAGAATGACAGCCACACTATGAAATGGATGCCATTATCCTCACATAGCAACAGCCAATGTGGAGACAGAGCTATTGTGTTGGCTTAACAACAGCCTAATGCTGCTTATGCAAGAAAAAGACAAAAATACACAGACACAAACTCACATAGAGGTGCAGATGAAATGTATACAGTCACATTTTGTTCTTTAATTCACAGACACGCAAAGTCACCTGGCCTTGGAGGCCTGGTACATCACAGCACACGCTCGCACACCACACACACACAGTGCAGTGCTCTGTGTGCTCCAACAGCGCTGAATGGGAGCACGATCGCTGACTGAGCTATTCTGGACCCCCCACGTCCTCATCGCTCTTCTCTCAGCTGCCTCTCTGTGCTGCGCTATTATGGGATGGTCGGGGCTGGGTGGTAGTAGGGTGTCACCATGGAGGCATATCTATTCTTTGCTGTTCAGTCATCCACATCCCATCCCTATCAGTCCCATCGTGTACCCGAGGCACAATATCCCAGCCGTGACATGCACAGTGTGAACTGTGCTGGCTCTGCAAGTTACACAGTGTAGTTCCTTATTCAGGCTCAGAGTGAAACTGATGTGATGGTGAAACCTGTCACTGAATAAATAGGATTAATATAAATTCAGTTGCCAGTTTATTAGGTACGCCTAGCTAAAATTGAATGACTAGCTAAGATTGATCGGGTTACTGAACAGAAACACCTCTGTGTTGTTTCTCTGTTAAAGTAACCTGTATTTGTATTAGCTAGGTGAAAACTGGAGGCTGAATTTACATATATAAATATATATATTACATATTTTCCAATACAGACTGTATTATATGAAAAAAATCCCGTAAACATACATTTTCTGAATGTATTTTTTACTACATATTAATATTTTTTAAAAAAGTGCTCATGTGCTCTGTGATATTGTTTGGTATTTAGGCCATTTGTATGTAATTACTCAGGGAAATTGGTGTTACAGTTGAACAGGAATCCAGACCCTGAAATGCAAATATTCTGTATAAATAAAAAAGTTTTTTTTGTATCTCTGTCTAGGTAACAATTGTCCCTACATATCTGACGACCTGAATGAAGACACCATCAGTGTGCTGGTTCGCCTCATCACTGAAAAGAAGGGTATGTGTCACAGTGAGCACCAGCAGTGATGTTACTGATAAGCTTGTGGTCGCAGTTATTTCATCACCTGTGGCTTTAGAGGGGAACACGAGTCCACAGTGTCGTCACAACACATCACTCACAACCATAGATGTGTCTCTGTCACTGCCTACTCAGCAGCTCCTTTTCATTCTGTGTCAGATTGGTAGTCGATGTTAGAAAATGAGAAAAGTACAAAGGCATGCTCCAAGGTTAGGTTCTGTGACTGGAGATACTAATAATCAGCATGTATGTTTAAACTTGCCGCCAACACGTTCATATAACCTAGAACAGTCACAAATGTTTCTCGTTTGGGGTTATATATTACAATGTGAAGAATATGCATCTTGTTGCTGTATGTTCCCTACATCAGTCATAAGATATTAACTATGAATCCTTTATGTGATCTCATCTCGTTGTACCTGGAAGTTTTCCCAGAAGAATGAACTTTATCCAATCAATTACCATTAGTCCAAAGATCAATGTTATTTCAACTTAAAATGTAACACAGACAGTAATTTATAGGACTGACTAGAACAAAAACAAGCATCAATCAGTCATCAAGTGTTAATTTGTATTTGTGTGTGTGTGCTCTTGTGTCTCTTCAGAAAATGCTGCTGCACTGGAGGAACTGCTGCTGGAGTACGAGAGCAAGCAGATGGCCATGAGCAAAGGTTCCTCAATCAAGTAAGACAATACACAGACATATCATATCATCATATACCATGGAAAGTTTGCTGGAGAGAAAAATATGGAGGAAGGCTCTGACTAAAAAAAAAAAAAAGAAAAGAAAAAAATCTGTGTGTGGATGTTTGTTTGAGTGTATGACAGAATGTAGACCAAGAGAGGAAGAGAAAAACTTGCCTGTAGTAACAGAGATGAAAGCAGGACCTTCTTTGGCCACATCTGGTCTGTTAACACTAGACATGTGAGATGTTACATTGAGGGATTTGGTTTTTGCAGACAGAATAATAAGAAAAAAATCTAGATTTGCACCACCTTTACCTTTGAACATAGTTCTGATGTGAATCTAGTGAAAAATGCCTTGACCTGACTATATGTGCCAGTAGATATGCTTTACATAAAACACAGTAATGACAAATTCCAGCGATGCTCTTTATCACATTTGGTGTTAATTAGTTGTACATGTATAAAATATACAGTATTAAGTTAAAAAGTCACCTCCAGGCAGTAGACAACAGTCACGTCAGTCACTGTCTGAAATGGAGATCTCTCACAGTATTGAGTCACAGCCCTGAAACACTCACTGGCTGTCCCATGGTTTGCATGAACAAGAGTAGTTGTGGTTGGCGTTTTGCTTGTAAGTTGCTGTCATTAAATTTGCTCAAGTAGTCAGCAGATAATCCAACAAGCCCAGTAACATACTGCTCCATACCACAGCCAGCACCACAGCACCACGGCTGAAGACAGACTCAAGTCTGTGATAGGAGATGTAGAGGAATCAGCTTTTATTCTACATTCTACAAACTTTCCTCTACTTTGTGCTGCTGTGCTGCAGCTGCCCCCACAGACTCATTAAAGTTCATGTACTCTCTCAATATTATATGATGGTAACTGGATCTGAAGCTCTGCAGCATGTGAGCCACATCTTCAATAGCGAGAGGTCTCAGGGGCCTCTGGCAGTGTGCTGCTGCTCAATGGGCTGCTGAAACATGTGAGCTTTACATTCGAGAACGTTCTCACACACACACCCACACACACCTATGATAAATACACAGTTCTGGAAAGCTTTGAAATCCTGTGTGTGGATGTGTGTGTGTGATGGTGGTTGTTTTAGAGGTCATCTGGGGTCACTACAGGTCACCCACCAACTAGAATAACACAGGGACGCACAGCTGTATTCACCTCTTTCACTCTGTCTTTCTATACACAAAAGAACAATGGAAAGATAGAAACTAAAGAGCCCAGGGTGAACATGCGCAGAACAAGAGACAGAACTTAACATTTCAGTTTTCTTTCACACATCATTTCAGCATAAGGGGCGGTTTTTTCAGGACTGCTTTTTTCAGTTAACTACCTGCTTAATGGTCTGGACTGACAAGACTGTTGAGGACCAAGCAGAGAGATATTGTGTGTTTCAGTATGTGTGTGTGTGCACAGATGTTGAAGTGACAGGTCTAAACCAGTTTGACTTTATGCTAGCTACACTGTACATTAGATTGTACATTAAAATGTTTATTAGAATATTATATATTATATAGTTAATTTTAGGTTTACGTTTTAGTCAGTTATGTGTTCTAAGCATTTCTTTTGAGGCAAGTGTTTTTAACATTTGGATTTACATGGGGATTCACCTTGCCTTGCATCACTGACCATAAAAATGTCTAACTAACTAATCATTTGATCAATCACTCCTTCCTCTTCCTCTTCCTCTTCCTCTTCCTCTCCCAGGTTCCCAATGCTGTCTCCTCTGTCACCATTCCGCTCCCTCCCCAGGCTCTGCCCCCATCAGTCCCACCTCCACACCATCTCTGGACTCTCTGGCCTGGCCCCCAAACATGGCTACCGCTGCACCCGTTGCGCCCAGAAAAAATGGCCTCCAGTCCTCATACCTCCTCTGGATTCCCTCAAGGATCCCCTGAAGCCCCCGCAGACCCTCATTCTGACCTCCCTGGACTCCTCCACTGATCAGCAGAAGAGCCCGCTGCTGGGGGGAGTGTGTGTTGACACCCCCGTAATCAAGCTGTTGTGCCAAATACTGTACAGGAGAAAGAACAAGGGAATGAAGTGAAGGAGAAGAAGGAGGGGGAGTTGAGAGTGTTGTCTGTGGGGAGGTGAGGCTCACTCCTATTATTTCTTACCCACCACACAACTGACATGACAGATGCAATAAAAACATATTGTTAATTTCACAATTTCAAGTAGGAAGACTTCATTAAAATACTGAAAGAACAGTGATTGTTAAAATGTGATTCACTGTTTGAGATTTCTTCAATCAACACAACAATGATTATAGCTTTTTCTAATGTCACAGATTTCAAGTTGCTCAGATTCCTGAGCAGAAGCCTGTCACCGTGGAAACCAAGACCTCATCCCAGGAGCAGAGGAACTCCCTGTTTGGAGGGAAACACTTCCCATCTGGCATCAGGAGGTACAACCCCTCTTCTCCCTCCTTATTTCTCTCTGTTCCCTCTTCACCATACAATACTGATGATTTACAGTTCCATCATCAGCATGGATGATGGAACTGAGTTCCATCATGATTGAAGTTGGTCAAATCTCTCTCTACTCTTCAACACTAAATTAAGTTCTGTGACTGGAAAGGGACGTTGGGATGACAGAATGATCAGGTTGGCGAAGGGGTGTCTCCAGAACGATTTCTGCTTCTGTTTCCAGCTGAATGGTCATGAGTGTGTGCCAGCACTCTTTGTGCTTAGTCAGAGCTGAGTCAGCATTATCACAATAATCATGTACCTCTGCCTATTGTCAAAATTATCTGTTCATTTTACCATGTCCTATTCCTGAGTTTGAAAATCTGCTTTGCCATCAGTCAAAATGAGGAATAATGAGATGGTTGAATCTGTTTCAGTCCTTCTCTGACTCTGTCCCTCATGTCTTTCCATGTGCCACCCACTTAATATGTTCTTTCTCTATTTCAGGTGAAGAGACAGAGAGACGCTGTACGATAACGCTACCTCACTGAAGATGACCTCATCATCCGCTGACGACTTCACCGCAAGAAGGATGTCTTTATGGAGGTGACTCCAGGAAACCACAAGAACCACCTTCTGCTGAATGAAGTCAGTCTACATATGCAATAAGAGGAACGAAACTGTATTTATTATTATGTAGAGCAATATTGTACTTCACAGGTGTAACAGATGTACCAGCTATAAGAGTTTGACTCCAGCTCTCCCAATCCAAAAAGAAACAGTGTCCAGAGGTTTTTTGGATACACAAAGGGACGGAGTAGGAAGATTTGTTGTAGAGCTATGAAATGGATAGTTCTCAATGACTGACACCAGAAGGAAATATGAGAGGGAGAAAACAGAGACAGAAAGTTTTAATGAAAACAAATGCACTCTCAAACCCTGTATTTGCGCTTTCACAAAAAAAGACAAACAAACAATCAAACAAAAAAACTTAGAAGCAGGGGTGAAACACGTGTAACACATTCTGCATGTAGACAGAAATATGTATATGACCTCACTCTGACACTGTGGATTACGTCACTGACAAAATACATGAAACTCAAACAGCGGTGAGACTAAAACAAACTCACATTCATTCAGTCAAGTGTGTACGTTGAAAAAAAAGAGAAAGAAGTAAACATCAAGCCAAGCTGTCTGCAGCCAAGTGCCATGTGAACTAAGAGTATGAAGGTTTTCATGACCACTACTAAGCAAATCTTATTTCAATGAAAAACCTAAACGATTATTGGATCATATGACACTTGATTAAAGACTACAGTAGCACTACGGAAAGTATTATGAAGAGAAAAATGTTCTAAAATTCAATATAATTGTTGCATTTTCAATGACACTACAGCCCAATGGTTGTTTGGGTCCTGGAGTGAAAAAGTAGACATGTAGGTGAATCTCAGTTTTGTAGAATAGAACATGTAAATGAATGTACATATGTAAATATGGGTGGGTATAGAGAAACGGACCATATCTGGCTTTTATAATTTTAGCATACAGTATGTGTGAGATGACATATATATTAGATCTCTTGTAATGGCCGCACTGCACTAGTGAGTGACATTTGTAATCTGCCAATCAAACACAGGCAAACTCCTCACACACCATCATGCATATCTGCTGAATTGCTGGTGAAGATCAACATGAATCATCTGATTTTTTCACCATTTGGGAACAACATTTTAGCAACACTGTTATGGTTTTGTACTCTAATCATGAACTTTTTAAACCTTGTCCTACATGCACACACACACACACACACACACACACACACACACACACACGCTTATTCTTTATAGTTTCATTAAATAAGCCAACCAGTGGCTGCAGGGGATTAGTGGTTGAGTTGCCTCAAAGTCGTTCATCTCCCTTGGCTTTAGTTTACATCCTCATGGGTTTTTAAGAGTGTACTATGATCATAGAGGTTTTTTAGCTACTCATTTTCATATTTTCTCATTATGTTGTTAAGCGCAAAAATGACAACATGTCTGGAGGACTGAATATTTATTGGCTGAAGGTATAGTTACATGTTTTTATTTGAGCTTCTTTTTTTAAATACTATTCTTACGCCTATTAGGATTATTATTGAACATTTTCAAGCTGAAGTGTGGCTGGTAGATAAGAAGGATATATGAAAAACTTTCACTTCATCACCTTTGTAGATTGCATTTATATATCACATTTTCTGTATGATGTTTTTACTCTTGAAATAAAGAATGGATGTATTTTAAACACTGTTTGGTTTGCTGCTCTTGCTGTTGACATAGAGTCATGGTAGCTTTTTATTGTTTGTAATTGGGTGTGTGTATCTATGTTAGGTTTGAACTCAAAAATGGAGGTCAGACCTGAACACCATGAATAGCAATAGCCTGTCCTGTTTGATAGGCAGTGTCTCCCCCTAGTGGCAGTCTTGTGCTAATTAAATGAAAGGACCGGCGACAATGTAAATCAAGCGCAGCAACTACATCAGCAATTCTGAACTTGGGTGTACACTTCCCACAAATTATAGTTTCTCCAACTCATAACCAAGGCTGTCGTGACAGCAACTAACTGATCTGGTTTCAAATGCTGCTGCTATTATGCAATAATCTGGCTACATGCAAATTAGATTAAAACAACCACAGCCATATTGTCAAAATTTGTACATGTTTATTGTAGCATGATTTTTACGTCCTTCACATTTTGTGACACAGAGTGACACACAGACACACACACACACACACACACACACACACTACTCCAGTACAGTCCATATCAGCATTAAGAAGCCCAGAATGAGAAACAGAGAAGGAGCACTTTCAGGAATTTGAGTTGAGGAAAACTTCTTATCCAAACATATAAACATCCCGTGCAGCAGTTGTCCAGTGGAATAATTAACAACCCCCACTCCCATTCCCCCACCTCCAGGCTTTAAGCACCAAGTCCCCCCCCCCCCCAAAAAAAAAAACATTTTAAAGTCCTTTCAGTGCTTTAACACGTTTTTTTTTTTTTTTAGATATTTATAACATTTTGTCACCATGAATGTGTCGCCCATACATCTTATCAAACAACTGTTATACTAATCTCACAGGCCAAGGGAGGGGTACACCCTGGACACTTCAGCTACTTCATGATGGAAATCTGAGTTCACTGAATACAATACACATGACTCTACCTTGAATACTACACTCCTTAACTTAGTTATTCCAAGACTTATAACAGTTACAATTCTTAAAAAAGTGTTTCCCTGGTTTTACATTCTTGCAGTGCCATTTCAAAATAAATACTATGCATGTAAAGTTTTGTTTATATAAATGAAATTCTTGAAAAAAAAACTTGTAATTACTTAGGTAACAAAATGTAAAGTTTAATTATATCTTGGAAATACACTTACTTCTTCATAGATAGACTTGACCCTCAGAGGTCTAGTGCTTGCTAAACAGACAACTAGCATTTTTCAATACAGTACTTATCGAAAATAAGCACTGTATTGAGCTGCTACAACCTTTTCTATCTTTGGACTAAAATAGGTACTGGATCAGAGGTTTGTAGTCAGGCTCTGCTCTACCCTTTTGGATTTTGATGAAGATGACTTGTTCTTCTTGGTGAGGTTACTGCGGACATCCTGACCAGCCAGGAAGTAAAGGATAGGGTCCACGCAGCTGTTGGCACTGGCAAAAGGTCGCGTGACCTTGTAGGCAATACTGGAACCCTCCAGCAAACTACAGCTGACCTGATGAACAGAAAAACATATAATGTGCTGTGCTTTTGATATTCACCATTATTAAAATATAACATGTTTGTCCTCACCTGTGCTGGATTGACCTGCCTTAGGTATCTGAAGGAGTAGTAAAGACTTCGAGTGAGGTGGAAAGGCAGGAAGCAGAGCATGAACATTGCCAGCACTATTATGATCATCTTCACTGACTTCTGCTTGGATCGTCGCCCTGCCAGGCCTCCCCTCTCACCGTTGACTCCCCCCTCAGACCCACAGCTTGGCTCCAGAAGCTTCCGCACCATCAGGCCATAGCACACCATCACCACCATGAAGGGAAGAGCAAACATGAGCACTGACACAACCGAGCTGTACACTAGGAAGTCGTCAAAGAGCTCTGGGCTGGTGGTGTCGTAGCAGATCCGTTCAGTGTCCACATCCCTGGAAGAGAAGATCACACGTTACAGTAGTTTGGAATAATTAAATGCAATTGCTGCCTCGTTTGGCACAGAAAAAGATAGGAGTGTTGAAACAAAGGAGATGAAATGTAAGCGTATTAGCGGGCAGCGTGTCCCATTAAGGCCACCCTAAGATAAGGTACTTGGCAAAACTTGTGTGCCACAAAAATCAATAGGCAACAGTTTAACACAGACACTTTCAATGGAGTGAACAGGCGTAAGTAAGTACAGGGGAGATTAGGAGAAAAAGAAACAGCGAGAGAAAGAGAAGGAAAGAAGACAGATATACCAATTTGAATCACCTAGTTCTGGAGAAGTAGAGAACCGGTGCCTGACAGAATAACACAATGACCCACACTGCCAGAGACACCAGCCTGGCCCGACGAGCGCTGACCCAGTAGAGGGAGCGGACTGGGTAGCAAATGCCAACAAACCGATGTAGACTGATACAGCATAGGAACAGTATGGAACCTACCAGGGTGAGAAGAATAATTAACTACTGTTGTAAACTGTGTTGTATTAGTTGTATTTTAACACCTGACTATCATATCATATTGTTTTGTGACATAATTTGTTGTGTCTCATTGTCATCATATCACAATATAATAATAATAGGTTCATCATCATTTATGTTGTATGGTATTATATTGATGGTTCTTTGTGGAGTTTGCATATTCTCTCTGTGCCTGCATGGGTTTTCTCTGGGTTCTCTAGGTGTGAATGTGAGTGTGTGAGGTTGTTTGTCTTTACATGTCGGTCCTGTGATGAACTGCTGACCTGTCTAAAGTGTGCCCCGCCCATGCCCAGTGTAAACAGGGACTGTCTCCAGCCCAACCCGCAACCCCGCGCGGGTAAGTGTTATTGGTAAGAGAAGGATGTATTGTATTACTTTGTACTGCATTCTACTGTACTGTAATATACGGTAGCATTGTATTTTAACAGACTTTGTGTCATATCATACAGTACCATACCATACCATACCATACCATACCTATTGTATGATATCTTTGATTTGTCATATCATAAATTATCACATCTTATCTTTATCTGTCATATTGAACTGTATCATGTCATCTTGGGAAGCACTATTACTATAAGTCAGTATTTTGTGTGCATTGTATCTCATATTGAATATCTAATATCACAATTTTTACTTTGTATTATATCAAATCGCCATATGGTTATACTGCCATAACTGTGAGATATGTGTAGGTATGTATGTGTCACATGGGTCTGTACCATGTCAAAATCGTACCGTATAAGTTGGCGTAAAACAGGAATCGTATAAGTTTGCACACTGGCTCACTGAAGGGCCAGTCGTTCTCATCAGCGTAGTAATAGATGAGGAAGGGCAGAGTGAAGATATAGAGCGTGTCACACATCGTCAGGTTGAACATGTAGATGGTGGATGGCTTCCAGCGCTTTGTACGGAACACAATCACATACAACGCTGTGGCATTAAGCGCCAGGCCAATCACAAAGACCAGGGCGTAGCTGACAGGAAGGAGAATATATTTAAAATCTTCATTAAATTCACAGTAGAAGTCGCTGCGATTGCTTTGGTTTGTCTTGTTGTTGGCAAAGGCAGCCATCTTTGTGGGAACACCTGGGGGAAAGATAAGGAACAAAGTTTAGGGCTGGATTATAAAATTAAATGCAGTGTTATATCAACCCATTTGTTCCAATAGCCGGCATTTGAACTGAATTATGTAGATATTACCAGCCATTCAGAAATATAGAGTGTGCTGATCTAGGCAATTGTAAGAAAGTGAATGGATGATCCAAACCATTCCCTTTGGCATGCCTAAGCATCGCAAGCACAGTCATGTATAAGTCATGCTGTTCTCTTGTGTAATTGACAAGCCCATTGTGATTTTGCAATCAGATCTGCACACTTCCACTTGTGGCCTGAGCCATCCCATTTTAATGCTGATGTGGAGGCAAATCTTTTTAAAACTGACTTTCCTTAATCCCCTTTTTTCTTTCTGAGTGGGTGGTTGAGTAAATGAGAGAAGAACTGCAAGAGATTGAGAGGATGCTTAAATGATATCACCCATATTAAATCTGATTATAACAAGATATCCTAAGCCACTTTTCTGGCTGAATACATGAATTAATATAAATGAGCATACAAATTATATGTTGTTGATAAGAAGACAGCTGTGTGTTACAGGTTGTATTGTTCCAACACCTTGCCCAGCAGGTTTACCAAGTGGTACACAGCGACATCTTGACACCTCTGGAATGTTGTTGGAAAGTTTATAGTCTTTTAACCCTTCCCCTTCCCCCAAAAGACAAAAAAACAAAACAAAACAAAGTCTTTTTAGCTTTTTGAGCTGCAGATTTGTGTGACAGCAACTTGCTACAAAGTTTTAAGAGCAGTTATGCTGTCACATAGAAAAACAGCACTCATTCTGGCACACTGTTAAATGTTTCCAAAACCTCTCAGTTGCAGTGAGAGAGAGCGACAGAGGAGTAACTTTTTAACTCAAACCAGACCCTGTTTTGAGACCCTGCTCAAACGTTTCCCTCCATCTTACTGGTATGCGTGCCACACTGTACTCTGCCTCAACCTCAGTGCATTTTTCTACTCATCTGTAAATCTGTATACCTGTAAACACGTGTTGAAACCTGTCATGTAACACTGGAAAATGGCATGCCTCCACAATTTTACATGCAAATTCTATAGTATAATTGCCAAACTTACTTGTTTCTCAGTTCACAGACGAACAAAAACATGGCATCTTACTCGCTTTGTACCCATCGTTTTATCCCTTTTTTCCCTCCTCAAAACAGCTCCAGGTTAACTCTAATATATAACAGACGTCAGAGAGAGCAGCCTTTTCTAGTCCCTGAAAATACCCCTTACTTGCTGTGTCCATGCTTACTTCTCAGTAGTAATGTAATTATTCATGCTGTGTCACAAAAAAAAGACAAAATCTCAAGAAAAAATGAAATTACTTACACTGTGTGAATGCTATTTCCTTTAAAAGACTGTCCTGGGTTGATCATGTATGTTATGTATCCTCACCCTCATCGTTATCTCAGTTTAAGGCTGAACGCCCAAGCCAGATACTTGTGAGTGAGTCTAAATCATCTCGAGGTGTGTGCCTGTCTGACAAGCTGTGGCCTGTACACTGTAGGTGAGCAGTTGGAGCCTGAGGCTTGTTGTCCATTTGAGTAACTAGTCAAATGGACACAAAACAAGGCTGTCACAAGGTCAGCCTCCACAAATATTTGCTTTTTTGTTTCGTAAACTCAAAAATACATTATTCAACACTTTTCAAGTAAAACAATGACTAATAAATGTAAATGTGTTGTAGTATTTCCGTCATTACTATGAAGTTCAGGCCTATAGAATTCTAACAATACATTTTACTCTTCTTTATAATATGGGTGGGGGAAATTAAAGCAATTTCTTATTACAACTAACTATTATTTTATTCATTCTGCCACCTGTGCATAGAAATAGACATGCTTTTTGAGAGCAGATAAATCTTATTTCAAACAACCCACAGCTATTAGCATAGAGGTTTCGCAAGCAAGGAGTGTTACTTTTAATATTCCTGCCATGCAATAAGAATAAAACATTTGTATCAACACTGAGATACAGTGGACCTGATTCCATAAAAAAACAAAAAACAAAAACAAACAAAACACAATAATGTCTAACATGTGAATCATTGTCTTTCACACAAATGCACAGCTTTCAAATTGAGACATACACTTCACTGCAAAAAGATATTCTTACCTCTATTAGGCCAAAGGAATACCGATGCTCCTATGTCAAATCATAAACCGTAAACATCTTGGCAGGATCCTAACAAAACAATCCAATCCAGCAATGACTGACAGCCATTTTCCTCTGTACTGCTTGCAGAAAGTTCTGTGTGGGCGTAAGAGAGATGCATTTGTTTTCTTTGACTGTGTGTGCGTGTGCATGTGTGCACATGTTAGAGTGCGCATGTGTTAAAGTGTGGTACACTCAGAAGAAAGGTGAGAAAGCGTACTTAATGGCTTACCTGCCCCAGAAACGGTGTGTATTAATCATTATATAGCCCTTAACCCTAACCTTGGCTATTGCACGTAGGAGGCATGAAGTAAGATGCTTGCCCTTCCAGCAACTTCAGTAAGTGTTGCCAAAATTCATGCTCTTTGGGGTAGGGAGGGTGGGGGGGGGGGTGTGCCATATACATTATTACCACCCACTTGCTTTTGTGTAGGACATTGCTGCTTTGAAACTTGCCAGCCGTACAACAATCATTTGCAATCTGGCACCAGCAGCGTGAGCACTTGTATTTCTGGGCAACAATAACAGTGATTGCATTCCTCCCCATCAGCAACAAGTACGTCGTAACTTTGAGAGGTTTATTAAAATTCCTATACTTCTCTGGTCAACCAAGAATCATGATCTATCTACCTTCTGACTTATATCCCACAGCACAAATATTTCAATACCTGATTAATTTTTCAACCATGTCCATCCACACTCAACATACACAAACTGAAGACCATGAAAACCAGTTGCTGCTGGTGCCAACTCATTACAAGGGTTTCAGACACTCTGCATTGCAATGTATTCCTTTAATTGTTCACTCAGTCAGCACCCACTTCCAGCGAACCCAGTAACTCCATTTTACCCTGTCTGCTCCCTGATATCCCACTGATTTGAAATACAGAGATCTAGTTAATATTAGAAAGATACATTACATATAAGTAATTTAGATTGTAATCTGATTTATCATTGTATTTTACTGATGTTAGATAACATAAGAATTTCAGCTGAAGGTAAGATTTTTAAATAATTACATAGGCTGTGAATTTTAAATAAAATGTTTCAATATGCATTTTTTTTTTGTTGTCGTTGTTTTCATTTCTCTCATGTCTTCCAGTTATTAATTGTTTTTTCTAATATCCTACTCCATGATCGATTTTTCTTTGATCGACTGCGGTTTCTTGTTGCTATGCAGGTCTGCAGGACGCAGCCTCTTCGCGCCGTGCCAGGCTGTCTGCCTTTTCTCCTTCAGAAAACGATGATGCTTTGTGGTTAACAGCTTAAGCTTTAAGTCGCTGTCATTTCAGCTCTACCTATTTGGGCGGAAACCGCTCTGACTCAGGGTTAATCGGGCGGTTAGTGTCGAGAAAAATGGGCAGAACAAAAAGGATGTCTCTCTGCTTCTGTTTTTGGAGCACAAACGAAATGCAGTCCCGGCTTCCGCCACACAGGGACGCCGTTGGGCTGTGTTGATGAAGGGGATCCCTGTTAATACCACCCCATCCCTTCCCTCTGCTTTTTTTTCTCTCCTCTGCCTGTTTGCTCCCCTACTTCACAACACAGTACAGTACACACCAGTCCTCTAGTAGTGGCAGCAGCCAACACAAGTGTGTGCGGTCTCTTCCTCGTAGCGTCAGTTTCTGCCTCTGTATAAACTAGCCATTTATCATCAATCATGGCCGCCGGAGTACAAATCTAACTCCCGTCTTTCCTCCCTTGTCGTCTGGAGGGGAGGATATTTTTTTTATTTAGTTTGAGGAAACACATTATTAGTCCCACACTGATTTGGATTTCCTCTTGGAATTACAATACATCTCACAAGGGAAATACCATTCATGTCAATACTCCAAAATGCAGCCGCCGCCGAGGAAGGTGAGTGATTTCCAGAGTCCGTTATGTCTAAGCTGGGCTGTACAGACAATGACAGATAACAGTGTAGTAACCTTACATGCGGATATTGTGCTTTTACTAACCACGCGGACAGCGTCCGGCAATGGAAGGCTTTAGAAAAATTAAAGTGTGTGGTGGAAAGACGTTTGCTAGCCAACATTAGCAACGTTTGCTAGCTAGGTTAGGTTGTAACCTAGTGACATTAATATGCATCTGTCCAGCCGTTGTATCGTCAACCGTCAAACGTCAAATAACGTTAGCTCAGAAACGCTAGGTAAGCTAACATGAAGCGTTTTGTACTTCAAGAAAATAGCATATTCCTAAATAAGAATGATGTGGTTGTCTTTTTTAATACCTTCTGTAGTAGACGCAACTTTAAATGAAAAAGAAAACAGAATTTGCACGTTAACTTGTGGCTTTAACGTGAAAGCTAGTAGTGGTAGTATGTGGTGTAGCATTTGAGGTTATTTTGCTCCTTTATACATCGTGAAGCTGCGACCGCGAGTCCCCCAGACAGCATAACCAAAGCTGTCGTTTCCCCACGTTGTGATGCTTTTTGGTATCGAGGCAAGACCAACAATCCATCCGTGGTCACATCACCCAGGCTGAGCGGACAAAAGCAGCTCACACATACACACTCACTAAGGAGGCATTGATTCTGTATGGGATGAGAGGTGACCACAGTCCCCTATAGCTTGGTACCCTGTGTGTGCGTGTGTGTGTGTGTGTTGGAAGTTACCGGTCCATTGGTTTCTATGAGTGTGTGTGTTGTGTGTGTGTGTGTGTGTGTTGTCCTGAAATAGATGCATGAGAGCCAATTACCCTGCTGTGAACCTCTGCAGCAGTTTTCTCTTAATTACCACATATTCCCTCTGTGCCATTTATGCTCTGGGTTTCTAGACACAGGCTGGCCTTGAACATGTCATGTCATGTCTGGAAAAAAAAGAACACATATTCACACTACACACACACACACACACACACACACACACACACACACACTGGAACAGGTCCTTTCATTAAGGAGGCTGTAGAGACCAATATGATTGTCTGGTTCCATTCTGTGTGATCAAATGCACCATTTGAGCCATATTAATCCTGTAAGATCTCATTTGTCAGCTGTCAGTGTTTTTCCCATTCAGTTTGCCATGAGAATTCATCAGAGAATAAACAGAAATTGCAAAATACTGATGTTTTAACCCCCTGCTGCCAATGTGGCTGGCACACTCAGTATACCCAGCTCACACAGCACCACAGTCAGTGTATCAGGATTTGGCTGCTGGATACTAATAATTTCCCTCCCAGCATTACACATACAGCTGACTCTTATATATTTGTTTTATACAGTTTAAATTTAAAATGGGTGCTGGGAGACTGAGAAAGGAGAATCACTGCAACAGATATTTGAATGGCATATATTTATAGTGTACACAATTTGTATTTCCAGACACAAAGAGGGAAGAAAACGCAATAGTGAAGCACACAAAAACAAAATACCAATGAAATACATGTGTTAATGTATGGGTAAGTCAGATCATATAGCTTTCTTGTCAGCACCTGAACACACTTAGTCATCATTCTTCTCTCATATGCACCTTACAGGTAAGATGTCTACATCAAAACCATAAAATATGCATATTACTCTATAAGCTACATTAGCAGGCTCCACTTTTATAGCAGTGTTATAGTGCTGCCTGCTGCATCAGCTATGACAACACCAGCTCAACCCCTTTCCTTCATTATTAACTCTAATATACCGAATTTCTCTTTCACTGTGCCACATAATTAACTTGTCTACGTCCAGTCTTTTTCGCTGTCGCGTTCATCTTCTTGTCACTGACCGGCTGTCTCAGCCTCGCCATCTTTTTTCTCTCCTTCTTGACTCTTCCTCACACTTCACATTTCCCCCCTCTTCTCTCAAACACAACCTCCCCTCAACCACTCTTCCTCTCACTTTGTCTCCCCATCCCCCTGTCAGCCCTTTACCCCCCCCCCCCAACCACCTTCTCCCCTCTCTCCCTGTGGTTTTCTATGAGTGATAGAAGGTGAAATCAAGTGAAGTCATTTTGCCCCGATAATGTAATGAACCACTCCCTCCTTATCTTCAAAGACACAGCACATGAAAGAAAGGAGCACTGCAGTGTATGTGTGTGTGTGTGTGTGTGCATGCGTGCGTGTGCCAGTTTTGTGCATGTTATGTTGTTGATTGTTTTGTCTGAACAGAACAGTCATGAATTTGCCCACTGTTACTCTGGTGAATAGCTGATGGAATTCACCCGACAATACACAATGACCTTCACAGTGGCTCCGTGTGTGCTGGCAGGAGGTGTGTGGGTATATGTGTATGGTTGTTTGTGTTCTTATTAAGGGTGACTCTTTGTCTGTTTTTGTACAAGACATTGCAAGTGTGTGCAGATTACAGCTCCTGGTCTGACCACCCAGATTTATTTTTGTGTATGAGGTGATAGAGTTTTCATCTCTTCCTAACGTGCATGCACTCGGTCACCTCTCACTGCAAAATGCGTCCTCCAGCCAGATTCTCCAAAAGACTGACAGAAGCCTGATGCTGATTGTTAATGTTGACGGATTACTGATGGGAGAGTGTGTATGTCTATGTGTGTGTTGACTCTATAGCTGAGCACATTAAGATAGAAGACAGGTGACTGGCAGCTAGGTAGATTGAAGGGCAATTAAATTGTTTGTGTGACTGTTTTTTTTTTTTTTACTGAGACGATCTATTTAAACTACAGTACAATCAGAACTTGAGTTATTCCCATTTGCAAGGTCTAGTCTTTTTGAAAAATCCTTGACCTTGCATATGAAATGTGATTTAATTTGAAAAAATCACTGAGCAATAATGATTTTTATCTGTTCTTACCAGTGCACATGCATCGTGCATCCGGTGAGCTTAACTAGGAGGTGGAAGAAGAGTGGGGTGATACTGATGAAAACCAGTCATGATATGTTTGAATCATTACCTGAGTATTACTACAATTGCTAAAATGGGAGGATTTTGCCACTGTTTGGTGATGTGATATGTCTTTTTTGATTACAAAGCAGGACTAGGCTCTACATAATACTGTGAAAGTATTAAAGTGCTCATTCTATCCAGAGCTGACCTGTTCTTGCTAGAGCTCCAGAGAGTGGTCTGAGAGGGGGGTTGTAAAACTTCATTGAGAGGGTTTTTAGTTCTTTAAATGACAGCTATATATCCTTGGATATCTCTGGATGTCAAAACTTCAAATGGGAAGATGGAAAGAAAATATGGGACCTTTAAAATGAATGTCTTTTACTTTGGACACTTCAAGATGTCACCTTGGGCTCTAATACAAAATCCAAGGTCGGCATTGTGGATTTCAAATTTCATATGCTAAACAGTTAATCCAAGAAAAATCAATAGATTATCAGATCAAGAAAGTCGTTGTTAGTGGCTGTCCTGTTGGATAGTGATGCTGCATTTGTGACACTGGTGTTTGACTTTTGGTGATTTCATGCGACATTTAATCTAACTGGGGCTGGTTGATGTGGTCATTGATGGGAAAAATCCTGATTAATTGTTAAAGTATAGAACAAATGGTAACTAGTTTCATATCTCCTCACTGATATTTGATGAATATATCAATATGGAAAGACAGATGATTAAATCCAGTGTTGGGTTCTCTGCAGATGAATGTGAGTTGGAAGATAAGTGACATGTCTGCAGAGCAGAGGGATGAAAAAATGACAAATTCTTTTCAATTCCCCCAGGTCAAAGTGACTCAGGAGCTGAAAAACACACACACGGAGCAGATGACAAGACTGCACTTTAAACACCAGACCGAATGTGACCTGCTGGAAGACATGAGGTATGAGCTGTTCTCTGGGTCACATACTCTGACACAGTCTTGATCTCGTCCTCTGCAAAAGAACTGAGGAATGTGCTGACCAACTGCCAGATGATTTGAAATCTAGTCATCATTGCTGACTGCATGCTCATATGAACACAGCCATGCACGATGAGAGAGAGAGAGAGAGAGAGAAAACGAGTGAGGGGAGGAGTGGCATGAGTGAAAAAAAGGAGGAGGGAGGGGTATTGTCATATTTCAGTTTTTTGAGAAGGACAAAGGGTCGGGAAAATGACGAAGGAATTTCCTGCTGCCCTCTTCCTGCTCTCCAACTCCTTCGTTTCTTTCTTCCTCCCTTTCTTATTTTCCAAATTTCAATCTGTATCTCAGTCTGTCATCTTTTCCTTCTCCCTCAGTTCCATTTTTTTCTGTCTCTTTTGCTCCAACTATCTTTTTTATCTGCCTCCCTAGCTCTCCTTTTCATTTTGGCTCTGCTCTGTTTACTCATGACGTGCGAGTCTGGCAGTTGTCCCTTTTGGATTTGGCAATGGGAGGAAATCCTAGTTCCTTCACACGCTCTCATTTTCTGTGTTGACTAAGCATTGATTATTTATGACAGCAAACTCACTAATACTCTCTGCTTCTATCGCTGTTTTCCTCCCTGTTTCTAATTTTCATGCTTTCTCTACCTCTTCTCTCTCAGAGACTTTTCTCTCTTTCTACTGCTTTCACTCTTGGGGGCAGCTCCAGCTGTTTGAGAACAGATTGCCTTGTTGCTGCTGGGTTTTGGAGAGCGAACAAGGGCCTGGTCTCACTTGTGGGACAGGGGGGAGAGCCAGTTAAGCATATGCAACCACAATGTGTTAGTTCTTTCAGTCAGGACGGGATGGAGCAACAAGCCACTGGGTAGAGATCTCCACGTTGACTTTGTCATCCTCATAGTTGAAAGATGCTGCCTGCAGTCTTTTCTCAGTACGTTCCTGTAGCCTTTTATGTTTTGTAATAATTTTTGATATTTCTGATTCTCAGGATCAAAAAAATCATGAGCAGCAGGGTGGTGCAGCGATTAGGGAGACTGCCATTGATTGGAAGGCCCGCACTCAAGCCCCTGCAGCAACAAGCATCTGCTTTGTTGACGTGTCCTTGAGCAAGACACTGACAGACCACTAGTTTTTCTCTAGCTGATGTGGCACTCATCTAACTTATCGGAGAAGATCAGAAGGGTTGGGGATATCAGTAATTCACATCAGAAGCAAGTGGCCTTTCAGTAGCTGCTTATTCTGACCTCTTTTACCATCGTCAGATCCAGTTTTTTTAAGCAGTACAGTGCCTGAGGTGATGAAAGTGCAGCGGCTTGCTAAGCTGCAAGCTGTTTTCAACAATACCAGTAAATTAACTGATGTGTTGAATGGACATCAGAAGCTTTCTAGTAGGCGACATGTGGAGCAAGATAAGGGGCATTGTTTTTATTTATATTACTTTTTTGCCGTGTCCTTAAGCATTTTATTGAGATATAGTTGAGCTGGATCTGATGCATCACATGTACCACATACTTCTTCCCTGTTGAGTGAGGAAAGTGCACCTATTCTTTGAAATGGAGGAGTGTTGGCTGCCTGTTTTTAGTGGTCTTGTAGGAATTTCTGTTGTTGTCTGTTCAAATGTGATGTGAAAGGATAAGGTCATCAGATAAATGAATCAATTAAATAAACAATTGAATTGATTAGTTGATCAACAGAAAAATGAGTATCAACAGTTTTGCTTAACCTGTTGCTCAGAGTAGACAAAATCAGACACGTAAAGATGCCTCACTGGACAGGAAACAGTGATTTTGTTTTGCAAAAAACCTCAGAGTCTCATTGTTGCAGTCGTATATGGCGAAGCAAACCAGTACTTTATGAAAACTCTAATAACTCTTTCTCTTTTAAACAATTACATCCCCAGCTGACTCTATTGTCCATGGTGCAGCGGTGATTTCCATAGAAAGAAGCAATTGTTGATCTTTTCCCCACCCAGGGTCAAAAAACAGACTGGATATCTGCAGTAATTATGCCTGCAGACATACAGTGAATTGACTACACTAGGAATCTAGGGAGCTTACTAACTACACAACATTTAGAATAATGCTTATTAATGTTCACTGTAAAAAGCCCATTTGCTGGAATTGGGCTGCAACTAAAATTCTGAATTTGCTTATATGGACTGAATTCACTCAGATTTTAGCTACGGTGCTGACAATTAAATAACCTCCAAAAAATCACCTTTAAAATAGCTGGAGCCTGCAGGCCATTTAATGAAACACACTCGGTTGAAAAGCACACAATTCCCTGTGTAAAGCCCACAGTAGATTTTAACTCTTAATTCCCAAAAGCTGCTCTGAGGTTATTTACCCTAATTAATCCACAGGCTGGCTTTAATCAAAGCACACAGTAGCCACAGTTACACATATACAAGTTGCTATAGCTTTAATGAATTAAGCTATTCAGCTACTCCTTCAGCCAATTGTTCAAGAAGTGAAAGGTAAAGAAGCAAAGAATAAAAGAGAAAAGAAAGAGCACCACGCAGATAGAAAGCATAAAGGAAGAAAGAGAAAGGGTGGCGTCTTTAATCCTCTGAGACTGCATTTTAGCTGGACTAGTTTTAGGAGAGCGGATAAGAGAAAGAGAGAGAGGAGAAAACTATGAGGGGTTGGTGGACTCAGGGAGTCAACTTGGTGTCCTCAATCCAGCTAAATCCTCCATACCCTTATGTCTGCCTCAACAGCAATACACACACACACACACACACACCAAGTGCTGAGCATTAAATAGGCAAGTCTCATACAAACCTGTTTAGTGATGTTGACCTACCTTTCATATGCTCACTGACCCTAACTGTTGCCATATAAGAAGATATTTTCAACTAAACAATGCAGCGGTGACAGCTGCAAGTACTGCAGTTTTCTCATATTGGTTTATTCTATGCATTTAGATCAGTTAATGTAGCTGAATTGCAAAAAAGGCGATCACCATCGCACAATATTTTGCCCTGCAGCTCTGTGGGGAAAATGCTGTGTGGCCTTCACAACGGTGTATCTCTCCTGTAATGATTTTTTTCTTTTCTTGGAGATCACAACCTGCCTACAGGAGAACTTGTAGACAGGTTGCGATGTCAAATGTCACAGTGTACGGCAGAATACGGAAAGTGGAAGCTGCAAAGAGCATCATTAATTGTAGAGATGAGGCGAGAAACTGGCCTGGACTAGGCTGGATGGTAGGACTGGCCCAGAATGTGGGCCTTGATGTGATTGTAGGAATTTACCTCCTCCCCATCCACACCCCCCCTTCTGTGTTTTGTGTCGAAGATTTGCATGAAATAAATGAAATTTGCGTCTCACTCAAATTTATTGACCAAATCCTGGGAATTATCTGCAGATATCATTAAAACATAATGGGTTTTCATGCTGAGTAGCTAGATGAGCTTCCCCAATTTGAACCTAGAATGCTATCATTAATGATTTTCTCTGAAGCCTGCATAATTTAGGAAGAGGAGGGACTGGAATTCAGGGATTCATTTGGAAACAAAAGACCCAGATTAATGCAATGCTGATTCACACCCTGCTAATGTAATTAGGCGGCCTCTGTAATTGGTGGAATGACAGTGCAGACACTTCTGGTATTATTCTAAACCACAAGAGGATGAGAGGCTGAGATGGCGGAAAGGCTTTTTTTGTCTCAAAATGAGAAAAAAGTGACCTTCAAGCATTATTTATTGACGGGAAGCTTTGTTTATTCAAAGGATGATAGGTAAAAAGGTTGATAATGATATGTGAGTATGCCACATCTGGAGCGCATAGTTTTAGGGTAGCTGTTTGCGGTGTTGTTGTTTTGGAACTGTGTTGTCCAGGAGGGATTGTACTGTATATCTAATATTGTTATTATGGTAACCAAAAGATAATTCAGCTGAGATGCATTTTAATGGAGCACACTTAAATAGTTTTTGTCATTACCAGCGCAATCATGCTCGGTTAAAATGCGACACAAGATATGAGCAGTGACTCATCTACGTAACTGACATGATATTTGGTTGCGTATTAGACGTTGTTTCCGTTTCTGTTTGTCAGTTATCTATGTGCCACAGCAGCAGTTTTGGGATTTGTATAATAGAACACACAATGCTTAATTAATTTTAGTCCCTGTCAGAACAATGTCAGCAGATACAATTGCCTCTGATTAATTAACCATGACAGGGCACTAAGCAGTCTGTCAGTGTAGAAGCCTTATTCTGTGACAGATGCTACTCTTATTATAATCTCCAAAAACTGTGACATCTACCAACTTTGACTGCAAACTGCATTTTTGTTTGAGAAACGCCTTTGTGTCTCCACAGAGCGCTCTTTGACTTCCCTTTTGTCAGAAACCGCAACTGATCAGAGCGATTGTTGGCTGTGATGTCGTGGCAACGCTCCTTCATTTAGACTGAGACGGAGTTGTTTCTTCTATCCCTTGGTCAACTCTCCCTGCTCCTGTTTTTATTTCTGATTCTGTCACAGCATGATAATGAGAATCTGGTGGTGGGATTCTCTTTTCATTTGACCTCCACCACACGGAAGTCAAAGCATCAGGCTTTTGCATCAGATAGGATCTTGCCCAACAACCCTGGTTTTAATGTAGTTATAACTTCTGGATTTTCAAACTATGCAGAGTCTGTTCTCCTTTTTTGTGCCAAAGTGAGCAGCCCACAGAGGGCTGTCACTAAAATTTATCTCAGTACTTCTTTCTCTTTATCTTTTAGTGTGTGGAGATTTAAGATTATTGCATCCTGAATGATTGGGAGAAGCTTTCTCATTAATATGAAATGTTTTAAGTTTTTACAACCAGAATCTGGATGTCCGGATGCCGCTCTGTTGCTTAAGCTCAGTTTTTAAGGTTTAGAAGGGAGTGTTTTCCCGGGGCTTCCCAGGCTTTTGCAAGTGTCTGTGGAAAAAGAACCGGTGGGATGGGTTTGGATGAAGTTAATGCCTTCAACACTGGCATACAGCCGCTTAAAGGATTACCAAATAGTAGTGGGAATTTAGATTTCCTTAATTGTAACATTTACATCTGTCTTTTTATTGCTCACAACTTATTGATTGTGTTGTATAATTTTTTTCCCCAAGTGCCTGCTCAATCTTAGAGTGCATATACTGCTGAGAATCTGATCTTATTATGCCTTGTGGTGATCACGCAGTGTGAAAACATGACCACCCTCCACCGCCTATGTCTCTGTCTATGACTCATGTTGCTTATCCTGTTGTGACTGATCTCAGTCTGTGTCCTGTAAACCATTGATCTCAGCTGTTTTCCCATGTTTGATCATTCCCTCTCTCTGCCTTTCAACCCATTGCCCCCTTTGCCCTCAACACACACACGCACAGACACACAGACAAACACATAAATACACACAGACAGTGCACACTTAAAGTCCACTCTCGAAGCACTTAAGTATTTCCTGTCAGACACACACTCATCTGCAAGTCTGGCCAATTTCTTTCTTCCATTTGTCTTCATGCACAGCTGATGCTGACACTGCTTTTTGACTCATGCACTGTACACTTACAAATTTATACACATGATGGACAGGCAGAGTGGTGGGGTAGAGTGAGACAGGGGAGAGAAAGAGTAGTGAAGAAAGAAGGGACAAGAAAGCTCAGTGCAGAAAGCCGAAGAGGAAGCGATAAGAGTAAAGGGAGGGAAGGGAGACATAAATGTGGAGGTGGAGGGAGGGTATGGAGAGGTTTTAAAGGTAGATAGAAATAGACTGTGGGAAGAATAAATGAAGAGAGAATAAAACATAGGGGTGAAGATGAATGTTTAGTCACATATTAAGTAAATTATATCCTACAGTGACACAATTGCAGTTGCAGTGATTGGTCTGTTTATTTTCATTCTGTCTTAAGAAACTCACACCACCATACAAGCATGTGGTGTGGATGTGCAATATCTCTAGCTGGTAATTGGGTTCCATGTTTATGTATGAGGTCTATGCTAGTGTGTAACCATGGCAGCATGAAAAGCCTAGACATGTCCAACAATCCCAGAGAGGATGTGTGTTTGTCAGTGTGTGTGCACTGGTGTTGACTTGTTCCAGAGCCCTTTACCAGTACAAAAGTACAGCAGTACTAAGATGCCAAAGTAGAAAAAGCCAATTTGGGGCTATGCATGAACGTGTTGAAGTGCTGGGGTTCATATTTGCATTTTTACTGTATGTGAGCGTTTTGGTGACAGGACCAGATTTAACGTTTCTCATTTTGTTTCTCAAATCCTAAATACTTCTTCAACTCAAATGGATTTCAGAATCCAGAAAAAGCCGTGATGCACACGACAGCTCCTGTAGGTAGGAGGCGCTGTGGCTTAGTTGGTTAAAGCGCCTGTCTAGTAAACAGGAGATCCTGGGTTCAAATCCCAGCAGTGCCTTTTCACATGTACTATGCTTGCATCAAAAAGCATATAAAACAACATGTTTCTTCTATAATGAGCACAGCCCCTCTGTAGTGGGGATCATCTGCCTATGTGTTTCTGACATTTTTGGACATTGACGGTATTTGCAATTAAATAATAGTGGTGTTTAATACCGCGATTAATAGTGAAAACAAGTAATCGTGACATCCCTACTTCTGCCACTTCCACATGATGGTTTGACGAAGTTTAACATTTGCTCAGCAGTGCTTTCAAGTGATTGTCTTTCTGTTGCTGAATGCATCAGATACTTGATTTAGACATGCCAAAATAGATGGTATTCCTGTCAATGTAGTTCTGGTAAGTGGCAGAGTGTTGGATTTTGATAAGAAAACCTAGCTGATAGGAGGCGCTGTGGCTTAGTTGGTTAAAGCGCCTGTCTAGTAAACAGGAGATCCTGGGTTCGAATCCCAGCAGTGCCTTTTCTAAAGGCTGCACTATGCTTGTATCTGAACTGTAAGAATGTTGTTGCATTGTAATTACTGCAACAACTCTCAAGGCTCTTCCATAGGGGCGTTTCCACTGCACAGACTGCGGGGTAGTTTTACGTGGGCCGTGGCAGTTGATGCGTGTCTCCACTGCACGAGCCACTGCACAAACTGTTGCATGTTTCCTCAAAAGTATGCTGCTCTGCAGTGGAGACACAGGCAGCCAAGAGTTCCTGTAAAGTTCCTTCTCTACCCCCCTAGAAGAATTTAGAAGGTGTGATTCCATAAGGCCTTGCATTAGACTGATATTAAAAGTTGACTGGGAATCTGAAAATATGATGGTATACCCATACGTGTGCAGGTGTGTGATCTATGTCTCCAGGAGGCGCTGTGGCTTAGTTGGTTAAAGCGCCTGTCTAGTAAACAGGAGATCCTGGGTTCGAATCCCAGCAGTGCCTTTTCTAAGGGCCAGTACAAGTGTAGTACTGTCATTGTTTAATGCCCCTTTTCCACTACACAGTTACAGCTCAGCTCGACTTGCTCGCTTTGGCTCAGTTTATGTCCTTTTCCATTACAAATGAGTACTTCATATCCTCCGTCAGCTCTCAACAAACTCGTTTGAATTATCATTATATCATTGTTAATACGTGGCGCTGTGGCTTAGTTGGTTAAAGCGCCTGTCTAGTAAACAGGAGATCCTGGGTTCGAATCCCAGCAGTGCCTTTTCTAAAGGCTGTGCTATGCTTGTATCTAAGGCAGGGCAACTATTCCACAAAGGGCCATGTGGCTGCAGGTTTTTGTTCCAACCAAGCAGCAGCACACCAGACTTGACTCATTTGATCAACTGATCTCAGTCTTCCGACAGCTGATTGGTCAAACTGTGTGCTCTTGTTAGGTTGGAACAAAAACCTGCAGCCACACCGGCCCTGTGTGGAATAGTTGCCCACCCCTGATCTAAGGCCTTGTCCACACGAAAACGGAGCATCACCCAAAACAATCTTTTCATTGTTCGTCTTGAAAAAATCTCTGTAAAGACGCCATTTCCAGAAATATCTGCGTACACACGGATCCACCGAAAACGACTGAAAACACTGTAGTAGATACTCCAGGCCTGTGTGAAGTGTGTGTGGCGCTGTGACGCTGCCACACATACACACCAAAAACAGAGAAAAGCTCCCCGCCACTGTATTTAAACTCCACACAGTGTAAGTTGATTAAATGTTGACTGGAAGTTGTGTTAGTGTAAATATGACGATCTGTGATGATTTAACGGGCGTGATTCAGCCGCAGTGCCCGAGGGAGCCGACACTAGTCGGCCATTGTTCTTACGTTATGTCCATAGACTGTATACATCTAGCAGTGTGACTTGGGTTACAGGTTAGAGTGGTGGGGGGTATGACATCATTGTTTCAGAAAATATCCATTTTCGGCATTCAGATGAAAACACCGCCTCGGCGTTTTCAGATTTTCCCACTCTGGGACCTGTTTCCAAAAAATACCCCCCCCCCCCCGAAACACTGTGTTTGTGTGAACGCACACCGAAATGACAAAATACTTATGCCGTTTCACTGAAACCCATCTTTGTCTGGACGGGGCCTAAATTAGATGATGTTACAGTGTAATTTCCACAACAACTCTTCAGGCAACAAGGCTCCAGAGAGTGTTAGTTTCTTCAACATGTTTTTATTGAAATTCTTGACCCTGGAAACTTTGGAAAAGATTTGTATGGTTGTGCCAAAAACACTGTGGACAAGTCAGTTCAGCTGTACAAACACCTTTATTATGGTAGTGGGTGTTTGTACCAGTTGTGCGTCAGGTGCAGGAACATTGTGGTGTGGCTTTAATAAGAGACAGTGATTGCTGCCCTTTGGGAAATTGAAATTTGGAACTGAGTGCACACGTCAAGAAGAAGAAAGAGATGTTTAATGCCTTGAGTCAGTGGCTCTTATCAGAGTGTGCTGTTGTAAAGCAGGGAGACTTTGTTCAGCTCATTTTTATTTATTTGACAGCTCACACAATGCTGTTCATTTTGGTTTGGAAATACTAACATTTACCACTTTACTTCATAGACACCATACAGGCAGTTGTTTTTTCATTTTACCGCTTTATCTCTAGTTGTTTATCATGTGGTGTTTTCACTGGCCTAAGAAGTGGTTGTATTACGTTAAAGTGGTTTTTAAAAGACCTGCCCCGTGTGAGGCTCGAACTCACGACCTTCAGATTATGAGACTGACGCGCTGCCTACTGCGCCAACGAGGCCTGCGCAGCTGAGCTCACATGTGGAGTTTAGACAGCAGACTCACTACAGAAGGGCGGTGGTGTAAGTGTGTGTGATTGGAGGAGGGAGAGTATCATGTTTCAGCTGACATGCACAAGGGTGGAGTTAAACACTAAGCATGTGCTCCAGCCTCTTGCAGTAGATAATACTGCAGTCGAATGCCTCTCTCTGTGCAGGATTAAAAAGACAGGTTCAGCCATTAAGAATTTGAAGCCATTACAACCCGAAATCTAAAGCAGCCTCTGTTTACAAAAGACAGACTGAACACAGCAGCTTTTACACAAAACGATGCCTTGGGAAACATTTGACAAGAAGCACTGCCCTATTTGTTTGGGCTGTAATTAGCATAGAGAGAATTTGCAGTAATTATGCTGTCTACACTCACAAGTGTTGTCTTCCTTTCTGCATCTTCTACTGCATTTTCCCTTCCCGGTTGTTGTTGCTTAATTGTAGCTGCTAGGGTTTCTCGCTTAGTCTGTTGTGTGGAGTTTATTTTAAACAGCACTGATTTGGTGTGGTGAAGTTTCAATGAAATTTAGGGCTGCTGTTCAAAACGTTTTTATTATAAACACACAGGATTTATCTTTGAGTACATATATGATATGTTGCTTTAATAGACGATGTAAACACAGCCTTAGAAAATGGCCTAGAGCGACTGCATTTTCAAAGGTGTTTAAAGAAAACAATGTTAAATCCCCCAGCCGTGTTAAATGAACACCGTGCTAATCAAATACTGCTCTCTGATTTCAGGTTATGGTAGATATTTTGATTGTGGGTGAGAACCAGTGCCTGGCGTCATTAAAATTGTCTCTTGTTTTACATACATTTTAAATGGTGCCTCATTATTCAGCTTTGAAAACAAGTAGAATTTAATGAATTTTTTGATAATAATTAGCAATTGTTCAGTGAAGGATTTCCATCTCTGTTATGCTTTTATGACACTCAAACTAGATTTCAGTCTATAGTGGCTGCCAAATCCAATCATGACCTGGTAGTCTGCCCAATCCTCTGTTTATTGTTTCTCACATAATACAGATCTAAGGTCAGACAAAGAAGTCACTTTCAAAAAAACCAAAGCTGTTTAACAAAACCTGAACATGTGACTCAATTTGGAGCTCACATGTGAACTACTAAATTGACCTTATGAACATGTGAATAAACAATTTGTTAAAATTTGGTATTTTCACTGGCACAACTCACCCCACGTGACATCTAGCATTCAGATTCTAGATTGCAGCACTCACTTTCTCGCTCACGCTCACCCCTCCCATCAGCAAAGTGACGGTGGCCTCCGAGGACACGGCGTCTTCCATGGCTGGGAAGGCTGGGAGTATTTCAGGAGCATCTAGCGATGAGGAGAAGGTCTAAACCATATTACGATATCTTATGATATCTTCTTTCCTTCTGCCTTCTTCTTCGTTGGTATGTTCATACGCGCGAAACTCGCAAAATGTGCTAGCTGGATTTTCCGTTCAGGCTGCTGTAACATGGCAGCGCAAGATGGCGACACTCTCAAAGCAAGACCTTTGCTATATGTGTATATAAAAGTATAAATATAAAGCTACGAAAACCAAACAAATTTTATTTTGTAGCGATTATACACTTATGTACACAAATATATTCATGGGTAGTATATTCAGGTTTTGCCAATAAACCTAGGCAATTATTACACAACTGGCCAAACTGTGGCCAAATTTAAATGTGACACTTCTCATCCACACGTGTCAAAGACCCTATTCAGACCTGGCATTGACATACGTCTTCAGTGATCCAATCACAAGTCGTCAGCTTTAAGTACATCTGTTCACACCTTGTGTTCCGACATGAGTCTCGATTGACCACTTGTGATTGGATCTCACTTCTGTCACTTTATATGCAAATAAACACATACGTGTTGTTGGAAGTGGTTGAATGAATGAATGCACTGCACACAGGTTTCAACAATCACTGAAAAGTTTCATCCGTTTTAAATAGTAAATGTTCAGTTCATCACGTAAGTGCAGTGGGACTAGATAGATTACGGCAGAGGACGTTTTATTGAGTCTTTCAATGTGGCACACTGCTAAAAGAACCCAGACCTCCTCTGAATTAAGATTGCTAGGAAATGTAGACTTCTGCCTGAAGCTCTGTCTAATTTGTAAAGCATTCGTTATAAAGTAATCCGATGAAATATATTGCACTTATGGAAACTGTTGGTTGCCAGTGTTTGTCCGTGCCATTCTTGTTAATATTAAATCTCAGGAAGGCTTTGAGTGAATTTCTTCAGATGACAAATAACATGATGTCAATTCTAACTTTCAAACTCTTTTCTCTGTGCTGCAGAGTCAGACACTTGACCTAGGTCTAGGTGGTCTGTTGCCATGTGACTCTTGTGATTAGAGCTCCAGCAGGCGCTGTGGCTTAGTTGGTTAAAGCGCCTGTCTAGTAAACAGGAGATCCTGGGTTCGAATCCCAGCAGTGCCTTTTCATTTCATTTGCACAGGTACTCCCGTTAGTGGTAATTTGCAAACAGCAGGGAAGCAACAGGAAAATCAAGGAACTGTCAAAAAGAAAAGTGGTGGAAACTATCTGTCTATTCACCGAGGCCTGCTCACTGAGGGATTAGTAAGAATTCTCTGATCATATGAATGTATAATATTTTGTATTTTTGATGGGATTTCTTTTGTAGAATAGCAGATTAACATAAAATTAACTAGCAGTCTTTAAAGTACTATAAATAGAACAACTATAGATCCATAGTGTCTGCAGCTGCCAGCGTGCACATCTGACAGGGAGTGTACTTCAGGCATATGCTAGTTGGCTACTTTTTGAAATCATTTTGCTACAGTCTTTTTACACAGTCTGACTGAAAGTGTCTCACGCAGCGAAAATAGCTAATACCACAAAAGCAAATACCTGCAAACAGTCTCTGAGAGCTAAGATTGTTTGTTTTTTTGAAGGTGTTTGGTGTGTCACAAGTTTTCTAATACTAATGGACAGTGTTATTTCCTTGAAGTATGTCACATATATCAGATATACAGTACCACAGTACTATATGTACATGAAGTCCTGTTACAAAACAGTTTACTTTCACTTTCTAAAATGTGGCGCTGTGGCTTAGTTGGTTAAAGCGCCTGTCTAGTAAACAGGAGATCCTGGGTTCGAATCCCAGCAGTGCCTTTTCTCCAGGATCAATCAGACAACAGCAGTCCTCTGCTGTATATAGGTGTAAACAACCCACCTCAGAATGTGGTATGTGATGTCTCACCTAGTAGCTCATGCAGTCCTGCAACTTTCCTCAATTGAGAAAACATGTTATATCACAATAATATATGAATAACGTAATGATTAATATGAAAATATGCAGGTTTTTAACTGGTGAGCTTATCTCCAGTATACATGCTTTGTTCATTCAGAACACATGGCCACTGCACTTATCTCTCTGTGTAATCGTGATCAGATGTCATGTTTTTCATTCTGCACATTCCTGGGCTGTGATAAGAGCTTTCACTGTCTCTGCTGCCACGATGTTGTGTGGGAGGATGTTGGGGACGTTTGTGCATGTTGTTGGTCAGAGTAAATCTTGTTTTGTTTTTTTTTTTTTGTTTAAATTTGAAGGAGCAAGGAAGGAAGGAAACAAATTTTGTTCTGGTCCTCACCTGAAATGTAAAAGACTGAACTCGATTGATGGTTACACTGTAATTTATTCATTACAATACAAAAAATACTAATGAAAAATATCAGATTTATAGATTAGTCCTCCTGTCTTTAATATGTATAAGTCTGCTCTCTTCACCTCCTAACGTTCAGAACTCTCTTGTCTTTGTCTTTCTGTAGGAGCTACAGTCTGAAGAAGGGACAGCTGGAGAGGGACTATGCACAGGTAAGACTCTCTTGTCCCATGCTTAGCTTCATGTTTACAGAAATGATTATGTTTTCAGTTAATATCTCAAAAGTGTTCGGTCCCTGAATAACTCCTCACACCAACCAGCTTCTAGCCATGTTGCAGTACAGCTTCCATTTGTTAAAATAGACTGCTGTACAAATGTACATGCTTTCATTGTGGAAGTTTAGAGATTATTCAGCATATAAAACTCAGATTTGAGGTCTCTAATTTGCTTTCATGGATGATGGTGAGTTGTCTTCCAGTGTTGGAGTGCAGAACACTGTAAAAACTCTTGATTTCCAATGGGGGTTATGATACAGTGTGTCTCAAGAGCATAAACCAGCCTTCGTGTGTCAGTCGGGAAATTCAGCCCAATAATTTGCTGCTGTGAAACTCTATTTTGAGGCTTTGTGACGGCCCATTGACATGTCGCTCGGTCTAGTAAACAGGAGATCCTGGGTTTGGATTCCAGCTGTGCCTTTTCAACAGTCACATTTTGTACTTGTTCTTGTGGATGACAATGAGCCTTAACCTCCTAATATTAATCTGGTCTGCTGTGCAAATGTAATGATTTGCAGTCTAAAATTAACTACAGAGGGACTTGAGGGATTTGTGTGATAGGTTTGTTACTTGATGAGGCCTGAGATTATACTTGTTGGTTGAAAACGTCTTCCAGCTGTAATTGTAAGATTGTTATGATGTTGTGGATCATATGTCTGCATCCTTACTTTTTGACTGACGTGCTGTTGTGCCTTAACCGGTCAGTGTATCTTTCGCATAAACAGGAGATCTGGGGTTCAGTGCAGCGCTCTTGTTCTTGAGGAAATTATGGTTGATTGGAAGGGAAGTGTGAGGTGCTAAACAAATGTCAGTGAGTTACTTTTCGAACTCTACTGAAGCCTGACCACAAGCTTCAGAGGTTGTACATTAATCACAGTTAAACTTAACAGTTCAGCACATTTGTCACAGATTGAACTTAAATTGCTTGAACTTGTTAAATTAATGGGTAAGGGTTTTTGTCTCAGGCAGTGAACCGTTGTCAGTCTCTGAGCGGCCAAACACATGAGAAATGGTTAAGAAACAAAATAAAATGTCCAAATGTTCATATGAAAGTCTTGAGTTGGTTCACTTCAACCCAAATTGCCACTTTACTTTTGAGAGCCAAGTTTTTTCCAGTGTGAGGCCTCAAAAAAAAATTGGCCAAGCATATTTGATAATTGGCAAACCCCTCAGGCAATTAGAGCACCATCTATTCAGATAACACGCCTTAATCCTTTTTAATATCCGTCACCCTTTTTAATGTCAGACAGTAATGTAGCCACTGTAAATGGGATAAATCACAAACTCAGCTTTATGGCATAGATACACTTTATTTTGTTAGGTACTTCAATTTCCAAGTAATCACTGTGTCTCCTCTGGTGACATTGTAAAAAAATGCTGCCAAACACTTTCACATCTCCACCATCTCCACCATTCACCATTTGTGCTGGTGTAACTGTATGTAGCATCTCCTCCATTTTGTTGATGAAAACGAGAGATGTGACTCAACAGACCAGTGAGGCTGATTATTTTATTAGTGTGACACAGTGTGAGGTAGTCACTCATTTTCTAATTGAATTTTTGGGGAAACACTGTTGTTAAAATATGAATGAAATAAGATTTCGAGGTCAGGCACATTCTGCAGCCAAATTTCTTTTCTTTTCTTTTTTTTTTTTTCAAATGAATTGAAACCCACACATGTTCTGCAGGCCACATTTGGATTCACTTTTTAAACCCCTTGTTATTTTCCTCTCTCTTTTTTTTTTCAATGCATTCTTCCTTGCTGTTTTCAGATTTATGAAATGCTGCACAGTAACCATGAATCTTCCAGATTAGAGACTGCAAAGAGTTTTTGCATGTAAATAAGCCCTGTATCCACTCTGCAACAGACTTTGTTGTCATTTTTCAGCGTACGCAGCTTCTCATTCTTGCCACTAGCAGTTCTACCCACCATGCGCCATGCAGCCCTAAATGATCTCAGTAGTCTGAGTAAACCTTTCTAGCCTGCAAGATTTGAGTCTCAGAACTTACACTTCCCAACTGGAAGGTCTTCAAACTGTGAAAAATATCTTTTTCTTACTGTGGACTTCAAGCCAGACAGAAGTTAAATTAATTTCAGTGATTCAGTCATTTTATTTAGTTTTTTTTTTTTTTTTATCAAACAGAAAATACCATTGAAATCGTTTGTTGTGATCTCATTTACATCTGTTTCTGGTCACCAAGGGAAGAGCTGCTTTAGCTTACTGCTTTAAAATGCTAGTCTAATTATATTTTAAGATGTTATAATATAAGGCAATGAACTCGAATTGCATTGAGACAAGATAATGCTCATGTTTATATTGATTAAACACAGGGTTTGATCTCTTTAAATAGAACACTGTTTTAAGCCAGAAGCCTGACAGTTGTGACATCAGTATTCAGACTTGAGGGAAGATATTTGCAAGCGTTTACATTTCTAAGCACAGTGGGAATGAGCGTGCTTCCTCACCACAATTTTTTTTTCACTCATAAGACAGACACTCTGTACTGTGCTGTAGATTTGTCGGGGCACACAAAACCAAAATACATTTCCCAGTAGAAGTCTGCGTCAGCATACTCGTCTTACGAGGTACCGTATTTGAGTGGTGTCTGAGTAAAAAACCAAGCAGGGCTTGTTGCCAACAATGTGAAAGACTGTCTGATTTCTATTATATTTTGATGCTGTTCAGCTTAAGCCCCCTTCACATGCACATCCACACACAGACAGACACACACACACATATCACTGAAATATGCTCTCAGCAGCAAAATCCTCCTGTAGGGTAATGAAAAACATTCTAATACACTATCCATCCAGCTCTTAACTACATATTAACATATTCACTCCATGCAGCGGTCCACACAAAAAGCTCTTATTTGTAGCCCTAATATCCATATGCACACATATACATGAGAGGGCAAGATGGAGAAGGAGAAAGGTGTGTGTGTGTGTGTCATTCTTCATTTGCATGTGGTTTGAATGATTAAGTGTGAATTTCCTGTGGTCACCCTCTCTGGTTTCAGACACTTATTATCGCTCCCTCTCCCTCTCTCTGTTTTGTTCTTTCTCTGTCTGTAACTATTCTCCCTCTGCACTGTCTTGTTCACCTTAGAAATAGAGGTTGCCTAGCAACAACCCCCCTACTCAGTAGGACAATGGGTTTCTTCCTAATTGTAGGTGTGGGCATGTATGTGTGTGTAATAATGTGAGGCAATGTTGGGGAACAGTAATCGATTTAATAGATAATTGATGATTGGGGAATAGATTTTCTCTGGGATCAAAGATAAGACCCCATTTTTGTGTCAACATTTAACTTAAATGTTTCAAAAACCCTCCAGGAGAGAGGGTAGTACTACAAGTATTATTTTCCCAACTGCAAAAACGTCCCTCAGTGTAATGGTCTGCACTTTGGTTTTACACTTAAATAATCATAAAAAATACAAAAAGAAAGTATACCTTGGTGTGTTGGGGTATTTATAGCCCCGGAGATGACTTCATTTTATTTTCCCAACAGTTATTTGAAAGATAGTCTCTTGGAGTAAAGTTTGGGGAAAACTGAGACAAAAAATGACTGTCGTCTTTGACCTTGACCTTGTCTTTTTCCTTGTCCTTGGCTTTGACCCCTGTTTCTGCTGTAATTTCCAGAGGGAGGGCAACTAGTTTAATGAGTCAGACTAATATGTAAACAAAGACAACACAAATATACTCCGTTTTTTTTCCAGAAAACAAATCACAGTCATGCAGTGTAACAGATATGTGAAAATGAAAAAAATACACTACCACTGACTTGTACTCCTGCTACAGCAAAACTAAAATGTTTGATGAATTCCATTCCCTTCAAACAGTTATTGTTCATAAATAAAACATAGCTGCTGGAAGGATATTGACACATTAAAAAGATATAAATGTACACATTGTGTTAGTATGTGGACTCTGTCTTGTGATTCTTGAATAGTCCCATAACATGGGATCTAATTATAGTTGGCCTTAATATTATCTCACAAGATTTGTTTGTTTATAAATTGTTCTTACACTGAACGACATTTTTGTGGCTCTCTTCCATAATTGTGGAAAAAATTGAAGACAACGATTTTTTTTGTTTGTTTTGAAAATATTGAAATTATATTGTACAGGAAGAAAAATCATTCATATTTTTTGTGTTGCACCTTCACCTTCTGATAAACAAGCAAATTTATTGCTCCCATTTCTGTTCTACCACAATAGCTCTATATGCTAGAGCATTTTGTCATGCACATCTGCCCTTGCCTCTTGTCTGTCTCTCCACTAGGCACTCAGGTGGTCGACTACTGGCGGTTACTCACAGAGACTCAGCCCACTCATTGGCCCCCTCCTGGCAATATAGACAGAAGCCCAACCAATCAGCTCGTCCAACACAGAGACTGACAGAGAGAAAGTGAGAGGAATAGGGAGGCCTCGAGTCTAAAGGGAAAGAGACAGACACGGGCATTTAACAAAGAGCTGGTGAAAAAGAGCAGAGCGGTGCCGTAGACAGGACAACAGAGCGAGAGAGAAACTGAAGATGCTGTCGTTTACCCTTTGTCCTTTCACTGTGCCAGACCAGACATCCCCTCTGTGAAGGAGCAGGCCTCAATTACCAGCCGTCAATCAAAAGCGCCATGCTTTTCTCTGTGTGCTGTGCTGTGCATGCGTGTGTGTTAGCATGTGAGTCTTGGCTATTTGTCCGGCGGTATTCCCCTCCCACAATCAACATTACTGGAATAGTTTTAGGCTGGGGTCACACTTCACTGTACTGCCCAAAAAGGCCAGCTTGCTGTGGCTGTCGCTTTTGTCCCTGCACACCCACAGTGCACTATTACATATAAATCAGCTATAAGATTATGGGTGCTTTACACGGCCTTTAAGTTAAGTTGTGAATTCATAGGTCTGCCCACAGTACATAATCTGCAAATGTGAGACACACTGAAATGTTCTTTGGGTGGGATTTGCTTCTTCATCTCCACTCTCTGTATTCCTCCTACCCTCTCCTCTTTCTATACGTGAACACGTAATGTACTACATAGTAGCATATACTTGTTATCTTGTTATTTGTGCATTTACCTCTAATCTATCCAATATTGAACTGATATTTGATGTACATTGATTCTGACAAGGTTAATAGATAGGAAATAAGTCTGAGGACCCAAGAGATAGCAATCAGGAAATTGGAGATTTCTCTCGTATCTCCTTGTTTTCTCTGTTTTCTGTTTTTCTCACAGATAAGCCACACCCACACTCATGCATGTATGCACACACATCACAATACCATTTTCACAACACGTAATTGCTGTCTGTTGCAATCCAAACACTGTCTTCCTCCTCAACCATCCACCCTCCTCTCACTTATCCCCTTACTTTACCGTAGCTTACTCTGCAGATGTGGATGACAAAGACAACCTAACCCAATACAGACACTCACAGGCACGCACACACGCACTCACACGCACACGGAGCAGAGAGCTTCGAAGTGCAGGCAGGAAGAGACGGGGGAAAATCAAGTATATTGATTCTGGAGGAAGTTGAGAAAGTAAGGGGTTGAGAAGACAAGACACTCAAAGGCAGGAGGAAATCAGAAAGAGACAGCAGCAAAAGTTGCAGAGCCAGAGACAGGAGAAAACAAGAGAGTCTAGGAGCGAGAGTAAACAGAAAGAGGTAGTATCAGGGTAACTTTTTATGCAGAGAACAGTGACGAACAAATGGAAGGGATTTTGAAGGGATGAACGACTCATAGAAAATGACTGACAGTCAGTCATATATTGTGATTTTAACGAAGTCCTCAGCTCTCATTATTTATTAATTAGACATTTATTCCCTCTATATTCAGTACCTCATATAGAACCTCTCCATTACAACTGCGAAGAAGTTGAAGATGAAGTGAGAAATTTGTAGGACAATTTGTGGCTGTGGACAATGAGTCTTAACAGCAGCCATACAAATGTACTCACACAAACCATTTTACAGTAATGAAATAATTACAGGCTATGAGCTTACCAACTGACATACTTAACTTACTGTGCTTAAACACGATATTCAACCACTTTCTGTCTCTTTCTTTTGCTTTTTCTGTCCCTCCTCTCTCTCTCTCTCTCTCTCTCTGTCTCTCTCTCTCACTCTCTCACACACACACCCACACACACCCACACACACACACACACAAGCATGCGTGCAACGGTCTCCTCAGGATATCCTGCTGTCTGGGTGCCCTGTTTGCCACTCTGATCACAAAAACAGGAGGTACGAGAGTGTGCGTGCCTATGTTCTCCATATGTGCGTATTGCAAGAAGCAGTTCCACCTTACTCAGACCACATAGGAAGGGCAGAGGGGTTGCTATAGCAACATGCTGTTCAGGTGGTTGTCAGGTGATGGCAGCAGAGAAAGAGGGATGGAGGGATGAGATGTCCTGCAGAATATAAGGAGAAGGGAGGTGGTGGAAAGAAGACATATAGCCAGAGCAAAAGAACAAAAGTGTAAGAGGAGAGAGGGAAATGGAGAGAAAAAAATGGAGAAGATAGAAAAAGAAGCAGAGATGGAGTGAAAATGGAATGAGGGGAATTTAGAGCAAGGCGGTGAGGGGAAAATGAAAAAGCATCAGACACCCTCCCATGTCTGCCAACAGCACTTCAGTGAAACTATCACAAATCAGTCACTCGGTGTGCTTCTCACCACTCAGTCATTGCCAAGTTTAACTGCCATTGCTTTTGTGCGGATAGCAGGCCTGTCACCATAGACTCATCTCAAGAGCCTTTAAGTTGTGTCCTGGCTATAAAAGAGGGCTTGATGCCTGAAATGCCGGTACTTATTGGCCACTGTAATTATTCTTTCTGTCCATCCTGGCTTTGAGGTAACCTCTCCCTAATACAATTGTCATGGAAGAAATGGGGGTCAACTGACAGTAGAACTTACTGGAGATTAATAGGACCACTATGTATCCGCCGGGATATACAGTGACAAACTATGCAAATGTTCCATGATTGTAATTGCATTGGGTTATGGAGTCCATGACAACCACAGCCTCTTGGCCACCAACACAAATGCTGTATGTGATCAAACTAAAATTACCAGAACATTCAAACCATAGTTCCTGAGAGGCATAATCATCAACGAGGACAACATCATCAAAACTCTCTGTTCATCTGAGATAATGTTAAGAGCTCTCTCTCACACATATGGGTGCCCTGTTGTTGCTGTATGCAACACATACATATAACCATCCTTGCCTCTCTGCGTAACTGGGTATGCAGTGAGTGCTGCATGCATGTACGAGGATTTGAGTCACTGGCCAATCACAATATAATCAAATCTCAGCAACCTGACCCTAGTGGGAGAGGGCCGCTACTTGTTTGACATCATGTGACGCAGTCAACCTGTACTGGCCAGTTATTTATTAGTCGCCAGGTACTTAATGAAAGTATTTGAAGTGGGGAGCCATATATTAGGTATTTGTCTAAAGGTGCTGTTCCACTGCAGGAACTCTGGGGTAATTTGGGCTAAACGAGTCCCTGCCTCAGGGTAGGTCCCCGAACGGCCCACGAAAAACTACTGGGTGGGGCTTGAGGTTTACTCAGCGCCAATTGGATATACACAAAGTGGGATGTGACATCATCAGAAAGTGCAAAAATAAGCGGCATTTTTAAAAGCCAGCATTAGTAGAAAGCATCTACACTGCCGAAAAAACAAGAGCAGTGAAGTAAAAGCTGCACAATGATTGTGCGACAGTCGAAACTGTTGCACATATGAAATTGCCTCAATAATACATCGCCTCAGGGGTCCGGTGGGCCCTGTATGGGTCCTACTCTGCAGTGGAGACACAGCGGCCTAGAGGAGAATGTTCCTATAAAGTTCCTGCCTCTTAAATTTTACCAGGAACTTCCTCAGTGGAAACATGGCTGAAGACAGCCTTTGCCAGATGTTGGTGGTAGCATTACCTGTGCTGCAGCAGGTGTTATATCTCTGGAATCTGAGAAACAGTGTGGAACCTTAGAAGAAATTTAAATCAGTGGGGAGCATTGTGGTCTAGCTGTCAAATCAGTCGTCCTGTCAGCTTGCCTGCTGACTGTCAGTGGCTGTCTCAGCTGTCAGTCACTGTCCTCGCATAACCCCCACCCTCCCACCACACACACACAAGCAAACACAGAGAGAGTCTCTTTTTTAACAAATGCACACACACAGTTACTCAGTCTTTACCAAAACCATCCACGCCCACTCTGCCATTCCCTAGAGAGAGTGTGTATGTGTATTCATGCGTGAGCTAGTGCGTGTGTGAATTTACTTCATCTCTTACTTTTCTGGCACTTGCATGTCTCACTGTAGGTTAACATACCCTAGATAAGGCTGAGACTTGCTCACCACTTCCTGAAGTAATCTAAACAATTAGTTAGAAAAGGGTCTACCACTTCTTTCTTGTGAAGCTGTTTTTTAACCTCAGAGATCTGTCTGTTCGTTGGTCATGACATTTAAGTATAATTAATAATAATAATGAGGCAAAGATAATGTAAAGGTGCTTAACAAAGACATAAATGAATGCAGAGAAAGACAGATAAAATGAACTTTAATGAACTTGGACTTCTTTGTTGCTTTATGTACATAATTGCAAAGTGGTCCTACCTTTTACACTTAATTTACCACAAAATGTGTTATTTCTCCCAGAGAGGAACGCTGAGAACATAATGGGGTATAGCCTGTTTTTTTAAGGGAGAAGGCTCTCTTTGCTTCTATAGGATTTAATTGGTGGGTGCCAGTGGTCATGCGGCCTGGACCCCCAGGACAAAGTATTGTGTGCTAGCTGGAGGGAAAACATTTCAGGTCCAAGGAACACAAGAAAAAACGCCAGCTGTTAAAGGTAAAATGGGAAAGATGAGATAGAGATTGGTGATTCAATTAATGAGAGAGAGAGAAGCAGCTTGATGTGAGACAGAGACTGGCTAGAGGATGAAGATATGTGTAAATTAATGTTTGGGTTGTGGGGATGACGGAAGTGAAAGTGAGTGTAACATCTGCAAAATCACCCTGTGAAAAACCTGATGTCAGAAATAGAAATTGAAATATGCAGAGAAAGAGAGATGTAAATGGGGAATGGACGGCTGGGAAGCAGAGGAGGCCATCTGATTAACATGTAGATCTGCTGTATATGAAAGTGGCAGGGTGTACCTGATTGGGCTGTTGTAGTTGGTGTTCTGGTTTGTTTAATTAATGAGGATTTGCTTACACACATCCAGATACACAGGCACACAAGGGCAGAGTGTCTGTGAGTTGTCGCTACTGACACAGTGACCCAGTCCAAAAGATGTAGGTTACCCTTTCTTGCAGGGCCCTCGGGTTTCTGCTTGTACATGCTGGAGCTGACTGGGGGATTCACTCTTACTGACAGAGAGCTGATCCTTTTTATTGTGCTAGTGCAAAAGTCGCGATCTTGGCTCTGTGCTTGAAATAGTAATGTAATATAACCATACCAAACAAAACACAGAGAGTGTAGTCTGAATCAACTGTTGTAGAGCTGTTCACACACAGCAGTAACATGGGACACTGTGCAACTTGACTTAAGTGCATCTTCTTACCACCCACTGGAAGTGAACTGTAACATGTGCAGCATGTAAAAGCCTACTGATTGTCAACAGTCACTATTTCCTGCCTCAGTTTTATGGGCTTTTCCTTAATCTTAGCCCTCTAAAACAGCTCCACTAGTTTTATCGAAGTGAAGTTACATTTTGAAGGACTTGGAGCAGTGATTCTTAAAATCTCTGAATGTACTCTTCTAAGTGAAATATTTAATATCACAGCAATGCCTATCCATCTTTCAGTTAGTTCTTTGGTCAGTAAAGTTAGACGCTATTCTTTATCCCTTTGGTTTTGATCATCAGTCAAGAGACCATTTCATTTGATGGAGCTTCACACCGTCCCACTCTTGTATCTTATTTTCTTTCATAACATTATCAGTAATGAATAAATCTATTCCAGTCAAGTAGAATATTTGAATGTGTTGTATACCCTGTGAACTGTGAACAGTAGATATCATTTTCTCTCATCTCAGGGAGTCTGTGTTAGGACAGACTATAAACAAGTTGAATCAGAATCAATTTTGCAATCTATTGCCTCATAAACTGTAATTTTCAGGTTTTTCGTCGTGAAAGGAGGACTCATATTTTCTGAAAGCATCATGGATTCACTGTTCAGATACTTAAACCTTAATTGTCACTGCTTGATTTTTATTCTTGTGCTTTCAGGCTCTGCAGAAGTTAGCAAGTCAGTACTTAAAGAGAGACTGGCCTGGAATCAACCCCGATGACCAGAGAACAGACTACAGGTAAGTTTGTGTGTGTCCATATTGCCGTCAAATGAAGGATGTGCTCATGACCTCTGAGTTCCTGGCCGACCCCGCCTCATCATTTGGTTAGTTATTACGAAAACCAGAAATAGGGAAATTAACTCACCTCATTGAAATATTCTGCCACTCTGCAGGAAAAGTCAGTTGCTAATGGGGCAGTGAGTTACAACAGCAACTGAGCAGCATAGTTGTGCTTTTCTCTCCAACTAGGAATGTGTATGCAGTGTGGAGGTCCTACTTAGAAGGTACAGTGCAGGTGAGCCAGTCCAGACTCAACGTGTGCGACAACTACAAGAGTCAAGTATCAGATCCTGCTAAGACTGTCAGACTCTACAAGGAACAGCAACTCAAAAAGGTGAGTGAATGTGCAGACAGTGGGAGTTGGCCATCGTTTCCTGAAGTAATCTTTATCGGCGTCTACAGCATCGACTCCATGCTCCCACACTCTCTTTTTAACAACTTGCGTGCCTTCCAATTTCCCTTCACAGACCATAGATCAGTTGAGTGGCATTCAGGCAGAGCTGCAGGAGTCGGTAAAGGAGCTGGCCAAAGCCAAGAAAAAATACTACGACTGCGAGCAGGTTGCCCACGCTATACGAGAGAAGGCCGACATAGAAGCCAAGTAAGTTCACCACGGGGCTGTGCCCATGTGTGTGTTGGTAGAGATGTGTGTAGAAATGAATATGCTTTGACTAAATAAATGGCGTCCTTTGTAAGGAAAAAAAATACCACCAACAAAACAAAGCTGGTAACCTCAATGAGAGGATGGGTCTGACTTAGGTTACTTTTTGGGGACAAATTTCAGACTGACAACTGGTTCATTTGGGACAACTCTTTCATTTAGGCACAAAAACTGTGTTGTCAGTTGGGAAAAAAGCTGATTTTCTTAAGTTCAGTGGTTAGGAGTAAATCTCTGGGAAATTAATGCAAGGCTATGTAATTTCCCCAAAAGTGACAAACTGTGTATGTTTATGTGTGTGAAAGTTTGAGAGAGAGAGAAAGGGAGACATCATCATTAAGACTCAGTTAGAGTTAGTGGGGAAACACCACAAGTCCAAAACTGGACAGTCTCCCTTTGGTTAATTTTTGGTGTTGCAGATTGGTGGTGTGAATGCAACCAATAAAATAAACCACAATCATGTTTGTGGATGTTTAAAGTTAATTTCTCTCAGCTTTTTTCCTTTGTCAGATGGATATTAGCTCTAACAGATAGAAACGGTTCTCAGTGATTTTCAGATTTCAGATTAGATTAAAATATGTTAGTGACACTGATTGGTTTTACTTTTGAAAATACTGCAGGCTGAAAAGGCTTTCAAATAAACTGTGTTTCTACTTCAAGAATTCAACGTTTTTGGAGCTTCCCAGTGTCGCAGTTTGCAGTAAAGTTTGATCCATTGTTGATGAGTGTTGTTTTCCACCCAGCCCAAGGTAGCACTGGCTTTGATGACATTTTCACTTCATTGCATCGAATGGCCAGTCAGCTCTGTTCTGCTCTCGATCACTCAGTAGAAAGTCAAAGCACAGGAATTACTTCATTGCCTCTGTGCTATTAAGCGCGTGTGTGTGGTTGTGTGTGTATTTCAGTAGAAAAAAATAGCTATTAGCCATTGAGGGAACACACACAAAGAAAATGGTGTGATGTAGAAACGCTACGCACTGAACATATCACAGAGAAATATATAACAAATGCATAATTATGCCAAGTGACAGGCATAATTACACAGGTAATACTGTAGAATTAGCATGGCCTGTTTTCATCCATACAAACACAGTAGAGAAGAAAAGCAGACCAAATGCGAACACACACACACACACACACGCTCACACATGCACACAAGCTTACTCTGTCATTTTACAAGGCAGGTCTTTCTGATGCCACCATCAATATAAATAATTCATGATGGCTGGATCATGTAGAGATTTATTGGTGTCAAGTTGCAGCCTGTTCAGGGTCAATTTATGACGACTGCACTGAATCAGAGGTGAGAGATCAGAGTTATTATGTTGGAGAAATGCCTCTGTCCTTTTCTGCTATATACCTTATATACCTCATGGTTAATATGTGATTTAATCATCCATCCATATATATATATAGTTGAGATATTGTTGATATATATGCGAAACCTGTCAAACCTGTGCTGCTGCAGTTAAAACTCAGACTTCGTTTTGCATAATCTACCAAGTGAGAGATCAAAGGTCCACACTGCAATTGTTTGTAATGGGAGGCAATGCTGCCCCAACATTTGATCACACACTACAAATATAATAGTAAGCTGTGCAAAGTGACATCAATTTAAGTACATGCTTAACAGTCCCGTGAAAAACAATGAAAACCGGACATATTCATGAATTCATAAACCCCTTCCCCCGGACGCCCCGGACAGGACGTGAAAAGTGGACATGTCCTGGCAAAAGAGGATGTTTGGTCACCCAAGTTTACTGTTAACATTTTTGCATACTGTTTTTTTTTTTTTTTCAGGTCTAAACTGGGTCTTTTTCAGTCAAGAATTAGTTTACAGAAAGCAAGTGTAAAGGTAAGAGTCTTATTTACAAAGACACAAACACAGAATCACCGCCCCCTCTAAAGACAGCGCTCCCAAGGAGAGTGTTTTGACCAAAACAATGATTCTTGTCACTTTGTTAAGAACCTAAAAAGGGATTCATATACTCCACTTGAAGCTTATAGTTCCAGTCTCTTTCTGTAATGCTGCATTATAATGTTTTTCTGTCTCTCTTTACTTCTAGTTGAAAGCCAAGAGAAGTGATTGTAACTCCAAGGCAACACAAGCTAGGAATGACTACTTGCTAACGCTAGCTGCTGCCAACGCTCACCATGACCGCTACTACCACACAGATCTACTGCACTGCATACAGGTAAATACAGAGAGAGAACTGAACTGATTTATGTAGGAGAGAATCCACAAGTCTTCTCCATGACTGTGTATTTGTATAAAATAGTATCCGGCCAGCAGGAGACTACTTTGTTGTTCTGTAACCACATTTCCCTTCACTACAACCAGAGCTGATTTAAGAATCTCAAGCACTGATAATACCCTGAGGGATTCTCCAGGAGCGAGGAAGCATTTTCTGCTTCCAAATTTTAAAGTGAAGAGCTACTTTGAATCAAAGCTCAATTTAGGGTAAAATGTCCTCCTTTTATCAGTGCACAAAGTCACTCTCCCTTTCAGTATTGGTGAACTAGTTGGACAGGGAAAGCACACATGAAAAAGTGATGATTTCACAGTCTCGAGTCTTCAAAGAGAGTACTCTGGATTTATGATTTGAAAGGGGCTTATGAGAAGAAAAAATCCTACAAAATGAGCCATCCTGATGTCTGCTCTTACCAAATCAACAGTAGGCATGAAATTATAATTTTCACATTGTTGAATGAACTGCACCATTGCCAGAGGGAAGCTTATCATGAAGCTTTGAGGTGGCATAAACACTGTTTTGTTGATAGAGTACAAAAAGGTCATCAAAGGATAGATGCAAATAACTTTGCAGCATCAGTGATGTTTTCATTTTCTGTGTGCATTGAGTATGCGGGCCATGTAATCAGATGAGACGCCTTCATATGACATGCTTCTGGGCATCACAGTGAACTTAAATGTGCTTGTTTTGTGTTGATGTGGTTGTGGCTCATAGTATAAAGTTGAGACAGTAGCAAATTCAGTGTCACCCCACATATTTTGTTTCCATCTGTGTTTGCAAAGCTGCTGTTTGTTTGTGCAAACACCGTCTTCCATCTGGCACAACATGACCTTTCTAGCATGTAGAGAGAGAATAAGAGGAATAAGAATTTAAGAAATTAAACTAAATCAGTGTAAATACATCCAGGTCTGAACATCATTTATGCTCACTAACACAGGTGGCCCACAAAAAACCTATGATGGAATATGGATTAACGGCTTTATCTGAGAATAATCTAATCATTAGCATGCATGCAAACACCCAGGCAGACAGACACACACACACATACTCACATGGACACATACACACAGACATCATATATTTCAACAGTGAAGTAAGTTGCATATATTCCCTGTCTCCATTTTTCTATCTCCCCTATTCCCACCATCTCATATACTCTGCCTCAGGCATGTATGAGCATCTATACTATGAGGCCATTCTGAATAATAGATCCTTAGCTCCTTGTGACAGAAGGACAGGACTGCAGGGAAACATGCACATACACAAATATGTACACGCAAACTCACAAACAGAATGAGGGGACATTGCTGGAGGGAGGCAATCTGCTCATCCTCTCGTTCCTCTCTGCAGTTTGGGAGTTTGCAGTGTTTACAGGTCTTCACCTGAAAGTCAGTGATAACAGCACGCCTTACAGAGAGAGCAAAGTCTGCGTCACGGGAAAGTCTGTGCTCTTTTCAAAGGTTTGAGATGTCTCTCTGTCTCTGAGGTACATCCAGAAACACAGCCCAGACACCAGCAACAGTGGCAGGCATTGATCATAGTTGAAAGCAAAGAAAGGTTTAGTAAAAAGAGCATAGTTCTGGCAGTACTATCACATTTGCTGTGCAGTGTTACAGCTTATTTTTGAGCACGATTATCAGTTAAGACCAATGACGGTCAGAAGAACGGGGTTCTGGGAATGATGAACGAGGAGACTTTAAAGTGATAGCTTTGTTTACATCAGGGGTCCACTTTATAAATAGTGACTGTGCTGAGGACTCTACAAGGATGCAGCAATAACATGCATCTTATACTGAAAGGTTCTGTCCTTGTCAATGCGACAGTAGCAGTTAAAGGGCAGAGGAAGAACAGACTGCTCCACGTCTCCCTCTGCTGTTGGCAGCCACTGCTGTTATTACTGTCCATCTTAAAAGTGCCCTGCTAGACTCTTTCTCACACACACACACACACACAATTGCTTTTACACTTCCACCTCTGCTGCACAATTAGGATGTCTGTCCTGTACTTATGATGCAGTCATTCAATCCAAAAACACACACATACAAATACACATACACACACTGACCACGAAATGGGGATGGGGCTTTTTCTGGAAGCTGACTCACTTCTTTTCAACGCTACCGTAAATGGATGAAAAGAGGAGGGGAGGAAGGGAAGAAAGGGGAAGGAGGAAATGAGCAGAATGATGGGGGAACATTTAGAGAGAAGTCAGCCAACAACCCACCCTTAATGACATAATTTCCCTGTCAATATCCCATTGTTTAATAAGTCTGCATTTTGCATGTGCAGTTTTGCGAAGCTGCATCTGTGGGAGTATATTTAAAAACATGTTTGTGTATGTAAGAGAAACAGTCAGTGTTTGTTTAGATGTGTAGATGTTTGGGGAAGGTTGCATTGTTGCCTAAAACATCCCCTGACCGGCATAGAGTGTGTCCAGTTTCTCTGAGAGTGTGAGCTCTCATGAAGTCCTCTGGCCAGAGGAGTGTATGTGTGTTTGAGTATTGAGAGTTTGGGTGTGTGTGTTAGTCTGCGGTCTCTGTGTTTTGTTGAATTGGAATCTGAACCCCTTCACCTTCCCCTGCAGCTGTGAGAACACAATCCAAAGAACACTTCTTACCAACACACACACACGCGCGCTTCTCTCATACACTCATTTTTCAGTCTGTCTCGCTTTCTTGCTCTCACCCACTTCTGCCTTTTATACCATTTCAAATACTAACTCTCCTCTTCCTCCTCCTCCTCCTCCTCCTCTCCATTAGCCTCTCTTTCTCTCTGTCTCGTTCCTCTCTGTCTGATCTGTCTGTTTGGCAGTGTGGCCTACAGCTTGGCAGCACTACCGCAGCTCCACTGTAGAAAGGCTGCTCATTTGGACTCCATACTTCATTAAAATGTCCTCATATCGGTGCATCAGAACATTAATGATAAGAACTGTCAAATGAAAACATCTGCTTGGTTTCTGTCTTTCCTTTGACTTTGTGCCAACTCACTTTTGCCGCTAATTGTTTGTCTCACTCCATCTCTTCTCTATTTCCATTTCTTTTCTTTCTCGGTTTAATTTAATTCATGAAAAAAATCTGTGTGAGAAAAGTATGTTTAAATATGATGTCACAAAACTCTACTGAGTAATAAGAACAATAACAGGATAAAGGAAACATAGTAAAGCTCTGAATCAGAAGACTGTGTGATGACTGTTCCCTCCTCCGAACATAGATTTATGTCTTTGTAAACTTTGAATTTGAATAACCATTCGCTCGTCTCATACCTTGAGGAGAAATACTGTTGAAACTACCTCTCTCTTGTTTAGATCCTGCTTTATGTAAACAAGCTACTGCCCCTTTATAACCTACAAAGCATAGAAGGTGAAGTGTTACTCCGGGCTCAAACATAACAGGAACGGGAAGGACACAAGCATTGTTACGGTCAGGGTCCTGGTTGTAGGATAGATGAGGTTAAATGATTGCTGGATGTTTGATGATGAGAAATAAAGCCCTGCTGTCTGCAGTGGTGTGAAAATTCAATGGCCCATCACATCGTACTGACTGTGGAATAAAAATGAGTGTTTGCTAAAGCATTTGTAGTAACTGGCTTTGTTCAGCTCCTCTTTGACCTCCTTTCTCTCCAATGTCTTTTCTTTCTTGGTGTCTCCTCCTGATTCCCGTGCACTCTCTATTTCATTATGACAGATTACATTGAATTAATCCTTTCTTCACGGTAACCTCTGGCCCCCTCTCTCTCTCTCTTTCTGTCTCTGTCTCTCTCTCTCTCTCGCTTTCTCTCTGTCCTCCAGGCCTTGGATGGCAGGATCTATGAGCATGTGAAAGACTACCTGGTGGCGCTGTGTCGCACTGAGCTAGAGGCCTCCCAAGCTACACACAACACCTTCCAGTTCCTGTTGGACAAATCCACCAGGGTGAGTCAGTTGTGGTGAGAGACTGTGCTCATCTATAACTTGTAGAGTTTTTTTGTCTCAAAAGCAGATACTATGGCAATATCCATCAATCTTTTTTAACATAACCTGATAAAAATGCTTATTTTGTAAAAACACTGTGTATATCTTCGCTGGACATTTTGTTTGTGATTGCAATGCACATCATTTCTGCATGGCTGTTTCTTGTTTTTGTTGTGTGTCTTCATAAAAACTTGCTCCAAAAAAAAAAAAAAAACTGAAACACAAAGGCAAAATGATGCATTTGCAACCAAAAATTACACACTGTCTGATTTTCATCAATGGTATGTGTGTGTGCAGGCAAGATAGCAGAATTCTCTATATACCACCACTTCCTCTGTGATATTCAAAGCATCAAACCCAAAATCTTTTATGAATATGAAGCACTTACCCACTGTCGGTATGAAACGTGGGTGTAAAGAGGCTGTGCTCAGTGTGGATCCACTGAAGTTATGTGGTTTTCCAATATTGACAAATTTTCACAGCAGGACAGCCGCATGCAAAGGCGCCAGATTCACTTCTCTCCTCCTCTTCCTCTCTTTTCCGCAGATAATACAAGAGTTCAACCAGCAGTTGTTCATGCAGGAGAATCCAGTGTTTCACAAAGCACATGACTTCCAGTTCCAGCCTAGTGAATGTGACACGGTGAGATACACAGAGCTGCACACACATCCACTACACTCATATACATACACAAGCAGCACTGAACTATTGAGCTTTGAGTAGCTTGATCTTGAAGTTGCATTGTTTGTATATGAACCTGTTCACACACAGCAGGACAGTCAGTGTATTGCTGCTGTGCTGTTTCTGCCAAACACACTCACAGACACAGACACACTGGCTCCAGTTGTGAGATGATCTCAGTCACTGAAACAGAATTTATGTACCTTCATCATCATCATCTGTAGAGAATGCCATTAATACATCTGGGACTCAGAGGCTTGAAATCAAAGAGGCAAAGCTCTGATCGTTCTTATTCTCTAGGGAGAAGCTTTGCTCTTTTGTCTTGAGCCTTTGGAGAATTTATTCTACATTAACAATTCAGGACGGCGTTGTCCACTTAACTAGTCTGTCTACTGATCGCACGAAAGCAGCATCAATGTACTCTGTGTTCTAATTCTTGTCATTTTAATACCAAATGTTGTGTGTACATTGGGAGCTTCTCTTTCTAGTTCCAGATTTTGTTTTAGCGTGTCGACATCTTTTCAAATCAAGTTGTTGCTGAATGTAAAAAAATGTTTCAAATTGTAGTGAATTGATCAAAGTCAGTTTGATCAGAATGGAGCCGTGGGAATCATGCTGTTGCATTCCTCCGAAGACTTGTTAAGTATTGCTGGCTAAACAAGAGACGTCTCCCAGTGGACACTGGTCCTAATTCCACTTTACAGTAGCTCTCCTTTTCTCCTGTGTCTGAGTCATTTTGTGCTCTCCTTGTTTCTCAGCTTCAATCTCTTTCGCTCTCTCAATGTGCCAATTTCTCTTTCCTTCTCCGATCTTTTTTTCTGGGATTCTAATATTCTCTGTGTAACAATGTGCAGTTCCTTCTTTGTGTCTTCCTGATCCTGTTCAACCTTTGCTAACACTTTTCCCTGAACTTTTTTCCATTAACCCTTCCTTGTATTTGTGTGTCTGTGTGCTTGCGCTGCTGCTGTCGGGCGCGTGGGTGTGCGGGGTGCTTGGTGCCTGGGTGTACGTGTGTGTGCCAGACTCTGAGCTCGGTGCAGCAGTTGGTGGACATTGAGCCGTCGCCCGTCAGTGCCATGAGAATGACCCTGGCACAGGTAGCCTTAACTGTTGTTGGCATCCCCATCTTCATTCCTGACACAAACCGTGGATCATCTTTACCATTCATATCCTAATACAGCTACCTCTGCTGGTGTTACTGATACTTAAGGAAGTATTTAATTACCGAAAAGCTTTGCTAGATCGGTTGATAATGCATTTCAACCCTAAGAAGTAAGGAAGTGATAAACAACTTTGCATGACACTGGTAATACATAAATCACTATGTCTACATGCACACTGAATTTGCACATGCTCTCTGCCCAACTAAACTGTCCATGTATAAAGTGCTAAGGCAGGCAGTGTTTTCTTACCTGACTTAACCCTGTCTTACTGCAGGCAGTCAGACAGACAGTTAGTCAACTTGAATAACCTTCACATCCCAATGATCTTTTCTGGGAAGCAGCATGGACCCATCCCTGTTCCTAAACAGAACATGGAGTAGCCATTACAGCATGTCTAGCCAGTTTCAACAAAAACACACAGGGGACTATGAGCATGAGCATGTAAAATGTTTGTGCACAAAATCGCCAAGAGAAAAGAGATTCACTGTGAGGCAAACCAGGGTTACTTTTTTGGGCAAACATGTCATCTTATTAATAACTGTTAACACCTTACTGTGCTCTATAAACTATTTCTTTTTTCCATGTTTTTGGCTGTGAGAGATGTGTGATTCATCTTGGCATATTATGAACAGGAACATAACTGCAGAAAAGATGTGTGTAAACTTTCTCTCAGAATAGAGTGAAAGTTTTTCTGAGGAAGATGAATGATCATAGTCCCATTGTCTGTTTGTCACAGTAAGATGACCATCACTGTTGCATGCTGCAGCACAACCGCCCAGGTGTGGCTACAGCCACACTTGTGACATCATAAACATTGCTGGCGTAAAAAAAAAAAATCAGAATAAACATGATAGGTGTGTGTTTTGTTGTGTGGCTTTCCATTAATGCAACAACAGAGCAGTCAAGACTAGAGTAAACAAACCCAGTCATTTTGTTTCTCATAGAGTATCTTATATAAACTCATAACTCTGACCTTTCCAACCTACCCTATCTTATATACTTATCATTACCCTAGAGTCTGAAAATGGATACACTGTGAGAAGAGTAAGTCAGCATTATTAGTTTAAACTCAAACAACTTCTCTTGGTTGCAGTATTATTGGTATAGTATCTCTATACCCTGCATTTGATAGTTGCTCTAAACAAGGGATACATACGCTGGACTACTGAATACCACTGTTATGACAGTGGGTTCACTGCATGGAAATGCTGTCATACTGTCACGTGTTGGCAAGCAGTGCAGTTCCAGCACCAGATGATTCATTAGATGCCGAAACCGTGTTGCATCATCTGTTGAAATAAGGAATGAGTCAAATCTTTGGTTTGTGTGATATTTAATTGCATGTTTGGTTAAGCTATAGTCTTGTCTTGTTTTCTTTTCTGTTGTTTGCATGTGCTTAATTTCATTGTTAGATTCTGCATTTATAAAAATGGCCACACCCAAATCAAACTAAATGAGGGTGAATATGCAAAAGTCTAAATCATGAAAAGTTCTTTCAAGTGTTTGCATCTGCAGGCAGCACTTTATAAAACTTGCTGTGCAGGTGCTGAATGTTCAATAGATGTTATAGCTAAGACTGAAACAAAGTTGGATTCCAGATGTAGGCATTTTTCTTGTTTATTGCTATAGCACCTTTAATTATTTTTCCTTGTGGCCATTAATCCTTGCACACAAAAGCTCTAATCGCGACAGCGTATTTGCAAAAGTCAGAAGGCACTGCTCTGCTGCTCTGCGGGTTATGCAGACACCCTGGAGTCGAGTCTCTGTCTCCCACTGCTTTTAAAAATCCATTAAACCATCTTACATAGAAATACAGCTACAGGTGCTCTTCAGTGTGATATAAGACAGTGGTACGTCTCTGCAAGCTGTGAAGAGAGAGATTTTTTTTTTTTTTTTTTTTTTTTAGAAAACAACAGGAGCCCTTGGCTTGTGCTAAATGGTGTAAATATGTGTTAGAACAGAGAATAGAGGCTAAACTGTGGCAAAACCACAGCCCAACAATAATATGATAGTAAAGACCTACAAGTGTTTAGAGTGAGCAACAAGTCCTCAGGGTTTAGACTTAAACTCACACACTCCTCCAGTGTACACTGTACCTCCCTTTCATACACAGATGCACATACAGTTTGACAAAGTTTATTTTCACCCCACCCTGCTGGGTTTAGAATAACACAGTTGTTCTATGCAGTATACTAAATGACTGTTATTACCACAGTAGAGGTTGTTATTGAAGTAGAGTAGGATCACATCATTTCTGTGCTGTTCACATTTCCCGTCACTGGCCAGCTGATTAGTCTGTTACCACATTTACTGTAGTTGGTAATGGTAAATCATTGTGGCCTTGGGTCAATTAATGAATATTTGACATTGGTGCATAAATAAATTTATACAATCTTCTGATTGTCATGGGTCATATTTGCTGAATGTATAAAGCTAAACTATAACATTAATGAACAAGTCACTGTAAGGTAACACACAGAGAAGATTGACCATGGCCATTCCCGTTGAACCTACAACATGTAGAAACCCATTGTGACTCTACTGTATTTACTCTCTTAACTCCATTGATATTACACCAGTAGGTTTAAAAAACTATAAAGGCCCAAATTAGCTGAGCTCTCTCCATGACATGTCAGCTTAGAGTCACTGTTTAAATCTAGTTTTCTGCCTCTCTGCCTTAACTCCCTGCCATGTTCCCTTGCCTGAATGTAATTAAGCTGTAAATCTCCAGTGTAAAGCTCTTCTTTTCACACCTATACTTAGCCAGATTTATGCCCTGTTGTTACTGAAGCAGCACATAATTAATAGATATGATGTGCACAGAAACTTGCAGTTAAAATATCATGTACCTTTGTCTGGCGAACACATTTTCATTATCAGATTATGGGAACCCCAGCCTCTCAGGTCTGTGAACAGTCATCTGTAACACTGACGTATGCACATCCTGAGGCTCAGATTGTTTTTGGTGATAGTGGCACTTTTTTTTTGTGCCTACAGCCAGAATGTATGGTGTGGTCATTTTGAAGCATTATAAGTTAATGATATATGCAAAAGAATTTACCACCACAATAATGAGACCTGCTCACTTTAAATCAGTGGAAAAAAAGCACTGTGTTCATGTCCTATGTGCTACATTCACCTCATTACTCTTCGTGAGGAGCTGGTTGAAAATACAGGTTTTCAGTGCCTGTAAGAAACGATAAATAAATGGTAAATAGCGGATTAGTGACTAGACATATAAATGCAGAATTTACAGTCACGTTTAATGCATTAGTCCCTGAAGAAAAATACCACATGGTTATTATTGATGTTGAATGTTAATTGGAAAGTCATGCAGATTCTCCAACAGCCCCACATATGTGTTTTTGTTGTATGTATGTGTTTCCTGCAGTCAAAAAAGACACACACACACACACACACACACACACACACACTTTCACACACTCATGCTCTCTCACATGTGATTTTAATAACAGCTATTTCATTCCAAGAGGATAACAATAGAAGACACACTGTATTAATTATGTGAGAAAGAAACAATCTTTCTCTCACACTTTCTTTAGCTTAATTAACAGCTTCTGCATATCAAACACCTTGTGCTGTTATCGCTGATGCTTATGTGTGCACCTATGTGTGTGTGTATGTGTTTGACTGCCTTTCACGGCACGTGTGCATGTCTGGTACGTGTGTGTTTGTCTGTCTTAGAGTCGTCAGCTGGAGTCAGAGACGGGGACAACGGAGGAGCACAGTCTCAACAAGGAGGCCAGGAAATGGGCAACCAGGGTGGCCAGGGAACACAAGAATATCATTCATTACAAGAGAGTAAGACAGCCACACATACTCATGTTTTTCACATATACTCACTTGTGAATATCCGAAACAGATACAGACACTGTTTCTAATCAAATTATGTGTTTCTGTGCATGTTGTTCTTAGTCTCTGGAGGAGTGCGAGAGCCACGGCCTGCCCGCCACAGAGCAAGGCAGACTAGATCTGGAGCTGAAGATAGAAGACACCAAAGAAAACATACGTAAAGCTGAGGTCTGTGACTCAGATTGTCAACATTTATTTTTTGATAGCAAAGCCATTTAACAGAGGATGAATCATATGGTATTTTCCCTCAGCACTGTGTGTGTGTGTCTAAACTCATGCTCACATGGCTTATGTCCACAACGTGCTGCATTCTCCACTCACAGTCCAAAGACATGCAAGGACAGGCAAAATAAAAAGTCTAAATTTGGTCGACTATCAAAATGTAAGCTCTGTGATGGACTGGCATCCGTCCAGGATTTTCTCAGTCTAGTCTAGGCTCCAGACTCTTAATATCATACGCAGGAAATGCAGGTATGGAGACTGTCTCCTCTCTTCTGAATTAAAGGACATATATATATATATATATATATATATATATATATATTATATATATTTATGTGGGTCCAGCAGTGTCACTGCAGTGTTAGTCTAGCAAACAAACCCTCTGTGGCAGTGAGAGCACAGATTTCTGCCTTGTCATATTTCTCCTACCTGGTGTTTGGGCTGAGTGACTAATTTTTTGGCACATACTTTGAATGCAGTCAGTGGCACTTGGCTATCACTCTGCTCATCAGCACGCCTGAGGTAGCAGCGTGCAATCAACAAACATCCCTCAGGATTGATCTGCCCACCTTTTCACGTTGTAGGATATGTCACATCACTCAATCTGTCCAACTATTCTCATCCACACAGGTCTCTCTGAGGTCTTATGCTGTGAGAGTCAATTTCTTCTTTCCTTTCTCACTCTTTTTGCTTTTTCATCAACCCCCCCCCCCCCCCCCCAGTCTGTCCTTCCTCCTCCTCACCATCTTTCTTCTCACTTCTCACTGGCTACACTCCCTCTCTTTTCCTTCTACAGCTCTCAGCCTTTCTATTCGCAGTTATCGATCATTTACGTATCGATTCTCGCAGATTCAATGTGTCATTCGATGAATGAGAACACTGCATCATCATCTCTCATCTTCTTCATCTCCATTCTGTCACTGCTCTCTGCCTCAAAAGTATCTTGGCTGTTTAGGCTTTTCTTCTCTGTTCTGTTCCTTAACTTTGATTCTCATCCTTCACCGTCTTCCTCTGTTACCTCTTTGCCTCTCTTTGCTACCTTTCTTGCAGACTTTAAATATCTAGCACCCCCTGCTGTCAGGTTTGGTCAAAGTATTTAATTCCTGATGTCATCCCTGGTGAGATCACCATGTCTCTGCAATTTCTCTTTTATATCCTCCAAGAAATTTTCTCAGATTATTAGTCAGGGATTTAATTTTTCATCTTTTTGCTCATTAACTAGTTTTGGTGGTTATTTTAGTCCCTTACACTGAGGCAACACTATCAATAGCTTGTGATCTCACTTGCTACAGAATAATTAGAGAGCTTTTTCATTGCAAAGTGCAAACATGTGACCACACCACCTTTTCCTACCCCACCCTCTCTCTCCGTCTCTCTGCTTCAGCCTCTCTCACTCACTCTGTCTGTCTGCTATTCTTTGCTCTTCTAGGCCACCATTACCTTGAGTAAGATGATGAATATTTTATGAGCTCATTTGGTACAAATGACTTCATCACACAGCTCTTATCACAGAATTATAAAGGGAGACAAAGCAGTACAAAAGACATTATCTGGGTTTGATTACCGTATTATCTGGGTAGTGAGAGTGCCATCCTTTGCTTTTACATGAAGTTCCACCTTTATCCGATTAAGCATTTTTCAGTAGCCATTTCAAATAACTGCGGGTAAGAAACTGAGGCTTGGCCTATATTTAGAATAGAGATTTAGTAGTAAAGATGACAACCTACATCCAGTGTATGTCTCTTTGTAGACTAAAAGATATTTTTGAAGACCCTGACCCCAATGGAGAAATGCATGTTAATATGCTTTGCAGGGTAATAGTCTAGATACCCTGGCATTTACCCTGGCATCATAAAGAAGCTAAAACTCATTCCTGTTTCAGGAACAACATGTGTGAAATACAAGCCTGAGGACAGAAGGTTGCTACCAGCCAGTAAAAGAGATTGATTGCATAGTTGGCCTTGCTACCTGTCATCATGTGCTGATTTTTCATAAATTGCCTAGTTTCCTTGTGACAATGACAACAAATGCTGAGTCGATGCACAGTCTGTGCTAAAACTGTAACCATTATTCACTGCATGTCAAACTGCAGGCAAATCTGTCAGAGAGACACCTTGTACATATTTTAGGCGTATTTGAGAAATGGTTTTTTTTCCCCCCAGCTTCTCATTTCAATATACACAGTGTAGTGAGAATAATGACTGAGATTTCTTATCTTGTATCGCAGTCATTCATCTGGGTATTTAAAATACCACGCAGAAAGCATAAATCGCATTGCTTGGAATCATGTACAAATCTAAGGAGAGGTATTTATTATCCATGCAAACCGTGTATTCAGAGTTTATGGTTATTTTAAAAACATCTTAAAAAGCCACAGAAGCTGCTGCAGTAATGGAAGAGTATGGGGAGACTAGATTATCAGAATAAGCAGCACATGTTTGAAGTTTTAGATTTGTTTTACACCTTTAAATCTGCTCTGCTGTGTTCAACACTACACATTGCTGAGTCTTCAGAGGCACCCTCTTCTTCTGACCTCATTTTGAATGGAATTGATAAACACTGAAAGAAAAAGTAGAGCGTTCCAGTATCCTCTGCTCTACTGATGCTACTCCTTCTGGGTGCTCCATAAAAGACTCTGGATCTGAAACTAAAACCTTGAATAATTATTACTGACACAGAAACCGCAGAGCATGATTAAGTGATATTACTATGATCAAAATCTACTTAAACTTACCATGATATGAATACATGAATGTATACATGTATTAAATGTAATGAGAGTATGCCTCCAGGCTTGCCCGTCTACTCTGCTGAAGCCTTCATTTTTAATAATACAACATGCATCAGAGGTTAGGGGAAATCAAGCGAAAATAAGGCATTAGAATGAATCTGCAATATATTTCTTATCTAACTGAGAAAAATAAGAATGAGACAAAAGAGAAGTTTCATTCCTCCACACATGTGGAGGAAAATGATGCAATTACTGGCCTGTCTGCTTCCTCTTTGTACAAGGTTTTTAGAGGACAAGTGAGTGAGAATATTGTTGTCCATATACTAACAAGCTGTTGAAGCCTGTTCTCAGCCTGGCTCCATGAGATAATCTGACTTCACACGGCATCACAGTTCCTCTTCTTCAGAGGATGCACTGAAATGCTATAAGTAAATAAAACCAACAAGGACTGGAAAATGAATAACAGCAAAAATAAAGAACAAGTTCATCTGTTGTCATCACTTACTGTAAGAGCACTAGAAATCTTCCAATAATAATCTTGCATAATTGTGTATTAGTTTTTTCCTCGCAGTAACTTCCCCACCTATTTTTCTGTCCAACTTTGTGTCAATTTTAATGATTTCAGCTGCCCAGCTGGCCTGTCTTTCTGCCCAAGGTTGTACAATCTTTCCATCACTGATCTGTGCTTACACCACAGGCTGCTTAATCGGTTGGTTTTGGCTACTGACATTGTTGTTACAGTGTCAGCCAGTATTTTTAACTACCCTCTTCTTTAATTCGGTATGCTAATGGACCCGCAGAGGCAGCAGCTAAGGCTGTTGAGCACTGCTAACAGAAAGGAAAATCGTGACCTTTGAGGGTCTTAGGTATTTTATTGATGAAAGCTTGGGAATCTTGAAAATGTGTCCGTCTGCATCTGTGGGAGGGAAGCACCGGCCATCAATCTGCTCTGTCAGCATCAGCGAGAAGGGAAAGGAGAGGGTAATGAAGGAGGAAGTTGATGAAAATGGTGAGAGACAGCAAGAAAAAAGAGAAAGGATCAAAGATGAAAGAGAAAGACATGGAGGCGAGACAGATGTCTCAGGGGTTTCCCTTCTGGTGGTTATAGCCTCGTCATATTGTCTCATTAGCAAAAAACACAGCACATGTCCAGTGTTCACAGCTCATTAGAAGAAAGTAAAAGCAAGTTTTTAGAGAGTACATGACACAAATTCAACACATTTCTGAGTGCAGATTCACATCCTTGTTCTGTCACTGAACTGCGATCTAATACAGCTAAAAGGCTCCCCCCAAAAAACATTAAAACATTTTCCTTCACTAGTTTTTCCTGTGAAGATTGGATTCAAACAGGGTTCCCTTACATCCTCAAATGTGTGTGACTTAGAAAAAAAATTCAAGACCTTGAAAGTTTTTGAAAATGGACATCAATAGAATTGAAAGTGTTTAAATGTGTATGTTCTCTGCCCAAAAGAAACTGTTAGTCATTAAAATATACATAAGTCTTTGTTTACATAAGTGCTGCTGTGTGGATGTGTGCAACAGACCGTCTGCCATCACTGCACAATTCAGAAGTCTTAACATATTCAGTCTCTTGCCCGTGAGCTTCTGCACAGCCTGCTATAGTCCTCATAATTACTCGTGTCATAACAGTAATTAACATTGATCCGTCTTTCAGTTTATGTTGTGTTGGCACCTCGACTTGGGTCTGGATAAAAGTCCTTCAAATCTCCTGTTAGGTTCAACTTGTAGAGATGCTCGCTAATAGTTGATGATATTGTTACTGCATTGTTCGTTTTATTTCAACGTCATGATCAAAGCTATTTTGTGTTTTTATCCATGCGGTTCGGAGACTGACAGTTTTATAACTTTGACTGCAAACATGTAGTCCTAGCACACTTTATATGTCTACATCATTTTCCTCAGCAGGATAAAGAAAGTAAAATGGACACACTGTGGCTTATGTGCTTTGGTGTCTGTAATCAGGGTAACAGACATGTTTCTATTAGGTCAATATTTGAAAGAAAATGGGATTTAAGTTGCAATGTTATTTTACAACTCTCAGTGATATATTTGAAGTTAATATTCCTCCCTCGTCTCTTTCTCTCTCCCAAGACAATAAAGCTGAAAGCTGAGGCTCGGTTGGACCTTTTACGACAGGTGGGGGTTGCTGTGGATACCTGGCTGAAGAGTGCCATGAACCAGGTGGGTTTAGTCTGCGAGTGCTGGAGAAAAATGTATTCTGTATGTGTGTGTGTTTGATTGTGTGTATGTGTATATCCCTTCACGCATGAATACCAGCTGGCATACTGCAATGTGTGTGTATGAGTGTGCTTGTTTGCAATATGTGTATAAACCCCCCTCCTCACTCTCTCTGTGCATGCTGTAGGTGATGGAGGAGCTGGAGAATGAACGCTGGGCCAGCTACACTTCCCACGATCCCTCACTGTCGGTGAGACACTTCCCCTCACTGTGCCTACGTTGCTGCTTTCTTGCCAAGCCAGCACAACTCCTTCTTCTTTAACAAACACAGAAAGTTTATTAATGAAATGTGAAAACATTGGAGGAATTAAAAACAAACCTGGAGATGTAAAATAATCCCTAAATAACTATGCTAATATAAAAATACATCCAGGAAATGATAAATATTTTTTATAATCAATTTACAAAGATGTGATTGACTTGGCTGGAAAGCACATATCTGAAGTAGGAAGGTATTTCTTCACAGCAAAACATGAGCTGAAGCTGTTTGTATTGTATTGCATGGTGGTCTCCTTATCCCACTTGAAACCATCACACCACTGAACTCTGTCACTCTATGTTAGTCACATAGCTGATATTGACTCATCCACTCTTCCCAACTGTTTTTCTTCATGCACCACATCAACAGCTCTTTTAATTCAGCACATCCCCAAAAAAAATCTCATTTTAAACTCCAAGGCACTGACTCATAACTAGAGACTTTTCGTTCTTTATGATTTCATCATAAGTGAAAACCACCCAGCTAGAATAGTTCTCCAGACAAATCACTTCCTGAATGATGTAAATTGCAAGATAATTGACCTCAGCCCTGCTGCCTAATCATCTGTCACGCTAGTTACAGCCTCTTAAAACGCCCCACTTCCCCAATGGAATACTGATGTAGCCTGTTCACAACTCTCTACTTTTTAGTTCATGACTCCTAGTTTTACTGCCAAAAAAAGAGGCTGAGTACAGATCTGAAGCCTGAAGGGACCTTCTGAATGTGTGTGAATCCTCTCGCTGCACATTATGGTGGAGGAGGTGGGCGCCAGGTAGCGCCACATCTCACTGCCCTCATTACTGGCTGTCATACAGTATTTTTTTTATTATTTTTCCTATTCTATACTGCATTCTACTGTAAACAAATACTTTTTTTGGAAATACTCTTATTTCTTGACTTCCTGAGAGTTCAATGATAAGATTGATCCAGTCTTATCTTGAAATCAGTTACCAGTGCCCGTTAAGCTCACTGGTGTTTTATGTGGATTCAGCAAAATAGATGCTGATCGGCAGGTTATGTTAACTGTGATCAGAGACAGGCTAGCTGTGTACTCCCATTTCCAGTTATTATAAGTTAAGCTAACAGGCTGTAGCTTCATATTTATCACACAGACATGAGATGTCAGGCTACTTATTCAGCTCTTGGTAAGAAAGTGAAACACATCTCCCAGAAATTTCAATAAATCAAATTTAAGTTTAGGGTTATGTTTATGCATTTGTTTGTGCTTGTCTGTTTCCATGACTAGGAGTGTAATCCCACATGGGACTTTTTGAGGAGACGTGGGTGTGTGTGTGTCTGTCTGTCTGTCAACAGCACTAAACATAGTCAGTCTGTTCCAGTGGAAGCACTTGACATTCTGCTCACACGATATTGCAGCTGGCAGCTAACACCAGAGAGAAAGAAAGTCTGGAGAGCGAGGGAGAGAGCAATCTAGGAAGAGTTAAATGGAGAGAGAGGTGGGGTGGTTGGAAGAGTTGTGCAGCGAGGGAGCGAGTGGTGGAGAGAGAGTTACTGGCGAATGAGAGAAAGGAGGAGAGAGAGTTGGCTGGGGGGAAAAAAAGAGGTGGTGTGATGTGAGGGAGAGGGAGATGGGAAGAGGTGAGGAGAGAGCAGCGTCAGAGTGATAATGCTGAAGTAAAATTGGATGCAGAGGTGAGAGAGATGGGGAATTGTGAAAAACTGCAGCAAACACAGAAGAACATACTGTAAGGGCAACATACGCTGCAGAAATATCAGACCTGCACTGAGCCGTGTGATAGCCTGGTGACCTGCACAGGGTGTGTGCTCCACCTCTCTCCCAGTGTCAGCTGGGGTGCGTCCCCCATGACCCTCGAGGATGGATAGATGTTTGCACAGACAAGATTGTGACCAAAACAAAGTATACATACAATGCATACAGTATGCAAGCCAAACAAACCAAATATTTTATTACCATTAATTTTATTATTATTATTATTTTTTTTTATATCAGTTCTCTTTCAAGTCTTGTTGCCCTATTCATAAAATGAATCAGCTGGAGGCTAGACTTGCTAAAAACTCTTCCACCTGCTGTGGGTGTCAACAGACCAGGGAACACATTTAGTATTCAGGCATTTGACAGCAGGTCAACAGCCTTTGACTTGATTTTGAGTGCACCAGGGCCTTTAGAGACTAACAGTGGCAAGAAGGGAAGCACTAAAATAGAGAGGTGAAATAAAGGGAATGAAGAGACAGATACGGAGAAAGGTGGAGAACACAGTGGAAAGGATTGTTAATCGCAGTTTGCTGATTAGGGAGAGGTCAAAAAGTGACCGACGACGGCGGGAGGAAAGGATGGATGGGTTATGAATAATAATCTTCTGTAGAAAACAGCAAGCATGCACTTCCCACTGCCCCTTTGTCATTCGACTCAGCTTTATTAATACGACCATGAAATACAGTAAGCCAAGAACTCTCAAGTCCCCTAGGCAGCCGCTGCCTTCATTACAATATCACTTTCACAGTTATTACCTCCAAGACCAATAAAATCTGGTTGGTTGGTTGATTGGTTGGCGTCTCAGCTGTATTGGTGCACACACTGAGAGATGTATTTTTTGGTGACATTTTATTGGGTTATTACTGAAATACATGCTGGACATTGTGCTTGAGGAATGGAATGAAATTGGCCCTCAAGCTGTGCAGTGAGCTTTTAAATCAGTGTAGTAAAGTGGATAAGACCGATCTTACAAAACAAACATGCAGCTCAAAAAAAAAAAAAAAAAAAACACCTTGGAACCAAACCACAGAATATACAACTAGAGTCAGGTTGTCCTCCATCAGACTGAAAGTACCTGTCTGACCAGTGGCTGCATCCTCCAGTGATGATATCGAAACTGTCACTGGTCTGGCAGCATCGGAAAATGATAGGCTGGGTCCAGGGGGAATTAATTAACACGTAGCCCTGAGGCTACTGTGTACCACCTGCTCACAGGCTGCAACATTTATTCTCCTCGTTGCAAATTTATGACAGTGTTGAATACAGTCATTCAGTCTCCTCAGAGGATGACTCGCTGCTGACTCTGGTGATCTCCTAATCCCTACCACAAATTTTAAATCTGTCAGTCCCTTCAGTCTTTGCTTTACCATGTGTTAGCTAAGCTGGTAAACACGATAAACATATTATCTAATTGACATAAGCACATTAGCATCACCATTATATATATGTGAGTATTCTCCTGTTAGTATTATACATTGCATTTATGCTCGTAAGGTAAAAGTACGGTGATTCAGATGTAAGGCTCTTAGGTAATCATTCCAAGTGGAAAGCTTTAAGAAGAATGTTTGATTTTTTTATTAGGAAAACGCCTTATGACTACACCTGAAGGTTATTATGTCCCTTGAGAACAGATTCTTGCATCCAGGAGAGCAACTTCAGAGATCAGCTCATGTACAAAAACACACATCTGTTTTGTTCCGCTCTGGTGTAGAGTTTACTGTGTCAACAGAAATCTGATGACTAAACACAATGACTTAGGAATGGATAAACACACACACACACACACACACACACACACACTCACACTCACATACTCCACTCTCTCTCTCTTTCTCTCTCTCTTTTTCTCTCTCTTTTGTTATGGACAAGGCAGCTCACTGTGTGTGATGGATCTTTCTACCAGCTGGATCACATGACCCTCATATAAGCCAGTGAAATTCTCATGGAACAAAAGAGGGAGGGGTCGGATCATATGAAACATTAGTCCCTCCACACCTGTCTCGAAAAGCTATAGTAGTCACAGTGCAGGAAAGAGGGAAACAGGCAGGGATAAAAGGTAAGGAAGCGTAGTGTGGCTTGGTTTGTGAAGTGATGGACAGACAACTGGTGAACAGAACTAAAGAAGGTGGAGGGAGCAGAAGTTAGGAAATTTGAATTTATATTTTGTGTAGTAATTGAAGTAAACAACTTTTTATACTTGTATTTTAAGTATTCAATATCTGATTAACTTCATATGGAACCAACATTTGTCAGACAACTTTTCGTGTATTTGATCTGTGGTCCTTTTTTCTTATCTACAGGTAAATGGAGCTTATTTTCTTTGTCCTCTGTTGTTATCAGAGGTTTTGACTTTATCTGTGTTTGATTGTATTTATGTTCATTTTGTTAAAAGGGCACAGTGGACCTGGAGCGTGAGGAGGGTGAGGAGTGTGAAGAGAATATGGAGGTTTTCGACGACAGCAGCTCCAGTCCTTCGGGAACCCTTCGAAACTACCCTCTTACCTGTAAAGTCCTGTACTCATACAAGGTATATGCACAAGTTCTCCTCTGCTGTTACCAACATGTAGCAAATGTATAGAGCTAAGAGAGGAACACCCACAACATCACAGTATCGTACACACAATCAGGCACGTGAAGTTGAATATTAGTGTTTTGTTTATTTGAACAAGTAAACACTAATGAATGTCATGAAATTTTGAGTGTTTTAAAATGAATTATTAATGATAAACTTAGTCCTCAGGTTACTCAGTATTTTCCTCATTGTTTAAATGACACCACACAAAATGGAAAAAATAGAATAGATATGTGATTTTTCCAAAATGTTATACCTACATATATTGTCAAGAGTAGATTTCTCCTCCTCTCATCTTTCATATTCTCTCTCTTTTGACTTTTTGTCTTATTCTTTCTTCCGCTGTCTTTAACACTGTTGGTGTGACTCTTGTGCAGGCCTCTCAGCCGGACGAGTTAACAATCGATGAACAAGAAATGCTGGAGGTCATTGAGGATGGAGACATGGAGGACTGGGTCAAGGTGCACAAATCCACATCACACATTATCTCATGAGCTCTTTGTGTTTAATACTATGTGTCTGCTTTTGGAATTTTATGTGGTCTCTTGCTGTTTTTTCCCCTCTTGTGATGTGTTCATGTGTATCAATATGTCCATATTTGTGTCTGTGAGAGCACTTCATTGTGAGTATGTGTTTTCCAGGCCCGCAATAAGACTGGCCACGTTGGCTACGTCCCAGAGAAATACCTGCAGTTCCCGACCTCCAACAGTCTGCTGAGTATGCTCCAGTCTCTGGCTACACTCGACGCCCGGTCACACACATCGTCTAATTCAACCGAGCCGGACCTGCTCTCTGGCTGTATCAACGGAGACACAAACAGTAAGTGTGATGTAAAGTAGGTGAAGGTAGATTATTCTGCGCAGTAACTTAACAACACTGTAGGGGTTAAGGTAAAACAAGCTAGCTAATTGAAATGGGTTGGCATTTTCCCATAATAGAGTTATCATGTGCCTGAGTGAGGCATTTTCTCTTTACTGCTCCATTGATTTCCATCTGTAGGAAACACTGTACTAAGCAGGTTGTTATTGCATAGAGGAAGTGCACGGGTTGTCTGCTGAGCAAGAAAGAACAGAGGAGAAATATTAATACACTTCACCTGTCTAGATTTCCTTTTCAGGAATTTATATTGTTCAGTTTTAAAATCTTGTTTCACTGCTTCGCTGGAACAAAAAAAAAAAAACAGAGCAGAGTGGTTGTACAAGAGTTGTTGGACTCGCAGGGCAATTTAATAAAATTGGCATAAGCTGAGCTTAATCGCAAACATTTGCTCTCTTTTTGGGCTCTCTCTTATCTCTGGTTGTATCCAAACACATATTGAAGGCCAACAAGCAGCCAGCGTGGAAAAAAAAATGAGGCCCAGTGCAGCAGAAATTCGAAACAGTTTAATATCAAGATGTTAGATGGAGTCTCTAAAGAAGGTTGTAAATGCTTTGACTCTGAGAAATGTTGACTGGGCTTGTTGGACTCAATTACTTCAGATAATCAAAACTTTGAATTACAGTACCTGATTGGTTAAGTGTACTTTCACTGCTTGCCAAAACAAGGAGGTGAAACAACCTCAGGAATGCAGCAGCAGATTGTTATCTTGTTATCTTTGTTGTAGTGAAAAATCTTGAACTGTCATTTTCATTCCTAGTTTTTCTCTCCTAACTGGCTTTCTTTGCAACTTCCTGTCTGCTGCCCTCTTTCTATTCATATGCGTCTGCTCTACCTGAACACGTGGACGAGGCACATGAGAGAAATCCTGACACCTAATTATCATTATAGTTCTCTATATCTCCCTCTCTCCAGCGATGTGTACCATTCTCTTTACGACAATGAGGGCCAGGCTGACGAGGAACTGCATTTCCGGGAATAATTATTCTTTCTGTGCAACTCTTTTTACTCTCCCCCTCTCTCTTCATCTTCTCTTTCTCTCTCTGCAGCGGTGTACGTCCGTGCACTTTATGATTATGAGGGCCAGGCGGACGAGGAGCTCTCCTTTTCTGAGGGAGCTGTGATTCGTCTGTTGAGCCGCGACACTCAGACAGACGACGGCTTCTGGGAGGGGGAGCTCAACGGTCGGGTCGGCGTCTTCCCTTCCGTGCTGGTAGAAGATTTCACTGAAAATGGGGAGACCAGTGGGGGAGGAGCGGGCGACATACAGGTAAGGAAACACCGGCGCACACAGAGAGAACTCTGTAAAGGTACATTTAAAATAGACATAACTCTTACTTAAGGAACACATGGAAATCCAAAGCCTTACTCCTGAGCAGAGCGGGAAATCTGGCCTTATCACTCTTCCCTAGGGGCAAAAATACCGAGGGTGAAGTGTAGTGTACTGTGCCACTCTCTCTCCGCTCCCCCCTCCCTTCCTGCCTGTTGTTCAGTTGATCTATCAGCAGGGCAGAGTTCACAAACAGTGGATCAGAACTGCCGTGTTCCTGCAGTGCCCTGATAAAAACCCTGTGCTGCAATCACAGAAAGAAGTCTTATCTGTGGCACTGAGCGCTGCCCTATTAGGAGGTTCAGCTACAGGAAGGATACAGCCTCTCCCTTCCTAAAAGCCTGTAGCCATAACACACAACAACTCTTAACATCTTTTAAGTCTTCTGTGGTGAAGATTAGTAAAAAAAAAATTCTGAGCCCTCCGAGGTGTGTGCAGTGGCAGATCACACCTCAAACTTGTGAACTGGCAATATTTCTGCAATATATTCCTCAAAGTGAGGATAGCTTATATATCAACCATGACTCTGTGTAATAGGAAAGGTGTCGGTTACAGTGATGAACACCAACGCTCCCTGTTACCTCCATGCATTGTTTTAGCATCTTTCAGCTCATTGTTTCCTGGCTGCAACTATGTCTTGACTCACTCACTGCTTTTGATCTGTGTTGTTTCCAGAAAAAGCTAAGAATAAAACTTACTCTGCCTACCTAGCGGCTTACACAAAGTTGATGACTAGTTGGTAAATACAAGTTAAACACAGGAGTTAGGAGAAATATTCATATACTTAGTAATGTGATATATCAAACGTGGGATGAGCAGCAAATTCATAGAGATGTCTTTCTCTGTTTTTGCTTCTTTCTCTAGATATCTCCATCACTGAAGTTGCCATCCTCTCTGCCTCCTCTTCCACTGTACGACCAACCTCCCATCAGCCCTTTCACCAGCCCTGAGACCTCCACCCCACCTCCTCTCCCACGCTCACCCTCCGCCGCACTTAACGGGAGCACAAGCCTCCACTGCCTGCCTCGTCACACAAGGGACCGCTGTCCACTCACAGTAAGACACACACACAGGGCACTCACGAGAAAGGTCACTGTGACATTTTTTTTTTACTAGAAATCTTTCTCTTTCTTTGTAGATCAGAGCTCTGGCAGGAGTCCAGTGTCGCCAGGATTTCCTCAGACTCAGCCACCAAGATTCATCCCGGAAGGAGGCCCAGGGAAACTACGACCTGTTAGTATCAAAGTTATTTCAATTGTGCTTTATATGGAAGATGACTCATTGGTTTGTTTTCTGCAAAGAAAATGTGTGTAATATTTTGCAGCCTCGGTATGTGTGTGTCTTGGCAATGGCCTGCTGGTCAGACAAAAAGAGCAATCTGAAGATGTCACCATATCGCTTCAGGAAATTGCAAGAGGCATCTGTCTCTATTGTCTGACATTTTATAGACCAAACACTCAATCAGCTAATGAGGAAAGTGAGAAAGTGGTACGTGCAGCCTTATATAGTTTTAGGTTTATATTGCCTTATGTAGTCTTAGTATATAAACCAAAATCTTATACAAAGTGTTTGGTACATCTCTATTTGGCTGTCTCTATGTTATTTATTTTTTAAATCAGGCTGTAATACTGGAGAATAAACATCCTTACTTTTTGGAGATAAAAATGCTTGTGTCCTACAGCAGTAAACATTGTGCTGTTAGTCAAATTAAGAAAGTTAGGACACCTCTCTGCTGTTAACAGTATTTGTCCTCACTTTTTCTTACACTTTTTTTTTCTTACACTAATTTGCTTTATGCCACTGCTGCAGGTGCGAGCTGCCCCTCCTCCACCTAAGCAGCACTCGCGGAGACAGCAGGAGAAGAGCGACAAGACGGAGGAGGTGGAGATCACACTGGTGTGACAAGGAGACAAGTTTGCAGACGGTTATAGACACTCAAAAAAATGAAAACAGATGACAGACAGACTTATCCCACAGGCTGAGGAAACTGAACTGAACTGCTCTGAACTGAAGTGAGCTGAAATAAAGTGATGTGAAGTAACCCGAACTGAAACATGTCGACCCCTCCGGCTGCTCCGCATCTTCTCTTCCTTGAGTGGAGGTGGAGAGAAGAGATAAAGGCAGAGTATCCAATTAATTAATCTCCATAGTAGCTTCCCAATGAAGTGCAGCAGTGGCTGCCCCCACATCCCTCTCCACCCTCCCCCGTCCTTTTCATTCTTGCCTTAAAATTTCACCTCATTGGGCAGCAAACCAGAGCACAGTAATAAAAAGAGGAAGAGGAGGGTGAATGTTTGGAGAGGGGGGAGAGAGAGAAGTAAATGATGGGTTTGGCAAGTTTTCTTTATTCTACTAAGCTTATTTCAAGATATAAGGCAGTGAACATACTGGATGTGTGGTGTGAACGTGGCAGCTGTTCATGTCATGTTCATATCATACCAGCAACATTACACACAAAACTGACAGTGTCCACTGTAGTTGTGAATGTCTAGGACAAATCTGAATATGATACAGATGGGAAAAAATAAAATTATATTTTTCAACCATTGTAGCAGCTGCATGTGTAGACAGTGGCACTTCACTGGCTGTTGTGATGAAAATAGATAAATTGATTTATAATTACTAGAAATCCAACATTCCAGTAACCTGCAAACTCGACGTAGAGAGATCGAGCTGCAGCAGCAGTAACACAGCACAGACGCAGCTGGTGAATGTGCCTCTCCACAGCGACGTCAGCTGCCACACTCGCGCGACGCAAAAAGTTTATTCCCAGCATAACTCACTTTATCTCTCTGTGCATTCATTTGTCATTTTAATGTTTGAATTGGTTTTTTCACTGAGTTTCTAACAAATAATCATGAAGCTTGAGGAAACCTTTGGAGCCCTGACACTGACAAAATATAGTAAAACTTTATGAGACTATCATGAAATGCATTAATATTACTGTTAGTTAAATAGTAGATACAAATATATATAATTAAGTAATCAATATAATTAAATATAAATCTTTGTAATTTTTTAAACTTTAAATGAGAAAGCAGAAATATATTTCCAGAGTTAAAATAAATTTTACATATCTATGTCAATAGCTTGTTTTCCTTATAAATGTTTTTTATTTATTTATTGTTTTGGTTTTGGCACACATTTAGGCATTCGTCTGCATAAAACACTGCATTTTAGTGACAACACTGAAGTCGCGTCACATATTGAGCATCTGCCTTTTCTACTAGCTATCCAGCAGGAGCTAACTGTCTTTATTAAACTACACCAGTCAATGGACTGTAAAGTATTTATGTACTTTACACTGCTGTAGCATCACTGTAGAAGCTGTTGTGTCAGTCACTAAAGCACTGTAGTCCAGAAGCTAATGCTAATGAAGCTAACTACAACTTACAAAGTTTGAGTTTAATTTGTTTGACATTTAAAAAAACGAGAGTTACTTCAGTTACACACATCTAGGAAATGTTGAGTTCAAGACTTACTTACATTGTACTCTTTGACACCTATGAACTTCCAAATAGCAGTATAGCATTGTAAGTACTTTGCCAGCTCAGCTAGCAGACTTAAACTACAGCATTATTGTGAAATAATATGAAACACAACAAACTTAACTCAAAATTTTGAGGTTACAGTAGCTTCAAATGGTGGCTAACATTAGTTTGAAAGGCTGATTCTCATTGTACATAGTGTTCAGTGTTTTCAGTTGAGCCAATTGTCTTCATTTACTGAATATGACCCCTGCACATTGCACCCTGCACACTGGTAAATGTGCAGGGTTAAAATAGAGAAAACATAAATGATTAAATGTGTGCTAATACCAAAAAAGGATGTTTGAAAATGAAATGAGCAAATAAAGTATTAATAGGAAAGTAGAATAAAAGTTTTACTGCCACTGATTGGTGGTAAAGTTATATTTTTGACATATTTACTACATTTTGTGTTTGAGTATTAGGGCTCCATAAAAAGTAAGCTTGATTAAAGGTTCTTGCCAAACCTCGTCATGCTTTGGAGTGCAGTGGGGATTGAAGAAAATGGACAGAGAAACTGGGTGCGACCCAGCGTCCCCCTCCCTTGCCCTTCCCTCGCCATATATAGTCCTTATCATCATACGTATTCAATGTGTATTAGTACAGTACATTACTGTTGTCATAGGAATGTTATGCACAGCGTTTCATATAGACTAACTCAGCTGAATGGAAGACCCTGTCTGATATGTAGTGGAAGTTTTATTCTCATCTTATACTGAAAGGGCATTGTATATATAATATGAAGGAGAGATGAAAAGAGAGAGGGGAGGAGAGGATGAAAGAAAAAGAGAGAAAGTGGGGGCTGGATCCTCCCTTCTGCTCTTGTCTCCACCTCTCTCCCCATCCTCCTTTTAATTCTCTCCCTCTTTTCTCTAATGTCTGTTCTGTCCATCGGCAGTCAGTGTGAATCAGTAGCTATCACATACACACATGCAGTTACATAATATTACACACACATTTCTATATCTGCTCTCATTCTGTGACCTGCTCTGTGTTTGTATCACTGAATGGTTCAGGAGGAGGACGATGGTGCTTTCAAGGGCACTGGAGTTGTTGGTACAGTATTTTCCACATGGTGACAGAGAAAAGTTTTATTTCAGATGATATAGACACCGAAAAATATTAATTAATCACAGAATGAACAGTATGACTTTTATCTCTACAGATCATATCTGCTCTCACATTGATTTTACTCATTTATAACATATATGTTTTTTTTTAGCTGACACGCATTACATCTGCAAGTATTATTTCTCTCTGTTGTTTTTGCTAAGCATCTCCATCACATCAATATGGGAGTGTGGCAGCAGAGAAAACATCCGTAAAATGAACAAATGAAGAAAAAAACTCATCTTCATCTTTTCCCACTTACATCTCAACTTTGAAACAGTAAAACAAAAAAGATGTATAGAATAAATACATCATCCTGAATGGACAGAACGAGCAAGCGACATTCAAAGTACAAATTGTTTTTTGTTTTGTTTTTTACTCAAAGTAAGAAAAATTGCACCCCTTCAAACCTTTAAAACTCCTCGCCTAAAGGGCAGTGTAGCACTTTTATTTATTTGTACCTTCCCCGGAAAGTAGCAGTACCTTCACGTAGCAGCAGGACGTGTTGAAATGACTCTGTTGAATCACTGTAGTCACAAATACAGAAGTCAGAGTCGTTGTTTTCATTCTAATGCTGTGGTGGATCCTCTTTGTTTCAGTGTGACTGATACTTTTATTTTTATGTCTCCACTCTTCTAAAGAGATGGAGAGATAATTGTGTACAATGTAATTTGGTGTTTTTCTTAACTTATAAACAACAAATGAAAAAAAGGGTTACAGTAAGGGATGTTTTGAATGAAAACATGGGGAAAGTGTGTGTGTGTGTTTTTAAATGATCCTGGTCATGGGATGGGCCTAGCTGTTTGAGTGTGTGAGTTAATCGGATAGAGGAGGAATTTGATCAGGTCTGTGTTCGACTCTGAAGATGTGCCCCAGTTCCTTCCTACATATTTATTTTGACCCGGCTTTGATTTTGTTAAAAGATGACATTACAAATTAAATTATGAAATACTGAAATATTTAAATGATACATGTTGAGAGATGTTTGTATGGGTAGTAAATTATCTTGATGAATGAGAAATTTAGGAGCCTTTCGCAGCTGCAAAGAGTTAAAACAGTCCTGGTTCTCAATATGTGTGGCTTCAGAAACACAATGGATATCAAAAAATATAGTATTCAGCCTGTGTTGCTGTCCTGCTCCAAAGTTGCAGTACATTTCCTGCTAGTACCTGATCGCAAAGTACATTCATTTATTGTAAACAAACTGCAGAAACAGTATGCAGTATAAGGATTGGTATAAACTACACTCCATGTAGTATTACTATGTAGTATTAAGTTGGGACACGGCTATAAGCAGGGCATAATATGGTGAAATCTAAAAACATTCTTCATTTTTTTTGCATCAGATGTTTTTTTTCTGTAGTGACAAAACATTTAGTGTAGCATCCACACCCTAACAATGGTTTAAGCATGCTGGACTTAGTTCAAGTTTCAGATCCTAACCTCTGCTCTTCTGCTGTTGTAGGAACTAGCATTGACTTGTAACAGTGTGGTCAAGGCGACTTGGACAACAGCCTCTCCTTGATCTCTCTGAGATCTTATTTATACTGGTTTTCAAACTTGTTTTGAAGTTTATGGTTTACAGCAGCATCCCACAGAACTCCCCCCAATAAATGCTCAATCAGTCGATCGATCAAAATCTATGACTTTTTGTTACTCGTTGACACACTAGCTGAACATGATTAGTTTCCCCTTTTTAACAATTCCCTCTACAGTGTTTAATTATTTGGAATTGGCCTTTTTTTCTTTTTATGTATTATATAATTCTATATTTTTCATCCTTGGATTTGGAGCAGCTGCAACGTCTGCTGCTGTTATTAATGATGTGGTGGAACAACTGGCCTTCTCTCTCTTCACAGACTGTTGCCATGGTGACAATAATGAGAACAGGAGCAAAAGTCTTTCTGCATATTATTATTGGCTGTACAAAAAAACAAAAAGTTTGTATTTATTGTGTACAAATGTTAATTAATAAAAAAATATGGAAAATTTGTTTGGGTCATTCTGGGGTTTTTTTTCTAATGTGTGTCTCTGTGAACTTGTGTAACTGACAGGTGCATGCATTTGTGCGAGTGTGTGTATTGTGTAGATGATTCAGGCACTGGCCTTGGTGGGTGTGATTATGACAACACACTATAAACAGTGTAGACCAGGATTTCCTGAGTGGAGCAGGAGGGAAAACAGAAGCAAGAGCACAGAGGAGAAGCAGCAGCAACTTTTTATTCAGGCCCCTGTACTGACTTCACATTGTGCTGATTTTCTTTAAACAGCAGCTCTCGGGTTTGACATGAGGTCCAGAGGGAAACAATGAACCGGCCTCCTTCAGATTCCACCTGCAGCTCATCCTGTGTGAAACTCTATCTGTGCTCTAACCCACAAGGTACGTAGATGTCAACGTTGATGTTCTTCAGTCATGCTTCTTGGGTTTTTTTGGTGATGCAATGTGTTTGTGTTTTTACTCTGCACAGACAGCGTTGTGGAGCGCAGAGCTCTCAGAGAGAGTGTGTTCCCCGAACTTAGAGAGCACTGCAGAAACACTCTGGGAGTGGACGTCAAGGTGAGTAAACACTCCACTTTTCACTCTTGTACTTTGTTGACTTGTTGCAGCAGGGGAGGTATAATTTTATTAATATTTTATTTTTTTTATATATGCTGTCTTTATCACAATAAACATAAACAGATGCTATATTACACTGTTACTGTTTGAACCTGAAGATCTACTGAAATGTTTCTTTATCTCATAGGAATAAAATGTGTTTGTATCATCTCTCTCAATTATCTCGATTTTAAAGTCGCTCTCTGATTGTAGTTTACATGAATTATTCAGATATGGTATTTCTAAAATGTCAGATATAATGACAACTGCTGATGCTACTTATGAAGTCAAGTTACTGTTTTCTCTGAGCAAACTATTCTGAAAAGCTGTAGTCAGTCAGTCAGTCACTTATAGGAGAATAACTAACAACTTTGTTTAGCAGCAATAGATTCATAGAGACTTTGCAAGAGACTCATGCAAAAACAGTACACACTTCCAAATGTGTAATACAAAAAATAGTATTTGTTAGCCTCCAGGTGTGTGTATGCGTGTGTGTGTGTTTTAACACTACCCCTGAGGCTATTGCTATAAAAGTGCAGTCAATTCTAGTGAACTTTACTTTATTAGATTTGACAAAAAAAGAGAAGGAAAAAGAGATGAGCAGCTGTAATGCGATAGTGTGTGTATGTTAGTTTGTATTCATGCATGTGTGTGTCTTTGTCAGATTACCTCAGGGCAGTTTGACCGGCCCACTGTGTTGTCTTTATTCAGCAGCTTGTATAATTAGAAAGATGGAACAACATGATATGTTATTTAGCCGCTCGAGGGACAATTGTTATGTCACTTCACTGTATGTTTTTCATGAACTGAATTATCAGTCATCTCCCCTCCAGGCTGTTTTAACCATTGTGTGTGTGTGTGTGTGTGTAGGTGATAGACCCATTTGAGTCCATTGATCCCAGTTGTTGGCCAGATGAGAACACCAGACAGCAGCTGATTGAAGAATGCAGAAAGAGCTCAGCTGGACCATTTTTACTGGTAAATAAATCACCAGAAACAATGTACTCATAATGTCCTGAGCAGCAGAACAACCTCCAGGGTAGACTTATGGTTTGATTAATATATCTACAGCGCCAGCAGCAGCGGCCCTGGAGCACCACCTTAAACCTGCGTGTACAGTATGAGCTGTCAGTAAATCAGTCCCTGTTAAATTCTGTTTTCAGTCTAAGTCTTATGTGAGCAGCTTTAGATTCACCCTTGAACTGGAAAGTCACAGGTTTGATCACCACATCAACAACATAGCTATCTGCGTTTGTGTAATTTACAAAATAAAAGACTTTTTTAACCAAGGTGAAAATCTGAATTCCTAAACTAGAGGATACATCTGTCAATGTAATTAAATCCAACACTTATCACAGATGATATTAAAACTCACCAGACTGACACAGTCACAGCACAAATCAATGATTATATGATTCACAGACTGAATTTCATAACAATGGATTTGATCAAAGTTGTTCCTGTCGTTTCCAATGCTGGTGCAGTATCACTGTGGATCCTTATGTTTTCCAGCCACTGCACAGGACGAAGAAAAGTGCTCCCAAGCTTTATGAATCAATGAGGATCAATAAAAATCTGCATTAATCTGCTCTTATTAATGCATCACGTGCTGATGTTTCCTCTGTGACCACATGGTGGTGCTGCAGGCTCTGGTGGGACATCAGTATGGCACAGCCGCTCTGCCCACACAGGTGGAGGTGTCTGAGTTCCAGCTGCTGCTGCAGCAGGGCCAGCAGGGCGGAGTCAGCACCCTGGAGCTGGAGAGGGTTTACCAGAGGGATGAGAACACCATCCCCCCCTCCTACTGCCTGAGATCTCCACACAGAGACACCTGCCGTGCTCAGGTTTATTCGTTTACTCACTCAGTTACATTTCATCATGATGTGTATTTAAGCAATATAATTGAATTTCTCTCATAAAGCGAACAGAAAAAAGTTTATGAATGGCAGAGGAAAAGACAAAACTTTAAGATTAGATAAACTGAATTAGATTTTAAGTCATCTAAAATAATGTATTTCCTTATAAGACCAAGCATTTAGAAATATCACTTAAAAATTCATGAGAGTTCATAATCAGATTACATTTTTGGGATGTTTGATATACCTGAAAAAAATTGTATTTCTTTTCTCCACAGCCACGAGACTGTGGTGCTGCTTTATAAAAATCTTTTTTTTTTTTTGTTGAGCAGGGAGAGGATAATGAGGAAGAGAAGAGCAAGATGAAGGCTGCAGAGGAAGAGCTGCAGAAGGCATTTCAGTCCATTGCGAATCTATGTGTCCACAACGGCCTTATGACCCCAGAGAGAGCGCGCAGCTACCAGAGATCAGGTCAGATATATGCTGTGTATGTGTGTGGGAGGGGTTTTGCTCAATACTCGAGTGTGATTCACCACTTGCTTCTCTTCTCTTCTCCAGTCATGGATGCGGATCTGCGGTTTGCTCTGGAAAACCGTTCTATCCGTGACATTGTTGGACGCTGCCTGGTCTATGTGCACAAGGTCGTCAATGCAAAAGGAGAGAAAGAGAAAGGAGAGATGAACCCACAGTCAGAGGTAACAGTCATCCACCACTTTGTCAGGAGCGTTTTTCCCCTGTGGTAATGATGAATTTGGGGAATATTAGATTTCCAGCTGTCAGAAACTTTGCCATTAATTTATTTGTTACTGTATCATTTACCATCGATTGAATGATCACAATGCACCTCACTTTCACTTAGCTCCCACATCATTTAATGTGTCGTCAGTAAAAATCCATTTTCATTTTCTGAGAATTGTGATCCACCTATATCACCACCAGGCATCTTTTTTTTTTCCTGAACACATACTTTTGTTTGAGAACTTTGTCTAGTTGTGTTTCTCAGAGAAGGAGCAGGGGAGGCTTATTAGAAAAAACACAAAGGTAATGGAACAAAATTGTACCATAAGTAGTTCAGTAATAGTAAATATTTGTTAGCATTTGGTAATAAATTACCTTAGCATCCAGTTTTTTTATTTTTCATCTCAATAACATTGACAAAAAGTATACCATAATGCTGTGTTGCTTTTCTTTTTTGTCAGAGATATGTGATTATGTAAGTGTATTGCCCTACTTTGCATGATTGGTTGATCATGTTGTCTGCTTTTAAAATATTCTGTACATCAGCCTGATGAAGTTTGTTTAATGTTGAAATTACAGATCACGTTATTATTTATTAAAAAACCTTTGAATATGTTTCAGATGCAGATTGTATTAAATATCAGTCTAATTCTAATTATCTTTTTTTTTCCCACATCGTGTCATGTAAGGCTCCTGCCTCTGACCTACAGACTGAAGCCACGGACGGACAATTATTCTCAGACCTTTGTGACAGTTTCCTCCGTGGTCTCATCACTTCCTGCCGGCTCATCCTCTACATCTTCACCTCAGAGTGTGACCAACGCCACGGCTACACAACAGCCAGGAGGCGGGCCTACGCCACGTCTCTGTGCGGGCAGGTGTACTCTGACCTTATGGAGTTGATTGATGGCGTGAACGTGTTAGATGCCAGAGAGGGGTCGCAGTTTGGCAATGCTTCGGCCCGAGAGCAGGTTGAGCAGGAGGAGCTGTGTGACATCCTGTCCCGACTCTACAGCATTATTCGGGCTGAAGAGAAAGAGGTGAGGAATGGATACATTTATTTCATCAGACAAAATCAATGATAATTGTTTGCTTTGTAGCTGACCTTGGTGTAGATGTGATCGCTCCAGCTCTGTAGTGTGGAGGATTAATAACTAAGGAAGATCAAAAAGTCACATCATGGATATTTTAGACATCTTAAAAATACAAATGAGCTCACCCCAGTATTTATACAGAGATCAAAGCTCCTCACACAGTGGAGCCTCGAAATGAGAATAATCCATCATCTGATATCTTGCCCTCTAACAAACAGAGGTGTGGGAGTATCTGTAAGTAGAAGCTGGTGGTTTCAGGCTACACAAGCAGGTAGCTGTTAGTTCTCTGGAGTGAAAACATGATGTGTGGAGGAAAGAATGCAGATAAAAACCCACTCCTTTAACACAACCAAGGTCAGTTCAGATCTAATAGGGACAGCAATCAACTACAAAGAATTAGGTTTGGATGGATTTAATTTCACCAATTCAATAAGAAGATGTTACAAGTCAGACAAGAACAATAAAAATTTGCTACCGCACTAACATTACTATTTGCATCATAGCATGACTGTTTACTTTCACTGGTTGTAGATCAGGGCCTATGTAGAACAGAGGGATCAACACTGCCCCCTAGTGCTGACTGGAGGGCCGTGCACAGGGAAGACAGTGCTGCTGGCACACTGTGCTCAACAGGTCAGTGGGCTGAGATGTTTGACTCAATACTATTACATGGACGTTTTTTCTTGTTGTTTTCATACTATATTTTAACAGAAGTTGTGTTCATATTAAATATGAGTTTCTCACATGTCTCCTTGCACCTCCTGTCTCTCTCTCTCTCTCTCTAAAGATAAAGCTGTGGCTACCAGACAACGATCCTGTGGTGATCCCTTATATTTGCAACCTGCAACAGGAGCTTTCCCCAAAGCGCCTGCTGTCCAGCCTGTGTTATCAGATAGACAGGAGATATCACAGTAAATGCTCCACTAAGCACAGTTCCAGCTCCAACCTGGCTGATCTTAGCTCCATCACTGACCCCAAAGACGACAAATCCAACTGTTGCCCAGCATCTACTCTAGATTCTCACCATGAACCCACCACCGGAGAGAATGTCTCTGACACTAACTTACACCTTGGTAAAATCCAATTCCCCACTCCTAGAGGCAATCATTCTGACATCATAAATCCTGACATAAGTCTGTCTGAGCTTAAAGAACATCTCTCCTCTCTGCTCTACGGTCTGCCTTCTCCTAAGCAGCCTCTGGTTCTGATCCTTGATGGCCTCGATCAAATTGAAAACAACTTTATTGTTCCCCAAATCATTGGGAGCTTTCCCTCGCCCCTTCCTCCTTGTGTCAATCTAATCTTCGGAGTCTCCTCCAGCCAAAAACATGCCCTGCAAGCCATCAAACTGCATTACCCACAATCACCTGACTGTGTAGCACACGACAGTGAGAGGGAGTCAGGATGTGTTTGCATACATTTGGGATCAGCAGACAGGAAAGAGTATGTGAAGATGTTGAAGTCGCTGCTGACCAGTTCAGGAAGGACGGTGACATCGGGACAGCAGTTTCTGGTGAACCAGGCGCTGGGTTCATGTGGTCTGACTCTCTTCGCTCCACTACTTCATGTGCACACCTCACTCTGGAATTCTGGTATGACTGATTTCTTTTATTTTCATTTTTATTTTGAAGGGTAAATCATTTCCTTAAAAGTTGGGAATGTAGTTTTTTGGCAAATGTAACTCATCCTACAATCATGCAGAGATTTCCAAAGTGGGCTCTGCAGCACCATGATAAGCCTTAAGGACTGTCAGTGGTTTTTACTGTGCAATTATAACAATGTTTCAACACAAAAAAGTGTGTGACAACATATATATTAACTACATTTTGATATTACAAATACATTAAAAAGGAAGATAAAATATCTAAATCACCAAAAGGCTAAGACGGTTGTCGAGTGATGCAACAGACTTTCTGGCATTAGGTTTTTCAGCAGTCAGAAGTAACAGCGGTCAGATCAGCACTGGAAAGAGGAGTCTGTACTTAAATATTTCCATGGGATTTGTGGAATATGAAAATACTGGGTGTCAACCAGAAACCTTTAAAAACATTCCTCCTCTCCTTCTCTTTTCCTGTCATCAGATTCAGAGGTGACTGAGTCGTCTCTCCCCGATGGCATCCACGCATCCATATCTGCACTCCTGGATCACCTTGAGCAGAAACACGGCTCCTCTCTTGTGGCTTGTGCTGCAACATACCTCACCCTCTCTAAGACCGGGCTCACTGAGGTTGAGCTTATCGATCTCTTGTCCAATGATGATGAGGTGCTGTCTGAGTATGTTCAGAGGGACAAGAGCCCTTCCTCCGCTATGAGGGTGCCACAGATTGATGTGGAGAGACTTCTGTTGGATTTGAGGGGGTTTCTCATCAGGAGGACGTCTGTTGGGTCGTGTGTGTTATCCTGGGTGAGCAGGCATTTCAAGCTGGTGGTGGCTAGGAGGTATTTAGGCCTTCAAGGGGTGAGGAGGGAGATCCATTCGGAGATGGCAGATTACTTCAGTGGCAAATGGGCTTGTGGATATTCTAAACCCCTTGTTGTTAAACAGAAAGCAGGAGCAAACAAGGATACTGTCCAGACAAAAATATACATAGACAGGCAGCCATCCAGCCAGCCATTTGTCTTCACCTCTTTGTCCAAAGAGCCAGGTCAAGTGAACTTGAGGAAAGTTGTAGAATTGCCGTATCACTTGCAACAAAGTGGCAGATGGGAGGAATTGGAGCGTGGGTTGTTAATGTCATCAGGGTTTCATCAGGCTATGGTTCAAGGTGGTCTTCTTGGTGATCTGGTTACCATGTTGGAGAGTGACCAAGGGTCATCACAGAATCAGTTTTTAAGAGAAAGACTAGTCCTAGCAAGCGTGTTGAAGTCTAATGCTTGCTTACTACAGCACGCTCCTCTGCAGCTGCCAGTGGTGATGGAATCAAGCCTCCTCCCCTATCTGGAGGTCTTTCCTGTGCTTGAGGGTTATGTCAAAGAGATCAGAGAGGAGTGGAGGAATAGAGGAAGTGGATTAGGAGTAGCTCTTTGTCCTGCTCCTTCCTCTGTTGCCCCCATTCAGTGTTTAAAATGTGATGCCAAAACCAAAGACGTTTCTGTGGTGGAAGCAGCAGGCACACAGTGTGGGATCATAGCACAGATCATGGATGATGGTTCTGCTTGGGTTTGGAAGCGTCCTGGAGGTGAATTAGTGAGAGTGTCACCAATCTGTGGGCAGAAGGAGCTGAAGTTTTCAGGAGTGAAGAGTAGCAATCAATTCATTCTCCTTTCCACACAGTGCAACAAGCTTTTCTTGTGGGATGTGACAGGCCCAGAGATGTTTCAAGAGATTAAAGACCCTTTGAAAACAGAGTGTGAACAGAAGTCAAGCCAACAAAGACCAAACAAAATTGAGGGGTTCTTTGAATGTCAGAAAAAGTTATTTATGTGGTGGAAAGATGAGAGTTTTGTGAGTGTGTTTAACATCTCCAGCGAGACCTTGACTCATTTCCAGTGCCAGAGCTCTGTGACCTCTTTGGCCCGTTCCTCTAATGGCTTTTACATGTACTGTGGACAGGAAAAGGGCACAGTCTCCATATTTGACACAGACTCCAGCAGGCTGCTTGGCAGCTGCTCAAACTCAAACCAAAATGCAGTTACATCCATAATCATCTGTGAAGATAAGAGGGAAATGTCATGTGTTGACAAGACTGGGAATATAACTGTATGGGATCTTGCAACCAACCCACAACCTCCCAAACTTGTAAAGGAAAGATTCACTGGGGGTAAATCTAATAATGTCCTCAACACAGATTACTCAAAAGAAATTGAAATCTTATTGGTGTGCCAGTCTCATCAGATAACGCTGTGGGACACATGTGAGTGGGAGCAATGGGACCAGTTCTTGGCTCCTAAAGTGAGGGCCTTCGCCCAAGCTGTGCTCTCCCAGGATGGCCACCTTTTCCTGGCTTTCCTAGATGCCTGTACCCTTATTTTGGCATGGAGGGTCAGCACAGGAGAGTGTGTCCTCTCTTTAGAAGCAAAAAAGGACCCGCACACACTCCTTAAAATGGCCTCAGAAGTCATTTGTGTCACTCGTGATGGTTGCCTGACAGTATGGGACTCTGAGATGATAGAGGCGGCAGGTACAGGTCCAAAAGTAGGGTGTGGGGTGAAGGAAGTGATAGTCGAAGGAACAGGGGAGTGGTTCTACACCTCAGATGGGTCTGAAATGGTTTGGAGATGGAGTTTAGAGACCGGCTTTCCACATGCTAACTTCCTACATGATGGTCCTGTAGAAAAACTATGCCTTTCTCCAGATAACACCCACCTTGTGACCCTCTCAGCGGGAGAAGTTTACATCTGGCAGGTGGAAACAGGTCAGAACATCATACGTATCAGTGGCACCAGAGCTACAGATATCTTGATTACCCCTAATAGTAACTTTGGGGTCAGTATTTCCAAGCACGGTTTGTCTCGGGTGTGGAAGCTGGCTCATGGGAGTATTGTGTGCAGCATACACCGGTACCTATCCAATGCCAAGGTCTCTCCTGAGAGCACCTTCCTGATTGGCTGTTGCCGTGGTGATCTGCTAGCCGCCAGTCTGTGGTCAGGCTCCATCAGCAAGCGTTTCTCTTGTGTGGAAAGCTCAGAGCATGTTGTAGCTTTTAACACTCTGTTGGAGCACCCAGACTTTGTGGTGGTGATGGTCGCCTCAGGAGCAGTGTACACCTGGAAGGTAGCAGAGGAGACTGTGTGCAGGCACTTTCAGCTGCCATATACATTTCAGTGTCAGCCGCAAGACTTCCAAATGTCCTCTGATGGGAATTACACACTGCTATCCATTGATAATGACACTGTCAACCTCTTGGACCTGTCTCAAGTCAGACTGTGCTCATTCAAAGCTGAGGGTCCTGTCATTAGAGTGTGCTTTGACAAAACTGGCTGTTTTGCTGCCTACATCAGCCTGGAGAAAACCTGTTCCTGCGACCTTCTCGCGAGGCCTGTCCTCGCAATCGTACGACTCGTTGATGGGGAAAGAATAGGAAGCATGCATCTGTCTAAGAATCCATTGACTCTGGCTGTGTGTCAGCAGTGTGTGTTTGTGGGTTTTGCAGACGGGTCCTTAGGTGTGTATTCTGTTTCAGATGACACACTCGACGGGGAAGAGTCGCTCAGGTGCAGAGAAATTTTGATTAATGAGGTGAAGCAATGCCCCTTTGACCGAGCTCCATTCAGTTGGTTACCCCTAGCTACCCCCAATATTGCATGGTCTTAAGAGTATTATATACCACTAGCCAAAAAATGTTAGAGATGATACAGAACAGACAGAACAATGTAAAAAATGACAGATATAATAAACATTAAACAATTGTTGCATTTTTATGCATTTACTGAAACACTGTATATACAAAATGCTGGAAGAATCATTAAGTTTAGCACACTTCTGGGACACACCTTTATATATAACTGCTGCATCATCATTTGGTTTAGTTTCAGTTGGTCTGAGACTGTTTGTTTGGGTGGTGCAGCTCTGCAGACATCAATTCACCTGAGTTTCATTTCTGTGAAAACAAAACCAATATCTTATCTATTTGTACCACAGCTACTTTATTCTTAATCTCTATCTTGATGTACTGTTAGGATATTATGATATACATTTGAAATAAAATCATTTCAATGTGTCTAGTCTGTGTCTAGTCTACCTCAGGTTTTTTAGATTTACTATATATATATTCACACACACACACACACACACACACACATATATATACAAACACTGACTAAATCGAGTTCAGGTGTAATTGCAGGTAAGCTACTTTATTTACGACATTGTGACTGGGCAACAAACTGACACGTGGCAGATAGTTCATCTTGTAACATCAACATTTACTGTTTAGTTTGAATGCTGCCTTCACGTTTCCTGGGAAACTCGAAAAATCTGGCACTTCTTTCGGTCCATACCCACCATCGGTTGTAACTTCTCCCGTATACTCAGTGAATGATATGATAAATGGCAAATTTAGAGATAGTGTGTGACATGCTTATTGTTGCATATACGCCATACACGCGGAATGAGCAGGTTATGTCCAGATTGTGAAAACTCCGACTGCACTTGAAGGCAGCACCGGTTAAGCTAAATAGAGGCTCAAGTGTGATACGCTTATCACTCGGGTCCTGGTGGAGACATGGTGCAGTTGTACAGCTGGGGAGACAGCTCCAGTGGACAGTTCGGTCCACCGACAGCCCTCAGCCCGGTGCCCTGGACCGTCCACGGGGTTATAACTAGCGTCTGCTGCGGGGACCAGCACACTTTATTCCTCACCAGAAATGGAGACGTCTTTTCCTGTGGACACAACTCACAGGGACAACTTGGACGAAAGACACCTATTGATGGACGGACACCTGGTGAGTAAAAAGGCAGCAGGATAATGACCATAAGATGGAAATATTCATATCCATGTTTTCAGTAAGTTAAAACAGGATTCAAAGCATAGCAAAGCAAAAAAAAAAAAAAAAAAAAGTTTAGCAAAAATACAAATTGATGATTGGTCTTCTTCTCTCTGTCGGGACAGTTATATTTTACCAGATGTACATAATGAGTTCATTGCAGTAGACGCCATTGCCATAGACGCAGACTTATCAGCTGAACGAAGTTTCAGTTTCGTTTCACTCTTGTCAGCTCAGGACACGAAAGTTAACTAGAGGTTAACACTCATTTTGTGTTATTTTCATGTGCTTGTGAAAAACATTGGACATTGAGCACTGTGATGCATCCACAGCTTGGATAGGATCGCTACTTTTCTTTTTTTTTTTTTTTTTTTAGTTTAATAAACTGCAAAATATAATTAGAGAGTTAATAAAGTAAATGTAAAGGTGGCCCTATAAGCTATTGTATATGTATTGCCATTATATATGTATTGCCAGATATTTATTTTGGAGGATTTAGTGTACATGCAGCATTTTGTCACAGGTTGCACTGAATTAAGCACAAGTATGTCAGAATTGTACAGTTTCCTATCACTACACAGGCAACAGGTTTCTATATGCCATTATATGCCAGTGCTTAGGTTTGCCTCAGTGTGTCAGAGAGTTTTGGATTGAAGTTGTTATGATTATGTGTCATGCGTGTTTCTGTGTGAATCTCAATTGGCCATCCTGTGTAAGGTCGTGTGGAGGGGCTTGGTGACGTGGTGATGATAGCTTGTGGTCAGGACCACTGTTTGGCTGTGTGTGCATCTGGAAGCATGTTCTCCTGGGGGGCTGCAGAGGATGGACAACTGGGGATGTTACCAGATCATCTGGAAAACATATTCAGACCAAGGCAAGATCTTAGTCTCTAGAGTAAATCAGTTTACATATTTACAGTGAAATTGCAAAGCTTTTTGACTGACAAATCATTCTACTTGCAGTCGGGTGCCCATACCACTGCCAGCAGGCCTACAGGTGATTCAAGTTGCCTGTGGAAACTCCCACTCTCTGGCACTGACTAAAGGTAAGACACTGAACACACCGATGACATCATCGTGTCTTTGTGCCAACTCTAGATGTTCAATGTAATAATGATTTATGTTTATTTTCATGTCACTGTGTCAAATCCAGTCTTCCAGGTACCCGCAGATATAATAAAGTCATAATAAAGTTAATTTCTCACCACTGGCAGTTTCAACAAATCACAGTTGCAATCAATATTCCAGACCACATTCAGATTGCAGAACCCCAGGGCACGTTCAGAGGACTACAGGAGATGTTTATATTCAAGAAAACAAAATTTTCTGCACTTTTTTTCCAGGAGGAGACGTCTTCTCATGGGGTTTGAACAGTCATGGTCAGCTGGGCCTGGGCAAGAATGTGTCTTTGCAGTACACACCTGTGCTGGTGTGCGCTCTGTCCGGCGTGGCAGTGACCCATATAGCAGCTGGAGCAACCCACTCTCTGTTCCTCACACTCCCAGGCTTTGTGTACTGCTGTGGGGCCAATAAATATGGCCAGCTGGGACTCAACAGGGTGGATGAGAACGGTACAAAGAGTTACCTTAACTCAGTCACACACTCACAGTCACTTTTAGCAGATTGTAAATAGAGGAAATATTGTAATACAATCGATCGGTATTTCAAACAGAACCCACACTAATGCCACCATTGTATTCAAATCATTAAGCTGCACTTCAGGGGAAAAATGTCATGTACATGTCATGGCTCTTTTTTCAATCTAGGTAGACAAAATAACTCATCACCATGTTAGCACTGTAACACAAGGAAATTACATTTTATAAAATTGAAAATAAAATAATAGCAAATCTAAGGGAAATACAAACATTTATTTTGGTTTCTAGTCTCTACTTTTTTATCAATAGAAAAGAAAATGTGTTTTCCTATCTAGGGTATAAATAATTTTACACTTGAAGGGCTATTTTCTATTATTTCATGAACTACCAAATCAAGTCAAGTTTTAATATTTATTTTATTTGGTTTAGCCTCTTTTACATGTCATTGTCAATTTGATAAAAAAAACTTTTTTTCCATCATCAACAGGCAGGTTTAACATCTGTATGGTACCTGCCCTCAGTCCTCTCGGTGTCTCCTCCATAAGCTGTGGACAGGCTCACACTGCTGTGTTAACACAGGTACAAACTTGATTAATCATCACGTTGTAAAGAGGACAAGTGTGAGGTATTTCCTCTTGTGATGTTGTGTGGTGCTGTGATTTCTAGGATGGTAAGGTTTTCACTTTTGGAGATGGAAGCCACGGTCAGCTCGGTCACAACTCCACAGCTAATGAACTGAGACCCAGATTGGTCGACGGTCTGGACGGACCCGCCACCCAGATTGCATGTGGCAGGTAAAAATGAGCACGCACACAAACACAAACTGAAACTGCATTTTATCTAAGACAGCTATAATGAATTTTGGCAGACTTAGGCTCGAGAAACTTTAACTAAATATTAGTCAAAACTAGTAATCTACCATTTGTAGAATATGTCATATCATGATTCTTAGCAAAGTCCTAATTGTTTCCCAGGTGTCACACTCTGGTTATGGGTTCCTCTGGGCAGCTGTGGGCTTTCGGCAACGGGGCCAAAGGTCAAACTGGGACTGGGCACACAGAGAACAGTCTGAGTCCCACTCTGGTTCAGTTTCCATGGTCTGTTGATGATGCAGCAGCCATTCCTAGTGGTATGTACTGTATGTATGGACAATGTGGTAATTAGTAGATTCTAATGAGCCATATGTTTGGATCTGTCGGCCCAGGAGATGCACTGGAAAAGGGAGTGTCATCTATTGTAGTAACAAAACAGTTGGCAGTAAATGATTTGGTTAAATGAATATTGATGGATTTGAAAAGCATAGGCTTTACATTAGATACTTAAAGACTCACATTTTTATCTCTAAATCAGATTTTATTGTTTTTTTATTTGTTGAAGCAGATTTGAAAATCACAGCTGGATGGAATGCAAACTTCATTTACTCCTCACCTGCACGGGTAATGTATGAAATTAAGTAAAGGCTGGTTATTTCACTGATATATTATTTCCATTAATCATGTGTGGACTGATATTCATCTGGTTTTTAGGCCCCTTGCATCATAGGACGTTGCACTGAATTGTCAGTTTATTTTATCATGTGTATTAAGATCACTGCCTTGAAACTTGTGTCTGATTTGTTTTCTTGAAGGCAGTGGATCAAGGACAGATAACTGGGCGGCTCGATGAGACAAAACTGCAAAGCTGGCTGTCAATGAAATATGGAAATGCAGAGGCAAAGAAGTAATTTTTCCAATTGTGTATTTTTGCATAGGAATTATTAATCTTATATTCAGGAACTGTCTCTTTTGTCTGTCTCTCCCAAAACTTTTCTCTCTTTGTGCAACAGAGAGATATCCTTGATGTTTTTGACGGGTTCCAGTCTTGTTGCGAGTTTCACGAAAGCCAAGTAAGTCCTCTGTGTATCGGCTGCTGTTTTCTTTGATGTTTTCATAAAATCAGTGATAATGTTCAGCCGAGAGAGGTCCATCTTAGAATTTGCTTTTGTTTTCAGTGGGTATCCAATGGAAGAGGGTTCCCTTACTGTGGACCTCGAGGCTGCTGACCGAGCTTTTGACCAGCTGCTGGCAAAACCATGGATCAAAGAATCAGTTAAGAAATCCTTGAAATGATTTTCACACATTAAAATTGTTTTCCGTGTCTCCTGCTTGTGACTTGTAAATTGACTGCATGAGTAAACCTTTCCTGTTACATGCAGTCTGTTCCTACAAAGTTCTTTGGGCATGAACATCTTGTTCAGTAGCCACTGCTGTATATAATATCTCTATGTTATACACAGGTAAAGCTGTGTCTACAGTTCCATATTGACTTGCTTGTTCAGTCAATGACTGTCCTGAAATCTGCGGAGGTTCTGCTGATTCTGCTGACGTGCCCCCTTCTTCAAGAAGACTCCAGCGTCATGAAGGGGGCGTTGTATCTGGCAGTCATTCTCGGAAGTCTGAATGAGAGGGCTCTGAAGTCACTAAGTAAGCCAAGTAATCAACTACAGCAAACTAGCAAGCTTTTTTTTTTCTTGACCAAAATTCCATTTTTTAACCCTCGTCTGTTCATGGAGCCTTTTCAACCCACATTTAGAAATGGACAGTGTAAATGTCTACACAATAAATAATTCACTATGCTTTATTTTCTGTAGAAGTCTGGTGGTCTTCCCTGACCCCCTCCATACTGAGAAAACACATCATGGTCTTCAAAAACGCCCTGGCCTTCATGCTACGAAATGGCCTCCTGGCAACTCACAACCCAGGAATCAAACTGCTGCTGGAAGCCCTCAAACTTCTTTACAAAGTCAGTCTAATGTGTTTATGTCAAACATCCGTGGCTTTTGTACCAGATCGGCTGTACTTATTAAAGATGAAATTAGATTATTTACTCTAAGATTAAGTTCTCTATCTGAAACAACAACATTGTATTATATTATATTATATTTCAAAAGGATTTTATCAAAAGTATTATTTCTGTTAATCATGTATTTGTTTACAGGCAAACAAAGTTGGAAAGTTCTACAAAGTCCCTCTGAGCACGTTTTACGTTGAGGAAATCAACGGTAATGTGCAACCGCTCCAAGACGCCACTTTATGGTGGCAGTTTTCTCAAGTGGAGGTAAAATCATTTAGGGTGACGTTGCAGTGTTTGTCCATTTCCCCTGATAAGCATTCAGTTTTTATTTTAGACTGCTTATGACTCTTAATGAATCAACAAACAACTGTTTTTATAAGGATGATGAAAGGACTCCTGCCATCTTCTGCCGCTACCCATTCCTGTTCACTCTGGTTCAAAAGGTGGCCATCTTTAACATCGTTGCGTACATATCCAAGGTACAGTACATATTAAGGCATTAATTCATTTTACTATAGGTCTACTTTCATGATAAAGTGTTTAAAGAAGTCATATATAATTGTATTAAAACTGGTTTCCATGTGAAGGGAGATCTCCTGAAAAAGAAGCCTTTTGTTATCACAGGAGACACATCATTTCATCCATAATCTGGCTTTGTGTTGGCCGGATGAAGCTCTGGTAAACGCTCTGGACTCGCCTCCCGCTCCGATCTTCCAGCTAACCCTGAGACGAACGCACCTAATCGAGGACACCTTCAGACAGCTCGGTGCAGCCGACCATGGTGCCTTCAAAAAAGACCTTGTGGTACACATGCTGTCAAAACGTTGTCGGCTTTAGTGTTTTGAGACTAAATCTGGTGGCTTTGGTCTCCAGGGAAAGTGTGAGAGCGGTCTCACAAGAGACAAAAACAACACTTGTGGCAGCTGAGGCCAAGATATTCTTTGGTTTTTGCCCCATGTAGGATGACAATGCTGGATCCTACATTTCCCATAATGCATCTTGAAGGGCTAGTGTTTAAGACAGAGTGTTTCTAGTTTTTTGTGTGAAGTTTTCAGCAAAATGTTAGATGTGACTAAACATTAAAGATAGAGACAACTGCTGGGAAGCATGTCCTTACTAATTAGTAAATATGTTTATTTTATGTGCATTGAAGATAGGATGCAAAGGAGATTCAAATTTGACTCAGCAGCACAACAGGAAAATAGCTGATCAGTAAATCGTTTATTTAAAAGAATATATTATTCTTTTCTCCTCAGGTGCAGTTTGTGGATGAGCGAAAGGTGATGAACGTCCACAAAAGGGACTTCTTCCTGCATGTTTTTGATGAGCTCATGGCACCAGACTCTGAAATGTTCATGCACAACGAGAACAAGACTCTGATGTGGTTTCCTCCCAGTGTAAGGCCATTGCCGTTTTGCACATCCTAATCCTTTGGTTAAAGCCAGTGTAAAAGCTGTCTTTGTACATATAGATTAATTTACCATTGTTTCATCTTCACTTTGACACTTATTGAATTTATAATATTATGAATATTTATTCTATGTCCTTACCAAACAGCCAAAAGCGGAAGAGAAGAATTACTTCCTGTTTGGTGTTCTGTGTGGCCTGGCTCTTTACAACCACAACATTGTCCACCTGCCCTTTCCACTGGTTCTCTTCAAGAAACTGGTCAGGGTCAAACCTTCCATGGACGACATGAAGGAGTTTGACCCTGTATTGGCAGAGTAAGATGTTTTTTTAAATGCAAAACCCCAGTACATTCTGTTTAACTACACTGCCAGGATTCAAAACGCTATTCAACATGTGCAGGTCATAACTACGGTTTATATTTTAGTCTTCTTCAATGCTGTCTGTGCCTTCAGGTCTTGGCGTTGCATGTTGGAGGACTACACTCCTGATGTTGTCAGTAAACTGGAAACTTCATTCACAGTAGGTTCAAAAAATCACAGTTAAACTGAGCATCATTTCATACTCATTCATAATCAATCCAGTCTAAGTGTAGTCATCTTTTAAATACAGGCAAACTGGGGCGGTGAGGAAGTTGAGCTTGATCCAAAAGAAGCTGGAAAACCTGTCACAGGCTCAAACAGGTTTGTTTATCTGGAATTTCTGTGTGTGACAATTTGGACAGATTTACAACTTAACGTGTGACATATTTTTTCATGACCTCTAATCTTTATGTCATATTGGTTGACACATAAATATCCATCCTCACAATGTACAAATAAATCTTGCTTTTGCTGCCATCTAGCAGTTGAAGTAGGTGTGTGCTTTGTGACCACTGGCTGGGATATTGGATGTTAAGATTGGAAAAAACAAAAAAATAATCCTAAACCTCACCACTGATTCACTGCATGATACGGATAGTAGAAACACACGCGCATCTTCTCAGGACAGTGTCAGCATTTGATGTTGTGCTTTCATTTCTCTTTGTTCACAGGAGAGAGTACGTAGCTGCTTTTGTCAACCATGCCTTCAACAAGTCAGTGGAGGGTGTGTTTGAGGCGTTCAAGAGAGGATTTTTCAAAGTGTGCGACATGAACGTGGTGGATTTCTTCCAGCCGGAGGAGTTGCAAGCAGTGATGGTGGGGCAAGAAAACTACGACTGGGAAGTGTTCAAGCAGGTCTGTTGATAATCACCAGACTGCATTTGAGTCTTGAGGAGGGTTGGGGATGTAGTAAAGACAAAGCAGTTCATAATGTTTCATGTTTCATAATTGGATCTGGACAAAACAAGATTAATCTGCCATTCTTCATGTCCATTGGCTTCAGAATATATGAATAGTACTTTACTTACTGGGGTTAGAGACATGAAACTTGAGAGGTGGAAGATATGCCATGAGCAGGAACTATTTACAGTTCAAGAACGTCATCCAGGACTTGTAAGTCAGCTCCCATATAGCACCCAACCCTATGCCAGATAAGCCTTTATCAGTTTCACTGTCTGTCTATGCATTCTGTTTTCATGTGCAGGTTTGTAAACAGGACAGCTCTGATTGCAATATTAATTCAAGATAAGATAAACTAATCCTTTCTCATACAGTGAAAGAAATATAAAGCACAGGTGAGAAATATAAAGCAATAGAAGACAATATTCATGAGAAAAATATTTACATTCCAGCAGAGCGAAGTATATCAGCAGTGAGTAGTTGACACTATATACAAAAAGTGATTTGCTCTGTACAGATATGATGTAAGTATAGGATTAGTCCAGGTTGTCCAGGTGATGTTGTGGACTGTGAGCAGCTTCAAGTGTAGACTAAAGTGATTTTAAAATAGTTCCTCTTCGCAGCACCGTTATTACACAGTTAAGCTTTGACAGAAAAATGAGGATGACTTCAAGATGCCTGTTTAAAGCACATTTCAAGTCTTTATGAACCAAAATGAACTGAAGTCATTGGTTGAATCAGTACATTAAACCCGTTTTTGGGTTTCTCTTTAGAGGTGGTTATTTTTGATTTTTTTCCAAACAGAACACAGTTTACGAAGGAGACTACCACGCCGAGCATCCAAACATCATTATCTTCTGGGAGGTTTTTGAGAGTCTGACAGCAGAGGAAAAGAAAAAATTCTTTCGTATGTATTGTCCATCATTGTGCTTAGTATCACTCACAACATTAACTTTACCAAATGATTCACCATTATCTCCAAATGATGAACCACGATGTCTCCAGTGTTCCTCACAGGCTGCGACCGGGTGCCCTTCCAGGGTATGCAGTGCATCAGGATGACAATCGCTGTCTTGCCCAATGCCACAGAACGCCATTTGCCAGAATCCCTGACCTGTCATTGTCTTTTGCTGCTGCCGATGTACCAAAGATACCCGGTGGACAGGACAATGCAGACCAGGCTGCGTAAGGCCATTAACCACAACAGAGGCTTCTGGAAAAAAGACAACAGTAAAGGCTGAAGAGAAAGTAGCTTCTTAAAAAAAAGAGTATCTTGCTTTCAGTTTAAGTTTAAGGCTTTTTTGTGTTGCTACGTGCTGCTGTTTTTTCGCCATAAAACAAGTTGTATCTTGAGATTGTTTAGTGTTGTTGTTAACCATGATAGGGCTTAATACAAGTACCCCAGCAGTAGTCATTTAGTTGGGTGAATATCTGAGCTGTTACACAATGCAGTTGCTGTTATAATCCTGTTTTTAATGCTAGCACATGTTAAATGTTACTCCTGGTGTTTCCATGGGTTCATTTTGTTTTGCTGTATTACAAATAAATATTTGTTGGAAACCCTGAAAAGAAATGAACATTAAAGTCTGACCCAGTCCATAATGGGCCAGATACATTTTTAAAAAATCACTTGCACTAACTACAAATATTATGTGAAGGAGATGTTGGACCAAAACCAAAAGTAAAGTCAGTGATTCAGCACAGCTTTGAGTCACGGCTGCACCTCATTATGCTACTTGTCACAGTTTTATCATAAAATTAAAATTAGCATTAAGACTTATTTGTTCTTAACCAGTGTGTTCATGTTCATTATTTTTTCTGCTATGTATTCTTTGATAACCAAACAATAAATGTTGTCTGTTCAAATGTTCTTTTTTTGTGAAGTTTGCACACACACACACACACACACACAACACACTGCACAGACCATCTTATAGTAACCAACAGGGCCTGGTTTTTTCCTGAAATATTTTATTTCTTACCAGAGACTACTAAGGAAATTATGAAATAAATGTAGATTAGATTGGAATTTTAAAAAATGAATCAAGGGCCTGCAATGCCCATATGAGACTAAATTTTAGTGTTTTTTTTAACTCCATAATTGTGTGAAAATTGCTGCAATGCTAATTTAGCTGCAAAAGAAATTAAAAAAAAATCACATGATTAACACTTATGAGCACAAAGCACTCAGCTCACACTTACACGCCTTAAAGTCAGTTTTTATTTTTCAGTGATCATATGATTTCAGTGGCTGGAAGCCTTCAGCACATTAACAGTCAGGGCTCGGATCCATTTGTTATTAATGACTTAAAAAACTGTATTTTCTTAATAGAATCAATCGTTCTTACTGATATGAACAGTTCTTATTTCAATGAGCGCTTGATTAAACATTTGGATTTTTGTTTTTATTGGCACATCTGTAAACCGAGAAGCATTTTAGCATTAATCAATAACAAGTTTCATTTGAGAAGAATGACAAAAAAGATCCTGAATTCGGAAATGTTTCCTGAATGAACTGAAATGACTGTGCATCCTACCCTGTTTGGAGTTAACATCGGCTTCATAAATAAAAGCATAGACAGCACGGTTCATAGTGACAGTGGATGATTCACGAGCACATGAAAGCACAAAGCACGTTAAAATATTTCAAGTATCTCAAAGAGGCTAAAACAGTTATCACATAACAGACCATCTCTTCTCCTCCGTTTCTTTATTCCACATGACTTTCAATATGAAAAGCAGAAAATTATTTACTTGTTTTTTTAAAGGATATCAAAAATCGACTCATTGTGAGGTCTACGCCTTATTGTCGCCGTAGCTTTTGATATTTCTGGTGAAGAGTTTTCAGGCAGCAAAGCTCATACAAAAAGATGAAAGCAGATAAAATGGAGGTGACAGTACTCCTTCACTTACAGACCTATGTAAGATGATCCTTGTTACCAGATCCAATATTGACAACAATGCTGTGGGACCTTTCTCAGATCACAAAAAGAAGTCATTCCAGTTGAAAACATCCAAGCAGAGCCACTTGATCACCTGGAAACCTGGATTTCAGCTCTGTGTTTACACATTAAGGGGACGGCTTGTTTGAGGTTAGTGTGCTTTTTCCTTCTGGTGGCTCAGACACATTACTTGTGAGATATCAGAGGAACAATAATACTTCTGCTATACACAAACATATGTACTTAAATATTCCTAAAAAAGATAATTAACAAATAATTACACTTTATAGAAAAAAACAACTTAAAGCCACTTGCTCATGCTACAAATTCTTGAAGGTATAACATTGAAAAAGACAAAAAAAAAGGCATTACTAATGACACGGGGCTGTGCAGTGACAGAGAGAGCATTAAAGCCTCACATCTTCTTGTAGACGTCTTGTAGCATGTGTTGTTTTGGTCCATGCATACACGGACTGAGTCTTGTGAATGTGTTGTTCTGTCTTAACGTCTGTGAGGTGATGGGATATCCAGACGACTGTTGTGTGCTTCATCCAAGTCCAGGTTCCTTGATGTGTTTGTTGAGTGTTTTTTTTTTTTTTCTATATTTCATTTTTCGATGGCATTTAGCCAAGTCTGTGAGTGTGTGTGTGTTCTGAGTTTTATCTGATGAGGTGGTATGTGAGCCAGTACATGAAGATGGGCTGTGCTCCTGCTATGGACATGGTGAGGTACATCCTCAGCTGATTTCTGGCTCCTCTCACCAACCTCCCCTCCGCTGCCGCCTCAGATAACAGCTTCAGACGCAGGGTGCGGATCTGAGGGGAGAAGATATTCTTAGTTAACATGTCAAATGAGCAACACACATACAAACATGACCATCAGTATAGTATATATTGTACCTCTGGGATTTCTGAATGTAGCTGACTAATTCATTCTTTATCAGCTGATGAAGCATCTCTACTCACCATAAAGACAAAGATGGCTGCACAGCACCAGAGTAGAGAAAGATAATACGCCGGTTTCCCAAACATCAGGCCTGCTACTACACCCACAATCATCCTAAAGATCAGACACACAGTCACAGGTTAGGTATGACAGCCAAACAACCTCAGCATTGTTCAAGGAAAACTGAGTCATCAGAAAAGAATAAACAACTGAGAAACACAGCACCTGGAGAAGTCATGATGGAATGATGGATGATGTCATACATACCCAACATATTTGTAACCAGAAAATGCCAGCAAGTCTATGGTGGTGAGGTCGGTGTTTACGGTCACTAGGTAGAGTGACAGCAGTACTGCCAGGACTTCCATTATTAACCACACCAACGCAGAGCTGGCCTGAACTCCCAGCAGCTCTGGGGAAAACCTGACGGGTGCACATAGATAAAATATGGAGTGAACTGTGTAGTCTGTCATCAGTGGGAGGTGGAAATGTACCTGGCAAAAAGAGAACATGCGTATATGCTGTATGTGTACCTGTTCTGTGTGCCGAGGGCCAGCCCAGCCACCAGGACGTATGTGATGAAGCCCATGGTAGGAATGTAAAGATCGGGAGCGTTCACATCAAAGCGTGGAGCCACAGGAGTGTCCTGTTGGTAGCTCACCTCCCAGTTCTATAAAACATACGATCACACATTTAAAACCTGCAAAAGTCTAAAATTAATACTACTTCACTGGTAAATACATAAATATTTTATCTACAGTATAACTTTCAAAAATATTTAAGTTCACACATCAATAAAACAGATTAAAGATCCATAGAATTATAATGTGTTAATGTGTAAATATTAAATATTCAAGACACAAGCAGAGGAGTATAACTGTAGTCCTGTTTACTTAAAGAAATATGAACTCCTGGTAAAACGAGAGGCACAATTTCAAAAGCATATGATCAACTTTACCTCTGCAAAGTGGCAATCCTGACAGAATAATTTAGATTGTGAAGATGTAGACAGACTTACCTCATGCATGTAAGGGAAAACAAGAAGGCCCAGCTTCTTCCCCACGTACACCGTGTCCACAGCAAAGTAGTATTTAAGCTTAGAAATTGGGATGAACCTGTCAAGCTGAAATGAGCAAGAACACAGCCATAAGCAGATACATTATTATTTGCATATCTATTTGAGTATGCCATCATTCATTTTTAATGTTGAGGCTAGTCTTACATTCTTATCCACCATTTCCCTCCCCTGTGATGCCAATGAGCTGCCATACGCCATGGCCAGGTTAGACATGGGGTCTGACAGGAGGGACTGACCAGGAAAGCCTGCTGCTTGAGGTGCACCCGGTTGGTTCCTGCCACAATGTCAAGAAAATGCATCAGCTGAAAGAACATGGTGATGTATGTGCAAACCTAATAAAAACACATAATCAAATCTATTACAATGGGATGACAATGTGATGTTGAGGTTGAAGAGTCAAATTTAATCTATGAGAGCGTGACTTGATTGACTGACAAAGGTAGCCTGTGTTTCCTCAACCATGTTTACTTTCTTCAAATGCAGGATCAATGGAAAACGCTGTTTTTGTATCAACTGCTCTTGACGCAGCAATTTAAAATCTGGCAAGGCTCCCACCTGTAACCTGACTGTGATCCAGTCCCAGCTGCACTGGTATCCTCAAACAGCTGGCTGCCATCCGAGCCATCCACTGAACTGTTCCTCAGACGCATGTTAGGCTCTGGAGGAGAAGAGAGAATAGAAACAGATACATCAAACAAAAGGACTAAAGTTGTCTGAATGTTGAATCACTTGTAATTTTTGGCTGTTGCATAAAAATAGCAGAATTAGTAAAGCAAGCAATTGCACTAAAGAGAAATTTAAAGAAATTAAATATATTTGTGGTCCTTGGTGGTTTCTTTGCTGATAATCATTGACATTTGCGACCAGTATGGCACGAACAGTGGTTACTCCGTGGATAATTGTCAGATCTTCTTTTTGGTTTCTAATCAATGTTGCATGCAATACTGACATTAGCCACTTTCCAGTGTGAGACCACAGAAATCACCGACTTGTGTGTCTGTAGTGCAGAAAGACTTAGGCAATCATATAATCTCAAAACACACATCTATTTAGAAGTTTGTAGACAAATGACAAATTCTGTGTGCAGCCGATCACACCCTGTTATGTGCAGGAGAAAGAGCTCTTTATCAGTCCAATCCTCGAGGAAGGAAACCGATCGATCACGCACTTATCACGAGAACAGATTTCATCATCCTAAGACAGTCTCAGTTCGTGCCCAACTTCCCTGTCATCTCTCATGACTCAAGGATGTCAGATAGAACATTAGATCCACACACAGAAGACGCTCTTAGACTTAAATAAATACTTAAAATATGACATATACGCTGTCAAGATGAGCCTACAATAATAGCGTCTGAAAGATAAATGAGTGCTCGAGGGCTTGTTTACATTTGGTGGTGCATAGATAGTCTGCAGAGATTCTCATTTCATGGATCTGAGGTAACGTGAAATCTAGATTAATGTGAGGAGTTAACACCATTGCTGACTCTTGAAAAACACAATTTATTCTGACTGATGTGATGTGACTCAAACATAGAGCAGGAGCTAACATAGACTGACACAGATCTTCATGAGTCACAATAGTGTGGGTTAAGTTGTCTTGTAAAAATTCTCCAAAGTCACTTGACACTCAAATTTCAACACAAGCTGGGTATACATTGTGGAGTAAAGACGCCGGTAAATTAAATTGGACTACGCTTACCCAATCGACCTAAATTAGCTTGTTTGTTAGCAGTGTTGACTTAGCTACGTGCTAATTAGTCGCTTTCAGGCAAGCTGTGGGCTGCTAATTTCATATTATTTGGGTAACATAGTGTTCCGCGTTGTTGGACTTTAATTTCACATTTTGGTGTCTGTGTTTTGACCAATTGTTTACCGCTACTGTGTGAGAACAGTGAGTTAGCATCACGTTTTAGTTTCGTTTACGTTGCACTTCAGAGAGCTAGCAAAGCACTGGCAGTGCGCGTGCAGCCGGCGACAATTAAAAGCTGATTCGAACGATAAGGTCACGTACGTAACTTACGCTGTCTGAACCCACTCTGAGTTGCAGTGTAATCCATTGCTGACTCGGCGGTAGCAGCGGTCGTTAGATAAAAATAACAAACTCCACCTAGAAGCACTTGGCACCAGACTGCAAGCTGCTCAGGGAAGTTGGAGTCATTCATAAAATTTACACGGAAGTAAACGCTTCCTACTACTTCTTCTTCTTCTTGTTCCGGGTTTCATGGTAACTTGACGTCGCATTACTGCCTCCTTCTGGAGGTAGTCTTCCTCAGAGTGTGTTTGTTTCTTTTTTAATTTCTCCACATTGTCTAAACACTTCCTTTTCTACATTTTTTTTGTTACACTTTTGGGGGCTCAGTGCTGATTCATTAATGTCATTCTTCATCAACTTTTCACATCCCATCAACCTTTTATTTACCACTACAGACCTTATTAAGCTACAGTTTTAAACCAATGTTTTTCATTTAATGCTTCTTAAAACGTTTCCTCCACTACATTTCAGGGAGACAAAATGTCATTTTAACTCTATTATAGACAGTATGAAGCAGTTAAAATCAAGTCCAGCTCTGAACTTTTTCCACTGCTGCTTTTTCCGTATACATATTACGGTAAGTCATGTCTTAGTTTAGATACTTAAAGTAACATTTATGATAGAACCATGGTGTGAATGACTGGTGGATGTCTGTAAAACAGGAGCAGCGACATTCCTGTGTATTTACAGGTAGATTTGTTTCCAACACACTTCTTTGTACACGTAAGTACGTAAGTCTAACTTTGTAAACACGAGACTTATTGTAAATCAGATTAAAATTCTTGGAATGTAGTTGAGGACTTTATAGTAAGGTTGCTGGAAAACTGCCAATTGACTGCATGAAACTATTCCTTTTCAGTGGTTCAGTCAACACCTGATTGCAGATATTGGCTGTGCATTGGGGATTCCTGTACACTATCCTTCCAGCGGTGACAGTGTTTGTCTCCAGATAGCTTCAGTTCTGTGCCTCAGTTCGCTGAAGGAAGCAGGACTGCTGGAAGCCAGACAGAACTTTTCAACACCTGAGTGAATAATAAATTAGTATACCATGGCCTACAATTCTCAAGGAGGAAGGCAAGGACATGCTTCATATTCACTTGCTGCACAACTAGCGAACTCAATGGCCATGTACAGAGGTAATCTGTATCTATATTTAGTTTAAACATCTATGCTTAATATTTGAACCTTGTTTTTCCTATTTCATCATCTAAATGTGGGATGTAGACAATTACACTGAAATTAAGTCAAAATAAAAGTAACTAGAATCTAAACTCTCAATTGAAAAGCTAAAAAGTAAACATTAGATAGGATGTTGGTAATTTGTCTTTTTAAATCCACAGCATGAAATGCTTGTCAGTTATACAGAATATTTCTATTAACCAAACATGAAAAAGCATTTGAATTACATTTTTGTCTATGTTACTTTCTTCTTGTGTGACGTATCCTGTTTCCATGTCCTAATCTGGAGAACCGTTCTCCTGGTCTTTGCATTGACTTTTATGTATGGTTTTGGAAACTTGAATATGATGCAAAACCTGCGGAGCTAGTTCAGGCAGACAACTCAAGCTGCGCCAATCCTAAATTAGCTGTTCAGTCAGATGCGCTCCTCATCTGATTAGAGTGGGATATTTAAACTCCCCGTGTAACCTGGCCATTCCTAGCTACTCTGCTGCCTTGCTGCTGTTATTACCTGCTGCTGTCACTACTCTGCTGCTGCTGCCACCGCTGCTGCTCATCATTGCTGCTCATCGCTGCTGCTCATCGCTGCTGCTCATCACTGCTGCTCTGGCTGCGCATAAAGTTTCTGAATCCTCCATGTCCCCAGCATCCACCTGTGGGCTCTGTTTTGGGCCCCTGCAGTGGTCTGCTATTCATTCCCTGAGATATCTGCTAAGCAGGGTGTGAATAAATGAGAGAGAGCTTGATGCCAAACTTGCTTCAGCCATGCTAAATAATTTATGCTCTGCTTCAGCTATGCAAAAAATGTTTATGCTCAATAAAAATATTGAACCAGAGTTGTCTGACTGATCTGAATCCAAAGGCAGGACATTATCCGCGCTATTTTTTTTTTTAGTGTGTGTGACAGTTATCTTAGCCTATTTGTGGTGTTTATACCCTCAGCTACCAGCCAGTTGTTCATTTACAGTATGATTACAGTAAAACTGTCATTACATGAAAGACAAGTCAGCCAAATATGACAAGAAGAAATCTGAATTGTGCTGGTTGGAAGGACTTGAAATGGGAAGAGTGCATCAGGAAACACTATCCTGAATAAAAAATCTTTTAAGTCAGTCCTGTCTCCATGCTCTGTGACATCAGACTGTGAAAAGGCCAGAGGAGTGGTGAATGGATACAGGGTTGCAGTTGTTGACACACCAGGACTGTTTGACACCCAGTTCAAAGAAGACGAGGTATTCAGAAAGCTAAGACAATGCATCTCTCTCTCTGCTCCTGGTCCACATGTGTTCCTGATTGTGATCAAGTTGGACAGATTCACGGCAGAAGAACAGGAAATGGTGGAACTTTTACAGATGGGGTTTGGTGACAAAGCTGCCAATTATTCCATGGTTCTGTTCACTCATTGTGAGATGCTTGGGAGCACCAGAGTTGAAGATTTTGTTCGTCAGAGTCAACCATTAAAGAGGTTGGTTAGGCAATTTAATGGGTGGTACCATGTCTTCAGTAACACAGTTCCCAATTACCACCAGGTGACCAAGCTGCTTGAAAAGATAAGAAGCATGGTCTCTGATAATGGAGGAACATTTTACACAAATGACATATTGATCCAAGAAGAAGCAAAGACGAATATGATGGTCAATGGTGAGCAAAAAAGCAAAGCAAGGGAAAAGGCAGAGAAAAAAAAACAATTCATTGAGGCTGGTTTGGTTGTAACATTTGGTAAATCAGGTGCTGCAATTGGGGCTGCTGCAACAACTTGTGCAGGACCAGTTTGTGCTGCCGTTGGAGCAGTAGTGGGTGGAGTTGCTGGGGTGATAGTGGGAATTGTCGCACCAAAAGCAGCAAGTGCTCTGAAAAGAAAATGTGCAATACAATAAAACAACAACGACTTCTGCACTGACATGATCAGCATGTTAAAGAATAGTAGAAAACAGCTGACCAAATAATTCACACACCCACTTGTATGTCATGGCATTATTTCTACATGCAACAAGCAGCTGTTTCCAGTGAATCTGCTCAGATAAAGGTATCTGCCCAGGAAACAAAATAAGACTTTGGAAGATAAAGATCCAGGCATTTTCTTAGGAGATATTAGAGATATTGGTGTTACATTTATCACATAGACAGAGACAAATCTTCAAATTGATGCTAATAATGGACTTGTACATAGAACACTATTTGCTTGAACACTCTATAGACGTATTGTTGTATAAGGAGATAAGTTTACTGTTTTTGTATACATCAGTGTACTATTGTTGTTGTATAACTATCCCTTTCCTAGTATTTTGTATTTCTGTGGAAGATTTGTATAAAATTTTGTTATAAGTGTGTGACATCTCTACATCACATCATGTTCTTTTTTCACAACACACAGCACACAAAAGAAAAAAAAGTGCACAGTGCAGCCTGAAAAAATTCAGCTTTTGAAAGTTAGTCATCCGTTTGTACGCATGTCTAAAAGTGTCTTTTATAGCTACGAAGTCATCACAGTAATTTTTTCTTTCTATATGCCAAAGAGCTGTTGTAGACAGATGGGAAGTGGATGCGCTGTAAAGAACTGTACACAATGAGAAGAGACACAGAAACACTGCAGGCAGAGTCATCACAGACAGACGGTACTCCTGTATAATGCACATATACAGCATATAAAAGTGTAAATTATGATGGGGAAATGGTTCAATAATATATATGTGGAACAAATAAAATGACAAAATTTTAAATTTTCTTGTCTCTGTCCATGTTTCTGCTTTCTCCTTTATGTCACTCTCTGTGCTGACAGCTGGACTGCCCCTCAGGTAAAGTGACCATCTCTGTTTAAATGGACAGTACAGTCCACAAGAAGAACCACAGATTGTTCTAACACAGCCCAGCCAAATGTACACAATCACTCACAATGTACAGTCATCTGTACGTGTATCTGTTATCTCGCTGTTACTTTTAAAACAGGGTTTTCTCATGCAGTAGTAATTCCTCCAAAGGCCAGAGACTACAATAGAAGTCTACAGTTAACAGCTTGGTGTGCTGTGACACTGGCAACACATGAGTGGCTTGGGGTGAATCTGTCTGTGGAGGTTAAATCCAACAACACACAGACAAGAAGCTCAAACAAGCAAAAATGACCCGTGCATGTGTGGCTTGCTGCTTCTGAGCAACACCGCATCTTGTGTATGTTTTGTAATGTGGAGTACCTTCTTTTTTCTTTCAACACTTCTGAGGCCTTTTGTGTCAACAAGAAAATGCACTTTGAACTTCGTCGGAAATATTTATATAACCCACTCAGTATTCCTGACAGTGCAGTCTGGTTTCATACATTTTCAGACTGAATACGCCTGAGTTGAAAAGATGGAGATTTAAAAAGAGAAGTCAAAGTACCACAAAATATTTTCACACTTGGCTGACATGGCAAAGTTAGTGTCACGCTAAAAACAAAAGGCAAAGAGAACAGATGATATATGACTAAAACATCCGCTGATGCTTCAGCTCCGCGGAAAGAACAAGCAGAACAAGTGGCAGACAAAACATTATAACGTCACACAAAAATATCTCCACCAACATTTCCTCATTGTTACTATTCATTTGAGGTTTGACTGTCATTCTTTTAATCCCATCATCTTTCTGCCTCCTTGTCCTCCAGAATGCTCATATAAAGCCAGTAAAGCCATACCTTTTCTGCAAACGCATGTCAATAGTAAACTAAATTTGAATCATTTTTTGAAATATTGCCATTGTACCCTTGTTTTGGGCTGTTTTTGACTTTTTTTTATGCCTGTCCACCTTTGACAGCCAGGCCTGGAGGCATTATGTACTCAGGTTCTCTCTCTGTCCCATTCTGGTGATATCTCAGTAACAGTGTTTGGGAATTTCTTCAAATTCAGCACCGTCTCCACTTGATCTCAAAGAGGAACTAATTGGATTTTGGTGGTAAAAAGTCAAAGTTCAAGGTCTGTGTTATCTGACAAAATATTTTTGGCTATGACTCACCAAGTCATATGCTAATGTGCCACAGTTCAATTCAAATGAAAATCAGGATGAAATTAAGTGACAGCATTTTATTTAAAAATGGTCAAAGGTTACTCTGACATCATAATGTTATGCAAAAACACCTCCTGCTGTTATTCAGATTGTGACCACATTTCCTGCAGCTAAGATGAGGTATAATAACACAAGGAGGATATTTTACTGATGAGGCCCTAACCTTTATTTAGTGAGGGATAGTTGCCTTATCAGAACCAAACTTTTAACCACAGCTCAGAAAATTCGTTGTTTTTTTTTAAAGGCACTGACACCTATTTTAATCCTATCCTTTTTTAATCTATAGATGAACAGATGGATGGGTTTAAAAAAGAGCAGAAGCTGTGTGACTTACTTCTCATTATAGTTCACACATACATTATGAGGGACCCCTCACCCATCACATACAAATACACACAGAGCCAGATGGATAATGTAGGTTAAGTAGCTTCCTGACAAGATATGTTATGCTGCTGTTCAGCTACAGAATGAAATCATGTGATTAAATGTAATTTTTGTGATGGGCTGATAATCTGCAAGTAATGACTTCATTTATACTTAAATACCATTTACTAGTGAGTTATAAGCAATTTATAAGTTTCCTTTTGTAAGCGATAGCAAAACACACGCGTAAAGATGGTTTTTATGTATATTTTGAAAGGGAGATGAATATTTCAAGGCTCTACTTCTGGGATTATGAGTTTCAACCAAAAGATAGTACAAGCAGGGAGATGTACAGGGTAGCAGTGTCAAAAGAGTTTATGTGTTGAAGCCACACCAGCATCAATAATTCTGCATGGATTGCCAGGCATGCTTCAAATCCAAGTTTACCCCTGCCCACCCCCCAACATGCACATCTATATAGAGAGAGGATGAGAGGAAACGAGAGAGAGAGAGAGATGATGGTGAGTGAATTAGCTCTTCTATGAAGCATGAAAAGCGTTCATTGTGTCATTATGTAGCACATCTACAACTGCACTCATCCGACGAAGCAGTTCAGTTTCAGAGAAGCCTCCACGAATCTACTTCCCCTTTGCAGTGCTCTGCAGCGCGTCTTTTGCCAAGAAGGTGAGATTTCTTTACTCAGCCTGGCGACCGTTGATCCAGTAATAATGGAGTTATCACTGATGGCAGCACAGGTAAGGAAGCATGAACAAATTTACCTACTATGATCTTACTTTTCAGACTTTTAGCTCACTGATTTTTTCAGTTCTTCTTCTAAGGTGTCATGTACTGGGCTGCACTGCTGATAACAGTTTTTAGAGTCACCTTACAAAAGGTAGATTAACCAAAGGCCAGCACCGGAAAGTCAAGAACAGAATATATTGCAAAGCAGTTTCATGCTGTGAGCTTGGTGTTATTCACTGTAAGTTTCTTTTTATTTTATTTTTTATTATTTGTGACAGTATCAGAGTCAGATGGGTTTTTTTCATTAACATAATAATAATAACCCACAACATCATCTCACAGTTCTCAGGAAATCACTCAGGCCTCGTCAGATAAAACATCATATGAGGGATGAACTTGTACAAGAGCACACACACACACACACACACACACACCGTGCAAATGCTACAGGGTTTATTTTTGTCAAGAATGTAGGGAAAATTACTTGGGAATGAAACATAGCATAAGATGCACTCACCAAGTTGCTCAAGTGTGCTAAAAGTTTTTGTATATTTGTTAAGTATATTTGCATGTTGTAGATATACTCTCAGACATTGCACACATACAGAGATGATTCAGGAGCAGACTGCAAAGTAGCCTCTCCGAAAGATGACACACATGCAGGGGGAGTGAAGCATCCAAGCCCCATTAAAACATACTCTGTGTTAAGGTTAAGAGCATTTGACAGATGCTGAATATTGCTTTCTGCCCTCACTCTTTTATTTCGCACAGCATATTTTGTTGTTTTAAATAGTCTGTGGTTTCTATCATCACATGAAGCTGCATTTTACCTTTTTGATATTATTAATAAAAATCTATGGAATTTGTCTTCAGGAAATAGAAATGTATATCTGCGAAGAGCCAGAAGAAACAGATTCTGTGCTCTGTTTTAAAACTCTTGTGTATCTTACTGGTGTGTTTGTGTCCTCCTGTCACAGTCACTGCAGCAGTTTCATCTATTCTGTTGCTCTGCATCATGTTGGAGAAATTCTTGTCCCATTTCTTGCCTACTCCTTACCCCTCTCTGTTTTTCCTCTGACCCATCATGCTTAGCTTTAAGGATCCTCAGGGCAGAGCTTCATGTCACAGTGTCACGGTCCTTTTGTGAGCTTCTGGGATATGTAGCCTGTGGACATGTTTTGAAAGCAATTACTGTAGTAAAGCTTTTAAGTGGAAGTCCTACTCTCCCTGCATGTGCTCTTTGCAGCACCGAGCCACTGTTACTTTATTGCTCCATTTACAAGAGGAAGCATTAGGATGTTTTCTCCCCCCCCTTTCTTTTCTCGTCAGAAAACATAATGGGTGGAGTGTTGATGATGAGAGTTGCATTTTACAGCTATGAATGAGGAAAAGTTTTAACCATGAATATTTAATGTCTAAATGTTAAAATGTAATATTTGCTTATGGAAAGTGCACAGGAAGAGTACGTTCATAGCTGAAAAAACAGATTGCATGGTATTATCTGTCGTATTTAGAAGTGCACCAAAATTTAAATTAGCACAATGGCACCTTGTAGGAAAGCTGAAGTAAGTTGAACTGCAGCCAGATACTAGACTGTGCCACTGAGACTTGGCTACTCCTGCATTTAAATTCGCCCTAAAGTTTGGACCAAGTAAAAAAGTAACTGTGTGACACTACTGCAACAATCGATGACATGGTCTGAATACTGATGACATGTGCCACAGCAGTGAAGATTTATAACATCCGAATCCCCTGCTGCCACTCAGTTTGCCAGTGAGCTGCTTGCTACAGTGTGGAGTTGTGCCACCTACTGGTGTCTTTAGAGAAGATAAATCATTTTTTGCTTCTCCCACTTTTTGTCGGACAACTTGAGCTTTCTCATGTCAAACATTTCATAACACTAAGATGCATCAGGAGTGATTTCCTCTAGCGTGACACATGTAGCAGTCCTATTGTGCAGATTAGGTACCTATTCCCCACAGTGTACCCTGTCCAGCTGTGCAGATTTGAAGGAAAATCTCCTGTGATATCGGCAAATCTTCTGTGCAAAGACACACAAACACTTTTCCACACAGCTAGTTAACATCTAAAATTTGTATAGGGCCAAATCATAGCTGTGTCCACAATGCAGAATCATGGTCTCACTTTCTGTTTTTCTGGATGGAGCGGTATTCCCCTTTAAGTTCCCCGATTGTTGTTCCTGAGCCTGTCTGCTCCAGACGTGAACCCTGTCTGGCTGAAGGAGTTTGATGGAAAGCCTCATCTGATAGCCATCTGTTCTCCGATAGTTAATCAGGTGCGCTCAATGTGTGGTCTTTAATCACCCAACACTAACTGTCTCTCAGCACTCTGCAGTCAACACCTTAACGCTCTTGCTACCTGGAACTGTACATCTCAAAAAGTTGGTTTCTTAGCTCTACTTTATACAAAGGGCACTTCTCAGTGGGAAAGACTATGAATTCATCTCAGGTTTTATACTTCAGTCAGTCTTGTTAATCATCATATATCAAGGAATATTTCTATTTCTGAGTCAGATCATTTACATGTTGACTCCTGTTAAGCTTTTTGATAAAGAGTCTGTGTTGACCTTGTGCTGATAACTTGATTCTCTCTCTCTTTCTACCTCAAACCTTCTCTTTTCAGGTGGTGAGTGTTAGATTGGTCTTAATTAAGTCTTGTCTATCAAATGGTGTGAGATGGAGAGTAAGGTCAGATTACCATCTGTTACAGAGTTTATCAGCTTCTTCTGGAGGAGGCGGGGCATCAGTTTGACGCAAACAGCTAATTTTTTCTGTCATCACTGTGATTGTATTGGAATATTACATGTCCTTTCAGTAGGAAAAATCACGTCATTCGTTCTTAAATATGTCTTTTTTTATGTTTTTGTGAGTGATTGCAAAGTGACTACATCACCTCTTCTCTGAAATAGCAAAGAATTCAACATGTTTAAACTGACATGAAACTCACATACATACAAATGCCACTAGAAAGAGACTGCAACATCTAGAAACAGCTGGAATAGCCAGGTTATGTGTTCTCTCAGTACCTGGACTGATTAATCAGCACAGTGTGAGCACTGATGTGAGCTGTCTGTGTAATCTGACAGGACGAACGATGGAGTCATTTGAGGTAGAAGGGCATCTAGATTTTCAATTTGAATTGAAACCCAAATTACTTCACAGTGTCTGTTTCTCTATGACTTCAGCTTAGAGAGTTGAGATAACTTTACTATGATGGTAACCAGAGGTTATGGGTCTACTGAACACATTAAGCATAGAGAGGGATGAGTCACCCATAGCACGCATAATATAAGCTCTATAAGGCTTTATTTATTCAGGATGGATGGCATGACAGATTAGAAATGCACACACACATCAGATGTGCATGTGGATGGACACAATTGCACTTTTGTTATGTAAGTGAGTCAGTCTGCATCTCACCTTGGGATTAGTCTCTATGATGCGATCACTGACACTTGATTGTCTGCGCATCATAACCAACTGATGTATTCATATATCTACCGAATTTATACCTAAATACACTCATGTTGTGATTATAGCCTTAGTGGTGTTTCATGCAATATTGATATTTTGGATTCAGGTTTGAGAGGGGTTTCATTTTTTGCTTGTCTGTTATCAATGAAAAGATCAAAGGATCTGAGTGTTAAATGTCCTGCTAAACACGGACAAACTGTATTGCATATAAGTTTATTGTATTCATGACTGTGAATTCCCATTGTATATTTAATGATGTTGCTTAAGCTTTAAGCTAACGGTTCGTTCTCTGGGATAGCATGACAGTGCAGTATTATCTCTATTGCAATGTGAGACTTTTTGGTTTATTAGAGGATTAGGATAATCTCTCTCACACAGTATGTATCACTTATAGTGCATTACAACAATGTGGCTTTACACAATCCCCCAGAGACATCCCAGATAAACCAATCTCTAAAATGTTATGTAATAGAGCATGTTAGAAAAAGAGAGAAAGAAATATTTTCAGTCACTTCTAGTGCAACATTAAATCATATGTACACATGCTATGCCTGAGAACGATGTGCAACATTATAGCAAAGATTTCTTTCTTTCTTTTCCTTTGATTACACAGAAACACATTTTCCATGTTCTTCAATGTTGTAATCCTAAAGATTTCAGCACTGGTGGATGTGACAACCATTGTGTTCACTGGGGATAAACACCACAGCACAAACTTATCGCAGCTTATAGGTATCTCTTTACAATTCATTTGAAAAGTTCAAATCACACAAGTAGGTTTTCACACATCAGAGATCTTATTTCAAAAATGCTGAAAATAATTGTGTCGTGTTCAATCTGCACACCAACATAAAGCTGATGCTGAAAGAAATGCTCCATCTGTTGCAGTAACTTAATACAGCTCTACACTACTGTAATGTAATACGAGCAGCCAGTAAACAGTGAGTCTGATATAATTTAGGCAGTTAAAAACAATAACTCTCACATGTTGCATCATCTCATGTGCATTTGAATCCAGAGCAGGACACACAGACTCTGACACTAAGAAGCTGACCTGGGGTACAGGATGCCACTACGTTTAAAGATCACAATAGCATGGAAAACATCGAGTTCAGTGTGCATGTAATTCCATTATATAATCTTGAATTTGTAATTTTAATGATAACTTTAACTTTTAATAAGAACTAATAAGAACTTTATGGATAAAAGTACACTACCTTATGCTACCTGTCTTAAAATAAACACAAAACTCATGGGAAAGTGCTGAGAGCTGGAGGGGGTAGATGTATTCACCAAACTACCAAACATAAAAGTCACATGTGCCTTCACTCAGTTTATGGAGTATCCCCGGACATTATCATACATTTACAAATGACATGAGTCTCTGCTCTGTGATTTATAAAGTGGGACTCTTCTCTCTAGATAATAAAAAAAATAGGTCAAGTTTCATCTGAGGAACTTCAGAGACTTCTCCTATCTGTGCGTGGAGCAGTAATGGAGCTGGTGTGGCTCTTCAACAAAGCGCAGAGTTAATTAAATGGAGCGTGAACATGAAACGTACAGTATGTTGAGAGTGATCGAGAGGCGTGTTTGGAAGGCATTGTGTCTGTGTGCAGTCTCTGCACGCATGTCTTGTGCTTGAGCGTGTTTTGTGTTCTTGCTTGTCCACTAACCTTTAATTTTCATAATATATTCATACCTTGCTTACAGACAACATTAGTGAAAAAAAAAAAACGCTGAAAGAAGCGGCATCACAAATTATACACAGCTTTGTTTTAAGGGCCTGTAGAGTAAAAACTTTTTAATATTATATACGCTGCATTAACACATAGCAGAGACGGACAGGAAGCACGTCATAAGAGGGGGGGCCATGACATGCAACATCTCCCCAGGTCTTTTTTCCTCTGCTGTACAATTGTATAATCCTGCTTCAAATGTAATGTTGATTAAATATGAATATTCCCATTGGCTTCGTAAACATGGATTATCAGTAATCTGTAGTCTGATTTCTGTAATATCACTATATTTTAAATATAAAAATGTTTGTGTTTGGTATTTTCTTTTAGAAATACACCATAAAGCTGTTTGTGGTTGGACACATGGGACATTGAGGGGGACAACATATAACAAAAAACACCTTAGTCCATCAAGTCACAGAGGCAATAATATTATGAAAAAGTAATTTTAATTCTCAGGTATTCTGCATTTATGGGAGCCTCCATACTGGGATGAGATTGTGCCATTTTACTGTAACTGTGCATGTACACACACGTGAGCATGTGTGTAAGGTCATTTAATGATGTCAGTGGATGCTGTTCTTCGCTCGTCTGTCAGGCTCTGAAGCCCCCAGAGAAACTAAGCAAAGATTCAACCAGCCATGAGAGGAAGCCTGCATGTCTCTCATTCTCTCTCTTTCTCTCTCCTGTGCTATCTCTCGCTCACAATAACCTACAGATTGGACATTTCTTTCTCTCTTCCTCTCTTCCTCTCTATCAGTTATTCTTTCTCCCTCCATTCTTGTCACGTCTTCACTGGGCTTAGGCCTCCTCCAGACATAATCTAACGGCAGTATTTTCTTTTCATCACACGGCTCAGTAACTCAGAAATGACTTTCAGCTGCTTCGAGATTTTGATTTAGTTTGCTTGGTGTCCATTACTTCAGGGCAAAGATCATCACCTTGTGAGAATCGTCCAAAGTGTACTCGATCAATTTGGCTTGTATTTAAGACACTCTGTCAGCAAGGGACAATGTCTGCTGCTCTTTAAAAAGTGTTTCAAAATCACAATTTAAAAAGTATTGCCTTGATAAAATACTTTATTCCTTTTATGTATTGATAGTGTCTTTTCAAACTAAGTTTGTTTTTGATGCAAATCCAAAACAGGACACTGAATAATCTTTTAATTTAATTATTTACTAATTGATTATAATAGGATGAGTGCATGTGAAGACCCAACACAAAAACCAGCGTGCTATGTCCTCAGCTCTGTTTATTTCAATTCATCAAACTGATAATGATACTCAACTCATCCGAAAATGCCTCTTCTTGAATGTTAATTGCATTTTTCTGTCACACTGGCAGCTTTGTAAGAAGAGCACTGTTTTGTCCAGAGCTTGGGGCTTTGTTTTGCTGAGGCAGCATCAGTGACCTCGCCAGAGGACACGATCTGTCTGACAAGATCTTATTATGGCCATGAATGAGGTTTTGCTCAAGTTTTTAGCAGTGCAGTTTTGTAGATGGAAATGTCAGCCAGTCGTTCTACCACTTTGCTCTAGACTAAAGAGTGAAGATCTCTTTGTCTTCACCCTTTCCTTCTATGACAGATGTTTCAGAAAGAGGAGGAACAGCTGGGTGCTGTGGGGCTGTTTATTCACCCCTTCATTTACTTCCTCTTATTTCCTTCCCCTTTCTCCTTTCATCCTTGTCTCTCTGTTAAAGCAGGCACAGATGGAGACGGAAATTTTCCAACCCTGGAAATATATATTTCTGCAGAACTGAAGTCAAAAAATTCTAAAATAATCCTCTTCCTCTCGGTGAAGTTTTTGGAAGTGGGAGACAATGTGCACAAAGCTGAAATATTGCTCTCGCCCAGGAGCTAACTTCATGTCAAAGGCTGCACTAATAGCTTGTGAAACAAATAGCTTCTGAGACAAATGCCTCATAAATGATAAGTGAGTTCTGGCCCCCTTTTACTTTGCCCCTCATCTTTGAAAATTAATTAAGGGAGAGTTATTACTTTCTTCACCCAAAACCCCCTTCAGTTTTCCTCATTTTAAATAACCCCCGGCCTCCACTGTCATTGTGTGTGTGGCTGTGTTTGTGTGCACGTAGCCAGCGTTTTGTGAATGTGTGCCCCTGCTACACATGTGTGCGCATTCCTTTGTGCCTTTTGTGTGCCTGGATGTCTGTGTGTACGTTCACCAGAGGCACTTTCTAAATTTCTCCTCCACCCTCTGTCACTTTCTTGGACAGACACCCACTCACCCACTCACAGATATACTGACAAAGACTACACATATGAGCTTCCTACCTCTGAGCCCCCACAGGAGACACATTCACAGATGGGCAATGGAGGCAGACACATATGCCCACTTACTATACACAAAAGTTATGAGCACTTGAGACATTATGCAGCAAAGACTTATCATTTTCAAAGATCTGGAAGACTTGAAACCATCTCTGTCTGTAATCCTACAAGCCCTGCAGCACTGCACGCTATTCCAGGATGTCCTGCATCTGTCTGCATCAAATCACTCACTGCAGTGGTGTCATAGCCCATGGTTGGAGATCAAAAGTAAAGAGGGATGAGAGGATCTATGGAAGGGAAGAGGAAAAAATGGTGGTGAAGCTGAGCAGAGGTGAGGAGAGAAAGTGCAACCACAATATGGTGATTTTACAGGTGATGACAATTGAGCAAATGTGATGAAAGAAACAGGACATGAGAGAGGTTGCAGTGAGGACATACACATTTACAGAGGCAGAGACACAGGCAGAAGGAGGTAATGGGAGGATAGTGTTAGATAGAAGTAGGGATGAGAGATGGGGTGAAAGTTTGGGATATGATGTCATAAAGACAGGACTAGCAGGTGGCAGAGTCACTGCCGCTGTTTGATTTGAAACAGAGTGACAGGGAGGCTGAGGGAAAGGTGAGAGACCGAACAGAGGGCTGGATTAGAGGCAAAAACAGCTATGGAGAAGGAGAAATAAAGGATATAGGCACACGCGAGGAAAAGGAGAGGAATGGCTGAGAGGAGGAAAGACGTGATGTGAGCAAGCGAACACGTCACAGTTTACTCAGCTTTATCCTCTGGTAACCCCCTCTGTCTCTGTCTTCTCACCCCCCCCCCCTTATCTGTTTTATTTTGGGAAGAGGTAGGTGGGTAAATGGTGTCAATTTAGTAATTCAGAGAACTGGATGTACAGGAAAGGAGATACAGACTAGATGCTAGAGGAAAAACATGTTTTATATATTTATTTGATGGGGACACCTGAGCCTGAGCAGGTGACACGGTAACACTGCAAAAAAAAAATCACTTTTTAAACTGGTCAACCAGTTAACCAGCTGTTCAGCGCTGAAATTTAATTCTCTGTAAAAAAAAAAAAAAAAAAAAAAGTAAAAGGAATCAAAAGCAACAATTCAACAAAAACCCTTTTCTGTCTTGTTCCAAAATAACATCTCCGCCATGAAAAGGCTTTGCGTGGCGCAGAGGAGAGGATTATATATGGTCTTGAAACCTGACTATGAGACTAATTATATGTAAATACAGCTGTTTTCTGCATTGATTCACACACAGAACATGATGTTCACAAGCTGAGGAGCATATGGTCTCTAATTGATGCACAGAGTCGGGGAGTCACGTATTTTGAATAGGAAATATACGGAACTGTGTCTAGTTACAATTTCAATTCACACAAAGTCATCAGAGCACAGCTATATTCTTAAAATCAATAGACTGGGGGTTACTCAAGTCAGAAATGATCATGCTGTTGTCGAGCCAGTGTTGGCTAAATTGCTGTCTGATTGACAACTGCAGATGCATCTGTTAGCATTATTTACACAGTGGTGAGCTTACTTACACATGTCTGAATGACAAAAAATGCACAATAATTTATTTCTATCCAATAATATATACTTCTGACATATTGCGAACTACAACCAGAAGCTAGCTTTCTTGCTTTATGCATTGTTACAGTTGTGTGTTACTGGATCTTTTTCACCCATTTCATCCTGTGAGAAACTACAGAAGAAGTACAAACTGCCTTTTCTGGTGCTGTTTGTATTTTAAGAGGATCAGACAACGAGGTGAAAACTAGTAAATGTTCCATGGCATTGTAAATTCACTTGATGCTAATGTCATCTTGCTTGCTGGTTTTTCGCTCTAACAAGTTGCTGTGGAGAATAAAAGTCAAAGAAAAACTCCTTTAACCAGACGAAACACCAGAGCGACTCCTTGTTTCTTCTGCGTTGTGACACAATTTCTTACATGCAATCTTAATGCAGCCCAACAGTGAAGTAATCCACAGGATTTAAAATGTCTGACCCACTTTGAGTTCTACATTACAAATCACATTTCAGAGCATCTAGTCCTTAACCTGTCTGTGCATATGCATTCATCCATATGTACAGATGCATGCTATCAATATTTGGACAAGCACATACACATCAGTGTGTATACATGGTCAAACACGCAGATACGCAGGTGCATACCATATGTACACATACACATATGTGAAAAAAGCAGGCCTTATTTTAAATGTAACCCTAACCCAGTGACTCACATGACAGGCATTTGATCACAGTGTAGATTTGTTGTCATGTCATCTATTCAGTATGGTACCATTAAAGAACAACATTACCACAGTATTACTTTTGGTCACTGTACCAGGTACAATGAAGGGTCGACACTTTGCTCCTTTTGACAATTGACTGAATAAAAGCAACAACTTGTTTATTCATCAACCAATGACCAACCATGAAATACACTGGTCATTCTGGTCAGGTTCACCACTGCATGAGGCTGTTACAATTCAGCTCAGCTGTTTCAAAGATAAAAGCATCTCCTGGTAAACACTCCTCTTTCACTGGGAGGGATCCCCACCCCCCTCCCTCTCTCTCTCTCTCTCTCTCCCTCTCTCCCTCTCTCCCTCTCCCTCTTTCTCACATGGTCACTTGCTCTCATGAAGCGTGGCTCCTCTCTGTCTCTGGATGCACTCAGTCTAAGTCAGAGTGTGGGACGGGACAGACAGGACCTGATCTCTTTCTTCACATACAGCCGGCAGTAGGTACATCTCTTGCTCTGTGTTTCTTTTATTTGCTCTTTGTTTGACTATATCTTCTTTATATTTTTACCATTTTCTCTCCTTTCATTTAACTCAAAAATCTATGAAAGCAAAATGTCTTTTTCCTCGATATAGTAGCAGGGAACGTGGAATGACTGGGGATGAACACTGTAAAGTTAATGACATTTATACCTTTATTTATTAGGCATATTCTGGGAGGAAGTTACTCAGCTTTGAATGTGACTTCATTTGGAAACTTTGAATTTTTGACTACTGTTTGTGTTTGGTGTTTGGGAAGATGATTATATCACATTAGATCAGTCAGAACTATCTGCAGTGGATGAACTTTTCTACAGAGAATCAATAATACATCAGGATGCGTGCACGGTGCAGCCCTGTTTGGGCTCATAGAGCCGACATGATGCCAGCAGTGTGTCGCCTCTGTGATCTCTAGTTTCAGCACCAGGCTTTCTAGGCAAACAGTTTTCTTTGTTAATTTTTGGGGTGCGTTAAATCTATGGATATAGGTTTTTCCCTCCTTGTTTTATTTTATGATTGTTTGAAAACTTAAATTTACATCATTCACTGTATTTGTGTTGATTTTTCTTGTCTACTGTGTTTTTTATGTTGTCTGGTTGTGTCCTACATTAAATCACAACCAGCTGAGTGGGTGACTGGCTGTTTTGCCAACTCTGTGTGGGCTGCAACTGTAGCTGCTTGTATCAGTTTTCTGCAGCTCTGCCTTTCTGGTATCTTCTTGAGAAACTGAATATAGGAGTCTCTGTATTTCACATTTAAATTGTGCAAAATACAGTCTATGTATATTCTCCCGATTTAGCATATCATGTCAATGTGTACATCAAAGTATGTACCAAACTGTATTTGCTAATGAGTGTTACACAAATAAGATATTAATGCAGTGGTTTTCAGTGATTTTCAGATACAATAGCTTCAGCTTTATCTGAAATGTGTGGAAGTTTCAAAGTGCTGGTGTCTGCACCTCTTGGATCACATGTACCACAGCGTGTCTTAAATGACTAAAGCTAGAAAAGCGGGTGAATTCATTAATCACTTGGTCATCAGGAAACTGCCTTGAAATTATTTTGATATTAATAATTGATTTCTTAACTATTTTTTTAAATCATTGTTAATAAGACCTCTTTACATTCTGTGTCACTGGATGGGCATGTGTCGATATCCATTTTCATTACCATTAAAGGACTTTATGGACCAAATACAATACTGAACAGATTAATAAACTAAAATAATCAAAGGTTGGGGGTAAACTGTAAACTGTTGAATCAAGCACCATCTGTTTTAAAAGAAATGAAGATACAGTGAAACTTTGAAGCCAGTGTAGGACTTAAAGAGGTCACATCATTATGTAACTGTGAGTTAAGTCTGAATGAACAGATTGCTGATTTTCAACGCAGATATTCAATGCAGTGTCTGTGTGTGTGCGCGCGCATGCATTTGAATGTGTGTTCTTGTATCTGTTTGTCTGTCTGGGAACTCATTTTTATCTCTGAAGTGGGTTCTTACTGAGGAAATTAAAAGACAATTAGTGTTAAGATGTGCATTTAACTGTGATATGTAATCTATCTTTTTGCTAAGTTTTCATCCAGATCTGTTAAGACAAAGTAGATAGGAGGAACGTTATGGTGACTATAGATTGAAAACATCGATGAGGGCTGACAGCTGCGGTTTAAGAGCTAACATGGTGCGCTGTGTGAATGGCAGCAGAATAAAGGCAGAGTTGAAAATTAACATTACCTTTGATATTCTCCTAATTTTTTTCCCAGCTGGGTCTGTGATGAACAATACGACAGAGAGAAAAATACATCATGACCCACAATGTTTGGAATTTGTTGCATTGCTCTCTTTTCTGCAGAACTGAAGTTTTGCCTATAATATTTCATTATGAAGTTCACATTAGTTCAGCAGATCATATGTAATCAATATATTATCATTAAGGTAAACAGGGAGATCATGTTCAGAACCTACATTTAAATTCCCATTCTCGGCTGAGTGTGCAGAGCTGCAGCATACAACAGGTATTCAGCTTTTTGCCTCCTATAAACAAACCCAGTCTAATTTTGTCTTCCAGGCGTGCAGTTGTAATTACACTCACACACGTTCTCACTAGCTGCTGTGTTTGCTGATGACCTTTCTGTGCAGAATGAGACACAAGCTTGTGGGCATAGACTTTCCCAGCGTCCCTGTTGCTGGAGAAAGTTTTGTCTTCAGGTTGGGTTGTTGATTTTTTTGTGTGAGTCAGCTGCATGTTAGGCGCTTCATGTTTTGTGCTTACAAACCAGCACCAGCACATTTTTACTCCTGCCCCTTTTCTTTCACTCATGAAAAACCCTTGGAGGCAGTTTTAATTAAATATACATATTAAGTGGCTGATGTGAGAGCTCTCATAAATTATGCTGCCGTATCTTAACGGTTGCAACATTTTAGACATTTTTTTTACTCTTAAGCAGGAAGAGAGCACGCACAGACACACACATGATGGTTGTTGGTCTTACTGGATGAGATTAGACGCTTATGCATGAATATTGATGCATAACGGAGAATAATTATATTGTACATCAGTGGGATTTAATAATTGTTCTCCAGGTGATTACTACGTACATCCTGTGCCATTACATTTACATTTAAGACTGTAATTTAGGATTTTCATCTGTCCTGGTCATACATTCAGGTGTTTATCTACATTTTTTAACAAGTGCTCTTGCTGCATACAGCGAAATGGTTTTGTTGTGATGTTTGCAAACGTTTTAGTGTCTCTTTTAATTGTCCAGAAACAGTTTGAAGCTACTCGAAGACATTTGAACCATGTGGTAGTGGCTTACACCCCCCACTTAGACTGATGGTGTCAGATAGCCTCATGTCATACCCCCAGTGATTCCGTGTTGACCCCTCATTAAAAATGGACAACTAAAACTCTAACAAGACCAGTGACTAACTCATTTTATTAAGATTCTTCCCTGAAGTCTTCAGCACAGTCTTAATTTAAATGTCTCATCATGATGATAACAGTGAGCACTAACTGAGCTTTAGCACTGGATGTGTCATAACAGGTTTCCCTTGTGATATCCAGCGACAGCACAAGCGAAACTGTTTTCTTTTACTCCCCTCGCTGAGGGAGGGCTTCCTCAGTGACAATTTGGCCTGAAGTCACATCTGCAGTTTGGGACTAGATGAGGACACTAAAGAAGCCTGAGAAGCACTCAGGGTCAAACTGAACCTGATGCTTGAAGCATCCCAGAGCGAAAGTGGAAAGAAAAAAAGGCCCACAAATCACAGAGGTCTAATCTCAGCTGACACACAGAATCAGAAACATAAATTCATCTGCTTAAGGAAAGGTTATTTTCTTAATACAGTTTGGACCCTCTCTTACTATTACGATATGGTCGGCCATGTGTTAAGCAACTGTCTTTAGGACCAGTTTCTTACTGTATGAAGCCTATTGGTCAGTATGTCCATTTTCTTTACTGCTGAATATTGTAATGTATAGAGAGGTGTGCAACTGAATCTGTGTGTGTGTGTGTGTTTTCAGGGGAATTTTCTGAGCAATGTCATTTGACTTATTGTCAGTGTCTTGTCTTATTACAGAGCAGAAGTGATGCTGCTGAGCAATCACACGCAGGGGCTTTAACACCCACTGAGACACCCGCGAGTGAAAGGGTCAAACTTCCTTGAATCTTTGAGCTGCAAGAGTGAAAGCTGGAATTATTAATGGCCACTGAACTGTCCATTTGTATTACAGCAAGTTCCCAAAGATTATGACACAGACTGTGCATTTGTGTCTTTGTTTTTTTTTTTTTTACTTATGATTGTTATTTTTTTTGCAGTGTGTTGGTGAGCTTGTGTGAAAAGTTATAGTAGATTAAGTTCACACACCTGAGTGTCAGTCCCTGTGTGTGTCTGTTACATGGGTGTCACCCCTCCTGAAAGCAACACAATCAACTTCAACTGGGGTTAGTTTGTGTCTAAAGTCTTTTAAACAACCTTGCTTCATGTATATTAGTTTTCTCTCTTTGCTGTCTGTGTAACTGGGTTCTACGGAAGGCCCACAGGGACAAAACTCATCCAGCTGAGACAAAAAGTGATTAACTGCCTCTCTCAGTTTGTCAGTGTGTGTCTTTTCATGTGTGTCTGTCCCTTTAAGTAGATGTGTGGCATGTGTCAGTCTTTGTTAATCCGTCTGAGAATTAATCCCTTTGAGATGCTGATTTCTCTTCACTGTACAGTACAGCTGTCCTGAAACCAGGCACAGCTGTGCAATTCGCCTCCAGAGCAAAACATGTTATTGTTCACTCATTATTGTTTGATTCATTTAGGGCAGAATGTACCTGAGTTTTGCCCTTGGGACTAAAAAATATCTAAGGAATTGAAATATCTCTGCATCTGGATGAAGGAGGAGATTTTAATCTGATTATTGTTTTTAACTGATCAGTTTCCTATATTTGACAACTGTGGTCAATACTGAGATATTCTATGCTCTGCAACAAACGGTTGCTATGTGTTATGCATACTATTTTCTAATGGTGGCTATATTTATTCTGTTCTTATCCTATTTACAATAGAATCCATCAGCTCCAACCACTTCACCTTTTTTTGCCAGCTGTAACACAGCCTGCCTACACGGTGACCTGCTGTTCTCAGACTGTCTCCAAGTAAAATTATTTGAAAATGATTCATTCCTCTTTCCTCTTGTCCCCCTTCCTCCATCTCTTCCCTGACAGCATTTCCCGGCTGTGAGCGGGGCCTTCATGGATTCTCCGTACAATGGCAACACGTCCTTGCAGACGTCCACCTCCAACCTCAATGCCAGCTACTCTCGGCCCTCAGAAGCGGAGGATGATGGGAAAGTGTCCAGTGACACCATTTGGCTGTGGATCGCTGTGCTGGCGACTATTGGCAACATAGTGGTGGTGGCTGTGGTTTGTGCCTGTGCCTTCTGACAAGACTCTTAGTTGAAAAACTTGTATATCCTGAAAATATATTTTTCTTCAGAAATAATGTAAAATAGCCTTACTTTTAAACTGATGGATTTTTGAGGTGTTTACTTTAGACTGAGCTCTGAAAGCGAGTTTGCATGGAAGTCATCGTTCCCACTCTTTTGACAAAAAGAATATATATTAAAATAGGGAATAAGATTTTTTTCTATTCATACTGTTCATTTTATTCCTGCATTCAGATTTTAATAATGATCTGAGAGAAACACAACTATATCACACGTTTTCTGTTTGGTTTATAGTGCAACCATTAGAAAGAATAAGGTTGAAAATGTGTAGAATAATAAAAGTCTAATGTTAACTACTTGAAAAGCTGAAACAGACCAAACAAGACCACATAGAAAGACACCATGCATGTTGTACAGTTTATCAAACTAACCAGCACCAAAGCTATCCAACACATTTACTCTTTTTGGATTTCCATACTTTAAAGACAGCCCTGCTAATTGTCACTGCAATAAATACATTTATCAAGTCATTTATCGTTTTTATCTTGTCAGGGGAATTCAGCCAGCCATCTTTTAAACACGAGCCTTACACAAACACAATGCCCTGAAAGTAAGAGCCACAGGTATCCAAATGACATGACATGGTCACAACAGCATGGCACTATTTTGAGCTTGCTTTACTCCCATTGAGTTACATTTCAAATCACTGAATATACATCCAGGTGAACTTGTCCTCAGGTTTGCCCTTTACACTCAAAAATAAATAGGTCACAGGGATTTTATTTTAAACCTCTACATGAGCAGAGTGTTAACATTATTTTAATGAGCATCAGTCCTAGAGCTAAATGCTACATTTATGCATTTTTAGATTCCAGGCTGGGGAAAAAAAAAAAAAAAACAAAAAAACAAAAACCTGTGGCCTTAACATAATAGTCCTATGCTTGCCAATGGTCACTTGGTTATGCAAGCCACGCTGGTGTTATATAAACCCATTCAGTCCCAGTTGCAACACAGGCTCAGCAGAGGTCAGTGTCAGAGCCACAAGGATTAAAGAAGATCGTAGTTTGATCTCTTCGTGGGATCAGAAGCCAGAGAAAGATTCACAGTTGAAGCTGCAAATGATCTCGTAGCAGGAGAGGTCAGAGGTTTGAGCCCCAAGGCAGTCAGAGCTCTGAGGATGCTTGACCAAAGCACTGAACTCCAACCTGTATTGTCTATGCTGTTCTTCTCTATTCTATTGTTTTTATTCTTCCACCTTCAGCACCCACTGTATTTACTTGACTAAATCTGCAAATTAGAGGAACTGAGCCTCGCAAAGTCTTAGCTCCTTTAAAATTACTGTTGTAGAGCTTGCCTAGCTTTCCAGTTTCACACAGCACATACAGTATGTAGTTAGTCCAGAACATGTTAACAGAGGTATATTTACCATCAGTGGGGATAAGTAAAAAAAATAAAAGTGTGATTTCAGACAAAAGTGGCCAATATAGACACATTAGGCTGGCGATTTGGATCAGACATTGCCAGCAAGCTAATCAAACAAATCAAACTCTAAAAACAACATTATTTTTTACATATACTTTACTATATTACATGAATCTGCTGTGTAGCTTAAAGTGCAAATATAATACAGTATCTTCTCTCCCTTAGAAGAAATGCCAGATTGGTGGACGCTCAACACTTCTATGAAGCAGATAAATGCACAGTTAAATACTTTGCTTACTCTTTTGCACTTGTATTTCCAGCAGAAAAACACACCACGCTCCAAACCCTCCAGCCTCTCTCTTACTACGTCCTCTTGCATGCTGCTCTAAAACCTGACAGGCTTGCTGTGCCCAGTTAGAGTTGCTAAGTTATGACTGGACAATTGCTGTTTCTGTGGATGGGTTTTGGCAAACACACTGATGATATGCCCCCATGCTGTGACTACAGCTTCCTTTTTCATTCTTACCACTTGATGCTTCAGCAAATTCTCATCTTCCTAGGATCCACAAACATCCACACTAATATGCAATCAAAAGACTCCACTTCGTCTGACCCACACTTTAAGAAACTGGCACCCATAAAAAGCACAGAAGAAACAAACTCCTTTAAGGATGGAGCAGGGCGCAGCAGAGATTGAGCAGTCACTTGTTGAAATTTAACAAGCGAAGAAGGCCATCTAGAAGCATTTCTGTCTGTCAGGGTTAGGCTACTTATTTCCCCATTATAAAGGATAAATACATCATTAAAAAGGCCAGTGCCATTCACTTTCAGCTCACTTGAAATCCCTCTGAGATTGTTAGTAAGGAGATAAAATTTCACAAAGCTCACAGGGATGAGGACAATGAGTTAGGCTGGGAGAAGAGAGAGAACAGAGACGATGTGAAGCTGCAGAATAAGCGAGGTAAGAATGCATCAGGTCAGCAGAGGTCAAAAAGTAATGAGAAGAAACTTCATAAAACTGCAACGTCTGGAATAGCCATGAGTTTAAATATAGTCTGCAAGGCCAGTGAATGGACAGTCAGTTTAAAGATGGAGGTTGCTAGTCCTTTTAACCCTTTTAACCCTAACCAATACATATTTGTGTGCAATCTGAACCAAACTATAACCATGGCAGTGTCAGATCTCAATACACTGTTTTGAAACAGTTTTGGAAAACAGAAAGAATCAATACTTCACTTCTACTTCTAACTTCTTCAAGCTATCTGATCAAAGAACGCATGCGAGTCATTCTCAAAAGCAATCAGTGTACTGAGGAGGTTAATGATGATGACTTGTTAGAAACATGGTACGTCATCAGACTGTTCTGTGTGAAAAAATGGAGGCTCTTCCGTTGCCTAAATTTAGTCCAATAAATGAAGCTAGTCAGCCAGTAGTGGTAGCTTTCAATGCACTAATGCTTAATTCTTCACGCTGCTACCCTGTCTCAGATGACTTGTCAACACACTGCATGAAGTAGTTTTAACGCAGTCTAGTCAGAATAGATCACACAGAGTCTTCCAATGCACGTATATGTGTTTATACATATGCCCGTGTTTGCATGCATCTCATCATCTCTCTGAGATCCAGCCTGTGTGAACTGCGTCATCATCATGTCAATCCCCTGCAGAGTAATGAGCTGTAATGTGGCTCTCTCAATCTCACATCCCCGGCTTCCTCTCCAGTTATTCCCTTTTCCCTGCCCTCCCTAGCTCAATGTCCCAGAGGGAAGTGTGTCCCTGGAGGCTATTAGGGCAGTCGGAGCGGATTGTATCACTGACGATGATTTCGCAGACTGAATAGAAGTAACATCAGCCGTCAGAGAAAGAGATGAGCAGAGATGAGAAAAAAATGAGTCATCAGAGATAAAGAGTGGCAATGAGTGACGTGTGAAGTGAAGAAGGAAGATGGGGAAGAGAAGGGAGGATAATGAAGCAGGAATTGCTGATTTTCATTTCTGCTATTAGGAAAGAGATGTTTAAGAGTGGCAGTGAGGAGACGAGTGGGAGGGAGAGAGCGTGCAGAGAAAGAGGTGGCGTACATTACATTTTTCTGTATTTCTAAACAGGAAACAACTGAGAACCTGTGTTTCATTTGTTGCAGTGACAATGCTTTTTTAAAAACAAAGAAACAAACACTCACGAGAAAAGCTGCAATGTCTTATGCAGTTAAATGATTTAGTATGTGTGACTTACAGAGAGTGAGCTCATCTCATATGATGACTTTATATCAGAATCATAAAAGCCACTCAGGGAGGTGCGAGTTGGAGTTTATTAATATTACTCCTCAACATTTCATCACCACTGTTAGCAGCAATATAGCACATATCCAGACCAGCTTCACTCCAGACCAGACAGTGTGTGTGAGTATGTGTGTGGTTTTGTTGTGTCGGTTGAGGCTCAGGTGTCCACTGTTCACCACCACCTGCCATTTGTACCTTTGCCGAGCCTCCAGCATGGTCCAATCAGAAGCTGGTTTCTGTGGAGGCATGGACCTACATTATAAACCTATAAGACACCATCATAATCCCAAGCTTTTGGAACTGACTCAGTGGACTCCTAAGAAACAAAAGCATGCACAGCGCAGATGCTGGCACCGTATGACACCCTCCAACCAGGCAGCTACCTTCCTGTTAAATAACATGGAAGTCAAGGAACTGCAGACACCCATTACCTGCCCAGTGACCCAGCGACTCACCCACTCAGGTGAGAATGAAACTAACACTTTGCACTGTACATGTTAGGATGCAGGTTTTGAACAGGACCCAAAATGTAGGCGGAGACTCAGGAAAACAGTACGGTGAAACAAATGTACGAATGCAGGAACACTGAGGATGAACACAGACAAACCAACAAAAGGCAGTGTGAAAGCACTGAGGTAAATGCACCTGAGGTAATCAGGAGGGAGTGCACAGGAAGACAAGACAATCAAACTTCAAAATAAAACAGGAACTACTGACAAACCAAAACAGTACAGGGACCTAATTAGTTCAAAACAAGCTGACTGCTGTGAACTTTGAGTTTTTCAATTAGGGTACTTGAGGAAAAAAAACCAAACACTGCAGTGTACTTTTCACCCGCACACGTCTTCTTTGCTTTTCTTTCTCCTCTAAAAACACCTTGTTAGCTGTAAAACTGTAACATCACCCACTGAGGGCGATGAGCCAGTCTGTAGCAAACATTAGTCGCCGATGAGTTTTAACTCATCTAATGCTCCGGGGAAGTTTTTTTTTTCTTGCTTAAAATGCGTGAGTCTGAGGTGCTGACATCATTTACATTAAATTATTTAATCTGAAATTAAATAAAACACACAAGCATGCTTAAATTTTGTGGTAGAAAAACCACATGTGCTTGCAATGTGTTCAGAAGTTACAAATTTGAAAATAAATAAATCAACAGTATAATGTTATTTGTGTAATCCGAGAGTTATAAATTGAGACTTTGCATGATGAATATTTTAAACAGTAAAAAGGTCCTTGAAGTGCACACTAATAATTAAAGAACTGAACTCTTTTTGGCTCTTTTCTCATGAAAGGTAGGTTGTCTGTCTAAAGCAGAGAAATGACATTAATATGCTTCCATGCAGCGCTTCCAAGTGTTGTAAGTAAAAATTCTCCACACTGGATATGAACCCAAGATGGCAGTATAGCTAGCTAAATGGTGCAGCGAACTGAGCTGACAGGGGATCTACGATAGAAGAGAAGCACTCACAGTTTGACCCTGAACACATCAACTCTGGGTGTGTTGAGCAGCTTCATTTAAGTTGTTTTACATCCTTATCAGGTGTAGAATCAAGAAAGAAAACGACACACCGAGGTCCGCTTTTGAGGTCCGTTGTGCCTCCTGTCATCTCTCACATCACTCCTTTCATGCATGCGAGGCACCAGACCGTGAAGGCCACATTGTGAAACTCGACTGTACACACACACACACACACCCATAAACACACACACACATTGTCCTCACTGGACCTCTCTGACTCGCTCCATCTTTCATCTCATTTATATAAGTCATCATTTACCAATACTGTAACGGTACAGCCTCAACCTCTGCTACTCAGAATGATGTGTTGGGTTGATTAGTATGCAGACGTGGTTGAAGGTGATTTCCATGATTGATATATTGAGTATTTCATCAAGAAATGACTTGACATTGCTTGACAAGTGATAAACTTTGATCATGAAGCAATCGTGGTAAATGTCCCTTAAAGTTTGAACATGTAAACTTTTACTAAAGGAGAAAGAATCTCTGAATCTCTTCCCTGCTTCTGTGCAGATCCTCATCACACAAGAGGAGCACCGAATGCAGCTCAGAGACAGAGACAGACCAGCTCATTCTATGGCAAAATAAAATGTGAAACTGCTTTGGGGCACTGACTTCAGTATGATCCACTTTTCTGGGGGAAAAAGTGGGGATACAGGTGTCTCTCTGGACGACCGTGTTATAAATGATTCTGCGAAATGGATTTACATGACGAGGGACTCTGCAGTGTGGCAACATGAAGATATTGGCTGAGTGAGGTAGAGCTGAAGATCACATGAATCTTCAAAAACATGTCACTGTCTCTACAAAACTTGACTTGTTATGTGGACAATGTGAGACTACATACAGTTGTACAGATACTGTTTTGCAACCTTTAATGTATAGCTTCTTTCTTTGTGACAAAAAATAGTAAAAGCATGAAATGAATGGGCTGTTTTTTTAAATGTCATGACTTGTTGGGGACAGGATGATGTGATTGCTGTTAGGACAAGCTGTGAAGGCCGAGGCCAAAATATCGGTGAAATACATGGTCCTGCTGGTGTGATGTCTTACAGAGGGTTCAACCTAACATATTAAAGGCCATATCATGCATAAACTCACAGATTCAGATCATGTACAGATACAGACATGGTGAGAAATGGAATTCAGTGAAAACAGAACTGAAATATCTGCAGCACTGTGTGAGGAGCAGGGGGCAAACAACTGTAAATGTTAACATGCTACCATTGTAGCATTATTGCTTCTGAGCATTACAGCATTGTGTGTGTACGTCACTTGACATGCATGGCCACTTCTCTCTTTCTTGTAACTGTCCTCTTTAATGGAGTGAACTGTTTATTTCAGTCAAGTTACACAAACTACAGGCTTTGATTTATTAGTTGGTCCCCTAAAGTCAAACATGGAAGGGTTTGGCTTTAGATTTGAGTCTATGTTTTTTTTCTATATCTTAGTTTTAGGCTTCATTTGAGAATACATTTGTTTGTACATTGTCAGTTATGTCATTTTATTTAGCTTTAAAGGGAGTTGTGTAAATTTAGACCTCTCTGCTGTATATGACTCTGTCTCTGTACGTTGAATCTTCTGTAATACAACCTCATTAAATTCATAAGAATGTGACATGTTTGTTTTATTGTTGATTTATGAATTCTTATTTGTGTTTTAGTGGTTGTTTATACATTAATTTAATATCTATTTAACCTAACAATTTCAGATCAATGGTTTCATTCCTGTAGACTCAATACAGCTGAACTGTTTTTTGGCTTTAGTGGTGCTGGTTCAGGAGTGAAAGACTAGGAGAGGGGAAGTCAAGACAATTGTAGAAGACAGGCTGCTGAATAATGAATGATTATCATTGTCACATTGTAAGAGATACATTAATATAATGGTCTTTTACATTGTAGGAATGAAATGATGAATCCAGAGTGAATGTGAAAGGACAGGACTTCATCCTAATGCTGACTAAATGTGCATTAATAGTAACGTGGCTTCATCTTGGTTCAGTGTCTTCTGACTTAATAATAATCACAGGCTTTTGTTCAACTATTATGACTACAACTCCATTACTCAGAGAGGAATAATAAGAAAGACATCATTCTCCTACAGTACTTTGACATAATCTTAATCTTTCAAAAAAAGAAAAAAAAGAAAAAAAAAGATTTTTGGTACAATATCACCTGCAACATTTAGAGTTTTAAAACATCGTCACTATTTTTGACAACACATGAAGTAAATTGTCTTGATGTATAGATTGTTACAGTTGATGAGTGTATGAAACTTACACACTGCACATCTTAAAAATTATTTAAATTAATATCATTAGTATCAGTAGTGTTTGCCATTTGACTTATTACTTGCATGCTCATCACCATTAAATCAAATATATATATAATTTCATTTCTCAAAGTTACATAATCAAATTACACTGACCTTGTCATCTCCACACGTGGATTATAAAATGTCATTTTATCTTGCAGGGCTGTTGCCTCTCTTTAAAGCTCAACTGGATATTAGTCTAATGAAGCAACTGGCATCAATTATTTGTCCTTTGATGAATTGAATCATGACACCAAGATAGTACTTCCTCTGAATCTGAATGAATGAAAGAGGTCTTTTTTTCTTTCTTTCTTTCTTTGTGTGAAATTATTTATTTTTTTCTGCATGTGAGTTTCATAAGGCATTGTATAAGCAAGTGACACTCACTTGTATGTGCATGTGTATGTGAGAGCACAATTGTGTGCATATATATATATATATATATATAATGTGTGTGTGTGTGTGTGTGTGTGTGTGTGTTAACCCTTCAGGCCATCCCAGACACTCCATCTGTAGTCCTGCCAGGCTTGGCTGGCTATCTTTGGGGAGACGAGAGCTCCTTTAACACACACACAGATGAATGAATTCATCCACACACATACAGACAAAACTGCTCTGTGCACATGCACAAACACACGAGGAATATCTCCATTTTCTTTTTTATTATTTTTTTAGACTAATCCATCACAGTAGGAGCACTTTAAAAACCAAACTTTGTGTTAATCATATCACAGACTCAAACTGTTGACAATGGATTTCAGTTACTAAGATTATAATGTCACACGTTCCTGTTGCCTACCAGCATGGCAGCACCTGACTCTGACTTCAAATACAATTTTTTTTTACTAAAACTGAGAAGTTCAATGACTGGAAAGATGTTTTCCTTAATGTGGATGCAATATGAAATATAGCAGCAAGATGAGCAGCTGCTGTGACCAACCTCAAAGAAAGAACAAGAGAAAGAGAGCACCAAAAGATGCATGTTGCTTCCCTGTCAATGGTGGCCCTGAGGAGGGGATCACATTTTACAGAAGCTAATCCTCACATTCACTAAATACTGTGATAAAAAAAAACAAAAAAAAAACATCATAGGCTATTTCTTGCCAAAAGAACCAATATTCAAGGCTGCATTCAAGGTTATAAAAGTACAGATCACAAAGAAAACCAAAGCACTTGGTCTGCTGGAAGGAAAATTTAAAAAAATCTTCTTTCACAGTAGCTGCAGAGAGAATGTTTTAACCTGCCAAAAACAGTGATCGCCGGCTTCTTTGGCAGGACATTTAATCTAGCTTGGGGGCCCAAGCCAGGAGACAAGAGGAGAAAGAGATTAATGACTGATAAACACAAGACAATGAAGGACGGAGCAGACTGTCGTGGCGAAATGATTTGACGTGTAATTCCTTAGCTGAGCTGAACGCTGTCTGACCTAACAGACTCATCAGTGAGATAAAGAAAATGTCACCCAGAGGCCATTCCTCAGAATTAAGATACGAGCCACACTTCAGACCTCTGTCTGCCACGTCTTTGGAAAACACTAGTGAAGAAACCTCCGGCTGTAATGCCTTACAGCTAAAATATTAGCAATTACATTGACCAAAAATGTGTGCAGTGAAAACTTGTATTGAGGCCTTACTTCAAACACATTTAGGTCGACTTCTTTGGAGTTAAAGTTGCATTAAAGGCTATTTCCAAATGTGTTTTCTTGTTGTGGTGGTGAATGTCTCCTGACAAGAGTTTTGGTTATTGTTGTATTTACAAGACGAGAGATTTTAATACGCCCTCTCAGCAGAGGCTTCAATACAATACAATATAAAATACAAAGAAACCCTAAATAGCAGAGGGCCTCTAATCTACTTTGAGGCAGACTGGAGGTTACGATGAATTGTTATCAAAAGGGACAACACACGCTAACTGGTTAGCATGTTATTCAGTAAAGACTTCATAAAGAGAATGGTAACACTGGTGTTGCTTTTGGTGTGTCAAGTGATGAAGTTTGATGCTGAACTTGTCACTTGCCTTCTGTAACTATAAACACCTGCTAATGCTAACTTTGGCTAACTTTGAACCAGCTAATTCCAATCAGCACAGCTCTACAACCAGGAAGATGAACTTTAGTGAATGCACCTGCTTTAGCGACTGAGCAGAACAAACACATGGAGATGACTTGTTGAAGCCACAATTCCCACCTCTGTTAAATAGTGCAATGAACTGAAGACTATTTTTACAGCACCACATTTGATGTCTTCATCTTTTCCTTCTGTACAGGCACACACACACACACACACACACACACATACACACCATTGTTTTCATTGAATAGCTGTAGCACTCAGGCACAAAGATGTCTATATATGGTGTGAGAGGGGCAGAAGAAAACAATGATGTAAACTTGGCTCTTACAGTCTCAGTTGTTCTTGGCAAACTAATGCTGAACTTTTTACCCTTAGCAGGTCACTGTCACTTTAATGGTCAAACTGGTGAGAGCACTGGGAAAACAAAGCTAAACCTACAAAATAGTTTAAGTAGCTAGTAAGGTGAAAAAAGTGTGTTAGGGTGCCCTCTCAGACCAACAATCATGGTGGCTTTTTGGGGGGGGTTTAAACAAGAAATTGATATCATATCGCGAATATCATAATAACTGATATCTATTATACTATGCACGGATGTTATAGGATAAAACATTTAAAGCATTCAAGTATGTTGGCAAGAAAAGAAACAGAAGTATGGGGTTCTTCAGGATACAATGTGAGCAACACACACAACAGGGCTCCAGACTGACCCTAAATGGGGGCATTTTGCCACTAAAATTTGAGACAGTGCAAGTAAATTTTTCACCTACTTGTGCATATACAACCAGTAAATCTGCTGTCTTCTTTTAACACTGGTGAAATGTGGAAGGGGCGACACAAAGAATCTGGAATCTGTCATTACAAGTGGCAGGCCAATATGTGTGAGGATCATGAATGAAAAGCTGAATAACGAGAGGAATGTGAATATTTGGTTTGCAAGGCAATTTACAGTTTGAACCCCTAAATTTTCTGCTTGTGCTCCTAAAATGTTAAGTTAGAGGCCACTGTGCTCCTAGTAAAAACTGTTCGTCTGGAGCCCTGCACAATCTACATGGACAACACACAAAAACAAACAGATGTGGTGGTTATAGTCATAAAGTTATGAAAGAACTAAGCCAAATGACTGAAGTCTGTAAATATGTGCTGTGACATGAAAGCTCCAACTGTCCTTGGAGTGAACCCTGTGTCACAGTGAGGGCAGGCTTTGCAGCGCTAAGTACTCGCACCCCACGTACAGTAAGAAAGATTGAGAGAATAAAACAAAGATAGAGACACACAGTCTGAGAGCCAGTGTTTTGCTGCCTTGACAGCATGGTGAGTTTTGTGTGTGTGTGTGTGTGTACACATGCGTGTGTGTGTTTATGCACTTGGCTGTCTCTTCCAGTAAAGACTGACTCACAGACTCAGTCATTCTAAAGATTAACACATTTTACAAGCTGAGAATAAACACTGTCTGCAGAAATGTAGGTTTTTTTTTTTCGTCAAGCTGTTACGTGGCACACGTCTCATCTTGTCTTCAAATCTTCATAACTTTGTACACGCTAGTTTTCTGATACACGACTGCATAATCCTCAGAAGCTCTTTTGGATTTTCAGTACCAAAAAAAAGAACAACAAAATAACACATACCCACAAGCTTTATCAGGACCAAGTGAAATTATGTTCAGAGACAGATTATATCCTGTGATGCCAGATGTGATTATGTGTACTTAATGTTTTTGTTAGTACAGCAGAAATGTCTGATTAACTTTAAAAAAAAATTTGCAAATTATACATGGAAAATCCATTATAAGGAGCAAACCATCTTTTATCAAAAATGTTGAATATAAATCTCCAGTGATGAGTGAGAGCACGCAATACTTGCTGTGTCTTAAAGGCCACATTTGTTTTTATACATTTCCATCTATTAACAATTCAGTTTCGCTCTATCAATCTATAAAGACTATGATGAATCATTAAGTTACATAACATAATAAACTGTCAACTATCCATCGATCTATTTAATCTGGGCAGCATCTGGCTGTAGGGTATGTTGTTCCTATCTGTGGGTGCAGAGTGATAAAGTATCTGACAGTCCACCAGCCACATGGGAATCTCTCTCTGATCTAAAAGGTGGCTGGACAATAATGAGGCACAGATGGTATTAGTACATCTACACACACACACACACACACACACACACTCGTCATCCATTAATCTACAAAAGCTGACGAGTCAAAAAAAGTTAATTACCCCAACAACACCATTAGGTTGATATTTTATCTCTTTAGCCTATGTACTAATTTAAACCTGCAATAACTGATATATTTAATACTGAGAGGCAGCGGAAACATGGGAAACTAACTTTTCTCTTTGCACATCCCTTCATTTAGGGTCACATTATTCACTTTTAGCTATGTTCTGTTCTCCAACAACTTATTAGGAAACACTCTTGGCTCTTAAACTACTGACCACTTAAACCAAACTAGTTGCCAATCTTGTATCCCATGTGCTTGCTATGGCAAAAACAGGCCTGTGAGAATGATGAGAGTTCTCTGAATTGTTTTTATGAAGATATCAGACACAGCCACTTGAATAGCCAGTGAATAAGTAACTTGAGAAACTGACAATAGGTGCAAGGTGACACTCCAATATTTTGTCTTGACTGTCTGTTTGCCACTGTCACTGTGCTGTGCGGGACAGACATAGTACAGTCACAATTACTTGGAGCAAAGTAATCAGATGCAAATGTTGGCTGTTTCTGCCCTTTAACATAATAGTTGGAATTTTGCCTGGAGAATCCATTGGTCTCTTCTTCCAGCACACGTCCTGATTCATCTGACCCCACACACACACACATGGGGCAGTGTGAGTGAGTCTGTCTGGAAACGGTAGAGACAGAGAGGAGGTCTGGGAATGCTGAAAGTGGGGGGAGCCCTGAGGGAAGAGAGGTGGAAAGTTGCAACTTCAGGGCAATATAGACCGCATGCTATGGGAAGGAATGCATGTGTCTTTGTAGGAGAGTGAAAGAGCAAAGGGAAAGAAGAGCGGGGGAGACAGCAGGAGGAGGAGGAAAGGAGTGAGGAGGGAGGGATCTAAGCTAAGGCTGCAGCGTGGCTCTGTGTCTGAATGAAAGAACTTCTCTCTCTCCCACTCTCTGCTGTCTGTGTGCATGTATGGCTTACATCCGCTGCGGCAAGTGAGCACATGTCCAGAGCAAACATAGCACGACTCGCCAAGTGACTTCAAGCCGGGAGTAAATATTTTGCAGAAACTTCGTCTCAAGGTGAAACTTTCGATTTTCAAGAAGCTGGATTCATTTCTGGGTTGCTTTGCATCCAGAAAATGTCTTTTTGAGAAATAATCATCTCATGGACTTTAAACTCCAGTTACTGAGAGATTGGAAACCTCATCTTATTTAAGAATTTCTGCTGTGATCCAGGACACCTTGGGACACCGGCTCTGCCAAGCAAGTGCACATCACCTCACCATCAAAAGAACTCACTGGACCTGGATCAGCTTGACCTTAAACACACATCACAGGGGCAGCTTGCCAAGCAGAAGAGATGTGTGGGTCGATGATTTAACCAGCGCAATCCTGAGCATTTTGTAGGTCTCTGGCCAACCTGCAGGCAGGTGTGATGCTAGGTCAGTGTGTTTGATAAACACACATTTACACTTCTACACACATACACACACACATATACACAAACACATGTGGGTGCCTGAAACTGCAGAGGCCAGGACACTAAATGAGGACATCCAACTCTCTAAAATATTACAGAGATTTAAAGTTTGAGTGTGACAGATACTAGTGGACATACAACATGTGCACTGCTGTACTCTGAAAGATCACATCCAAGCTGCTTCGGTTAATGGCAATTATTCTGTCAAAAGCCACACTAGCCTGAACTGACAGACAACAACATCACACCATGACCCTACACACCTGTAATCCAGCCCCACAGTGCATCCTGCAGCACACCGTCTCCCCTCACCTACTTGTGTCAGTTCTGCTGCTGCTCCTCCAGGCCTGGTGGGGGAGCTGTCACCCCCAGTGTTTGGACTACAAGCCTCCGTTTGAGCCCCGGCAGCCATTGGTCTTCTGCAAGGAATACTCCAAGTTTGGATGCTGTGGTCTGGAGAAAGATGAGGAGGTCTCAGCCAAGTTTTACACCATCATGGAGAACTTTGACCACTCAGGGTTTGTCACCTGTGGCAAGTACATCCGCAGCATCCTCTGCCAGGTAAGATAAACACTGAGCCTGTGATCCAGCTTTTATCATCATATTTTGATTTTATTTAAGTGACACTCCAACATTTTATGAGGCAAAATGGCACTCTACATTTATATGCAATCCACATTAAACTTTTCACTTTGTGCTGCAGTGGACATACAGTTGCAGGCAGCTTGCAGGCCTAATATGGAAATGTGGTGTTGATGTATTGCACAGTGAGGTGTATAAGATGGACACAGTGTACATATTTTGAGCATGTTTATTTAAGTTCAGAGTATTAAGAGTATTTATGCCTCTGGTTTGTTTGTCAGGTAATAGTAATGCCATTTATATTCCAGTGGGGACTGAATCACCACACTGAGACCTCCTGGAAATACAGGTTCTGTCTCACTCCAAAGGAAGCTGTGGTTTGGTTTGTCATGAGTACAGAGCCAACAAAACATGTGGTTTAATGGCTACATGGAGAACCTGGCATTTGGTGGACAGCAGTTACTCATCCTAGGAAAGCTGTACCACAGTCTTAACACAGTCTTCATGGGGTTTTGACCAGTTAGGATGTAATTGGGCTGTGTGAACCTAAATATTAAAAATAATGCAGTGTAGGAAAGTTGATTTTTGATCGGCATGCTACAGCCATTTATCCATTCACATAGTAGCACAAATGAAATGACAGCACATCAAGTGATTGTCTTGCGTCATGTGTGCAACACTTACAGTAAATCCACAAAGGCGAAACCATGCTCCATTCCTTCCAGGCTCCCAGGATTTGTTTAGTATCTTCTCCCACATGAGTCACATCAGACATAGGCAGAAGTAAGCAGGACTCCAGGCCCTGATGCAGAACAGCTGTATGAGAGAGACTGTTACATATAACACATATAACAGCACTTTTTCGTAGTCTCATAAAACACACTTTCCAGTTTTAACTACATTGCCCAGGGATTCAGCAGAATTGCAGTATTTACCTGTATGATACTAAGTTGTTAATGAGAAAACTGAATTAATCTGCACACAAAATCTCAGTGACAGCAGGCAAACACTGAATGGATTCTATGGAGGAGACCAGATGGTTTAAAAAAAAAGTGACAGTTTCTTGGAAGTAACGGCTGAGCAGTTGTTAAAAAGACTCCTACTGCATTAATCTGACAAAATAAAGTGAAATGTTGTCATACATGAGCTGTGAGTAAATGAGATTACAATCTTATATAAAAAATGTTGGGGAATAATGACCCTTTCTATTTCAGCATTTTAGTTTCTTTTCTGAGCTCACTAATCTTAGACAGAGTGAGCCTTGAAGCCAGTCCCATTCGCTGATTGCATAATACGGCGCTGACTTTGCAGCTCAGACACAAACTACGTGCAGATCGCTAGTGCAAATTGGATGATTGGTGCAGCACAGTTTAGGTCTGGCCCATAGACTTCAGATAAAATCTTCATTCTACAGACGCCAAAACAACCGGGCTTGAGGGCCGTCCTATGAATAACACTTTCATCTTAGATATCAGCTCTGGCAACAATGGAAAAAACAAAGTGCAAGTCTTCCCGGCAAAACATCATATGCTATGTAAAGTCGGTGACAAATCCTCTGACTCCTAAAATATAGGTTTCTGTCGTCGGTAATTATAGCCTACTGTGGTTCTTTCCAACGGAACAGGCTGTGTCTTGGGTGTAATGACAGCACTGCAGCGCACGTACGACTTTTAATGGTTAGTGTAGTTTGACTGGGATATAGCCTGAGTTCAGAGTAATGTACATATGTGGAGCTTAGACCAGTTTCTTTTAATTCTGACACAGAGCTATTTTAGTCATGAGAAACCATTTGGAAGAAACAGTTACGTCTCAGTCCAATTTATTCATTTCTTAATGAGCGTAATTATCTAAAATGTCATTTTAAAAGCAAACACAAGTATTTTGGTTCCAAACGTTTTCCTTTTTTTTTTTTCAGCTTTCAGTCTTTTAAGAAAGAGAAAGTCAGTTTTAGCTCAGAAACATGTGGTTCTTCTTTGACTTCTGAATATTAGCTCAGATTTTTGAAATCTTTTTTGAAGAACCTCTCTGTGGTTTTGGTTGCTCCCAGGTCGGTAGGTTGAAGTAAAAGAGGCCCTGGAGGTGGTCAAGTTACGCCACTGCCAGGGTACTTATCCTGGGTAAACCCACCACACTGAGGCCCCTCTGTTCCAGACGCACTGCAGGGGCTTCCTGATATCAGTGACAGAGAGACAGGGGAAAAGAGAGAGAAAGAGATGCATAGAGAGAATGAGACAGAGAGAGAGTGAGACAGACAGGCGGTGAGGAAAATGAGTGACCAAGTGTGTGTGTGTGTGTGTGTGTGTGTGTGTGCGTGTGTGCATGCGTGCGTGCGTGCGTGTATGTGTGTTAGGGAGACAGGAGGGAGGTACTCATGATCTCTGAGCTTAACTGACCAAATAAACAACCATTTCCTCCTCTGGCCAGGGGTTCAGGATACATCAAGTTCCTGCAAGCGAGGAACAGAGAGAGAAAATGGGAAGAGGAGAAAAACAAGAGAATGACAAAGAGAGACACATAACAGAAGTGAATTAGATCAAATGTGACAGAAATGAAACAGAAAAACAGACAGAGGAGCCTAAAAAAAGGAGATCAATAAATTCAGTTGAGTATGCGGTCACGTAAATGCAGCTGCAGAATGAAATGTGTGAGTGTGTGTGCGTGTGTGTGTGAATAATAACCTGCAGCAATTGCTCAGCCTTTGCCTTTAACCAGTATTTAATATGAATAAATGCAATATTGAAATAAAAACCAACAGAAACCCACTTGAGGCCACTTCAAAAACATTAAGCGTGCTCTTAACAGAGCAATAAAGAATTTTTTCCCCGTTACATTTTTAAAAGCACTTCAGAGTAGATATTTTGCTGCATGTTTTAGACTGTTTACACACACACTTTAAAAAAGTCCCATGATGCAGCTTGCTCTTGACAGCAGCAGAAACTTGTAGATGTTCAAGTTTCCCAGTCGAACGTTAACGCACCATAAAATCTCAAATCTCAAACACAAAGACGCTCAGCACTGAGCTGCTGGTTTGGTTTTCTTTTTAATTTTCTGAACCACAATCACAACTACTGGAGCTTAGCATCCACAGTGTCAATATCTCTCCTCTCTGCCATCGTCTTTTTCAGTTTCTCTCTTTTGGGGGCCACTAAAGGCGCAAGTTCACACAGTTACCAGCCCATCTGTTTGCCACGAGTCTTCTCTTCTCTCCTGGGTCTGGCTATAATAAAACACAGACGTGTGGACCACTCAGTGCAGTATAGGGAGTTAGGAAGATAAACGCCAGTAGGAAAAGCTGAAAAACGGCTTTTTTTTTTCCTTTTCAAGGTTAAATCTCAGTCCGCTTTGAACTGGACAGCATAAACACCAAATTAGAGCAGTATGAAGTGGCTGCATTGTTAGGCAGCAGCAGTTTATAGTGATGTGCATTTATCCTACCCTATGATAGCAGGGCCCAAAGAGACAATGAGTGGTTTTTGAATACAATGTGAACCTGCAGCTGCTGAGTGGGCATCAACCCATTTAAAGAACCACTCAGTTTTTACCCTTTGTACCCCAGTTGTACACCTTTGCGTGTACCATCTATGACTCTATGACAGCCCTGTGAGTAGTTAAGATGAATCAAAGTGTTGAGAACACAGGAATCAATTTGCTTTCCATCTGCTCCACGTCCCAGTTTGCTCCAAAAAAAAAAAACTGCTTTCATCAACAGCTCCAGCAGCTCCGACTGAACACAGCTTTTGTTTTGCCCTGTAGTGCCAAAGCTGTTTCCCAGGAAGGCTTTGATCTCTGCCCAGAAATATATTTTCATGTCATTTAACAAAGATTCTCTGTAACGGTAAGCTTCTCTACCATTTTGTTTTTGGTCAGTGATATTATTCATTAATGCCACTGTATTGAACATAAAGCCAAAAACACGCTCAGCCACTTTGATTTAAAAATGCTACATCAACAAGGTTTTAAACCTTGTGGAAAAGAGAAATATAAAAGGTGAGATGGACCTACTGTCACATTTTGTTTGGGTCTAGCTTCAAGGCTAAGAACAACACAGCAAACCAAATGGCCCACATATGTCTTGTTCAACAGGAGTTTTCACACCTCAGGCAAAACAGATAATTGTGCCCCCCTCTGCCATGTCAGTAAAAAAAAAAAAAAAAAAAAAAAAAGTTGATAGACAAAAGTTGTTCATTGTCTTATCATATTTTGGCACCATTAATAGTGTGCCATATAGTGACATCCTCAGAAAGTATGAGGAGTATGAGTATGAGGAATATGAATCTGGACACAATTTGTAACAGTTGAGTGCTAAGGGATTCAACTGAAAGCACATACAAGTTGGCTACACACACACCAGTTTGTAACTTGTAATAACTTGTTTATAACAGGAACATTGACAAATAATTCAACTGACAACTGCACATACACAGTGTCTCACCCATGCACAACTCTCTTCCCCTTTTGTCTCTGTTGTATCTATTATTAATAACATTTTAGAGTTAACGGGGCTTTTTGAGCTTGACATGCACAAAGAAATAAAAGCCGAAATTATTTATAGGCAGTCTTTCCAGGTGCAAACGCAAAAGAGCAATGTTATCATACAGAGTTTGCCAGTGTAAGTACATGTCTATGTTTTCATCAACCAGGTTTCTATGTCATGGTGTTAATGTTACAGTATATTATCAACTTATTAATATGCAGCTGCAACATCACAATGTACAAAAACACAATCTGTGTCCACATTGTACAAAGTTGTCTGTGAATGTTCTCATTCATCCAGGTCATTGTTATCTCTCTCTCAAATTGAATCGAAGGCAACTGGACTTGTATTTGTCTGTGGAAGATGTTTCGCCTCTTATCCAAGCGGCTTCATCAGTTCTTATGCATCGGTCTCTCTAGTCCGCACTAGTCAGACTAGTGCGGACTAGAGAGACCGATGCATAAGAGATTGTACAAAGTTGTTTTGAGCAGTAGTGGTAGTCACACTTGGTGAGGTTCAGTGTACGAATGTGATACAGCAGGATGCAGCAGGAACTGGAGACGGTAATAAATTTGGTTTCAAGGCTTTGTAGACAGGCAATTAAAGTCAGTGTGAGGTCTTCTGACGTGTGTTAAATTATTTAAACTTTTTGGCAGAAACATTCTTTGGAAAAGTGTACTCTCAACGATCCCTATTAATCTAATTGATTATGTTTTCTACAATTTGCAATGGATGAAAATCCTCTTCCCACCATTATCGCTCCAATGGGAATTTTAAGTGCACACTTAACATTCCTGACACAGTTCTTAATCACAGTTTGTGCATCTTTTGACCATCCACTCGGTTGCATTTACGTATTTGTGCTCCGTCAAACATTTTATGAGTGAATGCATGATGCTTTGTTTGTTCCTTGGGTTTTGCTTCCTGGTCATGATCGGTTTGGCTGATCTGGCACTAAGTGAAAGAGTCCCTGTCGACCACACGATGGTTTGGTTGCCGTGCCGCCCCTGTGCCTGCAGCTCACTATTCTGGGTGTGGATGGTGTGGTTGTGACTTAATAACTGACTGGACCGTCCTGGGATCCATTTATACCATGCAGCACTCAGACAAGCTGTATATAACCCAGGCCTGACCAGTTATAGTGACGCGGTGAGTAGCTGAGGCAGAATAAGTGCACAAATCCTTGAATTATCTGATGCATACATGTCCTTAACTGGGATAAACAAATCGGCTTAAAAGAGGGTTAACAGACACTTTCAAAACACTCCACCCTACATAATAAAATGCCACAGACAAATAAATCTATCTCTCTTGTCATTTCACACACTCCCCTATCCATACTCTCTTATTCATGGTCAACGGCTCTCCTGGTTTAAAGGTGTCTATAATCCAGAGCAGGCAACTCATTCCACATAGGGCCGATGTGGCAGCAGCAGCACACCAGGCTTGACTCAACTGATCTATTTGATATGTACAGAGTTAGGCACGTTAAGGCAATTTTGGTATTTAACATCTCTGACAAACATCCTATACCCTCTAAATTACAGGAAAAATTGACATCTTTTCTTTCACACATTCAGTACGAAAAGCCAGGCTTTGCATGTTAACCACTTGTATTGAGCTTCTCTAAAGAGTATACAGATAATTTTACTGTTAAATTTGTGTTTCTTTTCCTTTACAGGAGTGTTCTCCATATGCTGCCCACCTGTATGATGCTGAAGACGCCAACACACCGATGCGGATAGTGCCTGGAATGTGCAGGGATTACTGCTCTGACTACTGGCATCAGTGTCGCTACACGCTCAGTCTCCTCATGGAGAGCATGGGGAGTCCACAGCAGTTTGCGAACCTGACAGCAGCAATAGAAGACGATCGCACAAAGTTTTGTGACTTCCTGGAGCTGAAAGACAAACAGTACTGCTATCCAAATGTACTGACAAATACAGGTACGGTGTTGGAGGGATGTTTTTATGTTCACCAGCAGGTGAACACACTAATTAGCACTCATACATGAGTCTAATCTAATAGTGAGAGTGAATATTCAACCCCCGGAGAGCCATGAATGTCTGCACACATTTTCATGGTCATGCATTTAGTAGTTGTAGCGTTCAGCCTGGACAAGAAAAGTGAAGTAACAGGCTGGCATGACTACTTTTGTAGCAATGTCAGCCTGTTACGTCTGAATCTGCGCAGGCTGGAGAACAGGAAGAAACAACAAACCCAAATCTTATAACAACTCTTCCTTTATATGTCTTCTTTTCCATCTCCAGAGCTAAATGCGAACCTCGGCTTGGTGCGTGAGGATCCAAAAGGTTGTCTGGAGTTGTGTTTACAGGAGGTTGCCAATGGCCTCCGTAACCCTGTGGCCATGATCCATGCAGATGATGGAACTCATCGCTTCTTTGTGGCTGAGCAGCTGGGTTATGTCTGGGTGTATTTGGCCAACGGCTCCAGGATTGACCGTCCTTTCCTCAACCTCACCCGGGCTGTCCTGACATCACCGTGGGCTGGAGATGAGAGGGGATTCCTCTGCATAGCCCTGCACCCAAGGTTCATGCTTTCATAAGTAACAGACCCCAACAGAAGATTAGTGTTAGGAGTGCACAGCTTGTCACACTTTTGACTTTTAAAGAAAAGGTGACTGTGTAAAGCATGACTTGGACATTAACATGTAGCTCTTCTTCTGTACTTAGGTTCACAATAGTCAGAAAAGCCTATGTCTACTACTCTGTGTCTGTCAAGAAGGAGGAGAGGATACGTATCAGCGAGTTCACACTGTCAACACATGATGAAAACCAGCTAGACCACTCCTCTGAGAGGTGAAAAGGACAAATGGAAACAAAGAGAGAAACTTTTAAAGATACTTTGTCTGTGTGAACTGCACATACTGTGGCCTGCATAGTTTTGTATGTGTATACTCATCTTTCATCTGTTCTCTTGGTCCAGAACCATCCTTGAGGTGGTAGAACCGGCCTCCAACCATAATGGAGGGCAGCTCCTGTTTGGCCATGACGGCTATCTGTACATCTTCATCGGTGACGGCGGTCGAGCTGGGGACCCTTTTGGAAAGTTTGGCAACTCACAGAACAAGTAAATATAATTTAATTCAACTAATTCAAGTATGGAGATGATTATGATGACTTTGATATCACCTAACACCTAACATCAAATCTTCTGAGGTAGCTCACTGTTGTCATGACAAAACACATATTCATGCTAAGAAAAAAAGTCGACCTGAGATATATAGCACACCTTTGATGTTGGCCCAGGAAAAGTTTGACACCCAACTTGTAAAAAAAAAACCAACAACAACCCTATAATTACAGTTAATCCGTCAAAGCATCGTTCCTCCCCCCTTAGATTACATTTCTGAGAAAGAAACTGCTGATTAAAGAAAAACTTAAAAGCCTCCTTGATACTAAGGCGTCAGCTACGTAAACAAAATACCAAAGTGCGGTTAGAACCAGCCTCTTATCATCCCCAGGTAATTAAATTCCACTTACCTTCCTCTTAGAAAAAATCTCGTAAACTAAGGATATCCTGGAGCTAGAAACCTGCACAAGTTATAAAACAGCAAGGATACAAAACAATTTATCATCAACATTTATCTCTGAAATCTTCCAAACTCCAAAAGTCCTCCTTTATTGAGATTTCAATACTAGATTTTCCAAATCAGCCCGCCACATAGTTTTGACTATGTAGGAAGAGTTGCTTCAATAATGAGTGAGCTACAGTCTGCCCCATTCTGCGGCATAGATGCTGATTGGAGATGTAACATAGCTGACAAGTGAAGGAGAGGGGGCAGGATGTGTTAATGCCAACAGCAGTGTACGTACACTTAATGAAATGAAATGTAATTAAAGGGACTGCAGGGCATTTTTGGTCTTTTACTGTGTTTGTACACATTACTCACCTCTCAAGCCTCATGACCTTTACATTATAATGAATTGACTCATTCCATAGGGAGACTAGCTGTGTCTTAAGGCAATGTGTGTCGTGCCTATATGATTACACAGAAACACAAAGTCTGAGTGCTGTGTGTGTATATGTGGATGTTATTATGTGTTTTTTTTTCAATATAATGACGTTTTTGTCATTCAACTGTAAACACCTGTCATTTTTCATTCTCATTCATTAATAGCTGCCAAAGGGTATAAAAAGGTCAGAGGCGTAATCATTAAAAGCTGCTGCTCAATCTTGTATACACATTATGCAATACTGCAAGAATTACACTGAGAGTTGTGGAGATGAAAAATACCTTGATAGCGGAACAAAATGGGATGTAGCTGTGATGTGAATATGGGCCAATGTAAGCCAAAATACAACCAACCATGCTATCTTTTAAAGCCGTAGAGATGGTGAGGCTGAATTTAATTATTAATGCCTCTATTTCTCCTTGAAAAACACAAAACAAAACGGTGTTTGGGAAACATTTAGTGCTATCAGAAGCAAATTAATTATGCACTTCATTACTCAGTATGGTTTTGCTGAGATGCTGGCACCTTTTCCTTAGACTAGACCACTGGGGAAACTAGACTTGACTAGAGCTCGTAGCTAGTTAGTTTCTGAGGGGTTTTGTTGACATGCTGTATTAGCCTCTCTGGGAATGACGGAGGGTACACCCTGCCAAGTCTAATATTGACACTACACAGTGCGGGCCACCACACACTGGTATGCATAACGGAGTGAGGGGTGGGGGGGGGGTCTGGAAAGAGTGGAAAATTGGTATAAGAGGACAGTGATTTGGGGATAGGGAGGGAATAAAGGTGCAAAATGAACGACCGGGGAGGAGTGGGCTTCCCAACTGGAAGAGGGGAGGAAGGACAAACTTAAAGATTTAGCTCAGATGGATGAACAGTGGACAGTAACCAATGACAGGACATTGGGTGGAGAGGAAGACATAGGGATTAATGATTTTCACACAATGTCTTAAACGTTCAAGGGAGCTGATGTGAAGCTGAAGCCAGAAAGAAAAATGAATGACAGACTCAAGGCCCATTTGACCCTTCCCCTAAAAAGTCACCTCAGTTTTCTCTTTCACACTCTCTCTGTACTTACTTCTTGTGTTTGATAGGTCAACACTTCTTGGCAAGGTGCTGCGTGTTGATGTCGACAACAATGATGATGGAGCCCCGTACAGCATTCCATCAGACAACCCGTTTCTGAGGGACAAAGATGCACTACCTGGTAAATCCTGTAAAATATTCTTTTTTTTTCTTTTGCAATTAATTGATCATTTTAGATAAATGGTGTGATCATAGACGACCAATTTAGACCCTTCATAAACCTTGCTGTGTGCAAAATCACTTCAAAAATGTTTAAAAAAAGTGTAATGACGTACATTTCTCTTGTTTCGTGGCAGAGGTTTATGCCTATGGTGTCCGCAATATGTGGCGTTGCTCCATTGACCGCGGTGACCCTGCTACAGGCCGAGGCAGAGGTCGGATGTTTTGTGGTGATGTGGGCCAAAACAAATATGAAGAGGTGGATCTCATTGTTAAAGGTACAATGATTTTAGTTTTAAGCAACATTTCAGTCTCAGTTGACTTTACTTTTCTAGCACAAGCACGTGAACGTCCAAGATTTCACTGGAAGCACATGAAACAGCTCTCATTATCTACTCATCCCCACATGGTATAAAGCAGCTCTCTGAGAGACCGCACAGACAGTGAGTCAGACATCACAGCTTAATCTCAGGGTGCTTTCTAACAGTGAAGGCAAATGGCTCTGGTTTTGCTGGGTTCCATAAAAAGGCAGCAAATAAACATCAAATTACAAGTTTCTTTTTCCACCCAGACAATAGCCGTGTGAGACAAAAAAGTATATTTACAGTATTTTCACTGCATTATGAAAGAAACTCCAATTAGAAGAAACTGTGTGTAGTTTTACTGACTGTGTCGACACATGTTTAAAAGGAGGAAACTATGGATGGAGGGCCAAAGAGGGATTCAGCTGCTACGACCGCAAACTCTGCCAAAACTCATCTCTAGGTGAGTCCAGTTTCTAGGTCACTGTCACTGACTTTATCCTCCATACACTGAATCTAATGTTCACACAGAGGGACACAAAGTGGCCTGTGAGCTGTGACATTTCTTTTCACTTTCACCTTTCACGAGCTTCACTTCTGAGACGGATTCAATTGTTAAATATATATGTTGTTTTTCTGCTCTGTGAGCTTCTACTTTGTCATTTATGTCGGAACAAGTCTGTGCTTTTTGAGCTCAGGCTAAAAAATGTTGCAACTTCTTTTCATGTGATACACAACCTTTATCTGTCTATGCATCTAACATATATTACATGTCATGGATTGTGTAGTTTTTATGTGATCGACAGAATAACGTGATGTGTTGTTCTGTGTATACGTAGATGACATCTTGCCGATCTTTGCCTACCCCCACAAGTTGGGCAAATCGGTGACAGGAGGATACATCTACAGAGGCTGTCAGATGCCCAACCTCAATGGACTCTACATCTTTGGGGATTTCATGAGTGGGTATGTGTTTCTTGTTCTCTCATTACCACTGTACAAAGTAAGTTGGACTTGCTCTATTTCATAAATGCATTTAATGCATCAATGTGAATTCACAATTATAGTGACATACTTGTGCTGATGCAGATACATATGTATGTTTGTTTCTAGGCGTTTGATGTCTTTAAAGGAGGATGTCAACACAGGTGAATGGCAGTACAATGAGATCTGTATGGGAACAGATCAGACCTGCAGATTCCCTAAACTCATCAACAGTTATTACAAATACATCATCTCTTTTGCCGAGGATGAGGCAGGTAATGACTGCATGTTATCCAGGGGGAATGGTTGTGTATCTAACGATAAAATAAAGTAAAAAAGGCCATCACAAGGTCATTAAGGTGTGGGGACGTTTATTTTTGGTATGTTTACAGATAAGATTAAATGGTATGTGTTTTGAAAACATATTTTGGTCGTCAATTCATCATCAGCCTATCATGATTATTGCAATCTTAATGGTTCTTTAATGAGGTTTTGTTGATGCAGCCAAAACACTTTTACATGTTTAACCAATGAATGTAACCAAATGGAAGTGAAATTATTATTTCCTAACTGTAGAAAACAAACTTACAGGAAACTACTGTACCTCAAGGCTTCTTTGAAAACTTAAAAATAATGCATAATGAACGAGTGATGACAAGCCATGTAAATGTCTTCATTTACTTAAGTGCCAGAGTTTCTAAGTTTACATGTTCCAGTAGAGGGTTTGGTTTGACTTGGATTAAAGAGAGCAGACTCACTTATACCAGGGAGTGTTGCACACATGCTGCTGGCCTGAGATAATCTCTTCCCTCCCACTGAAAGTGCTCCAGTGGAGATTTAAGTTGAAAAGTTCAAGCAAAGTCCAAGCCCCTTCACTCCAAGACACCTACCCTCATTTTTACCACAGCACACTTTTTTTTTTTTAACTTTTATCCTCTCTCCTCCAACTACCCTCCATCTCCCTTTCATGTTTTTCTCCTTTTCTCAACTACTTTCTTGCTCTATCTCCTACACATACTTCTCACTGTGGTTTTCATTACATATTGTTCTCCCCTATCTCTCTTCCTTTGCTCTGTCCATCTTCCTAGGTGAACTGTATTTCTTAGCCACAGGAGCCCCAAGTGCCACAGCCAGAGCAGGAGTCATCTACAAGATAGTGGATCCTTCCAGGTAGCATATTACAGCATTTCATACAGCCTACAGGAGTATTTGGTGCAAAAATTTCTAAAATTTTAATTTTTTTGGGTCAACTGTGAGAGGAAACTAACTTGAGGCCTTGAGTGCAGCCCAAGCCAGTCAACAAAATCTCTTCAAATACACTAAATTATCACTATTTAAAAGTACCTTTAAAAGATAGTAGTGAAAAAGAATCAAATTGGTTAGATGTGTTAATCTTTTCCCTGTTGACCATACAGACGAGCTCCACCAGGAAAATGCAACGTCAAACCTTCACATGTTCAAATAAAGGGAAAACTGATTCACTTTCACCCCAGAGAAGGTAAAGAAGGCCTTAAAATAATGTGGATATACATTATGTTTCAAAGTTTGGATAGGTTTAACACTGTCTGCTGTTTCTTTTCGTGTTTGCAGAGTTTGTAATCAACAAGAAACCAACCACAACAGCTGTTCCCACGACGACCACGAGAAAAACAACAACTACAACAAAGAAGTCGCCAAGAAAGCCTATAATAATAATAAAACCACCAATGCCAACAAGAAAAACAATAAGGAAGACACAGCTAGCACCACCGACAGCCGCAACAACAACAACAACAACAAGAAAAACAACACCAACAACAACAACAACAACAAGAAAAACAACAAACAACAACAACAAGAAAAACAACAACAACAACAACAAGAAAAACAACAACAACAACAACAACAAGAAAAACAACAACAACAACAACAAAGCCAACATTACCACCAACAACAGCGACTACAAGAAAACCACCAAGAAAGACAACAATACCGCCAACAACATCAGCTGTAAGAGCAACAACAATAAAAACAACCAAAGCCTCAAGAATAAAACCGTCAACGGTCCAGATGGCCATGGCAACAACTCCCGCCCCAACCACGCCCTCTGGTAGGCCCACCGGTGCACCTGATCACCAGACCAGCTCCACAGATTATCCAGCTCCTAGGTCAACTGTTAACTCAGCCACTTGGTCCCCGATTTATCCAACCACTGCCCACACTGTTAAGGCTAATGTTAAACCTACCACTAAAGCAGTGCACAACTTGCCTCAGGGAGAGGCCACTAGCGTCAAACCAGCTCGTTTCTTCTTGTTTACTCTATTTTTGTTCTACTTTTTAATATGTCAATAACTAAATTAGTATTGTCCAGCCTCAAATGGATGATTCTTTGCAATTTCCATTCCAATTTAAGTTATATCAAAATGTAATCATATAAAATATTAAATTTAAACTGGCAGCTAAGTTTACTGTAAATATGCAAATGGACACAGGTATCAATACTGCAGTGTAGATAGACCCTATCATTGTGCGATCTTGGCTATTATATCATTTTATTTAAAGCTTCATCACAGCATAATTGTATAGACGACAATAATGAAAACTACATGAATCCTTTGTTTTTTCAGCATGTGCATTAACGTAGAGATGAGCAACGTAGCAATTTTAGACAACTCTTTTTCACATGGTAAAATTAGAAACAGATAATCAAACAGGTGCTAAACTGTGAGGCAATAAATAAATAAAAGTAAAGTAGAAAGTAGGTTTGCTCTGTAAACGAGATAATAATATATTTATTATAAATTATTCTGTGGGCTGTTTTACACCATACTTGAAAATAATACTATTACAGTCTATTAAAATTTATTGAAAATCAAGATCAGTTGTAATGTAGATTTATATTACAATCTAATTGTCTATGCAAATACAAATATAAATTCTTTTTAAAGGCTGTTATTAAATACAGTGTTTTTTTTTCTAACCTTTTCCAAGACTCCATAAATCCATGTCCAGGCAATTCTTTGATACAATCTTGTTCTTTTACGTATGCATCTTACAGTATCAGTCTTTGCACTTATTTTGCAACAACTCTTTGCACTTATTTTGCAATCAGAAAATCCTCTAAAAATGCAGTTATTTAGTTTGAAATGTAATATTAATTACAGGAAGCAGGAGTGCTTTGACTAGCCTACAGGGTATATTCTAAATTAATAAGTTTTCCTGTGCAGATATAAAATGGGGATTGAGCCATTTGCACAAGCTAATGTCAAACTCAGGTACAGTGGAATTAGCTAAAGTGGCCTTCTTTCCCAACTCTGACCCCTGCTTATGTGCTATTCTTTGGCTGGTACAAGAGTATAAAGCAGGATTAATGGTGCTTATCTGTATATCTCGAGTATTTGCACTACTTTAAGTTAAATCGGGTACATTGGCTTTATTTATTTTTAATAAATGGTTCTGCATCAGCCTCAGTTTGGACATTCATCTTTGTGTGTCTGTGTTTATGTCTCCTCTTTTTCCGGACTTCAAGGAGAACAGTTCTCTGAACAGCTGTTAGGAAACCTATGCACTGTGTATTTCACCACTTTGTTGCATGAGTTGAATGTACAGTTTGACATTTTTGGAAATATGCTAATTCACTTTTTTTCACACAAGTTAGAGGAGAAGATTTTTGATCATGTTTGCCCAGTTAGCTTTCCCTAGCATGAGGAATGAGAACAGCTAGCCTAACAAGATGATTTTCATACAAAGTAAAAATATTGAACGAAAAAATACCAAATTGTTTTTGTGCAACAGTAACCAACTGTTGGCTAGCTTAGTTTGACCAGCAGCTTATTAACCCTATAAATGTGTATAACTTTGTGGGACAACATCTTTAATACATTGTTAAACTACATATACTGAAATAAAGAGGGTGATTCTGTCTCTCCTTCAGGTTATCGCACAACCGTCATGATGGCAGTCTCCTCTAGGATTGCTCAATCCCCAGTCATCACCACAAGTCCAACAAGGAGATACGGGACACCCCGTCACTATCCCCCTAGTACCACCTCCCAACCTTTAACAACACCTCAGCTTCCTCCTCCTCCATCCACAACATCTCCAAAACAATCCCAGACCTCTGCACGCTACCCCAAGCATCCCGAAGCATTGACCACACCACGTCCGCCATACTGGAGCCAGAAGCCCACGGTATCATACAAGCCCCAGAGACCACCAATCAACACCGTGATGCCTAAAGTGCAGGAAGAGAAGCTGAGGCTTGGGGAGAAGCTGGAAAGTGCTGGGGAGGGAAATCAAATATACAAGAGGCCAAGAGGAAGAGGTAGAGGTCAAGGGTACAAAAGAGGAAGAGGAGGGAGGAGGCTGAGGGTTGGCTCTGTGCGACTGGTGAGCGCTGATGGTTTATCAGACCGCGGCAGAGTGGAGATCTTTATCCGAGGACAGTGGGGGACAGTGTGTGATGACCTTTTCACCAGCAAGGCAGGCACCGTGGTGTGTCGACAGCTCGGCTTCACGACGGCTCTGGCGGTCATGAAGAGGGCCGCACTGGGGGAGGCTGACAGCAACGTCAGGATCTTTCTGGATGACGTGGAGTGTGAAGGCGGGGAGAGGTCGCTGCTGGAGTGCAAGAGATCCAGAGTTGGGAAACACAACTGCTCACATGGGGAAGATGTCGGGGTGATTTGCGGTTAGCGTAGATGGGTGAAAAGGAGAAAAGCATAAGAAGAAAGACGTTATTGTTATACAATAATTTTTGAAGGTTTAAAAGACGAAAACTACTCTGCACATTTTTAAGCATGAATGTTCAAGTCAGTTTTCCAAAATCTCCATGAATCATATTGTTTTCTTATTTGCCTGTTTTGCTTGATGATGTTACATTTTTTACTCCCACCCACTGCTTAATACTCAGTTGTCCATCTGCGTTACCTTACAGCTCTTACCATGCACCTCTAACAAACAAGAGAGAAGTGTGGAAGACATGCATGCATGTCTCTGTTTGACGCTTTTCGCCAGCTTTGTCTGATCCTATTTGAAGACGGTTTCTTCAAAACTCACTCAGTCCACTGTTGTGTAAAAACTAGTCAAGCACATACAGTAACACAAATGATTGTAGTGAATAGTGACAGTAACCAGCCAAGGGAGTCTGCTGAACTCTTCTTAACCCTTGTGTAATGACTTGGTCAAATCATCATTCGTGACAGCAACAATTTCACTCTGATCAGATTACATTTCAACAGGGCTGCTGAAACGAAAGAAATCTGCGTGCAAATGTAAATTTTGCAAATTCACACATCAGACCCTCTACATTTGTAAAGCTCAATCTCTGCTCTGTCCAAAGTGTAAACTGCTCCACAAAATAAGACGTGGCGTGATTTCCATCTGCTCCTGCCAGTAATGACACAGGAGTGGATGGTAAAAGTACGGTCACTTGAAATAACTGTGCTAACTGTGTGGTTAGTGACCATAAGTGAAAATGGTCTTTACATGACTGTCTATAGCTTCAAGCTACATTTATTTCAACGCTGTGCCACTCTCTGGTGTGATCTGTCACTTCAGTGTCACGACAAACAAGACAATGCACCCGTGCTGTAGTTGAGACATAGTCATGTTTATTACCTTTTGACATCTTTTCACTACTTTCTCAGATTTACAAATGGTTATTTACCCAAAGCTGGTTAAAAGGGAGTAAGACGGTTCTGAAGAAACCTGTTCTGTTTACATATTTACACGAGAAAAGCTGCCTAATCCCGTTATATCCTGTCAGCTGTGTTCTGAGATGTTTGTATTTTTGTACTGTATATTTTCAGCAGGTCTATTTTCTATTTGCATTTTGATACCTTTTTGAATGTAGTTTTATGCCAGAAAAAAATGAAACTAAACTAAAGAGCTTTGAAAAGGAAATGCTGGGCATTCTGTGCGGTGAATGTAATAAAATATTTCCATTTTTATATAAAGAGATTTAACAGCAAAGTGATTTCCCTGTGATTATTCTTTCTTTTCTTATGAGCTGAAGGATGGTGGCTTAAAATCTTTACCCCCATGCAAATATTCTGCCTGTTACACACAGTTTTGGAGAAGATACCATACAGGCATGTCAAATATTCAACGACAACTTGCTATGAGAAACAGAATTTGTTTTGGGGGTGAGAAGGTCCAGCAGTCCTGCCCGCTGAAATTCAGTGCTTCAGACAGTGCTGATGGGTCGTACTGTAGCTCTAAAGGCATCACAGCTCAGTTGCAAGGCAGCACACATCAGCAGTTTCTGAATGTTTTTTAATTTTCTTTGACTAAAAAAATGGAGTGTTAAACATCCATGATTATAAAACCATTCATCAAATGACCAAAGCAGTGTCCAGGCAAAGAAAAAGTAGATGAGTCTTGAATACAAAATATATGATGTTAATGAAACATATGATCTTACCTTGACCTCTGTGGATGTGAGGTTTCAAGAAGGAGACCAGACAGACTGCAGAGATGTCATTCAACACCATAATGTAAAACTTAATGTTTAAATGTGAAAATGTTTTTTGTGTTTGATTGATTTTAGTCATGGCTGCCAAAAGCAGTAAAATTATTGCCACATTCTAAAGATCAATATTTTTTTTTGCACCTCTTTCCAACTATATTTTGACTGGAGGAATGATTTTAGTCATTGTACATCTGGAGCTGAAGGTATCAGACTATCAAAGCAAGGCAAAACAAAAGCAGTAGAGTGTGTTCATGAATCGTGGACTGTGAAATCTGCAGATAATTCTGTTGCATGTACAGTAAAAACCTCCTAAAGGACACAAACTGAGAGAAGCTAAGGGCAAAGGTGGTGAAAAAAACTCCCATGATCCAATGCTACTTGATGATGTTGCCAAACTCTGTCTTTTCATATTGTTTTGATTGAGAGACCCCTAGTGGCAGATATTACATACTGTGCCTTCCTATCCTATTTAATCCTATTAAAAGACAGCATGAATGACTCAAGAGCAGAGGTGCATGAGTGTCTGTTGATGTAGAGTCTGTGTTTCCCTGTGTTTTTCATAGTTGTATTTGTATTATTATATAAAACACAGTATACATGGGGTCTGAGAACATCATCAGGGACCTTTGACCTGAGAGCAGAAAAAAAAAATGTTTGAGTCTTATTTTGGAGCTTGATACAAGAAGCCACTGGAGCAAACTGTGGTTAGTTGACACAAATCTACTGTTGCACCAAATTTTTCCTATGAACAATACAAATGTATTATTGTCAAAGATGACCTTGCTTTAAAAGTTGATTCGAATTAAATATCACTCAGCCTCTGTAGTACAATATGAGCAAATGTTATACAGTCATTTTTTTGCTTCTGATTCTGGACCAGGAGGAGGCAGTCATGTATCAAGAGAGCCTTCATGCTGCATGTGGTTAGACCATTGCAGAATTTATTCATTTAATTAAATCATTTGTCACTGCACTTTGCATAATGAGCTGAATGAGTCACAGTCACACCAAAAATCAACAAATAATCTTAACTAAACAAGTTCTCATGAACAGCTCCATTAAGGTCATATGTGAAATGAAACAGTGGGAAACAGGGTAGTGATAAACAATATTCTTTAAAGTAGCAGTGTATGGAGGCCTGAAAACTGAGAACCTCGACATAACAAAAACAAAACAAAACAAATGGATCTCCTTGTTGTTTCTTAGAGGTAGATAAATACTTCATGTATCCTGAGGGTAACTGGCTTTTAATCAGTGAGCTTGTGCTGTTCTTCAGCTTTTTGACAGTTACTCTAGAGATCATCAACTGAATGCTCACACAGCGACAGTGTGCTTTAGTCTAGCTGGTCCCAGCTGTGCAGGATGTTCTACACTGTGTTGAAGCCTGAAGTCTCAGAGGAAAGGTTTTCCAAACATAAGATTTTTTTTTTTTTTTTTCAAATCCAAACAGCAGCTACAGCCTGGGGGACATGTTTCAGATGCAAAGCGAGTTGCATACATACATACAGTACATGCACTCACACCTGAGCAGCTGCAGTCAAGTCAGGGATTGGGGCCTGCTCACAGGCACATGGCAGTGCACCCTTTCAACCATCCATCCAGCAGCTGCTTGAGCAGACAGTGACCAACATGAACATGTCTTTTTCTCTAACAAGAAATATTTGAATTGAAAATTTTGTCAGTATTTGTCAGCTTTGGATTTTTTTCTGCAGCACCGCTAATTGCCAACTAAGTGACAGAAGAGACATAATAAGCAAATTAAAGATACACAAAATAAGTAAATACAGTGCTGCATTGAGACTAAGACTCACTGAAATATGGGTTAGAATTATATTCACCACAAGTAGATATCTGCTATAGACTGTCAGAACAAATCCATCAACATATATCCTGCAGTCCCAGGCATCAACACAAGGGAGAGCCACCACCCTGAGCAGTTTATTACAGCTACACATTCCCCAGTGTCTGCTGAGGTTGACCCAGATTTATGCTGGAAACCCCCCCCCCCCAAAAAAAAAAACACGTGCATTTGTGTTCATATGTTAAAGAAGACACAAACGTGCACACACTTTGCACAGTTTTGTGTTTTAACTATCCTGATGAGGATCGTTATATGTTACCAATCCCCTACAAGTTAGCTTGCTACTGTAAGATTGTCCATGTGGGTCATTGTGCTGATGGGAGGGAGGGTGTGGGGCAAGAGGATTGATATACAATCTATTAGGACACATAAAGAGAGACACACTGATGTATGGTAAAAGTAGAGACAGAGAAGAAAGAGGGAGCAGAAAATGATCGCACAAGAGTGACAATAATCTTTGCCAGCAGACAATTTAACTGTGACATTAATTATCTCTAATGGATCTGTGTCTGATTAAGACGATGAATATCCCTGAACTGGATGGGACTCAAGAGGAATGGATTGGATGTCCTATTGATCTACAGTAAAACACGTCTAATGGGGTAAAGAGAGAACACCAGCAGTGAAAACAAGCTTGCACTCCATCCTAGACAATGAAAGAAACAGAAAGTTGAATTATAAATGTTTTTTTTTTCCCCACTTAGTGTTACAGCACTGTTATTTTTCTTATTGGCTTGACATATCAAGCACATTTGCAAGGACATAAATCATATTGACTGTTAAGTCACAAAGCTTACATTATAAATTACATAATAACACATAAGCTATTTTATAGTATCCTTAGTTCTTCTTTCTAAAACTTCTTGGATATGTGTTGTTTTATCTAGTTCTTTATGTTCATTAATCCTGAAATAGTCTAAGACAGAACAGAAAACAAGTAAAGAGGAGAAGAAATTAAGTAGCCTGTGGTTTCAGAAGGGTTTTTGTAAAGATGTACAAAAACATGCAAGCATGCACAGGGAATCCATGCATGAGCACACACACACACACGCCCAGATACTTCCCCCCCAGTGTCTTGTCTTTTGTTCCTAATTTAGCTCTCCCTAACTCCCGCTGTCTCTTTATTTCTGTCTTAATCACTCTCTCGACTTGTCTTTGTGTTTTAAGTAGAACTTTTCATAAAGGCAAGGGCGGGTTTGTAAAGTGAGGGAGGAGAGAGAGGAGGGAAATATGGAAGACAGATGAAGGGAAAGAAAGCAGGGTGAGGGTAATGACGCAGCAAACTTTGGAATGAGCAAAAAGATGCATGTGCCCACTGCCTCCCTGTCCGTGTGTATGTCTGTCTGCTGCCAGATATGTCAGTATTTATATTCATCTTTTTGTCCCCCGCTCATTACCTGTCTGTCTGCTCCTTCTTTTCTCTCTCTTTCCAAGTAAAACATAAAATTCACATTGCACGTAACAGACTCCCAGACCAGAGTTGCCACACCTCTAAAGTATTTAGTAGGATTAACCACCGTGTCAGATCTGCTTCTCTGTACCTTATCCAATATGTAGAGAACATGCAGCTGTACATGAGGTTTCTCATCACTGACTGACACGTGGGAACATTGATGCTTGTGAACATGCCCCACATTGTAAAATCTGGGCAAAAACATCACTAACATCCCTATGACGTTACTCATGTCATTATGAATAATAAAATAAGTTCAAACTCTGTTATGTACCTTAGTTCTTACAACTCAATTACTTTTTCGTATTAAAGAGGAACTATACAGGATTTTTATCTATGCCATGCTTTTTCACCTTAATTAAACAGCTTCTCAGTAATTGTGATGGTTAAATAAATGACTTGTAACTTGTTACGAGGGAGAATGGACGCTCTCTACCATCCATGTTGAGTGTCTTGGCTGAAAACCAACCTTGCAAGATCAGAGCTTCCAGCCCAGTGTCCCTGCTCTCGTCTCGGCAGCACCGCAACACAAACACGCCCCATAACCAGTAATCTCTTGTTTATGATGGAAGACTACACAAATATACACATTGTTACAGCATATGTAATATTTAACGTTATGTACTGCTCTATTGATCGCTTTCTTGTCGGCTTCATCGAAAACAAATGCACATGGCCGGGAGGAGGGTAAGAAAAACAGCAGATGAACAACCAGACTTGCACAGTTCCCCTTTAAACGCAACTAAAACACTTTTTTTTGTTAATTTGTTTCCAGTGAAAAAGAAAGAAACACATTGTACACCCCCCTGCCCAGCAACAAACAGCAGACACAGTTAGCATCTAGCTGGGGGAACATGTTCTGCACACATGTTAGAAGGTTATAGTGGACACACTGATTGCATGACGTGCGCATCTAGAGATTTGGCGTCCCACCTATTATTCATGGGCGCGACAAGCCCTGCAACATTAGATAAAACTGACACCTTCCCCTCTATTTATCCATGTCTAAGCTGAGTTGGGAAACAACACAGACATGAACAGATATATTTTTAATCCATTTTAGCAGCTGCATGTGACAACAGTGACATTTTACTGCCTTTTGTCCGTCAAAGATTAATTAGAAATGAATTTATAATGAAGAGAAATTCCAGTAAGCTGCAAACAGTGTGTTGCCAGAGCTGGCAGCAGCAGCAGCAGCAGCAACAGAGCAGGGGAGCAGTCACTGTGAACACACACATGCAGCAGCTCAGCAACAGTGGCCATCATGCCCAGGCAATGCAAGAAATGTATTCCCAGGATAAAAGACAGATATTTCCCTCAGTGGAAACAAAAACTAAAACAAGCCGGGCCGAAATTCATCAGGTGGCCAGAAACACAACAGATGAATTAGTTGATGTTGCTCAATAACAATTGGGTGGGTAAAGAGTGAACTTGGACACCAAAGTGGTGATAGGTCATGCTTGTGTTCACAGCATGTTACCTCCAGTTAGTTGTTTGAGAAAATCCACAGACCAGGAATTCAGATGCTTTCCTGCCAGTGGATGGCTGACTTAATGTTCGACATAATGCATTCAGACACATCTTGTATACAAACAATGAATTCTAGTAAGACAAGACAGGTGGAGTCGAAGCACACCCACTCTCCTGGGTAGTCCGTCAGGCACACAGTGAATAAAAACCAGGCGGAATCGGAGGAGGCATGATGGAATCAGCAGTCAAGCAGAATTTCAGCCTCAGATAACCAGTCAGCAAGCAAGCTGCAGATAGATGGTAAGATAAGATGTTTTTCTCTGTCGCATTTGGAGGAGCCTTTGAAATGAAAAGTACAATCATGTTGACTGGATGTGACATAGTCGGCAGTGAAATGCATCCAGAATTCAGCTCTTAAATGGATGACTGTTGAGAGCTTTTACTGTGAGAGACGCGAGACAGAGATGGAGTAGGCATCGCCATGACACTTTGTCTTTTTACATGTTTAAACTAATCTTCTTGACAGTTTCTTACATGTCTTACAGAATCAACAGTGGAGTGCGTTGACAGTGTGTTACCAGTGCTACAGTGCAGCGGGCTTTCTCACTCCTCTCTCTTCACATGGTGGTTTATATAAAGAAAAAATGAAAGCAATGTACAGTTCATATACACTGGAGCTGTAAGCTGGAGTTGCGTGGGCAACGCCAAACGAGGACACATGATGTGGGTTTGAGTGACTGGAGATCGCATTGCAGAGATATGGTCTACTTCCTGTTTATGTGTTTATATCCAACTTTGCTACAGACAAATGATTAGAAACAACTGATGTGAATGTTCCCGACTGAATTGAGTTGATGTTAAAACTATTCACTCATCAATGAGTTATACAAGTTCATGTTTAAAATCAGAGCTTATTACTCATGATTCTTAGTTCTATATTGGCATAAGCCAGTGTTTCTCAACCAGGGGTACTCAGAACGCTTGTGGTACTTGGTGTGATTGCAAGGAGTACTTGAAACGATAGAATATAATTTTATTGAGTGACTTTACTAAAACAGTGATGGGAGCTATAACAATGGCCAAAACTGCAGAAGCTATGCTAAGGCATTTTTCACAGTCCCCTATGTTTTAATGTGAAATTGGTCACATTTTAATAGGAAACCACATTTGGATTTTTGGATTTGGATTTGGTTTGAGAGCACAATGTGGGATAACAGGATAATGACCAATGTTTTTTTTAATCAGTTGTTATTGTAGGACAAAGTAGTCACATCTCATTTGCTTTCACTGGTAATTTTCACTGAGTTGATGACTAAAAAAAACTAAATAATGTTCCAATAAATAGTATTCCAGCAGGAGAGCAGAAGAGAAAAGAAGATGCAAACCAGTTGTGACAAAATAATTCACAGACATGGCTCACTTCCAGTTTCTTGTCTGTCTCTGCTGTCAAACTTTGACGGGTGTCACGAGCAAACATTTGAGAGCATCAGTATCCTGTTGGCATCCAAAAGATGCTTCATTTTGAATATGTTGAGGAGTGAGTCACGTTTAATCACACTTATGGAAGAAGACTCACAAAACATTAGCAAAGCAGACTCAGATCACTGGCAGTTATTTAGATGAATCTTGACAAGCCTGAAAAAATCTTGTTGCAAGATGCATTAATTTCCCTTGGCGAAACATGAGTTGAATTTGGACTGATGGCGAGATGAGAGGGGTTTGAAAAACATTATTTACATTTGTGTTACATTACTAATTTTTGTCAATGATATTAAAGGAGATATTGGTTTAATCACCTCTTGTTTTCTTATTGATATTGTGTGGAGATTTGGTCTCAGTTTTTTAATAACATCAGCTTTGTCTCGTCCAAAACAGAAATCGTTGATGAATATATTTCATCATCATTTTTGGCTGCTGCTTGACATTATATTGAAACATATTCAGAAGCAGATGAGTGAGCCTTTCAAATCAAGACTCATCTAATACTCTTAAGGTTTATCCCGTGACCTAAATCAGTCAGAGTCTATACAGACACTAAGAACTGCAGAGATATAATTTCTACAAACAATAACAAGCATAACTAATGTTGATCTTTAATGAGTTCACCCAAATAAAGGTCTCATTCCATACACTTTCACACTCATGCAGACATCTGGTTGGCAGCACAGATGGTGGCACTGGGTGATGCTAGAGGCCAAAAGGACAGCTCTAACCAGCATGCGCACACACACACACAGAGGATGTGACAGACATACGTGTCATAGTTTACACATGTATGCGCTGATCTTCAAAATGGGGCAACAGACACATGCAGACATACAATATATGTACATAAACAAAACACACACACACGCACACCCACACACTTTCTTTTTCTTGACACACAATCCCAACATGGCTGATGTTTCACTTATTTGTTCAGTGATTTAGTTTCGGACTTTCCATTTTAAATTCGTTTTTTTTTTCCCAGCATGTCCACTCTGTCTCTCTCATTGCTTGTGTATATGTTGTGTGTATGTGTGTGTGTGTGGAGGAGAAGACCAGTGTGTCTGAGTGTGTGACTGGCTGTGAACATGCTCTCCATACAGTCTCTCTTCAGTTTTGCAGCTGTGGAATCACACCATGGAGGAACCTCTTTTATTATCGATGTCCTCAGTGTACTGTGTCTTTGTGCATCTGTCTGCGTGTGTGAGTGTGTGTGCGGCTGCATTAAGTGTTGTTCAGGTATGCATACATAACAGAAAACGTTGCTGTATGTTCATTTTTCAGCGGCATGTGTTTTTGTTTTTGTCAGACAGATGGAGGAGGAGAGAGAGAGTGTGTGAGAGAGAGATAGAGTGTGTGTGTGTGTGTGTGTGTGTTATGTGCATGCATATGAGAAAATATGAATGTACTGCATGTGTATTATTCATGTTGCAGGGTTATGAATGGTGTTCACATGTCCTGGGAGCTTTCCTCTCCCAGAGTCTGTCCACTCTGTTCTGGAAGCTTCTCTCAGCAAAGGGAGGGGTAGAAAAAAAAGAAAGCCAAGGACAGCGAAAGAGAGAGGGATGTGAAGAGGTGGTGATGGAATATGGGCTGGGGTGGTGGTAGTGGTGGTGGTGGTGGGGGAGGTGGAGCAGAGACGGAAGGTGAGGTGGGGTGAGGTGGGAGATAGAGAAGCGAAGGGTGAAAAACAGAGGAGAGAAAAGGGAGGGAGACATAGAGAAGGACAAATATAGAGAGAATAGGAGCAGAGTTGGGGAGAGGGAGGAGAGGAAATGAGGGAAACAGAGTGGGAGAGACAGAGAGAGGAGGAGGAGGAGGAGGGAGGGAGGGAGGGAAGAAGGATGCTGCATTTTAGTGATAGCACAGACTGAGGCTGCAGGAGCAGACAGAGGGATGGAGAGAATCGATGAGAGAGGTAGAAATTAAGAGAGAGGAGGGGAGCAGGGCATTGTCAGAGAGAGCACAACAGGATTCCCACGCAGGTAAAAATAAACATGAAATAGCTCTGAGTGAGAGGATGATTTGAGCAGAGACTGGGAGAGGCCTTTTCTTCCATGACAGCCGCATGAAATCATTTCCTCTGTGTCATAGAAGAACAGTCAATCTGTCAAAGCATTCATCCGTCCCTCCATAAATCCATGTGTGTGCCCATCTCGCTCTACCTCTATCCACAACCCTCCATCCATCAATCCATCCATCCATCCATCCATCCCTCTTCACTCCGTCCCTTCCCTGACAAGCTCCTCCTCTTGCTTCATTCCATATCCATCTTACAATCATCTCTCCATTCCACCCACACACACAAGCTTTTTCCTCCACAACCTCCATCCTCCCCCTCCTCTTCCTCCTCCTCCCTGACTCCTCTCTCCCTCCATATCTCCTCTGCTGTCACTTCCACAGATCCTGAAGGCATCTCTTTTTTTCTTTTATTCATCTCCACATCCTTCTTCTCCAATCTTTCTCTCTCAGAGACTCTTTCTCCACTATTGTTCTTCTGTGTTTTCAGAGAAACGTTTGCCACTGTCTAATCCTTTATTTCTCTTTCTTTTTTTTATTCCCCCAGACTGTCATAAACGTGGACGTGAATGAGCAACAGCAGCAGCAGCAGCAGCAGCAGCAAGGGTTAAAGAGAGGGGAAAAAAGGAACTTGCACCAATGACCACAGCCAGTAAAAAAGTCATGTCCCCTGTATGAAGAGGAGGAAAGAAGCCACCTGTTATCACACTAAGAGACAGTGAGCAGCAGCAAGATCACAGAGAGAAGCAGACAAGCATTTAAAGGCAAATTCCCGCCTCTTTTTTGCAAAGTGTGACTCCCTCTTCCCTTTTTTCTCTCTCTGCTTGACTGTTTTATCCACAGGCTGTCCTTCCATCTGTCTCAGCAGGATGCACAGGCATCATTGTGGTGTTTGGGACAAAGAGGAATGCTGAACAGATCCTGGCGCGTTGCTAGAGAGAGAAGACAAAAAAAAACCAGAAGAACATTTGCGAGCTTCTGGAAGGGGAAGGGGAGGCGAGAGAGTGCTGTATGAGTCAGAGCACAGCAGCAGCAAGAATATTGTGTATTCTGCATGCAAGAGAAGAGGTAGAGGGGGATGGAGGAGCAATGAGAGCAATATGGGGGGGGTGGGGGGATCGAGGAGGAATTGACCAGAATTGAGCAGTCATTAGACAAAGGAAGGACAGGATGAGGGCAGAAAACAGCCACACTGGCAGGCGGTGAGTGAGATATAGGCCAAGTGAATCAGCTTGCTACAGGGAGAGAAAGGCGAGAAGAGGGTCAGTTTAGAAAGTGGAGGGTTTGGTATGACTGAAGCCGGCTGAGGGAAGGTTGATTGAAGGTTTGCTGCAGGGCAGAAAGTGGACATAGAGCTGCAAAGGACAGAAGGACGGGCTTAATGAAAAAAAAATAACTACTTGAGCAGCCACAGGGGAGAAAGTCCTTAGTCCTGAGTGACTGTGACTCGCCACAGGGAGAGAACATGACAGAGGTTTGCACATGGGACGGCGAGCTTCGAGAAGGTTGATCACAGGAAAGGAAGAAGATGGTACGGAGAGCAAAGAGGTTAAAGGAAGAACAGATACTGCCAACGAGCAGGACATGGAGATGAAGAGCAAATCGGGCTAGGTAAGACTGAAGCCTGACATTCAAACAAAGAGCATTAGTTAAAAAGGCCAGAAGGAGAGAAGACAGAAAAGACTGCAGACCAGAGAGAAGTTGCTGCCCATCGCACAGCGACTGGAACATGGAAACTTTAACTGTGACAGCAACACAGCAAGAGGTTCCTGTTAAATATTGATGCTGACAGGCCACTCTCCAAAGCGTTCACTCCTTGCACCACAGAGACGGAAGCAGAAGGAAGAAACACAGTTGTTGTTTTTATTTTTTCTGTTATTCTAGGGGATTCCCCCCCCCCATCGTTGAAAGTGTGTCAGAAGACAGCTGAGCGTGGTGAAGTTGAGATGTTGCTGCGCATTAAGACAAGATCCACAAATTAGCCGAGACACGGTTTCCTTGGAGGGCTTTTATTTTTTTATTTATATTTTTTACTTTTTGGCCAGCTGTGCAGTTTCTTGGGGAAGATTGTGGGATGATCTCAGAGAGAACTGGACCTCTGTCTTGTATGGGGAACAGCAAAAGCAAGAGGGGACCCAATACTTGAGAAATCACATCAGGAGTAGAACAATTTCTTCTTCTCTACAAGGACGAGATCCAGCCGTGGCAGATGAATACAAATTTATATCTCGGACTGTCTGCCACTGTGAGGTACGTCGCTGCCAGATGAGATAAGCCAAACACTGCTGAAGCATTCATAGATGTTTCCTCTCATTATTTTGTCCTGGACTGATTGGAACTGTTCCAACTCGCTGAAAATTTCCTCATTACACAGATTTGGCCGGTGGAGGTTTGCTGTCATGGCTTGAGGAAATGTAAGTGTGGAGAGGCTTTGATGTGCATCAGCATAAAAGGATCCTTTAACTGGAGGCAGGATGTATTTTTTGTTTCTGTCTCCATGACTGAATAAAGTCACGATGGCTCTAAGTGTTGTCGGGGCGTTAAGGTAGAGACTGCCTCCTCTCCTACCTGAATCACCGATTCCTGAAAACATCACGACAGTAACGCAGGGAGACACATCGCCACAGTCTCTATCCAGCTGCGGATAGACCAGCTGCGTGTGCATGTGTGTGAGGCAGCGTGGGGGTGTAAGGACTGTCGAGGAGCTCAGCTGTGTTTGTGCATTATGCTTGTGTGAGAGTGCGGTGTAGAGGTGTGTCAGTGTTTGTGTGTGTGTGTGTGTTGTGTGTGTATGTGTGTGTGTGTGTGTGTGTGAGAGTGTGTGTGCGCACTGTACCCAGCTGTGTCTGAGTGTATTGTCAAAGCGTTGCCCGGAGCTGTGTGTGTGACAGAGAGGGTGTGTGTGCGTGGGCGTGTGTGTTGCATGGATTCTCCCCACCAGCGATAGAGCTGGACCTGAACAGCAGTGGTGAGAGGGGGGACAGGGAGGGGGAGGAGGAGGAGGAGAAGGAGAGGGAGGTGAAAGAAACCAGCAGGACGGAGGAGAAGAAAAAATTGACAACATGCTCGGATAAAGAGAAGAAAGAAAGGAGTCTTTGGCTGCCCCCCTGGTGCAATGTGTGGTGAGTACATATCTCTACTCGTATGGTCAAAACCTCATGGCTGCCACCCTAACCCTGTATCTATCTATATATACTGTATATATCCCACTGAGCATCATATTCCCTCAGGAGGGTGACCAAGGTCAAAGGTGAAAGTTCAGTGACAAGACTCAGTTCAGGGGTAGTAAGGTGCTTCATGTTATTGGACACTGCAGGGTCATGTGATCAGCGGCAAATTTTATGTTTTCCATCCACTGATTGAAACTGGATAATGTGGGTCACATGACGCGGGTGCCCAATGGGTCACATGACATCCAGTCTGGAACCTTGAATGAAAACTGAACCACTGCACAAGCCGGGGCACGATAAACCATACAGAACGGCTGCAGTATTAATGTCATCAGTACACACTCCCATACCAACTGATGGTCATTTAATCAAATTAAGTGCATAATATCAGGTGTTAATTACCAGAGGAGACGCCTCTATCATTGTATTGTCATGATCAATGTCCAATTAACATGCGTGAACAAACTGTCTTGCATTAGAAGAGACTGAAGAACATAATATCAGAAATCTGATGCTGAAGTCTGACCTTTCATCTTGTGTCACTTTTATGCCTCTGGCTGATAGAGAAGAGAGCTGTTAATTGTTGTACGCTTGCATTAGCTGAGGACCTTTCAAAGTGTCTTTTTATTTATTGAGCACATACTTAAAACATATGTAGCATAAAAATGGTCATGTAGCCATGTTAATAATGCATTCTTGTTGTCTCAGAAAACATGTTGTTTTCTTGTGTGAAACAAACTGAGCCAATCAGGGATTCTTTTGATTCAGTCGGTTTTCAGGATGCTTTGTTTTATGATGAGAATCTCTCTAACCTCTTAATGGCGTAAAGATTTTCATTCTTCAACTCTAATGGGATGAGCTGTCACCTGGAAATAGAGGACTGTGTCCTAACAAACTGAACCAAGCACACAATTTGCTTTCCTCCCTTGCTGTCGTAAGTACAGCACATACAGGGAGTATTACAGCAAACACATTCTCTCTCTTTCCCTGCATCTTTCTCTCACACAAGCCTCCACACACACACACACACACACACACACACACATACACACTATAAAAGCACACATGCACAAACATGGAGTAAGCAGGGCTGTGGCTGAAGAGAAGTGACAGTCGCTTCATGGCCGCTGGCTTCCTATTTCAGCAGCGCCGGGCTCGGGCTTGTAATGAGGCTGTGGAATGTTCTAGTGTCATACGGATCTGGTTCCCACACCATTGCTCTGTGCATCAGCTCAATGTGTGTGTGTGTGTGTGTGTGTATGGGCAAGAGACAGAGACAGCTAGAGACAGAAGCAACAAGAGAGTTTGGATTTATATAAAGCACATAGAATTATATATGTAGGGTAGAATGACGATTCTGTCTTACTCAGTATATGCAAAATCATATCTTTGAGCAGCAAACAGCTGGTCTTTACAGCTGAGCTGTGGTCTCTTTATGTGTACATGCAGCTTGTGAGTGTGTCACTGATCTGTGCAAATGCTGAACAGTGTCTGTATTGTAGCAAACACAAAAGCTGTAAGATCATTGATTGAGACTTTCTCCAGAGTCAATAACACTACCAATCAAAGACTCTGATCAATATGTGCAATTCTTCTGTCTCTGATCACCACAGCATGTACAGCTGATACACACAGCACAGAGGCCCACAGTAGAACTCAATTTGTTTGCACTGTAGTTGACATCATCAGATTTTTTTTTTTTTCCCCCTGTCTTGTTTACCAATAATCACATGCCCTGCAGCATGATTAGGGTTGGAGTGGTCAGATTTCCTCAACATGAAATCTCACTTTTTGGTATATGTAATTAGACAAAGTTTAAAAAAAAATTAACAGTAGTGAGAAGTTACAAGCAGTGCTCTTGTCATTCTCGGTTGTTGTAATGTGTCAAGAGTCTCAGTGGCAGCTGGTGATTACTTGCCTGACTAAATAATCGTATCACATGGATGAGACAGAGATGTGAGATAGATTACCTTAATTTTTGAGTATTAAAGGCTTTTTTTCATCTTTTATTTGACGGTGAGATGACAAGAAATGAGGCAAGAGAGATGGGGGACGACAAACCTAGAATACTGCAATTACGTGGTCAGCATTTTAAAGCCCTAGCCCCTCCCACTGGACACCCTGAGACAGATTAACTTGTAGTGGTTGACTGGCAGATTGGGAAGATAAGAGCTCGTAGGGAATCCTGGAGTGTGAATCAGCTGAGTTCAGGGAAAAGTTCAGAGTCTGAAGAGGCTGCTGTTATCAAGACAAATAACAGGCCAAAACTCCAGTCGGTGATAGGAGAAGATAAAACCATGTTGTTCTGAGAGTTCATCACGACAAAGAGGATAATATATGAAGCAGTCACTTACAGCTGATCAGGAAGAAAAAATGGTGGAAGTTGGATAGTTATGTGTCGATAACATCAGATGATGTAGTCTTCAGAGTCTTCTGAGGAAGACCATAGCAGATAGTCAAAACATGTCAAGGTGATTACAGTCCTTCTTATGTCTGTCTAAAAGAACAAAATACACGGATGTGTTGAAAAGACGAGCTGATAATGGATGATATTACAGAAAAAAATCTTCATGTTGTGATAAGGATGAGAAGTTATCTTTATACCTTATCCTTGTATCTATATGAATACATAAGCAATGGCGAGACAGATTTTGAGATGTCAAAAGTGGACATGTTGGGATGAGGATAGGCTTTAAAGCAATTATGAAAAAATAAATGAATAAAACATTCATTCAGATTTCCCATCTTTGACGGCTCACAGCTGCCAGCCATGTGGCACAGGTGATGCACTGGTGAGCGTGGGAAACAAAAATGAAAATCAGCGCTTTTAAAACTTCCCTTTGAGGGAAAACTAAATGAAATGTTCTGTTTTTCCAGCTCTATTGTTAGCATAGAGAAAAAGCACAGAATTTGATCCAGTGTGACTTTTGAGAGGCTGTAATCACAATAATGCACAGATTAGGGTCATTCATGATTAAATTCCCATCTTGAGGCGCGTTGCTGAGCCGGTCGATGAAACATGCATTCATTGCTAGTTGCTACCTTAAACTCATTAGTATCCAGTGTGAGTGTGCAGCTACCAAAGATGATGATAAAGACAAAACTCGGAGGCTTTGTCCATTGTTCATGAACAGCACTGGAGTCAGCACTAGTCAGTTTCATTTAGACTTTGAGGACATTCAGTACTGGATTTACTCTGCTCCTGCTGCAGCAGTTGTATCTGTGGTGTTTCTTAACTGCATATTCACTCCTCACTCCAGAACTAAGTGGATCTCATCAGGGTGCATAGAGAAGCGTGAGATGAGAGCATGTGCATGATAAATGTAGATGTGGTATAATCTTCTATTACAAAATGAATGAAGTAGGTATGGAGATTAAAAATACAAATTGGAGTGTTACATGAGATGAAGAGTGTCTGCGTGTGAATGTGTGTGTAATAATTACAGAGTGTGGAGACAGTCTAATCTACCTGTCTTCTACTGTTAGAGACAAAGATCAGAACCAGGACCATTAAGGCATCTTGCAGGGGTAAAGGGTTTGGTGCTATTTGAGAGTTCATGAAACAACCAAACATGCACACACACATACACACTGTTCTCCCCAGACGTCTAAATTTTTCATTCTTTCATTCCTCCATCTGTTCTTCCATCCCGCAACAATCCATTCTTTCTTTAATTTTTTATTTACCTTTTATTAATTTCTGTCCCAATATCTTTCAGTACAGTCTTTGTGGTAGGAAGGTCAGTGCAGTTTTATCTGTCTCTCTGTCTGTCCGTCATCCATCTATCCATCCATCCATCCATCCATCAACGATATGATATTGCAATTAATTAACATATTTCTCATTTAATAATTCAATCCAGACCCCTGGTGCACTGTCCTTATCAGGCTTTCCTTCTGCCCATGGAAGGCCGCTCAGGCATTGCTGTCACCCAGGGGTGGCGCTGCCCTCCAAAAAGGCTCCACCCATTGAAATCTTGCTAATTAAACTTTTGTGATTTGGTTTAGGAAGCATTGCTTTTATAACTGCTTACATTTACTTTCAAAATGAACCTATCTAGGAAAGAGGATCTCTCAGAGATATTACTTCACTTAATCATGACTCCCCCCCCCCTTTTTTTTTTTTACACATGCAATTTAAAATATGCATCGAACAGGCTCTTATTTCCATTCTAGATATATCCATGAGATTACCATGATAGGCGGTCTCACTGTAACCTCTCAAACTCCTACAGTAATGCACGTTGCTCTGCAGATGGACCCTCCATAGGGAATTTATATCACAGCCTACATAAATTAATTTGACAGTGAAATAAGCACAGCAGCTATCTGCATCAATTATGGTGAATATTATGCATGAGTTCTATGGGGCGGATTGGTTTGCATTGCTCGGTCAGTAGCCACTAGTGAATTCCCAACCGCCACTGTTTGTTTGCCCTAACCCTCAATATTTGGTTCAAAACAAGTTTAGAGTAATATTTGTAATAGTTTCTAATCATAATTGCTTTAAAGCTTCTTTAATGCCATGTTTTCCTTAAGTAATACTTTGTTTACATTAGGACACCATTTTTTTCTGTTAGTTATTTAGTAGGATTAGAGTCAAAGTCTGATTATTGCTTCTTTACAGTGCAGGGAGATGTTTGTAACTAACCTCCCCTCTCAGTCAGAAATGGACAAACATGAGCTTTAAAAATGAAGTCAACAGCTGCTTTTTACTTCAGGCTGTGGTGAATTCAGGTGAAAAATCTTCCCAGCGACAAATGTTAAATGATATTTGAGTATCAATCTCAGTCTAAATGATCACATCTGATTCCTCCCGCCTATTTGTTACACTAATGTGGCAGAGTGGTGGAGGTTTGACTGAGTGAAATAGCATGAATATACTTAAATATTAATTTGAATTGACTAAATGCTTGAGCTGCTGTAGTTCATTAAAGATGCACTTATGCAGAGGGTGGGTAAGGGGGTGGTTGTGAAAGTTATGAAACAACAGAATGCGTGAATGCAGAATTCATACTGGTTCTTTATTTTGCAGAGGCGCTGCAAGATTAGCACTGGCTCTCTCTGCCTCTCTCTCCTTCTGTATACATGTGCACATATATGCACATTCACAATGAATATGTCCACATGTGATCAACAAAATGAGATGTTAATGCTGCCTATAGGAGTCCACACACATGCAAACAAGGGAGGGAAAAAAACTGATTACAGTATAATTTCGATGTCCACAGGGCTTAAAATGGAGATAAGGAAGAGGATATTGTTAGCTTGAAGAAATGATAGTAATTCTAGATATGGAACCTTGGTTATGTAATTGGAGCTAGATAAGGACATTGAAGGATCCTCAGACATTAATTGCACACATGATGGTTTTATAGTTATGATGTTTCAAAAAGCTGGTGACATCCTGCTGTAGTTGCAGAAGGTGACAGTTTTGCTGTCTATTTGACTATTTTGTGCTTTTGATCAGTTTAGAGCACATGTATATGAAAAAGCTCAACACGTGGCTTCTACAAACCGATGTCCAGGAGGGACTGTAGCATTACCAACTCTGAGGAGTTCAGATTTCATGTAAAAGTTTCAGTAGGTAAAATAGGAGACACTCTTACAGGTGGGAGGTTGGCAGTTCAGTTTAGTAAATCTTGAATACTGTATGGATCATAAATGATGAACTAACCTCTAAATTCCCTAGTTTCTCTTCTACTTGTCTTTATTATTTACTACTTTTCCTTCAACTATGTATGATCTTTACAGCCCTGAGTTTTATAACTCTAATTGGGTTGGAAATAATCATATTACACTGCTGAATGGCTGGGTTGCATCAAAAAGACATTACCATGTCCCAGTCCTTATTCCACACACACACGCACTCACGCACTCATGCACTCACACACACACACACACACACACACACCCCTGGGCTGTCACAACAGCTGCTAGATGTGGAAATGTTTACCCAGCACACCAACAAAATAAAAAGATAGAACAAGAGAGCATCTTGTAATGGGATCACACCAGCCACCAAAAAAAAAGGTCATGTTGATGTCCTGACCCATGAGTGCTCATACTACATGACCCATGAGTACTTAGTCACTCAATCAAACCACACCCTGCTGTTTCTTGCACAATGGTGACACCAGCACTGATGAAATCTATCAACAAACAGACATACAAACAGCTGCCAGGTACTCACAACCACCTCTATGGCAGTTATAAAGAGTCACAGGACCACACACACACACAGACACACACACACACCTGCTGTCATAGTTTATATTGCTGAAGGGTAAAGAAACGGTATAAGGGAACTTTTGAGGGTGAGTCTGTTTGGTGTTGACATAGATTCTATACGTTCCATGTGGAGTTTGCTATAAAACATCATAAAACTGAATCTCCTCCCTGATCTATTTTTGTTCATGATTTTATTGGAAGGTGGTGAATTATTGACCAAATAGGACGGGGTAATTGACCAGTGGACCTAATTATGGTCAGGTCAGTGTAGTGGAAATCTGAACTCCTGAGTGAAGCCACACTTATTCATTTTAGCATCAAGCATCACACACACACACACACACACAGACGAAAAGAGATATAAATACACACTCCAGCACTGTCCTCATCCTAACCTCCATTTCCCTCAGTGCTCCCAAACTGTCTCCGAGGACTACAGATAATTCCCTCATCAGCACCCGACCTCATTCAGTTTTAACAGACACCATTGATCCCACATCAGCAGTAATGCTCGGTGACAGAGGGAATAGGAAAGGGGAATAAACGGATGAAGTGAAAGAAAGAAGGAAAGAGGACTATAATGAATTTTACAATTGGGATTTTGAGTCATTTTAACACAAGCGTTAATTGAAATATTGTGAAAACTGTACTAAAAATATTAGTTTTTATCAACTTTCAATCTATTAGAAGGGGGAGAGGGTCATACTGTAAATGATGATGAAGAGAGGTGACTGGAAAAAAGAGACAAAGTGAACATGTCTGGATGAATACAAACTAAAAAAGGTTAGATGTTAGAAATGTGTCAAATGTACTGCTGTGTTGGACCCTTCTTGACGTCAATAGGATGTGAAAGAAGTGAGAAAATACGAGGCAAGGAAAAGGAATGGTGAAAAGAGGTGAGAGGTAAGAACAAGAGCAGTCGAAGAAATGAGAGGAAGAGTAGGAGGGAAAGAGCAAGGAAAAAAAATCTAGGCCAAGAAGGGGGACAAGGAGGACAAAAAGATGTACGAGAATGAGGGAAATGGAAGAGGGAAAAGAAGGAGAAGTTTTGAAGAAGCACCAACTTCTGCTTTTGGTGGAGATATGGGTCAGACACCAAACAAAGTCAAAAACTCATTTCATTCTCCACCGACTTTGAACTTTTTACCCTTTTAATATTCAATGCCCGCATGCATGCAGGAGAAAGTTTGTAAGTGAAAAGATGAGGGGGGCATTTCAGCTACTTTGTGTCAGCTATAATTAACCTGTTTCCTTTCTCCTCCCTCTCCTATTGCCATTTGCCTCTCTCTCTTTCTCTCTCTCTCTTTCTCTCTCCCTCCTAGGCGTCGCGCCCTGTGGGGGTGGGGTTCTGTGATGGTAACCATGGTCCCCGGCAGCCGCTATGTCTGCAGCGCTCATGCAAGAGAGGAAGACTCCACCAATGACCGCGAGGAGCGAATTTTAGCCGTGCTGGGCATCATCGGAACCATCCTCAATCTTTTAGTGGTCATATTTGTCTACATCTACACCTCCGTCACCTAAGGTTTTTCCCTGGACAAGAGGCATTGGCGGTGTTCCCAACTTTGCTCCACACATGCCCACCCTCCTCTTTAAGTATTTATACACCTGGAGGGTTTTGATTATGCAGAGCAAGCGCTGACATGTGAGGATCATTGGCAGTGTGTTCAGCTGGATGGTAGCCATATTTATCCACACCTGCTTCCCTGCTTATCCCTTAAGACAGCTCTGCTCCGCTGACTAACGGCTGCTGCCTGTCACAGAGGAGGAGCTACAGGTGGAATCATTTGCATTTTTAAACTGTAACTGCACTTTTTTCTCACACATCTACGTCAAATGACTGCTGACAACGTGCTCGGTCTCGTAATGGTCATAAGTGTGTATAATCATACTAATGCATGACTGCAGCATAGCATTCATCGAACTGCTTGGACAGTTACAGAGTGTTATGTGTCTTTCATCTGATGGTGCTCATATCTGAGTGTGCTTCATCTGCCTTCATGTCACATATCTCTGTGAAAGTTTGTGGATTCTTTTGCTTATTTCCCCCCTCAGCTATCTTTCTATGAGTTTTAAGATATAGCCACTGCCAAGTTGTTGTTGCCAAGTTGTGGCAGGTAGTTTGTCCAACACAGCACTTTGAGTTCACTTGACCAAATTAGTAGATAGGGAGGGGGCACTTCACTGCTAGAATCTATATAAGGGACCAAATTCAACGAGTGAATTATCAACAAAGGGACCCTTCTCCTGGGAAACTCTACTTCAACAGAGCATCAGTATAAATGCACAACTGATTGCTCATTACTAAATGTTTGCTTGTGTAGTTATTTAAGTCACAGAAAAACAAATTTTACATGGACCTAATGAGTCCATACCTGAGCACACCGGAGGAGAGATTCCTGGCCGTGCTAGGGGTCATCGGCATCGCACTCAACCTCCTGCTGCTTGTCTTCGTCTACATATACACCTCCATCTGATGCGTGTGTCTGAACACATTGTTAGCTATGAGATAATCTGCCACACATGCAGTAGTTGCAGCTGCACCTAACAGCCAGGGGCTTCCAGTGATCTTATTGTATGTGCTTCAACCACACATGTATATATTGTACCTATAAGCACAGCTTGATTCATAGCATATTTGGGGAATTATGTGTTATTCTAAGGCAGATTTCTGTGCCTAACAATAAAGTGATAACAATAGCAGTGGGAATTTGAGCAGAAAGTAATAAGATGAGCAGAAAGTAATGAGAGAATTTAAAAGCAAATGTGCAAGCTTAGGAAAAGAAAAGGAGATTTGTTTACAGTCTGGTTTATAAAAATAATATGCTTTACAGAATTCACCTTTTTGTGGAAAATTGTGTCCTGTAGTTAGTGTTTTTGTAGATACAGTACTTGCTCACTTATGTGCATCATGAGATGTTTACTTAAGCTTGTATCGCTATAATCAAATACTTTTTTTTTTTACCTTTTTTTCTTTCTAAATAACTGATGTGGAGGCTACCGTCTTTGTAGTAACTTTGTTTGTTCTACATGCTCATTGATGTTGAAAAGACCCAGACATGAAAGTGGAGGTTGTCGATGTTTCAGCATGTGCAGCAATTCTGCACATCAGCAAAGATCCCTCTGTGGATGGTTGGTACCACAGGGTAACGCTCTGTTTTCTGGTGTCATGTTTCTGTGATTGGATCTGTGAGCAAGGCACAGAGCGACATCAGAGTGGGCAAAGCGGGGAACTGAGGCACTGTCGCACAAATCAAGACGGTGCACTTTTGCAGAGCAGCACAAAGGAGCGCAACAGAAACAGAGAAACGAGGGAGAGCCAGTGTGGATTGCCTGACAAAAGAGGACATAAAACCTCTGTACAAGGCCTCACCGTCTGTCTCGAAACTCTTGAAGGCACAAAAGTCTCCCTGGGATTTGGTTACAACATTTCAAGCGGAGCTGCTTGTCACTATGGATATGATTTTAGGTTGAAGCACTGTGCCTCTAATGGAGGAACAAACCTTAATGTAGTTGACAAGCGAGCAGGAAGGACTGGCCTGAATCTACATTTCATCCTCATCATTCTCTTCTCCACCAACAAGCTAAAGCCAGAGAAGACATAGTACTAAGATGACCTACACGAATCCCTGCTGTCATTTCACATAGCACAATACTTTTATATATAATGCACCCGTACCCGTGGAAAGGACTTCATTTCATACACTATCAGTCAGAGGTTATGGAAAAGATGCAACAAACGGGACCACGGGAACAGATTGTTTCCCAAAATTGAATGACCAGCACCTCTGACTGCTCACTTAATCTACTCCAATTTTACATGTTTGCTTGTGTGAATATGTACTGAGATTTTGATAAACAATGCATAATAAGATTCCCTGTTACATTGTGTATATATACTCTTAGTTTTAGTATCAGTTTATCATTGAGTGTTTTGTTTGCAAGCATATCTGAAAGCCACCACATTGGAAAATGTCTGTGATGAACTTGAACAAATACCTATGGTTCTACTGGCCACAGTTTATTTTTATTGAGTGGAAGTGTAGAAGGTGTGAATAAGTATTTCCAAGGCCATATGTCCTGAATGCTGGATGAATAAGCGACCACAACTTTCCCCCAGAAACTGACTGATGTATCAAAAGGGTTCGTAATTTCATAACTTGTAATGCATAACTAACTTGCCTTAGGACTATGTGTTCTCACCTCTGTACCCAAGACCCTTGATTGAAAACCACAACAAACACATGCCTAATCCAAATCTTAGCAACTTGAGCTTCAGTTATAGTCACATCACTCACCAAAGTAGTTTTTGAGATCCAAGAACATGATGATATAACAAGATTTTACTTATTTGGAGGATACAAAATAGGTGACTGTTAAAATTATTCCCCAAATTTGCGAAGTCCTACTTCCTGTTTCTTTGGACCTACAAGGCTTGCTTACATTTTCTGGATGTCCTGCTGTGACAGAGTTAGCAATATTGCAGTGTGCTTGATTCAGTTTTTTAACTACAAAAAAGTTGGAGCCAATCTGGATAAACTGGAGGTTTGTTTACAACCTGTGCCATTATTTGACAGGTACTGTCGTCTCTTGCCCTGTTGGATCTACTTGTTGCTTGTCGCTGTAATTACAGCGTTGTCATAGCAGCCACAATCAGCAGTCTGAGTGCTGATGATAAAAACCCAAAAAGTTACGAACCATATCAAACAGCTCTTTAAGAACTGCACTTCCCAAAAATGTCTTCACTTAGATCAAAACCACAAACTGGTCCTCACCAAGATAGAAAAACAAATGCATGCACACACACACACACACACAAGCATTCTGGCTTTGAAGAGTTTAATTTTACACCATCTTTCAGCACACATCAGGAGAGTCGACAGTTAGCATGCTGAGATCGATGTGACTTGCACATTTACTTCCTGTCACATCTAATAACTGTACAGTGGAGTTTGTTGTGCTACAGTAAGGCCACTCCAAGTGTATGAGCCACCTATGGTTCACCAGACATCTGCTGTCACACTGTGACAGTCAAAGCCACAGCTGTGAGGAAACACATTTCAATATAGACTACTATATATATTTTGGTCCACAAACAAAATGAACTAGTATACCTAACGTTTCAGCTCAGGTTTATGTGGATACTGGCGAAGGTTTTCTGGTACCACTTCCTAAGGCGACACCCTTTAGAAAGGGTTTGTAAGTTGTAACCAATAGTTTTAGTAGTTAATACACGACTTACTAATGCTTCATAGAGCAGTTAGAACCCATTCATGGCACTTTGACAATTAATAAAAATAAAACAATTTTCTCCTCTGATTTATTTACAAAGCATAAGTGAAGTATTCATTAACTAAACCAACTGAGTAATTATTAGTTAGAAACCCTTTTTAAAGGGCGCCTTATTTGAAAATGATACCAGTTTGTGGGGTTTCAAACAGTTTAAACTAATATTTTTAGACTGAAACAACTGAGAGACATTTATTTTGTGCCAATGATGAATATTTTTAATCTTTTTAAATGCTCATACCAAAACACTGAAATGTAAATATCTATTAAAAACTACGAGGCAAAGTGACTCATGATCTTATACAACCAATGGTCAGATTATTACCATACATCAAGACTAAATGGAGAATATATTCAAAACAGTAAATGAGACATTTGATAGAAATCAATGCCAATTTGTAAACTTCAGTTAAAAGGTCAAAAGGTTAACTTATTATTTATTCTGCATGAGGTTCAAGCTTTTGGTTGAGACCAGTTAACATAACAGGCCCACTGCCACACAGACCAATGAGAGGAGAGAGCCCACAGGGTCAGTCCTGGCCATCTGCTGTCCTTTTCGTAACACACGCACATGTGCACGCACACGTGCACACACATACACAAACACCCACAGCATGGACTTTTCCCAATAATGCAACTCAAATATTTCATGATGCACATGTTGGGATGGTTTATTATTTCTTACTGTTCATGTGTTTTTAAATTATTTAACATGCACAAACATTGTGGAGACAGAGAAGAAACAGGTGCATCAGAGTACACCTGGGAGTAACCCAACCGAACCACTGCCCCGGGCACGGGTTGTTCACACACAACACTGAAAACAAGAGGACAGTGTTCAAAGGCAGACGAATGTGCATTTTGAGACTGTGAGACAGATTCCCATGTTTTTTTTTATGACTCATGAAATGAATTGATTTTTAGCCTGAGAGGGCATGTTGGACACAGAGTGTCAGTTTTCATTCAACAGCCGGTTATTTCCTGAGCAGGCGGGACCAGTGATTCAAGAAACTTCCAGGTGTCAGAAAAACCTCAGAAATGATCCATTCGCCAAAGTTTTGTGTGACATGCTGATTATTTAGTGACTAACATTCCAGGACGGTACAGCAGGAAAACTGTAGATTTGAAATGGGAGATGTCCAGACTATCCTGCCCAAAATGTTTGACTTTATGAACGAGACATAAGCGTATATATTGTCACAGGACAGAATCTTTGTCCTCTATAGATTTGTGTAAGAACATTATGGCCATTTCTGATGAAGCTGAAGAAATAGTTTGTTACAATACCTGAGAGTAACCATTTAACAAATGCTGTGAGATCTGGTGTACTTTCATGTAATGTTTATAATGTATACTTATAGTAATGCCAATAAAAATCAAAACACCACTTTCAAGAGTTTCACTTTTTTTTCTCATTAGATTTGGCGAAAACTCAAACTGCCTTTCTCTAGTTCTGTGAAGCCTACTGCTTTGATTTTATGTTATTCTGTAACATCTGTCCAACAACACAACCCACTTGACCACTAGGGAATAAATTAGTGAATTAATAATTTTCAAGAAAATTGAAGATAAGTGTGGGAAATGCATGTCACAATAACTGTAATTATAACACGAGTCTCATGTTGAGGCATTTGCTCCGTTGACTTTTCTGTCCCTGTACATTCAATTTAATAATTTAGATCCACACACCATTTCATATGTGTAGCATGTCATTTGCTACACATAACATTTGCCACAGATTACATACAATGTGTAGAAAGTGTGCTCTGGGGATTATATCATGCTGCCTTAAAACATATCAGTGACACTGAAAGTCCTTATATCCGACAAAGTAACAAAGCGCAACTCCTCCAAAGTCTGTTTTCTTATATAGATCGAATCGCTGAAATGAGTTGGGATAACTAAATTAGGGTTCAAAAATAGTCTAGTTATATATTCACAGCTTTACTTTTTATCAGCGGGATTCAACTTGAGTGTTTGGTCCTGCTACTCCCTTTAGGACGTCTGTGAGTTTTTCCCATTGTTTATTCTTTTGGCTTGTCAGCAGGGATGCATCCTAATACTGTGTTGTCTTGAATGCACTAGCCGTATGAAAACAAGGTTATCACCCACACAGCAGAGCTCTTTTTAAGTAGTATAGTTGCTCTGGCAGACCTGTGCTGTTGGGTGCAGCCATGTTCAGCCAGCCGGATAAACTAACAGTATGTCCTCAGGCGCCCCATGAGACAGCCACTGACCTGGCTAATATGGGTGGCTGCCCTCTGTACCCACACATACACACACACAAACAGGCTCACACACACCGGCCTATAGTCTCCAGCATGGATCTGACGACCACTCAGATGTACAATGCAGTATGATTTAATAATCCAGTGTCGCTTTTCTCTCATCCTGTTCTCCCTTACCTCTGCGTTCTCCCTACTGCAAACATTTATGTTCCCCCCTCTGTGCCTTGGTCCATTGTTTGCTACGTTCCTATTTTAGGCCTTAGTTAGTTTGCTAGCTCGAGCGTGAATCCCATCCCTGACTCTGAGCCTCAAGCCACTGTCAGTGGAACAAGGAAAGATGTTTTATGTAAACAGTAATATAATGTCCTACTTGCCTGTTGAGTGTAACAATTCCCTCAGAAGTTCACCGAGCCTTGAAGGAAAATACCCACTGAGTCACATCGTTTCTCGCTCATGCTTCTTCGGATGCACCTAGATCTCTGTTTAATGCACAAGCCACAGTGCGTCTGGAGAGATCCAAGTCACTGACATCACGTTCCCACTAGGACAAACCTGGAAACTAGTCTCATGACAACAGTTACGTTTACCAGGGTTACCCCAAATTCTGTCAAAGGGCACAGTAAACAGGAAACAGATTATAGTAAGTAACAGCTGACTCATAAAAGCCAAGTAACAAATCCTAAAATACTCCTTATGAGGGTGGACATAAAGACTCAAATATAAATATAAAAATATGTACTCGCATGCATAAAAGATAGAGCAGAACTGTGTTATGTAATGGGACTTCGTAAGTAATTAACAGTTAGAAGAGTGGTAAAATTAAGTTCTGAAACTGATACTAAACAGTAAATCAAGTCATTATCAATATGTTGGTGTTGTACCATTTTTCCCCTCAGGAAACACAGTAGACAGCATACACAGTTCCTGTTTCTGGTGTTATTTTAGCCTAATTTCCTTATAATCAGGAGTGACTGGATGGAGAAGGAGATGTGACAGTCGCCATCACTATCATCGTCACCATAATCACCATCGTCACCAGTGTGGTGTTGCTTTTCTTTGTCATCGATTACATTGATGTTTCAGTTGTGATGGTGTTTACAGTTTTCAGTCATGCAGCCCTCAAAGCCTGGAGCTCAGTCAGCACAGCTGAGACTGAAGGAAGCACAGTATATACGCGCACACACACACACACAGGAAGGAGAAATAATAGATATCTGGGGATACAAGAAATGCTTCTTTAGCTTAAAGCCTGGCCCTTCAAATGATGATTGCTCTTTCTCTCGTCTCTGGGGTCTCATTATACTCATGTTATCTGCATCCCATGGGAATCCCTGATCAATTTAGTAATCCCTGCTTTTACCTTTGGTCTTCATTCCAGTGAGGTAAGGGGGGCACAGACCGGAGTCATCACTGGCCAGACAAGCACACATGGTTCCTTTGATTTTGAACATTGCAGTTGAGGTTTGAAAAGGTACTAGAAAGAAGGAAGACAACCTGACAGGCAAGAAAATCAAATGATTAAATGTATATATTATGTGCTCTTACATTAAAATTCTACATTCTACCTCCATTCACGTTATAATGATTAGTGTCTGTTATCTGTAGATATTTGTCATCATTTGGTAGAACGCAGTTTACAGTAAAGCATATGAATTTACTCCAAATGATTAATTAATTGAACCTTATTTTGTCAGTTTTTAGGCATCCCTTATCAGGCATTATTACTTTACATGAGTATGTGTTCTTCTCTGAAGCTAATCTAGTGTTTTCTAAACATTTTGCAGGCTAATTAAGTCAAATTATCATTTGGATGGCTTAAATCCATGGTATTAGATGATGAATTGCCTGAAGGAGCTTTCGCTATGACGCTAGCCAACACTTCACCTCTGGCCCCGAGCACAGCCTATAATGAAGCCTCGGTGGATCTCTATTATCAGGGCTTTCCAATGGAAAAAACTCTCTGCTCTTGTGTCTCCTTTAAACATGATGGATGTGAATCAGCGCTGCACTGTGTGGGTTTTTATCTGCTCATTTCAGCCTGACATGTTTAAGATGAACAATGAACAGCAATGTAAATGGGAAACCAACTCCCTCTGGTAAACTAGAATAATTTAACCTTCAGGTAGTTTTGAATCCAAGTAAAATGTTCTCCATATAGGGTTTTCAAATTGTCTCCACACACACCTTCAGATAGGAGCACATCCCATCCATCATACTTCACAGCACAATGCACACACACACACACACACTAACGTACACACAGCTAACATAGTAGTGACGTCACCACTAAGTATTTGAGGCCTCCTCGCTCCGTCAGTAACATTACACACTGAGCACACACAGAGCCAGCTACAACCCATCTATATATGACCTGACACAGAAGTAATGACTGGTCAGCTGAGCAGATTCTTGGCCTTGTGTGACACTCTCTCACTTTGCTATTAGAGGCAAGGCCAAACACAGCCAGCACCCTCTTTGTTATTAACAGACCTGTGGGTCTCTGGAGCCCTGAGTGAAGAGGATAAAGAAGACTTAAAAACTTCCAAGAGTTACCACTGGTGCGTGGTAGTCATCGTCATCGTTCTATCTGTGAATTTTTGGATCTATCTGTTTTCGGACTGGACGGGATAGAGGTTTGTGGGTGATGAATGGAGCCCACCACACAGACCCTGAGAGGAGAGAGAAATAGCAAGGAGGTAAATTTCAGAAAAAACTTCTTCCACTCATCAGAGCAAATATCACTTTTACTTTTAACTTTTATAGAAATGGCTTTTCATCACTCCATTCTCACTGCATCACTATATGAAACAGAGACAACCTCTAACTATCATGTTTCTATGAATAAATGAAATATAACTAATTCATTACATAGACATAGTACACACTGTATATTGGACATGCTCATACTGTACGTGGGACATAATGTGTTCACATATGGATCCAATTGCTCTGCTCTGCTGCACCTCACTGAACCACTGTTAGTTCTTGTTGCTGCTGTAGGAGTAGTTGAAAAATACAGAGATCTGATCTTTTTTTAAAGAAAATAATTAATAACTTAAATAAAGAGATCACATTTTGTCTAGACTTGCCACTTGCAGTTAATCTGTTTACCACCACACACTGAATGTGGTCAAATTGAATAAAAAGAAAATAGAAAGCCTTGCACTGTTTGTAGTAATATATACATATAGTATATGTGCATATATATATATAATAGAATAGAATAAATATCTCTCATGTTCAATTGCCTTGTTTGTGAAGGAGAATAAAACAGGCTCTCCCATCATCATGTCCAATAATTTACATGCAGAACTTGTGACATAGATATTATTGCACTGTGTGTGCAGCATGTGGATTTCATAAAACCTGATGGAGTAGAGTAGAAGAGAATCCATTCACAGAGAAGATACCAGAAGGGATAGTAGCAGTTCTGAGTTTTGTGGGTGTTGGCATATTGTATCAATGGTGCCCTCAGGTGGCCGAAACATGTCAAAACACTAAATTGAATCTAATAATTCCTGATGTAAGAGCTTGACTACAACTGTGCACTGTAAACATCTCTCTCTCTCTCTCTCTCTGCCATTCGTGTTTTAGTTGGCCGATCCTGTGAGTGCACTTCCTGAATCGGTCCGATGCAAGGTGGACCACGAACACATGCTCGGCGCCGTGGGTGTTGTTGGCACTGTTCTCAACCTGCTGGTAGTGGTGTTAGTGTACATCTACACACCTGTTTGACATGTGCACATACAGGTACATATATGGATTCCTGGTGAAGCTGGTGGACAGATGGAAGAACAGAAAGAAGGAAAGGACTGTATACTGGTATACTGCCTGACTTCACCAACTTTTGTTGTTGTGACTAAAGTTACATCAAAGCTGAAGCTGAAGCCTTCTTTGTGAACCAGACAAATGCTTGGTCAACAGTGTTCTCGGTGAAACCGTTTACTGGCCATCGTGATGCTGACACAGTCACAGACTCACTTTATACTGCATGCGCTTGTTTTCTGACTTTTTTTTTTTTTTTTTTACATTTGCACTTGAAAATAAATTTATATTAATAAACAATATTTTTCAAATGTGAAAATCATATGTACTTATATTCAAAGCCACATCAGTGAGGCATCAGGGCCAAGTGTCAGTGTATACCATTGAGTTTTTTTTTTTATTTTACAGTTTTAACACGCATGGGAGGGTGAGAATAAAAAGTGAAATTAGTTATGAGACAATTGTACAGCTCCTTCCTTGGTCTGTCACAGAGGACGAGAAAATGGCAAAAACAGAAAATGATATGAATTATAAATATCAGTTCCATAGTTTCAGATATTGTGTTGAGTTCTATTAATATTTACAAAGTACTGCAGATAAAACATTTATATAGTTAATAAACTCTTTAGTTACTAACTGTGAAATGTACACCAACCCAGACTGTAGAGAGATGCAAAACATGAAATGGACAGGTGTTTTTCTTTACTTGACTAACACACTCACACATATACATACAGTATATACTTCATTAAAGTTAAACCAACATGCCTCTTCTAGAACTTGACTTCTACTCTCTCATATCTAGTGATAATATGTTGAAATGTTTATTTTCAATATATCTTTACAGTTTGTTTCTTTAAGGGACAGGAGCTATATAATTATCTGGATCTCTGATGTTAATATCAGGCAGTATTTGACAGCTGGTAATAATGTCAATCTTCTCAGACACGGCCTTCAGGTCGTCCAGAATTAATCTGATGCTGTGAGAGGCGTTGATGATGGCGCTCTGCGACGTATTCAGCTGAACTGTTGCACTGCGCACCTTTCACAAAAACAGTCAAATAAATGAAACGCAAAGCTGTTGATGTAAAATTAATGATCACTGTAAACCACAAAATTTTGAGACCTGCTGAGTCACACCGTTATATGTTATTTTGTGAGCACTGTGTCATATATGTCACAGGTCTATTCTAATCTTTAATATATTAAGTCTCACTGCAGCCTAATAGATGCAGCTCTTTGTTACTGGAATGTCATTTCCATGTTTCTGTCATTTCAGGACACACCGTCCTGATTCACTATCTAATACAAGTTTGCATTAAAGTCACTTTTCAGCACTATGCACCATTGGTCTGATTGATTTTCTTTTTGTGTGTGTGTAGAATTGAATAATGTGTTTTTTTCTGGAATATTCTTTTTCAGTTCAACAAAAGTGGTGAATAATTGATGCAGAATTTGTGGTAATGGTGTGAAGTCTAAAAGGTATTTTGGAGGTCATGAAGTTTATATAAGTGTTCTCAGCATACCTCCTTGGCAGCACCGCCATAAACCTGCCGTAGAGTCTGTGAAACGTCATGATAGAGCCGGGTGTTAGACTCCCGCAGCTTCTGTTGTAAAAGGGTGTCACCTGGAGGGTTGAGAGAACAGAAAATTAACTCATTGATTCGTCAGTGATCCATGACAAAATATTAAAGAAAGGTCATGAGAATAAGAAGAAGAATAAACTGCAATGATCATTCGTCATTACAACTCCAGCACCACTCTGCAATATGTACCAGTAAGTGGGGCTTTTTGGACGTTTCTTTACTTGCTAAATTTTAAGACGATACCAACAGTTTAACCATGGGGGACTTTCTGACCTTTGAAAAGATATGAGACACTAAACAGTTCAGAGCTTTAAACTGCATCTCAAATGCACCAGTTAATGACTCCACACACGTGCATTTCAATCATACATCCAGATGAACTATTAACTCATGAAGACTGGTCAAGATGCAACTGAAAGCTCAGAAAAAAGCCAGTAAGCAGACCTTTAATTTGTGAGTCTTCTATCACACATATAGTATTATGATTGGAATAATCATTGTTATAATCATGACTGACCCTGTGGCCTGTGTGTGGGGCTTGGTCTGTCTTCCACTATGGATGGTATGTCAGGATGATCTCTGACTACGATAAGAGGTGGTAGGTCTCTCCTCAGTATCTGAGCACTCTCCTGGATCATCGCTGAGGCTCGGTCCGCCTGCTCCTGGTCCTCACCCTCGCTGTCTGTTTCAGACGCTTCCCCAGGAACCTGCCAGGATCCAAAATCATAAACAAAACAGGTTGTGGTTTGTTAACTAGAGAGGTGGAGACATGCTCTGATGTTCACTCCCACATACAGATACATATACACGCACCTTGGCTCCAACTGAGGCAGCAGGTGGAGCGGGCAGAGAGGTGATGTAGACTTCATCATCAGAGTCCGTCTCAGACGCCTCACCCTGAACCACTATCTGGTACCTGCTGGACATGACTGCATACACAAACACAACGAAACGCGGTTAGCTAGACTAAAACCAGATGGTAACTAGCGTAATAACGACAACGAAACAACGTTTGTCTGAACCGACAAACTAAACTGTAACGTTCGATAAACGCCAAACATCAAAACGTAAACTGTTGGAAGAGAAAAAGGGACAAACCTTCTTTGCAAATTCAAAAACAAAAATCACATGAGCAGTACGGAAGTAGTTTGTTTTCCGACTGTCACGTAATACATGACGTCTCGGACCGCAATTGGAAGTCAGGCCAACACGTATTATAGAGAACGTTACTTGTAATTACTACCGGCGTACACCGAAATTCAACGCGCTTTCAAAATGATGTAGAAAGGTATGCGATGCGATTCTCTGTTTATTAGTGCGGGAGTCGTATGAATAGTATGTTTGAGTACTTGATGAGTTAGTTATTTTCTTTCCCTTGGTATTGTGGTGGATGTGGTTCACCACCACTGGGTGCTTTCAAGTTGTTATAGGGCTAAGTCCCATTAACTCCGCCACAGAGGAGCGTCCCGGTGTGAATGTCGAGTTGAACCAAAGCAGCAGGGTCACTACGGCTAGCTTACAATTATCTGACAGGTACAGTAAATTGAGATATACAGTCAGACCATTTTATTAAGTTAGACTGTGTGTATGACAAATACACATACATTGTTTCTCCATTATCTCTCTTATATACCGTAACAGAAAAATAAACTGTTACCACGGCTTGGACAATGTTATCACAAGCTAGCTGGTGCTAACAATGTAGCTACGCTAATCTACGTGTTTTTGCATTTACTCTTGTCGTTATATCTGGAATCACTGTTATCTATATTAGATAAACTGTTGTAGTTCAGCTCTATACTCGGGTTGTGTAATAACATATTTGTGTTGTTCAGGAATGACAGACGAGGCTCTTTTTGAATTTCTCCATATGGAGATTGTGTCCCATGTTTACAAGGAACAACAGTCCAGTAAAGGAGAGATGGACAACAAGGTGTGTTCAACAGGCATAACCACATATTGTATACAGAAGAATCTGCTTAATGCAGCCAATTTACAGGACACTCCATATTAACACACATATACAGTGTTAAGTCTTGTTTACTGAGTTATTAAGCCACTTGAATTTCCTCTTCTCAGGACAGAGCTGCCTGTGTGTCTGTTCTGGAGGGGATGGGCTTCAGGGTGGGACAAGGACTGATTGAGAGGTTGGTGAGCACAAACATATTAAATGTTCCACAGCTTTATGTATGTCTGAAGTGTCTTAAATTGTTGTCTCTTCTGTCCAGGTTGACCAGGGACTCTCCCAGTTTTAAGGATGAGCTGGATATAATGAAGTTCATCTGTAAAGACTTCTGGACAAAGGTGTTTAGGAGACAGGTTGACAACCTGCGAACAAACCATCAGGTAAAATTAAAGTGTAGAGACCCAATCAGTGGATTGCTACCAAGAATACAGTGGGAATTAATGAGGCTGTGGTTAAACAACAGTTATCTCTTCAACCACTGAGATTTCAGGCCTGAGGAACTCAGTGTCGGAGCATGAATCCTTTCCACCAACAAGGATATGGACCTCTGTAGTGAAATGTTTTGTTTATTAAGGCAATGAGTTTACAGTAAAGTCAGTCAAGGTCATGGATTATCTTAAGGTTCCCTGCTTAGACTTTTATTTGTAGACAAACCAAAATTTTGTTTGCATTCAGTGTTACTCTCCAAAATACAGTTTGTATATCCTTGACTTCTAACAAGCATGTGAAGTTAAATATTTGCATTCCACAGGGAACCTTCAAATCCATGTTACATTACACAAGACCTTGCTGATAGATTTAGAGTTACAATCATACATGCATATTGAGTGTTTAAAATTTGTCCTTACAGTTTGGTGGCTACTATACTTTTGTGTATTTTCCACCACAGGGTACCTATGTTCTCCAGGACAACAAGTTTGCTTTGCTGACTCAGCTTTCCAGCGGAAAACAGTACCTGGATCAGGCTCCTAAGGTCAGTGTATATGCTCTCTTAACAATCTTTGTCACAAACATGCACAAAGAGACGATTAGGAGAGTAGGAGTATTCTAGTAGGAGATTAGTAGGAGATTCTTTGTTTTCATGGTGAGGTGCCAAAGCCATCCAAACCAGTTGCAATAACTTGGGCCCTTTTGTGTATGTGTGTCTGTTTTCTTAGTATCTCGCATTTTCATGTGGCATGGTGAGAGGAGCTCTGTCTAACTTGGGTCTGGACAGTGTGGTGACAGCTGAGGTCTCTGCCATGCCATCCTGTGAGTACTATTATTATGCTAAGCTATGATTCTCTTTCTCTCTCAGCCAGGTTGTTACACTCTAATAAGGTATCATTTACTTAATTATTTGAATTTCATATATATGTCTGCTGGTCAGAACAAATTTCTCAGCTCTCTCTTCATTTTGTATTCCCAGGTAAGTTCCAGGTGGTGATCCAGAAGTTGTGACCTGATCCTCTTCACTACCCTGGTGCTGACAAACACAGTCCTGCAGGGGTAGGAGGATAACAGTTCCTGTCCTCCCTCTGGGCAGTCCAACCACAGAGGAAATCAAACACCACCCTGATTTCTACAGGTGGGGCAAATAGGCCTAGCAAGGTTCTGCTGGTAACCCAATACCCCTGGGCAAACAGTTGTAGCCAGAACTTCCCTTTTACCTGTGGTGCTCTGGTTTAAGAACAAGATTTGCATCTTAGTTTGAACAGAGGCTATTTCCCACTTAATGTTCTCAACATTAGTTTTACATAAATAAGTGAAACCCAGCCCTGACCAACCCATTTTGGTTGAGCTTTGAAAAGAAATATTGATTGTCAGTGGCTATGAATATAATAATGTGAATGTGAATGTACTGTCAATGACAAGGTAATTTAATATTCTTTGTAATGTGTTGCAATGTTGAGTCAGACAGGATAGTACATTTTAAGAAATACAGTCACTGGAAATGAAAAAGAAAACATCAGAATGATCAGCAGAATCCAAGACAAGACAACACTCTGGACAATAATTGCAGACTATCAACTGTCATACAATTTCATTAACATCCATCCAAATAATTTCTAGTGAGTCTTTGAAAATCATTATTCTTGACACACACATCAGGTTCATTATTCAGCACATTCACCCAGCACCTGGTGCTTTGCTCTGCCTTGCAGCAGATTGCCTTTAGGAGCTGGGTGTTTCTTTCATGCTGGCTGTCATTTAAATTTCATTTTACTTTTAAGGTCAAATTTGAATCCAGAATGAGTTGTTGGCATTGTCATTTCACTTTATCTATGTTATATTACTATATATGATACGTTTCCGAGCTCAGATTTTTAATAACCCACTTAATGACTGTCTCTTTCTTCCTTTGTGGTGATGTTCAGAGTTGACCACTCAAACTGGGTTTACAGGTCACAATTTTTTTGTACCAAGTTGTTCGTTGTTGTTCTTTGTACAGCATTGATATGTTAACATACAATAGTAAGATTTTCCTACAATACAATAAGCTGAAAATGTGAGTGAGTGGTGTACTAAGGCTTTGAAATCAGTTTACATTGATTTCTGGGTTACATTTATGAATGACATCTTGCTTTGGATTCCTCATACATGAGCCCTGATATTTTTGTCATTCTGGTAATACTTATTGTTATTATTGCTACTATTGATGTTATTATTATTTTTATTAATTATAATAATTTGATGTTGTCAATTTAACATTCTGTACAAATGAAATAATAATGGTGTGACATGAATAGTAAAACAACTTTGCCTGTTGGCCAACATGAACACAGGGATAAAGAAATTCCTCTCTTGTGGATGTAGCTGCCTCCTTGTGCCACTAGAGGGATACACAGAACTGTCATTATTTTCATGCCTGTTGCTTTAACGGTTTGCTAAGTTCTGTCCAGTGTCTTCCTGTCTGTTGTCCCTTGTTGTCTTGCATCTCTGCCAGTGTTTGTGTGGTAGAGAGTAGAACCCATGGTTGAACACAAGATGTTGTGCAGTGCTATGAAAAGACCCCCCATGTATTTGCATGATGTTTTGTGTGGCAAAATCTTAAAGAGAAAAAGTTATTCAAATTTTTTTTTTACAACTCCTCAAATATACGTTATTGATATCAATAATCTGTGATAACAAAAGATGTGCACGTGCTCAGTACATCTTTATTTGTTCCATTCAAGATGCTTTGTTTATTAAGAGGGGGAAAAAAGGAAAAAAAAAAAACTATTTTCACTATATTTGGAAAAACAACAAGATGGTGCCAAAATTAAAAAGTTGTCGATAAGTTTCCTCAAGACTGTAAAGAGCAAAATGCATGTCTAAAAGAATGGTCTATTGTAAACCGACTTGTCACCTTCTCTCATTACATCACCCCTCTGCATAACTTCACATTTCACAAAATGCAATAGCAACATCTGTTCAGTCTTTATCATCCCTTCCTTTTACTTAAATGCTTTTGGTCCATATCATGAGCTTGGTATTAAGAGGTTCTGCTGTATGAGTGTGTTACACCTCTGAGGCACTCTGAGGTTGTCAATATCATGGTGAGTCTTAAGTGCTCAACCAGTTTCAGTCAAATCCATCATCAGATTTAGTTTAGTATAATTAGCTATTAAAGATCTGGTTTTCTATTATAGTTACTACATGGTGCTTTTATTTTTGTTTCTGCTCAGATAAATGATCCTCGGCTGTATTCCAGTACTCCACTGCCATTGGTGTAATCATTTTACACAATAAATGTCTTTACATGCAAATTTATCAAGTCAATTTGCTCCCAATGTTAAAAAAGTGCTGTGGTTGCCCCTTTCAGTTTGGAAGTTGGTTGGTCAGGATGTACATAAACATAGACATCCTCTCTGATGGTAACAGCAGTTTTCAGTTTTGGTGATGTATCAATCAGTAATGTGGTGGCCATTTATAGTGTCTCTGCTTTCAACAATATAACACACAAGTTTAGAAGGTCACAGTCTTTCACCAACATCAAAACAATAGCCACCTAACTCAGCACTGTTTGTTCACAAACTGCACCACAAAGCTTAAATGGTTGACATAAAACAGGGGGAGGAGACAGAGAGAGAGAGAGGGACAGAGAGAGACCTATACTGCATCTTAAAGAGGCACTCCAATTTTACACATGAAGAGTTTTCTCATCATGCAGAGCTCCAATCGGCCTGTGAAAACAGTTGTAAAATGGCTTCTGTGGCTCCCAAGAGAGCTTTTTAAAATATAAGAAATGAACCCTGTTGGGGCATGGAGTCTGGAAGGGAGGGCCTAATGAAATAGGTGCCATTTGTTACATAACAGAAGATAGAGGACTTCATGAAACTTCATGAAAATGCAATGCTACATCGTACAATAATATCCCCATGATGTTAACTCTCTTGTCTTAAATTGTGGTTTAGTACTTGAAGTGACGATGTCCTTACTTCAGTACTGAAGCCCTCAAGAGAAGAGTACTTGAATGAGCTTAAGAGCGCAACAAAAGTTAAATAAGATCCCTGGTTACAAGTATACTGCCTCTCTACCCTGCTCATCTGTGTAGTACATCATGGGGGATATCAAGGGGATATTGCCTTTTGGAGCTTCTCCACAACTAGGCAGTGAAAGAGAAAAGAACAGTGAGGAAATTGAGTTAGGCGTCTGCAGAAATGTGCAGCACCTGACCATAGCCCACTCTTTTGGCCATTTGTTGCAGCCCATTAAACACTTAGCCCAAATCCTCTCTGCAAAGAAGGAAAAAAAAAAGTCAGAAGGAGGGATTAGAGAGAAAGCCTGGGAGGGGGGTGCAATTGTAGAAGGGTGGTGGAGGAGGAGACTGAGAGAGAGGGCAAGAGAAAAATGAGATGGAGAGAATGAAGAGCCTCTACAGGAGGCTAGAGGGAAATGAAAGGTAGAAAAGAGAAGTTTATTAGAGGCGGGGGTGGAGAGGAAGCATTGTGGAGGATGGAGTAGTGGTGTTGATGTGGGGAGAGGAAGTGATGAGGGTGTGAGTGGTTCTGTGTACCTGTACCTAAATGTCACAAATTATAAGATGTCAGGGAATGGGACAGCTCGGGACAGAGCTGATGAGGGCTGAGCAACAGCTGTTTTGTGCTGCTCTCCATGGCTCCATGCTCCCCTTCCTCCTGCTTCAGCCTGCATCACAATGTCACCAAGACACTCACAAAAGAGGGGTGGTGAATGGAGGGAGGAGAGGGAGGGGAGGAGGGACCAGGAGAAAAAAAAGGATGTGGGTTTTGCAAGTAAAATCAGCATTCACTCTCCCAAAATGATGACTTGCTACAATTCAGTAACACTGTCCACATGGACTGGCTGAAGCCTTTTGTAGTGTGAGAAACTGACACGGACCATTGATCTGGCTTAGGTTTCTAAAAAAACAGCTCACTTTAGTTCAGCTCCTTAATTTGTTGGAGCTTACCAGTTGTAAAATCAGTGTTGAAGCCTGATAGATTTGCAGTTAAATCGAATTATAAATGTAAAACAATGTAAGATAAGTGATCAATCTAATTTAAAGATGTCCAAATAGAGATGATATAATGGATTAATGCCCGAATGAGCTAAAGTTAGCCTTAATTGTTCAACTATTTTCCTTAGTAGCATTTAGCAGAGTTAACAAGTGGATTAAACTTATTCAGCTAGCATTTGAAATGGGATAACTGTTCTCCTTAAAAATAAATATTAACAATATTAATGCTATAGCTAAATGTTCATTTCATATAAAGGCAATTTTCTTTAGTAGCAGTAATTCACTGGTTAGCTAGCAGTTGCATATAGCAAACTCAGCTAGCATTTATATTAGTAGATAGCCGACAACAGAAGTGGTAGAGAAAGGGCTAAGATAGCTGCTGGCTACTGACTGACATGCTACTGCAAGCTCTATTTTGCTATAAAGTTGTTTTTAGTGACATTAACTCATCATAGATCTGACATTTGATCATTTTTCATATTTTCTTTCTTTTATTGCTAATTGTATAAAGCAGTGCTTAAAGGAGTATGTTAACACCATCAAAAGGTTGGTCATATTTTTCCCAGTAGCCTACTCTTACAAGTGTGCAGAAGAACAGGTTGCTATACTAAACAGTATGTAGTAGTGTGATCTAACAGGATGCCACCCACATTCATCCTCTCAATTTGTAACCATCCCCCATTTTTTTATTCTCACCACTTCTTTTTTCACAGCTTTTTTTTTCTGCCACCACTCTTACCTTTTTTTTTTTCTCGCTTCTTATCTACCTATTCAACTTCCTCCACTCATGCATAGTTAAGAGTGAGATTCTCTGTGTCACACACACATAAACACAAACTGTCTCTTGGGGCCATATGTTGACCCGCAGTGGACATGAATACAGCCATCTGCCTGCCTTTCCTATGTCCCACAGGGCAAGAGTGTGGGAGAATGCGTATCAGACACAATACAGCATACACACACTGAGAAACCCTTCGAGCACACACATGCCTTTAACCCCTTCATGGCCACTAATCACTCCCAGACCAGCCAGCCCATCTCATGTTAACAGTGACAAGATAATAGCTCTTGTGTGTGAGCGCGCATAAGAGAGGGATTCCTGGAGGGTCGGCCATGAGTATGCATCTCAGGCCCTACCCCTTTAAGGTCTATGTTTGTTTTGTAGTTTTTTTTAGTGAATGTGGTGACCAAGATTTGCTTCTATAGTTTCATTTGATGACGACAAAATAGGTTTTGTGGTTCAAAAGCTGCTAACAAAACTCATGCCTCTAGAAGGCGGATGTTGTACACCCCATACAAGAGATAGAAGCTAAACCACCACTCAGCTGGTCTCACAGAGGTGAGACACTGAGGGAGGTGAGGGGATGTAACTGAACCACAGGAGAGGGAGGAGAGTAAGAGGAAGGATGGAATCACTGGAGGCAGTGAAGGAGAGGGGAAATGGGTGGGAGCCCAGGCTTGGTAAGATTAACCCCAAACAAAAGACTTCTTATCTCCACATGAAATCTTAGTGGCATGACTACACACACACACACACACGTACACCAGCTGCTATCCTACCACACAGTGGGTGGGACAAACATGACAAGACAAACTCTCTTCACTAAGTTTTTGCCTAACTTTTTCACATCGCTTTGGAATGATGTTTCCAATATATTACATATATATATGTGTGTTATATATGGTAGTTTCATGTGTATAGTGTGAGCTACAGGTATAGCCATGGCAGGCCTTTTGAATAGCCTGCAACTTTAAAAAAAATCACAATTAAGTTTTTGAAAAGCTTTCTTTGACAGATTTACTTCCACTGTATCCATCCATTGAAAATCATTTCCAAGTATGTTGAAGTTTTCAAATCAACTAAATGATGAAACGTTCCTTCATGGATTATTATTAACCATTGTAACCTAATAAAAAGAACTAATTGAAACATCTGCAATAAAAATCTTCAAAACATGCTGCAAACAATGTTTTTCTGTGGTTCGTGCAGGTGTTTTCATTTTGTGTCCTCATCACCTTGCATGTTTATCCGTCAACTCACTGTCATCACTGTGCTCACTGTACATCCTTAGTTTAAGATAAAGTGTGTTGGTTTTACCTTCACTTTCGACATTGTGCGTAAAACAGTTAACCTCAACAGTACAATGCCACTGGGGGAGTGTGATGTAGAATTAAAACCGTAAATGACAGTTCACTGGTTTCCTGCTTCCTTCCTTTTTGCTGCTTGCACCTGAAGCATCAAGTGTGATAACATTGTTGCAAATATAATGTAAGAGCAGATTTTACAAGCTGGCAAAAGTACACTAACGTCATAACTTGTGTACTGCTGTATCAGCATGTCAACAAGGCTTCAGAGCAGAAGTGTCTGAGTGGGTAGATTAGATCAGAGATTAGATTTAATGTTTAAAGGTGAACATCGAAAAGAAACCAAAATAGTCCCTTAAAAAAAACAAAACTTTATTTCCAGTACAAAAGAAGCAAAAGAAACCCAAATATATTAAACTTGATACAAGCATTAACAACTCAAAGTCCTCTATAAATACGTTAAAATAAATTAAAGAAATTAATTTACTAAAGATTATCACCGTCAACACTGAACAGGCCTCAAACATGTTGATGAAAATGCAATTTTAAATAGACCAGTAACAGCACAGTGTCTGCACTTCTAACAAACTACATCATAAACACACATAAACAGCCAAGAAACAAGTTCTATAACACTAAGCATATATACCCTAACCCTACAGTATGCTGGATCTAGCACAGTAAGGCAACACACTTGGGAGCACAGTATACATGGATGTGACAGCGCTTCACATTTGTAACAGTACAAAGCCAGAACAGGAGGCGATAATACTGAATGACAGAGAGAAGAAAGGTGGTGGGGTGAGACTCACAAAACATGAATATTCATCAAAAATGTAACACCGTGGACAAGGGAGGAAAAAAACCCACTCCTGGAATGTTTGTGTTTAAGATAATCTAAAATACATATTAGCACCACAAATGTTTTGGGAAACTTCCAGAGGTAAAAACAGGATTGTTATGAAGTAGTCATTTGACTCGGTTTAACCTCACTTCTGAGCCAAGTGCATTGAAACCCAAACTAAGCTCACGCCAAGTCAGATTACACAGTATAACATGAAGAACATCTGATGAGACTTGAAAATGATTTGGGTTTGTGTCCATCTTTGACTCCCAGTGCAGATGGATTTTCTGCAATGCCTGCTGTTTGTGCTGGCGCACTTATCAAAACCTATCAAAAGCCCATAGAATTGTCACACTCATCTTTCTCAACTGGCAAGTCGTTCAGATCGTATGTCATAGACATGGGATATGAAGAAAGTATGATGAAGCCCATTAGGCTTTCGTTGTAAGCTCACCCCAACTCCCTCTTTCCCCTCTTGTAGGGCAGGTTAAATTTGGTCATTTCGCATTTTTTAAACTAGTGGCAGTTTGTCAACAATGCATGAGACAGAAGAACACTTTGTAGGTATCTTGAACTCACTATTTCATGTGACTAAAAAAAAAAAAAAATATACATAAAAATAACAAACCTCACTTCCCTCCTCGGATCTCACATCTCTCCTAACAACCCAGCAAATCTTATTTCAACACAAACATGACCTGTTAAATAACCATGCAGGCACTTCAGCTGTTTAAAAACTTAACATTCACTTTAGGCTGGTGATAAATACAACCTCAGACTGTCCAGTTATGCAGAAAGGGGGGGGGGGGTTCACTAGCTTATCAACACAATACTGTGTACAGTTAATGGAAAATCATCTACAGAACATAGGTCAAGATATGTGTTTGTCCCACCATAATGAGTAGCTACAAAAAGATGTCTTTGGCTTTATCACGTTCTTTTGATTACTCAGGAGATGCTGATAATATGTAAATATGAGAGAAAGTTCGGACTAAACAACAGACTGTACTGAGGTCAATCACACTGTGATTACAATATCTGTCTCACCATCTGCCATCTCGACTTACTATTTCGATAAAGCATCAAACACCTCCAGCATTATTAGACTTCTATCTCCATATAGACTCTGTTTTGGTGGCAACACAATTTGATTCCTACATCCCTGTGGCCTCTCCTCATCACATGACAGTGGCAATTTAGCCATCCATATCAAAACAGGCAGATTTCTGCCAGCCTATTCACTTAAGTCTTTGTTTCCTTTGACGCTACACAGGCGCAGAGACCATCCATGGCATCCGTCCTGTGTCTCTGTGTGACAGGGGAATGTGTGTTTGTGTCAACGGTATGAACCCTGCGTGTGCTTGAGCATGGGTGTGTGTGTGTGTGTGTGTATTGTATTAATTGTGTTTCAACAGTGTGTCCACATGGTGCACATCTGAATGTATGTAAATATGTATGTTTATGTTCCAGCACACTGCAGCCTAAAGGCAGAACCAGGTAGCATCCTAAGGAACAGAGAGCTGACTGAACACAGCCAGACGTCTGGCATTGCCATCATTAATGCCGCCGCAGGATTCACAGCCGCTGACGGAGCCAGCGGGGCTGCTTCTGTCTTGGTCCTGGTCTGACAGAGAGGTGTAGGACAGGGATCTGGCAACAAGTGGTCCAGAGAAGACCCCAGGAGCACCAGGACTCTGTCTCAGGGAAGGGGAGCCAGTAGGAGAGAGCCCAGACGGAGAGCAGCCAGAGTCTGGGGAGGGCAAGAATGGAGAGTGGAGATCGGCCACAGTGGCATGGCCCATGGGAGGCTGGTATTGGAGCGCAGTGGAGGCCTCAAAGGCAGAGTCCATCTTGAGGAAAGCATGAGACAGGAGGTCAGTTATGTCGGCACAGGAGGGAGGAGAGGCTGAGGGATCAGATGTGAAAGAGGTGGTGGCAGGAGGAGGAGCAGTGAGGGCATGCTGAAGGGCTTGCTGAGGAGCAGAGGGAAATCCAGCAAAGCTGAAGCTCTGTCTGACAAGAGGGGGTCTGTGCGTGCGGGTGGAGCTCGGTGGCTGCTGGGAAACGCTCGAGGAGGATGATGATGATGACGAGGAAGAACGGGAGAAGGAGTGCTTCTTTTCTTCCTCGCTGTTGTGGACAAAGTGGCAGCGGATCCCATAGGGGCAGAAGCCGATGGTGTGAAACGTACGACACGGCTCAGTTTTGTATTTTGGATGTCTGTTCAGATCCCGCAGCTCTTCTGGCCCATGGGCAAACTGGCACTTCCCACCATACTTGCACAACCCGTTCTCTGTGAACGATCGACACAGTTCAGTCTTATAGCGTGACGAGGAAGAGGAGGTGGAAACAGATGAGGTGGACGAGGAGGAGCTAGCGTTGAGTGCAGTGGGGCTGATGTCGCCTTGGGAGAGCTTCAAGTCAACCCCGGGCCAGCCTAGACTCGCTGCTGTGGTGCTGCTGGTCTCTACCATGCTGACAGAGCGCTGGGCAAGGAAGGCTGACTTTCCCCACTGGGAAGAATTGGAAAGCTGGGAGGGCAGCCAGCTTTCTGACTGCTGCCCCCTTTGGCTGGAGGTCAAAAATACACTGACAGAAGGATCAGAGGGGCAGGAGAGGGATGAGAGGGAGAGTGATGAGTTGCTACGTGGCTGACCGATGTAACCTGGTAATCTCCTTCCCAGGCTGAAGGATGGTAGCTGTTCATTTGACTCCCTCAGGTCGAGATTGAGTAATTGCTATAACAAAGACCAGACAACAACACATTAGTCCATAATTAGAACATTTGACATTCAGTGATTTGTTTATAAAATTCCTGAGGCATTTTACTTTATGACATCTGTTGATATTTCACATAGAGATTACAGAGCAATTAAAGCAGAGTTGTGCCTCTGGTCGAAAACTACAAGGATTTCATTCTTTGAAGTTTCAACGCACAAGCTACAGTAAGCAAATACAAAAATTCCACATTCACGGGTGACAGAGTATTACATACCGATGTACAAGTATAGGAATGCAACCTTATGTAATATCCAAGGAAAAGTTGTGATATTATACAACTTGCTCCACTGTTACTAAAACTTCATTACAAGTTATTAGAAGACAAGTAGTAAAAACCCACGTGTTTACTTAGGCGATCAGCTCTGAGAGTAATATTTACAAACCAGTCATAACAATGAGTCATTTGAGATTTGGAGCAAAGTTGTGGAAAGTGACAATCATGCTTCTGCCTCAAGTATCAACATCAAAATCCTGCAACAATCTCTTCTATCCCCCTTAAATCCACTCGAATAAAACCTGAGGTTTAATCTGGCATCCTCCACATACCTCCATCTTACACTGTGGCGGAAATAAGCAACTACGACTTTCACTATGCAGTTATACACAACACAGCCATGTAAAACCCTCGCTATTAGAGCTTCACCACTTCCTTGAAGTCACCGTTAACAGAGTTGAGGAGCTGTGTTTGCTGTCAGCGCTGCTTCACGACAATAACTGGTCACTCTTGGTTGTTTTCAAGCACAAAACTTACTCGTGGTTATTAACGGGCATGTTATGATTCAGCCTGTCGGCGTCGTTTCCAGTTAACAAGCCCTCCGTCATTACGTGTAACCTGCTTGTAACCAGTAGCGACGAATTACAACCTAAAGTGGTTTAACGCAGACTTATGAAGCGGGGTGGCTAATTAAGTACAGTTTAACGGGCCCATGCTGCGATACAGAGTTAACTCCAGCCTCAACTTCGCTCCAACTTTGTGACAAGTTAGCTTCAGCTCCAGGCTAACTCTTAGCACACATAAAGCAGCCAAAAGCTCGATAAAGACGTCGATTGAGCAATAAACTAATCAAAGACACGACGACAGGGCGGGATAGAAAAAGAGACGTTAACAGATGAAGAGCGCAGACGACGTAAAGTTAGCCGCGTAGCTAGCTAAGCTAACATTAACCCCTCCAGTGACCTAGCCAACTTTTTTCTCCACTCTCCGCTCAACTTTCTCTGCGCTTCGCCGTTTTACCTTGCACATCATCTCCTCCAGGTCCGCAAACTGGTTGAGCTTGGGGTAAGATGGCATCGTTGTGGAGTTATCTAAGGTTTCGTCCGATCCCCGTCTTCCCCCGCGGTGATAGACGTGGGCAACTCGCTGGCATGAGTTGGTCAGAAGTTTCCAGCAGTGTCTGCAGTGTCAAACAAGCCCAAGAACCAGACCACGTGTGGATTTAAAACCTAACAGCGGCTGTTAGCCACTCCCACCACAGCCAGTCCCAGAGCTGCTTGAGGGCAACGCAGGCCCCAAACGTATATCTAAACCTCAACAACGGCTGGTTCCTGTTTTGTTTGTCATTCTAAGCTTTAGATGTAACTCCATGATTCAAGTCGCCCAGTGCAACAAACACGTTAGCATTGTTCATCTATATTTTAATAATATTTACAGGCACTTCTGTATGTAAGATAGGACTACACAGGATGGACATTTTAATGATGGCCTACATTAGCAAGACAATTTTAAAACCATTACTAGTGAAAAACGGTGCTGTGACACATGTAGTGGCCTATAGGTTACTACATTAATAAATTATTAGGGACTGTAATTTATAATATGTTTCATTTAAATCTTTATATAGCTAGAGCTATTTGGTACATATAAAATTCACTTAATCTGTGGCCTCAGCCCGTTTGATACTGTAATAAGTGGTTCTTTGTTGAGAGGTAGCCTACAGGCCTTGCCACTGATAACACCACTGTTAGGTCTGTTAGTGCTGTGTATGTGGCTAAATATCACCCTTACTATCAAATTAATTAGGTCTAATGCAATTTGACCTTTGAACTTGATTATGCCCACTTGTTGACCAAACTCACACTTGGGTTAAAGCTTATTTTTTTGCTGAATTCTTTCAAGCCAAAAAAATGACTCTAAAGTCATAGGTTTTTCACCTGATGGAGTAGGTGGAGAAGGAGTCACTGGTTGTAACTCAAACAAATTAAAGAAAGGTTATACCAGAAGGCGCCACAAGACATAGAGAGAATACATTCAAATAAAAGCACCCTAAAGAAATGGTTTCCACAAGGATGAGGTAGGTGATAGGTAGAAAGACAGTATGGAGACAGCCTAGCCCTCTGAGACAGACAAGGAGGAGCGAAGGCTTTGATTTCAAAGGTAAAGGTAGAAGTGTGAAAAATTCCACCGCAGAGCAGAACCATGAGAATATCTGACAGCCCCCCACCCCCCCACCCACACACACAAACAAACGCAGGGGTGTTCCTCTCTCTGTGCAATGTTCCAAATTGTATTTCCTTTCATTCAAATCCTATATCCACTTAAAGCATCAGACTTAATCTCAACCCAGTAAATAACTCTAAACACATGCCTGGAGGAATCAACAAAGTTGGTAATGACAATAAGGTCTTATTCTGCTCCCATCAGACATTTGGTACTCACTAAGATAGAACTTAAAGAAGACACACGCACACACAGACCTACAAAAGTCTGCTAGGAGTGAATTTGTCACACCTCTGGGATTGTAGAGATCATTGCAGCGACATGCACACTAGCCTGACAAGTTGGCAAGCAATTGGCTGCACCTTTTGGGTAATAAACAGCTTTCAGTTTGCTCTGTACAGTTCAGTGCTTCTAGAGGCCAGATGTAAGGGTTTGATTCCCTGTAGGGCAGGTCCTTTAAAAGCTGAATGCATGAGCATGTATGGGAGGAATAAAAGCACAAAGTGACTCACTAAAAGATTTTCAAACTTTTCAAAAGCTTTATCAAATGTCTTTGAATTAAACTGTGTATGTGTCAGTGCTGCATGTCCTAGAGTTAGTTGAGTTGGGCAATCAACCCACTCAAATTCATCTAACACTGAAAAGAAAGGCATGTTTCCAATGCTAAATCCACTCAAAACAGAAAAAACACAGAAATAGTTTTAGAAGGTTGTAAAAAATAGATATTCAAAGTGGCCATGCAGCGCCGCTCAAGTCTGAAAGTTCTTAAAACCAGCTCATAGCTGTGAGCCCCCCTCACAAAGATGAGTTCAGCTGGGAACAAAGCCTGCCGAAAAGCTTTGTTTTGGTCCAGCCAAGTGGTCACCATTAAGTGTGTGTGTTTGTGTGTACATACATGCTTGTGTGTGTTTGACGGAAGGTCTCAAACCCACACCAAACTCCCCCCTTTTTTTGTGCTGATGTAATGGTATAAGTACACTTCTAGCACTCCACAGCCTCGGGGTGGTGTGAACCATGTTTTGACTTGTGTGATATGTATGTGAAGCCATATTATAGTCCTGCCTTACACACCTGTGGCGTTCTGGTGTCCGTCCCGTGTCAAGCATTTCTAATATCTCTGACTATGCTTTTCTAACTTTCTCCTTAAAGAAAATGTGCAGTCATTTCTTGTACGAGAAGTTTAGAGATAGTATCATTCAGATATAGGTCAATCAGACTGTGGTGACATCCAGTTAAGGAAGCATCAGGTCACACTCACAAATACATCTTTGCTTTAGTGAACTTTTATCACTGGATTTCAGCTTCTTCAGCTGCTATATACATTATATCTGACAAAAAAGACCATTCAAAGGTTAATCATTCTGCAAGGTGAATCTCCTGTTTTGGGGTTTTGTTGCAGATGATGCACGGCTGTCTGAAAGGGAAGGAATGACACAAGTAAACCAAAACCAACAGGCCACCACAATGTGCCAAATATGTCGACAAATTTCAAGACTACTTCTGTATATCGTTGTCTCTGATCATACAAACCATATGCGTTTAACATGAAGTGTGAACCAAAGTCTAATTATAGTGCAACTGACCTTTGGGTGTAAACCCAGACATGTGATGCTACCCTAATTAGTTCATCGTCTTTAACGGGTTGGGTCTGCGTGTTTGTTTTCTTTTTACCCCGAGATGAAGACCACCACTGTGAACAACAAGCCATTAGCAAGATGTCAACAGCATGAGTGCCTTGAGGTAAGCAGGCCCTTCTGTTGATTTGCTTAAGTAAACAAAGGTTATCTATAAACAAGCTATTTGGTCTGCAAGTTGAGTTTACCTCTATAAACAAATCTCTTTTGGGTGAGTTGGGGGATTACTGAGAGTAGGTAGGAGGGGGATTGAAAGTATTGGGGTTGGAAGGCGGGGGTTGGGGGGGGGTGAGGTTTTCTGAAGGAAAGGGGGAGGGGAGAAAGGGGGGAGAGACATTTGAAAGAGAGTCCTGGCTTCTTGTTGAGTCCAGCTGGCTACAGGGCCTTTGGAGCACAATGAGCTCAATGAGCTGCAGAACCAACTAACAAACTAATGGCCCGCCCTCCGCGACTCAACCCCCACATACACACACACACACACACACACACACACACACACAGTGGAAATAACAGAGAGAGGTGAATGGTTGAGATAGAAAGGCTTGTTTGGAGGAAAGAGATGGGGGTGAGCAGAGGGATGAAGGGGCAGGATTGGGGGATTTTTTTAGGAAAAAACATTGGAAATGAGAGAGAGAAAGAGAGAGAGAGAAGATGCCATTGAAAGATTGAAGCTGGAGGACTGAGAGGAAAGGGATGTCTCCATGCATCCAATGGCTCCGTGCACAAACAGGTTTATCTATGGATTTAGGATTAATCAACCAGATACATGAAATGTGTCATGGAATGTTTTCCCTTTCTTTGTCTTGTTATCTCCATGCAGTACAATGATTAGCCAAGCCACTAGGAAGATATTTGCTGATTAAACATCAGTTTGAAATCACAAGACATTTCCCGAGGTGACACGACAAGTGAGGAAATGGGATAAAACGGTGTAGGCATGTTTTCTAAAGAGAAAAATTGAAAGGATTCCCAGGTGGAGCCATTTTGGGGACAAGACAGAGGGCTGAGTGTGGAGTAAGACATTTGTATTGCAGCACCATTTGTATGTGTTTGTGTGAGTGTTTGTGTGTTACAGAGAGTAAGACATGCTCTCTCTATCACACACACACACTCACACACAAACTTGCACACTCAATCTATTGAAACTCGTGATTAAGTGAAGTCATTCCTCCACAGCCCCATGCAGCCTTCTTCAGATAAGAGGCTACTATTACCAGTGAAATAATAAAGGCGGGGGAGGAGGGGCTTGTAGACCTGATGAACATCTGCTCCTCTTTTCCTCCCTTCACCCCCCTTCTCGTCCTCAGTACCTTCCTCCTTTCAGATTGTACTCCCTGCCCCATTCACTTGTTTATGTGTGTGCATTTGTGTGTGTTTGTGCTTACGTAGGGCCTTTGGTATTAACTGAGTCTGAAATTTTGGGAGAGTGTTTCCCCTGATAGAGAAACTATATCATATCTCAAGTATCATGGTGCCAAGGGCAAAGTACCACATTTTCTGCCAAATTCTGCGTCTATTTTATGAAAAATATATGAATTCAGGAAGGGAAAGCATCCTTAAACCCGTTTTAAGTTTTCAAATATGATATTTTCCATGTAGCTGAGCAAGACTGAAAATACTACACAGATAAAAAAGTGAAAAAGTTAAATAATGTAATATATGTGTTTCACATAAAGATGCGACCGCTACCTCATGAATAAACATGATAACCAGAGTGACTGCACTGGAATGTCCATTTATGCATAAATACATAATAACTCTGACTTTCTCTCTTGTCTCTGTCACACACACAGACACACATGCTCACACACCCAGAAACGCTGCACAGTAGGGTTCTACTCACAGGGCAAAGGGCATAACCTAACCTTTGACCCCTGACATGACCTCCCTCCCTCTCCTCCTATCTTGCCCACTGGAATTCACTCCTGTGGATTCAATTAGAAAGCTGGGGAAGAGGCAAGCGAGAGAGATGGACGCTGAATAACAAGACAACAGTGACAAATGTCTGAAGACAGAGCAGTGTGGAGATGCAGACAATGACTCAGGGCGGAGAGAGTGTGTGAGAGAAAGAGAGGTGGTGGTGGTGGTGGTAGTGGGGGGGGTTAAGACATTAGTTCTTTGGACACATTTGTTTTGACCATAAAGCAGTCAGCTGTGTTTGTGTGTGTATACATATGGGATACTGAGGCACACCCTATAGCCATAAGTACATAAAACTACAACAGGATCATGTCCTTGTGTCCAATGCACGGTCTTTAAAGAAACGGTCTTGTGGAGGAAGTTGACTTGGCTGTATTGAGTATCAGTGAGGCAGATTAGGAACTGGACACTGTATTTACAGCCTTTGTCGTTAAACTATTTGCTGCCTGCTACTGCCCACTGCTGGATTATAGCCGAATTACACATCTGCACTGTGGCTACTAATGATGATGATGACGATGATGGTACTATCATCCCCTCTGCACAATGAGTTCATTAGAGTGAGAAAAAGTCTTTATACGAATACAAATTACTTTATGAATCCCAGAAGGACAATTCATTTGTCTGTCAGCTCATCTACCATGTGCAGAAAAATTAAAAAGAAAAAATTATGGGTTAGGACCCAAAATCACACAGGGCTGCTTTAGAATCACAATCATGAGATGGCTGCTGTGTTCTGATGGGACTCTTTATTTATCTTATAACATGGTTCCTCTGCGCTGTCATTTATTTTAGTTAAGATAGTGATATGAGAGATTAACGAGGAAACAATGTGAGACGTTGTTAAATGGATTTACAGTAATGCACTTCTTTTTACATGAGCGTATAACATGATTAAACTGGCAACAAGTTGCTATGATGAACATTTCTTATAAGAACTGTCAATGATATGTAGAGAGGTTGTGTATTCATCATTGTACTACAATGGATTTCATGAAGACAGTATTACCTTTAAAACACCACGTTACCATTTACAGTTTCCTGATTCACCAGTGAGGGGAGATGTTGCACCATTTCAGTTCCATGTTAGTTCTGATGGACTTCACTGAGTGGATTAGATTAATGTAATAATTAGATTCATGTAAATAAATAAAATAATTTTATTTATGTAAATAAAATAAGATTTTACTTACTGTTTATAAATCTCTTAATGGTGCTGCCCTTGCCTATATTTGCTTATACATTCTCACTCATTATACACCAGACAGACACCTTAGATCACCATGTAGAGCTCTCCTCAATACACCATGCATACATTCAAAATCACCTCAGGGTGCTTTCAGTTATTATGGTCTGACACTATGGAACTCTTTGCTTTTTGCACTCCACTCGTCTCCAAAAATATCTCTCTTTGAATGTAGACTAAAAACATATCTACGTGTTCTCACAAGCTTTTAATTAGTACTTGTTTGTTATTTTTATACACTGGCTTTTGTTTCAATATGCATTTTACATGTATTGCTATCTTGCTTTTATCTTGAAGCACATTGAGTTTATGCTCGTCAAATGAAAGGTGCTTTATAAATAAAGTTGACAATGACAGTGTCACTAACTCAGTGTCTGTGTCAAAATCTGTTCAAAACCTGAAAAAGGCTACGTGCATCTGTCAAGTTGTACATGTGTGTGTTTTTCCATGACCTCCATGTAGGTTAGCCCTGCACATGAAACAAATGCATCGTCTGAGTCATACAGGGAATAAAAGATGCCTGTGACACATAGACACTTGTGGACAGGAGAACTTACACAACACTTGTCCCTGGAAACGAGACACCCAGCAGTGTGTCTGTGTGTGTTAAGCAACAGTTCCTGGAGATCCTCTCGAACTCCAAACAAAACAAACAGGCTAAATCTTTGTTTAAATACAGAGGAATGCTTTATCAGTTTGCATTTTTGCTGGCTTCATTTGAGAGCTGAAGAAATGACCGTAGGCTTTATAATATCTTTCATTCAGGGGAAAATGAAATTCAAATTGTAGCAAAAATTACGACTTGATATTTTAAAACAATGGCAGGGTCATTATGAGCCAGGGAGAGGAAAGGTGACATGAAAGCCACAAGGATACAGGGAGAGAAGTAGGCAAAAAGAGAGGGTGCATGAAATGCACGTGTTTGTGTGTGTGTTCTCATACGTGCAGAGACAGAGTAAATTGATTATGTGGATTGCAAATATTGCGAAAGTCACAAACAGTTTGTCTGGGTGTTCCCAGCACGATTCACATACAAAAATCCTGCCTTAAACAGATTTTACTGAGTTGCACAAGATGATTTGTACAGATCTACTTTTTTTTTCTTTTTGTAATTATCTCATACAGCTGCTATTTGTCTGAGAGAGAAACTAGATCACTAGCGTGAAAAGACAGAGAGCAGAGTGACGTCAGGCGTTTGGATAGTGAAGTGCAGTCAAATGTAGAACGAGCGTAAGCAGTGGCATCTGTGTCGCAACTCGCTTTTTTCATTAAAGAGGAACACAGACTAAACACCATAGCTTCGCAACCCTAACCAAATATCCACCTTTTTTCTTTGGTGAGAAATTCCCCATGATGTAGGGTGATGATATTGTTTGTTTGGTTTTGTGCCAGAGATGTGGAAAACACTAACTTACATCATGAAATTTGTATTTTCTTATTGACACAGAACAGCAACGTTGAATTGTACGAGATACTGCAGGTGGAAAAAGCTTAATCCAGTAAACCCAAGGGAAATTTCTTCGGTAACTCAGCAAGACGAGACCATGCTAATGATGGTATGGGTTAGTACATGTAATAACAGATGTGCCTCAGTCTGTAAACATGCAGTTTGGAGACATGTGTAAATCCCTTGAGGTGATTTATATATGTTTCAAAACCTCCACCTTAAAAACTATAAAAACTTGAAGTAAACAAAATCCAGTGCACTGGATTGTGTTGTTGTGCTGTAGGCCGCACCCCAGCTGCTTTTCTGCTCTTGTGAGATTAATAATATTTGCATTATAATGTCTAACGAATGTGTGTATCTGAAACATTATGTGCTGTAAACGTCTATATTGTGCTAGGCTCTGTATATGGTGTCATGAGGCTAACTCTTTTCTGTGTTTTGTCAGTGTGTTTATGCATTATGTATGCATACTTGGGTGCATGTGTGCCTTTCAGTGTTCGACCCCATCTCTAAGTGGGGCAGCAGGTTTGGCGATGAACTTTCTGTTGGAATGTATGTTTATAACTCCCTCAGAGCAATGTACTCAGCCTCAGAGTGATTTTCTATCTGCATCACATTCCAGCTTCTGTTCATGTCAGCCAAGAGTGAATATATTGTTGCCTTTCTCTCTACCTTCATTTGTGTGTGCCATTTTATCGAGTATGAGTAAAGCTAATAGTAGTTGATGTGAGCGTCAGTGTGTATGTGTGTATCCATGCAGCCGTAACATGTGCCAGAGGATGATTCCAGGTCTGTATATTCTCACATTGCGCTCATCCAACCGTTGCCAGGCAACAGCTCATAATATTGATCAGTGGGATATTGATGGATCTGAAACCTTGTATCAAATGACGTGCTCCACTTTTTTATTATTATTTATATGCTGGTATCCAGGAAACTTATAATAATCAGTATAAGAGTTGGAAAGTGTTTACCCCATCTGTGTGTGTTATTCCAGTATGTGGATCTCTGCATGTGATGGGAAGTTGCACTGTTTCCTGTGCTGACTTCCCCAGTAGTTTCCCTGTTTTGTACCAGCTTGCCTTTCTGTTCATTTTCTCTGTACCACAGCCAATCATTTCACAATATTGTTGTCCTTATGAGAGTCCTTCTGCTATCAATGAATTTGATGAGTTGGCCAAATGTCCTAATGTCCTAATATGGGTTCTACACGGAAACAAAATGTACAGATTTTGACCTGCAGTCATGTGGTAAAGATTTATTTTATCAACAGTTTTAATATCATTTTTTTAAAATTACGATACTTTAAAATGTGGAAGACACATGGATTATGTTACATTTTATAGGGATGCACAGTGTCTGTTTATCTATCTGCATTGTGGTCTCACAGATCACACATTGTCTGTTTAAATGAGTCATACTTGGTTGGGGAGTTCACCTGCAGCCATGTCTGTGTGATAACTTCCAGTGTTACTTGACAAAATAGTCATTATGTGCCATAATTTATAAAGAAACAATCCACACTTTAAGTTCCACACTTTAGGCTTGTTCTAAAAATATAAAAATGTAGACTCAGTTTTTACTACAGCACTGCTAGCCTTCCATAGTTCACTCCATGCCTCATTTTTCTGCCCATTTCTTTGTGAAATGTACTTTTGAGTGAAGTTTGGGGCACACAGAGATAACAAAGATTTGTAGCCTTTCATATTATGTTGATCCTATGTTAACCATTACAATTTAGCCTCATAAACACTGTGGACTATTGTGGGTGCTTATCCAAATCCAGCAAGATCAGTAAATGATGTTAAATTTACTTCTATTCTGGTATTATTTTTACAGTGTTACTCCCCCACATGCACTAATCCAGGTTCAGTTTTTGTTGGTTGTAGCGTTTCTAGGTGACGTCTCCGACTCCTAAGACGTGCTCTAGGCCGAGTAATGTAAACATTATGTCATGGTGAATGTGTGTGTGTGTGTGTGTGTGTGTGTTTGCATACCTAGAGACTCAGCTATACTTTCTCTTGAGAACAACTAGAGAAGAGAGTTCAAACCTCAGGGAACAACCACCACAAAAATCCCCAATCAGTTTATTCCCATGTTCAACCAGTGCTCATTAACGCTCTGTTGGCCTGCCAGCCTAACAGTCAATCCAGCGTCATCAGATCCCTTGCTTCCTCTTTTCACAGCCGTCAGTGTCTCTAAAATACACCACACAACATCTCACTTCCCAAAAACTGCTGCCCAGCCGCCTGTATGCATGCCAAATGCACCAGTGTTTGTGACCTCCATGTATGAGCTGTATGAGCTGTGGTTGTCTGCTGTACCAGCGATGTTTTGTTTGTGTGTAAGGGTAATTTTTTAATTCCATGACCACTGCTTTCTTAAGACGATGAGTGATACTGGTGGAGAAATCCCCGTGAGAGATACATTTAAGAATTGCATAAACACACTGTTTAATACAAAACTTTGAAAAGGAAAGGTGACAATATTTTGAGACACTGTTATTATTATTATAGGTTAATATAGTGGCTGAGTGTTGATTTCACTTAACTGTTTACCATCCAACTTTGAACTTTCAGTCACATGTCATGGTCTCCGTCAACAAATCATTGGTCCTATATCACCATTTAAAAGCATGCAGCCAACATACCACATTTCACTTACATGTTGGTGTTAATTTGTCATTGAAAACTGTGTTGAAAAAGATTTGGACACCAAAGACACCAAGGCAAAAACTGAATGAAAACTGTGATGAAATATATTCAATGGAAATTAAATGATTAAGTGAAAGACAGATGAATGGGCAAATGAACAAATTACTATTTTAATTACTGTGAAGTCTCATTTCCTAACTGTCCCTCCTGAGTTGTTCAGAAGTTGAGTGATCAAGTGATGTCATCTGATGTTAGCAGGTCTTGGCAGAAACAGATGGGCTGAATTCATTTACAGTCCACAGAGAACTGGACAAGAAGCAGCAACAAAACAGCTCAACATTACAATCAGTGAGCTAAGGCCATATTATGAAGTGCGAAATCAAAAGAGTAAGACTCAGCAGGTTCCACATGCTAATAAAAAAACATGAGATAATATGTGAATAAACTTGTAAGTAGATGTTGAGTTAACATGATCTTGTCCAAATTCTGTATGACTTTATTTTGCCATAGATTAATATCATATCGTAAATATGTTCTCTAGTTTTTCTCCTGTGTTTGTCTCCTCTCCTCTCTCTTCTCTCCTCTCCTCTCCTCTCCACTTCGCTCAACTCCAACCTCTCCTCTCCTCTCCTCTCCTCTCCTCTCCTCTCCACTTCACTCAACTCCACCCTCTCCTCTCCTCTCCTCTCCACTTCGCTCAACTCCACCCTTCTCCTCTCCTCTCCTCTCCACTTCGCTCAACTCCACTCCTCCCTCTCTCCTCTCCTCTCGTCTCCTCCTCTCCTCTCCTCTCCTCTCCTCTCCTCTCCTCTCCTCTCCTCTCCACTTCGCTCAACTCCACCCCTCTCCTCTCCTCTCCTCTCCTCTTTCCATGATGCTTATTTTCATAAGAAGGAATTCTGCTGGTCTCGGCACTGCGAGTGTCACTGTGGTATGTATTCTTGGGAGGGCAGCCAAGGCTAAACACACATACGCCATATCCATTCCTTTCCTTTCAATAACCAAGCACACACACACACACACACACACACACACACACACACACACACACACACACACACACACACACACACACACACACACACACCACTTCATTTTCTGCCCACCTGTTTAAACATAGCAGTGTGTATATGTGCATATGTGTGCAAGAGCTTCCTCACAGAGAGGCCTATTGTCCTCCAGGCTAAGTCGTGTGTGCTGTGTCATGAATTGGCCCGACAGCCACAAGCCCACTGCTGATTTTAGCTTCGAACTAAAACACTGGGACCTAAAATAACACGTCCACTGACAAGGAGCTGCTGAGCTATAATACTGCTACTCCCTCAGCATCATGGCTTTGGTGTTCTTGAGGATCAGTGTATCCTAAAAGGTGTGACACAGAAAATATTGTCACACAGCTCCTGCTGCAGAGATAGCACTTTAGAAAAGAGATGGTTATTGTGAATAATATGCTTACTAAGCCTAGTTATGCTTCCTTTGAGAAGAGCTATTTGATCACATTGACGTTAAGTGTTTAAACTGAGCTGTTGAGCATAACTTTAAACCTGCTATACTGTAATAAGGAAACATTAGTATTCATTTTAGGTTGTGTTTATGCCAACCTGATGAATGTAAGTCCTGTACACTCTTCCTTTTGGCTGACTCTATAAGTGCAAAGTGCTGTACCTCGTGTGGTTACCAGTGAGGTACTAAATTAGTTTGTCTGCTGTTTGGTGTGTGTAGTTTAAGTTTATCACAGTATTTCCTCTGAGAGAGTGAACCAAAGGGGCACAGCAGCACAGACAGTAACAATCCTCTTCGACCCTGTTCACATTACAGATACTCATGTGAACAGTCATTACTCCAACATGACAAAACTGAACATAGCAACTCAAAGTTTCAGGAAGGTGCAAAAAAGGAGAATTTACCACAACTGGAACTGGAACTTACATACAAGAGAATCAAAAGCTACAAAGACTGAAAAAGGAGCCAAAGCATGACGATATTACAACATCACAAATGATGTCGTAATGGGCTTGAGCCTAACTTTGACCAAAATTGGGTTTGATCCGCTAAATGCTACTTCTTTGTATTTCTCAGTTTACTTATTTGGAAGATACTTCAAAAAAACAAAAAAACCAAGTGTCACAAGAACACTTAAGCACACAAACGAGAGGAGCTGGAGGAGCTGGTGGTATATGTGAGCCTGGTCTTGGTCTCAAGACCGGTCTTGAGACCACATTTTCAAGGTCTTGGTTTTGTCTCGGAATCAATGACATTTTTATTCGGCCTTGTCTCGGCCTCTGTCGAGATTGATTTTTTTCTCAAGACCATTCAAGACCACAGCAGCAGTGACATCTCTGTCACTCACTCACCTTGCTTTATGTAATGTAATTCAGTGACTTAAGACAATTAAAATCATATAAAAGTATATTCTTGTGAAACCGTCTGAAAAACTTGGCTGCACCAGTGTCAAAAGTGGGAGAGACTTAAGCAGGTTGTGTGCTCTGTTATTCTGTTCAATCCAAACTTTGTTTCAATTAGATATGGCATAGATTATTTATAATAGCATCTTTTCTTTTTAGCTGAGGAATAATGTAGATATCAAGCCACATGATTGTTGTGAGCACTGGTACTGACTACAGTAATGGCCTTGAAAATGGTCTTGCATTGGTTTTGGTCTTGGTCTCGGTATGATCTGGTCTTGGTCTTGACTTGGTCTCAGGTTAGGTGGTCTTAGCTGGTGGATCAATTCAACAACCCTGTGATCAGAGGACAACTGTCAGTATATTATCATGGTTATTCTACACTCTATCAATAAATGCACAACACTATTAATCATGCTGATCTAAACACAGGCCTTAAAAGCAGGCTTCGCGTCTTCTCTGCTTATGTTTGAAATGTTCAGCTCTTCAGAATGGTTATTTATACCATGTGAATGTCACGCATCTGTTGTCAATAAACACTATGATGCAGTGCTAATTTATGTCGAAGCATTAAGAAAAGGACATAAAAACAGGAAGCGCGAAGGCTAAAAGGAGAAGCATGTACTGAGTGTGATCATGAACAGGAAGCGTGCAGTGAACATGTATGGGCCAGCCTGTTGTGAAAGATGTGCTTTAATAACACAAACAGATGTGAAACTGTCTGAAGGGACTTTCTTCCTCTGCCCAACACTCTGATGCAACTAGTCACACCAGATAAAGTTTATAAAAGTAAAATAAGATAAGATAATAAAAACAAAAACAATATCTTCATTTGTTCTATACAACTGAAATGTCCTACAGGACAAAAATCCATAGGTTGTTATTTTTAGGTCTTCTGGATTGGGTGGGAACCATGACCGTGGGGGAAATGTAGATCTCAAGTCAAAATGAATGTTAATAATCTGGCACCAACAAACAATAAAGAGGGATTAAGTAAGTCCAGGTTAGCAAATTGTGATCAGACATCAGTTATACCCAAAGTCTGAGAATCTGATGAATCATATTTTTGATAATTTCCATAAAATACATTAGATGTGGGTGGTTATGTTTATTTTCACAATGATATTAGTTATTTATAATAATATAATGGCTTGGTGGAGAGACATGACTCTTGTCATCTACACCGTCATACCATCTGCCCTCATATAATCAAAAATGACAGTGATTTGTGTGAATATCATACATTGATGCACCTTTTGTGTCTCAGTAAATGAGGTATAATTCAGTGTGATGGATGAATGGAAAGTTATGGAACTTGTTTTGACAGCCCACAAGTGCCATTTTTGCTTTTCAGACCAGTTTGTATAGACTCATCCGGATTCACTTCTTGTTCCGTAAAGTTGAAAAGTGACAGCAATGTGATTGTAACATATGCAATCGATATTCTTGAATATGAATATGTTGTATTTTTCTCAACCATGGCGGCCATGTCCTTGGTGATGATGCTCAGATTTTGCCTGCGACAAACAAAACATATGAATGATGTAAATGTGAAGACAGGGCTTTCTTAAATATGTTTTTAAGTTAAAATCAAAATAATATTTGTTTTATTTGTTGTAATATGGTAATACCCCCCCCCCCCCCCCCCCCAAAGTGCCTCTCTGGAAGCATGACTTTTCATGACCCGTTTTAAAAGTTAAACGGAGGTTGAATGGTGTTCCTGTGAATCCTTCAGGTTCAGGTCCAGCTTCAGTGCGCAATCAAACCAGCCAATGAAAGTAAAAGTTCTGAGAGGAAGAGTAGAGTCAAAGGAAAAGAGAAGTGGTCTGGAGGGCTGGGAGCGGGGGAGTTTAGGGAGTTTTTTTGCCTTGTCTCACAGAGTACTCCTCCCCTCCCACCGCCCTCACTTCCTCCAGCTCCCCTGTCTCCTCCCCCACTGTTCCCTGTGTGTTTGCGTTACAGCAGTGAAGTTGGATGAAATGAGGGCAGGAGGAGGAGGAGGAGTGGGAGTGGATTGAGCTCTGTAGCTGAGGAATGTGGCAGAGAGAGAGAACATGTCTATAAAAGGATCGCACTTCCCCTCCACTGCTGTGATGTCACTACTCAAACATTTCCTCCTTCCGAGTTACTGACGTTGCTGTTTTCTCCTTGATTTCTCTAGCTCTCTCCTCTTCCCTCTAAAGCTCATTAAGTAGGTTAGCAGTGAAGAGGGGTTTGTTTGGTGCTTGGATGGAAAATAATAAAGATCAGCCGATATGCACAACAGGCCATGGCCCATTTAGTGTTCTCACATGAACTGGAATATTTTTATTAAAACATGAGGACCACTTTGCTCCTACTTGTGTCTATTGCAGAGAGGCTTAGTCATCTCTAACATTCAGTTAACTGATTGATGTGCTTGAGTCATAATGAGTATTTGTCCTCTTGTCTCTTGTCCGCTCTTGTGATCTGCACCGAATAAACTTTATCAGATAAATACATTCTGCTGATGGCTTCCGTCTATTTTGAGCAAACTTACTTTGAAAACTGACCCAAGTATCAGAAGGGAGAATTTGATTTATTAGTCATTAATTTACACTTAGTGTTTCATATCAAACAGTACATGGAAATGCATTTTCAGATTTAAAAAAAAAAAAAAGATGTCTTTCCGAATCAGGGTGCTTCAATTGGAGATAATTGGAACAACTGTTAGAAATAACCTTACTCTCCTCAGTGAATCAGAGGTCAATTTTATCCACGGTCACACACATCAACGCTATGCCCCATTTCTTAGCCCCCAACTGCACGGGACTATGACTCATAGTGGTGACTTCATCATTAGCACCGCGCTAAGTATCATGGGACACCCATGACATCTTAAACAGTAGAGGGCAGTAATGCAACATTAAAGTGAAAATTAACTGAAGTGCCGTTAAACAAGTAGAAGAATAAAATGTGTGGCCCTTCACACCTTATTGCTCGTCTCTATAGATTCTTTCATATCTTTCCGTATCCCACTTAGTTTCTAAAGCCTCATTTGTTTCTCCACTCTGAGGGAGGCCACTTCAAACTAATTCACCTGAAAAAAGAGGAGGTTTTGCGAGGCGTATTCGGACAAAGTTCAAATGAACTATTTCTATGTATTTTTAAGGAGCATTAACCTTTATCTTTTCCCAGGAAAATGATGTAGTGGTTTTCCCTTTTACCTGGTTAGGAATAGTTACATAATGTAGGGCCTACTCCTTGTCATTCTCTGAATGGTTGACGAAGGTTTGGGGTAGAAAGATTACTCAACCATGCTTAATCTGCAGGTTATGACAGAGAGAGGGAGGGAGAGGAAGAGGGAGGGAGAGGGAGAGGTATTTAGGAGAAGTAAGAAAATCAAGGCTGACATCTGACAGTGCTTACGTATGTGCGGGGAAGCATGCAAACACAAGCAGACATGCATCAGCACATTTCACAGGCAGAAATGCATGATAACGACCAAGCATGCGATTTCTGGACAAACTATCCGGCAGCAAACACGCAACTGACAGAAGCCCAGTAAACACAAATTCACACGCTTCACCACAGAAGATTTTCCGAGGCCCCGTTCTTATTCTTTTCTTTTCTCTGAATTGTTGCAATTTTCTTCCCAATCACAGTCTGTTTGCAATTATAACTTGTGTGCACACTGGTTTCATCTGAAACTATTGCTTAAGTGTCTGTGGATAAGAATATCTACACTGTCTCCCTCTCATTGTTACACCATATAATGTGTAATTGCTTCAAGAGATTCCCAGCTATATGTTTGAACTTTGAGGTGTGTGTGTGTGTGTGTGTGTGGGTGTGGGTGTGTTTGTGTGTGTGTGTGAGTGGGTGTGTGCAGTGGTCAGGATCAGGTGACAGGAGCAGCTTTGTGGTTGATCATTTACAGTTGCACATAAAGTGCTGGTTATGTTGGTCTTTAGTTAAGACTGGCTCGTTGCAGTGGTTGGATTAGGGTTGGGGGAAAAGTATTAACAAGAGATAAATAATCATTAAGTGAATATTTAAAGTACAGGCAAGAAAATTAAAATGTATCTCAACATACTTTGAGTGAGAAACTACGGCCTTCTTTAAAATGGAGCGTAAAATCAGCCCTGCTCAAGAAATGACTTTTCCACATTGTGTGTCAGAGTCTGTGAGTGCACATTTTCACATAAATCTAGTTTTGAACGAAGGGTTGTAAATTCGACCTCGCTGGCTGCTTTGCTCCTACAGCACTTTGGTGAACTTTAACCGGTCTGCTCTTACAGAACAGGCTGGGAAGTTAATATTTGTGAACACACAAACACACACTGATCCCTTCTTTTTGTCTTGGCTGTTTACACATTGTGGTCATTGTCCATCGCCATAGCAACACATCCTGCCACTGGTCCAAAGGGGAACAAGGTTTAAAAACACAATGCACAGTAGAAGTTGTGGTGTACACTGGTGTAGAAGCATAGACAAACAATATGTAGTTGTCATGGTTGAAAAATACCCTGAAGGGCGCAGTTGAGTTCCTTGGTTTGGACTTCAGGAAAACACTACACTCCCTTGTTCCACTTAAGTGCTAATGTATTTCTTTTGCATTCATGATGACTTATTTAAACCACCCAGACAGTGAAGACACAAATTCATATGGACTGCCTTAGTTAGTTAGTCATTTGTTTTTTCTGACTGTTCATTCCTCCACCTGCGCCTTGTAGGGTGCTCACACACCAAATCAAGTGAATGACGTGACAGCAGGTTACCTACTATTTGCTACACGCAATGAGGGATGAGTAGAGCGAGAGATGAAGTGCAGTTTGATGGGAAATGCGAGGGTGTGGCTGGATAAGGCCCCCACTTTCTGGAATCGTCCTTGTCTTGTCATTGAAGACATCATGTCTGCTGATGGTTTTAAGAAGCTGCTAAAAAAACTCATCTGTTTCAGATGCACTTTACCACATTACCTAACATATTCCATGTAATGTGGGGATGATTGCTATATCATTTGTATCACCTACTGACAGTTCCAGCTTTTGTATATGTATTGGTTTACCAATGCTTTGACAAACTATCCTCTTCTTACTTTATCTTAAGCCAAAAACATAATAAATATTGAAAGAAAAAAAACTGTGTGGATGTGTGGAAGTCTTCCTCACTTTCTACTGAGGGTCTGCCAAATACTGGATACTGAGGAAAATCCCCACACTCACATCTTGACATGCTCACTCATTGCCACGGTTACCAAATGACCTTGCATAATTGCGGTATGTTGTGGACTGGACGGCACACAGATTGTATGAAGTTTCTTATTTTAGCTTCTCAACTGGTAAAAGTGTCACATATCCACAGTCACACAATCCTGCGGCCGGGCCACCATGTGCCTCCCGTCCTCAAACAAACCACACCAGAGTTTGTGTGGAAGTGGATGGAGGCCAGTGACAGTGCTGAAAGCAGCTGAAATGAACCAGAAAATACAAGAGTTTATTTGGACTGGACCAAAGACCTGAGGTATAAAACCAGATCTCCACAGTATACTTCTAACGTTACAGAATAAAAGAGAGTAGTATAAGTTACTGGGAAGCTGCCACAGAGTTGCACAGTATTAAAAAATACTTTCACTTCTCCCTGTTTTGTTGAATCTGAAGTGCGTAACGAATAAAAGGCCCCCAGATGTTTCTTGGTAATATGAATCAAGACCTTTCAACGAACAGAGACTTCCGGAGCCATATGTAGCCATAGCTCTCCAGATCTGGTTAATTTAACCTGCAGCTCATGATAACCTGTTAATTACTCCGGTCACTACACAAATGTGTAAACAAGCGAATTGTGACCTTGCAAAGCAAAGATTAGTCATTGTATAATGTTGTAAGTGCAGCACGTACAAAACGTCCCAGAACTATTACAAAGTAATGCAACATATCCACCCAATTTTTTTTTTTTTTTTTGCAAGGAATCATTTTGTTTGTGTGCGTTTCTCAGTTACTGTGGGCCATTCCTGTAACAAGTGGGTTATTTCTTCTGGCCTTGATACACAGAATCCAGAACTCTGACAGCATGAGGAGTGGTGCCTGTTGTGGCCTCTTGCTCAACACCAGCTCTCTCTGGGAATATGAAGAGGAAATTGCAACAGGGTATTTTCATCAACTTCTGCTTAACTTGTAAATGTGCCTTTCACAATCTAACCTGTGTCTTAAGGAGATTTTATCTACCCGCCTCTGAGCTGCAGCCAAATAACTGAACCCCGGGGAGATCGACGAAATCCAGTGGAAGTTGGAAATTTGAACATTTCCAGTGTAGAAAGCGCATTAAGTGTAACCTTTGAACTTTCTCTGTATGTCATGTGGTGCCATGTGAAACATCTGTCAACTAATTTAAATGATTTCACATGTAAAATACTGCATGTCAGACAGTTTTTTTTTTTAATGTTTTTATTATTTTGTTGGAAATGAAATTTAGTGTTCAAAGGAAACCCCTTTGGCTCTTATTACAGCTGTGAGTCTCTGCTGATGAATATGGGGATTTTCCTCCATTTTACCCCATTGGTTTACTCATGGCTTTACTCAAGCATTAAATGAGGAGTGTCTCTATGACTAGTAAAGACATCAGGCAAGCTATTTTCAGCCTCGACCCACCTGTGTATGTGCAGGGATTATTATTATTATTGTTATTATTATTATTTTTCAAACTGCACGATACAGGCTATTTAACTGGGGGATGCTGGAATCAGTGGTGACCGCTCCGTCCAGACCCTATTAACCCACAAGTTGGCTCACATTTAGCCCAATGAATAACTGTCTAGAATTTGCATAATATTTTAGGTTTTTCATGGAGTCTCATTTAGCACTGCAGCCTCTACCTGTAAATGAGAGGCTGTGCCACAGTGTGTCTGTGTGTGTGTGTGTATGTGACCCAATCTAAATACAGCACTGTATACACAACACAGACATTGTATGCCACAAAACACAGTAGGGGAGACAAGCAGAGGGACAGGCACTAGGTTACTCCTCTGTTTCTGTTAGTTGTGATACAACAGTTACATAAATACATGTAAAGTCTTACACGTTAAGTGCAGATATGTTCCCACCTCCCAGTTTTATAAATACAAGTACTGAGCTGACTCATGGAAATTAATCAATTCACAACTCTCAAGTTAAATAATTGCACTTTAAATACAATATGCCACTGATTAAAATCTGTTGTTTCGTTCAGTTCAAAGCAGTCACTGTTGACTGTATCAGTGCCTCAATTACTGTATCTATTGTCAGTATGAATAAACTCTCACTATATTTTTAACTTTACTTCCCATCAAATCTCTGCTCATGGCTGAGTTAGAATCTAAAGTGTCCAGGTGAAAATGCGGGTTGTAACTAACTTGAAGTTATGTGAGTGGCCTGTATGTTTTGCTCAGAGAGAGTATCCAGATCTCATGGGTTAGAAAAGAACAACATACATTCACTTGTTTATTCAGAAATTTATTCTGTCCCTTGCAGGAAAATTAAAAATATAAGATTCTCTTTTTACTGCTTTTTCTCACATTGATATTTCACAGACCTTGAAATATTTCTCCATAAATAAAGTACAAAATACATTTTTCTTTTAATTAAACACAAATAAATATCATAATAAATACATTAGTTTAAGTTAAACACAAAGCGACCAATAACCATAAGGAATACTGTGGTGTTAAAGTCCCTGAACCAGGTTGTCACAAACATACAAGGGACAATAAAAGATGGGGTGCAACAGAATGTTTTGAACAAACAAACAAACAAAAAAAAAAACAAGAACCCTCAAATCTGATAAAGTGTGTCAGGTTACAGACCTGATTTCAGATCTAAACTCACTGACATACGTTTTGCTGTTAGCAAACTTTGATCTTCCAGCATTCTGAAACTCTTCTACACTTGCAGCCCCCTTCTCAGAAAAATGACATGGTTACACACATTCATCCACACATGCGTATTTACAGACACACACACACACACATACACACACACACACAATGATGCATACAGAGCCGAGTGAAGTATGAAGCTTTGGTTGCATGCTACTGGGAGATTTGACAATTGTCTCCCGTTTGAATTAGCTGTAAAGTGCATATCACAGATTAAATGGCATCAATGACACACGTCAGGTTTCACTGATTAAGGCTACTGAATCAAACATACTGTTCATGGCACTGAGAGTGAAGATCCTATGAGACAGGAAGAATCTTTAAGGCACCGGAATTAATGGTTATCAATAACAATCTATGCTAACTGTGAACCAGACTAATTACTGGTGTTGTCAAGACCTGCAGAGGAAGACCACATACAAAGGTCCAATAGGCTACACAATATTTTAAGTATAAAAATAGAGTCTGATAACATTTAGGTACTAATCTCAGTATGTGTAGTTTGTCCACTTTTACAGATATAAATTAATTTTAAGTGTTATTGTGTCATTTAGACCTGACAAGTTCTAGTTGTTAAGTAAAGTCCAGATAGACCGACACAGCTAACCAAGTGTCAGTTCTCTTGTGTTGGTTCCCTTTGGATCCACTTAGTCAGACAGGGACAGGCGTTCAAACACAGTGAGCCTCTTGGTGGCTGATCCATCGAATGTTGGAGACTCGGTTCCACTGGAGCCTCCGCTGGAGCTGCTGTAGCTGTCCTCCAGGGAGTCCTCAGAAGAGAACCGCTGGAGTGCAACAGGCTTCATGAATGCTCCGTGTCCTCCAGTACCAGGAAAGAGCATGTTGTCATCCTGGTGGTGGAGCCTGTCCTCCTCCTCCTCCATGCTGGTGAAGATTCTGCTGTTGTTGCTGTTAAAGTTGTTTCCATGGCCACACACACAGCGCGAGGCCTTTGGCTCCAGGATGAGAGGAATGTTGTGGATGTCTCCAGTGCTGGCACGGGTCTGACGGGTGCCAAACTGGAATGCTGCTGCCTCCCGCTGCAGAGACTCTGCAAACACTGGGGAGAGGAGATCAGCAGGTGGTGGAGAAACAGAGGGAGCACGGCTGAACCCCATGATAGGATCATTGAGAGATGGAGAGAATGAAGGAGGAGATGAGCTGCGTGAAGAGCCGAGGAACCCGGCGAAGCTGACACTCTGGCGCAGTTGGTGGCGTGGATTCTGAGCACTGGGAGCTGTGGAAGTTGGCTGGCGCTGATTGGGGAAATTGGCAGATGGTAACGGACCTCCGCTGATTTTCTCCTCATGGATGAAGTGGCAGCGTGAGCCGTAGGGGCAGTAGCCAAAGTTGTAGAAAGTTCTGCAGGGCTCCGTCTTGTACTTTGGGTGGCGGTACAGTCCTCTCAGCTCTGCCTCCCCGTGGGCAAACTGGCACTTACTGCCGTACTTGCAGCTGCCAGTCTCCTGGAAGCCACGGCACAGCTCAGTCTTGTAACGGTTAGAGGACAGCACTAGCGGGGCCTGGGCCGGGAAGGTAGATGAGGGAGCGAATCCCGGCGGCGGAGCCACAGTGGTAGTAGCAGGGCCAGAGGGGAAAGCCTCCAGGTTCTTCAGCTGCCCGAAGGAGGACAGCACGCTGCTGCTGGACTCAGTCAGGCTCATGGAGCGGTCGGGTCTGAAGTGGGGTTGTTTTGGTTTGGACACGGGGCCCTGGCTCCAGATTTTAGATGGCCAGAAAGGGCTGCCACTGTCGTCAATGTTGACATGCTCAGAGCTCAAGCTGTGGCTCGAGGATTCAGGAGGGGAGGGCGGAGAGAAGAAGGAGGCTGACCGGTTCAGCCGACTCGGCCCTGGAGCTTTGGGTTGAGTCTGTGTCGACAGTAAGGCGCTCTCCATGGACAGCTTCAGATAGTTCTGCGGGAGACAATTCGAAATAGTTAGACACCGGCACTCATTTTCAAATCTGCCATCAAAAAGCTTCATTATACACCGTGTTCATTTACCGCAAATATTTGCACAGAAATACCATCAAAACAAAGTCATTAAACATTACAACTGTACTGGATGTTGTAGCTGCCATTTAAATGCAATCACAAAATGAGCATTAAATGCAGCTCATGTCGGTTGTTTGTCTTTTTTCTGTCCCTCTTGTATATTTTGTGACCCTGGCTGATAAACAGCCAGCACACAGCCTCTGCCTTTTCTCTGTATTAGCTCTTAAATCTTTACTTCTGAGTTTGAACCGACTCCTGTGTCAAACCTGAGATTCCCAGAGGAATAAAAACGAGCAGGCGTAAACGAGAGACTTGGTAGGAAACGCGCCCAGCCCAACTTTACGACTTTTTTTTTTTTTTGTCAACTTTCCAAAACACAGCAACAACAACAACAAGAACGAAAACGTCCAGAAACGTCGTCTCACCTTTGCGAAGATATCGTCAAGCATTTCGGACATGCTGTACCTCTTTGGCCCCGGGTATAAAAAAAAACACAGAAGAGGGAGATTCAGGTCCGATCCAGAGTTTTCTGTTCGTTACCTGCGACCAGACTTAAGTCAAGTGTGTGGGAGCCCTGCCGCTGGGCCGCTTTTTATATGAGCTCGAGGCGGAGTTTCCACTCGCTTACTCGCTATGTTCCCGGATATGTCCCACCCTCCTCAGAGTCAGGTTTCACAGTGAGCTCAGAGATGGGCGGATAGTACAACAACAACAAGCCAAAAAAAAAAAAAAAAAAAAGAAGAAGAAGAAGAAAAGAAACCAATGTATTTTTAGCCTGCTGGATGAAATATTTTATTCAATGAGCATGTGAAAGCAAAGTGCCTTATTCACACAGGCTCTCCACATATATGAATGTGTCTTCTCCTTCTGTACAGCTCTGCAGCCAGTGATAAACCACTGCAGCCCTGTGAAATACCTCAGGAAGGATCACAGGCACCCAGATGCCAATGTTGTTTGTTTAGCCCTGATCTTTTATATCATGCATTAAAAAACAGCAGAGCAGGTTTTTTCCTTCTCTCTGTACTAAACACACACGTCAACGTATACTTACAGTATATACATTCCTGTGACTAATGTGGTGGTTTTCAGGAAGTGTCAGAAATCATACGTTCCCCGATCACACACTGTATGGTTTCTGTGTGAGAACACGTTTGATAATGTGTTACTGTACGTTGTTGCTTACCAGAAGACATACAGCTACATTTCCCCTGATTTTCTGTGGTTTCTGTTATGAATGCAAAAAAGTATGTATACATGGAAAGACGTATACATAGAGGGATGTATGCATAAGAGACCGAATCTATACATCTACTGACAAGTGGGAAGTAAATAAGACCAAATCTGTTCTAATCTGAATGAAGTTGAAGTTTTATATTTCAAACCTCAGGTCTATATTTTTACACTAACTAATCCAGCAACTATGTTTTTTTTATGAAAGATTCACACTTTCAGTGGTGGCAACTGCAGGAGTTACAGATTTTGTTTTGTTTTCCTCCTCACAGGAATTGAAAGGAGAATGGCAGCCCCCATTCCTACGTCTCCCTCCCCCAAGACAGTGTATTACAGTAACATCAAGAACATGTGTCACTACGTGTTATGTGACACAGTATTATTTTGTAACTATACACGCACTTACTCAGGGTTATTTCCTACACTCACACATCACAAGAGTTGTTTTTACCCAGTGTCAAACGGCTTAAAGTCTTTTAAAATCTCACAAATCTCACTTGTCTTACAACCTTTAAACACACTTGTAGTACATCTTTGTTATCTAACCATTTGATCAAACTCATGTTACTGCTGATTCATTATTTACATCAGCATACCCACCAATGACAGATTACCGTAATTTAGTCACATATGAAAAAAAAACATGGCGTAGAGTGACGCAGAGTTGTTGAAAGAAGAAGTCCCATGACATGGAAAAACTCTGCAAAAAATGTGAATTTACAAAATAAACATATCTTACATTAGCATCAACTTCCGTTTTGATATTTGTGCTGATATCAGCAAATCAACATACGTACAAGAGCATTTCTGTGCTGCTGCTGTTCAGTGTCACCCACTCACATGAGTCACACAGAGTCCTGGCAGTGACGGCACATGCGTATGAGCTGATATTGTGCAAGTGTAGAAAATATGCAATATTACTAAGTGGTAATCAAAACAAAGGTGCCACCTGAAAAACTGTCAAACTCAAACCGAGGCCAAAACAGAAGAGCACACAAAAAAGGAACTCAGATGTGTATTACCTAACATGTAGATGTACAGTTTGGATTCAGGTCCTGTAATATGGTGAAATTAATTAAAAAAACCACCAGATTTTTCAAAGAAAAGTCTTTCAAATGTACTTAAACAACACCATGTATGTACTATGTTTTTGAATATTGTAGGTGAGGTGGATAAATTCACACTGAAAATCTGCTCCACATACCGTACTTACAAGGGCTTTGAATGTAAAGTCTTATTGTATTAGTAGTAAAGCATCCACAGTTATAACTCAGCGGGACTAAAATTATATATTTTCACAAAATAGAAGTGCTCAAATTAAACATCAGCAATAAATACAATGTGCAACTAAATATCATAAATGGATTATGTAAGTTCCCACTTCTGCTTCCAGAAACATTGAGACACGGGACCTTAGTTTCACTGCAATTTACCGCCAGAACACATTCATGATCCCCCCGTACTCTACATACTCTATATTTCAATCTCACTGAAATATCACAGTCAAAAGTTTGTTTGTTTCATTCTTATGTGATTAACCAGCTCATTTCCATTCATTTTTTGTTTCTTTATCCAGCTAGTTTAACTAAACGACTGAAAAAGGAGTATGATATAATGTAAAATTTTACTTTCTATAAGTGACAAAAGACTTCCATCATTTCCTTATAGGTTTAAGAATCCTCCAGTGAGAATTACAGCCAATGTAATGTACCATCACCACAGATCTCAGGCCTCTTCTGCAGACAGATGGACACACAGGCTGGTTGGCTGAGGCCAAACAGGCCTCTCATGTTCAGCTTTTAATAACTGCAGTGAGATATAAATAATTTAGCTAAATATAAACCTGACAGCATTAGATACTCTGGAAAATATATTATGAGGCTGTCTCAAGGTTGTGGAAAAATTCTCCCTGTCTTACGACCATGTCCTCAGATTTTCCTCAAACTGGTGCAGAGGTGAGAGAAGCAAATGGCTGCAGTGACGTGTGTTTGAAGCATGTGTTTCTGTGCTTGCTTACTGGTAAGTGTGTGTGTTGTGGTTGCCTCTTTCTTTCTTTTCTGCTCAGTTGCATGGAAAGTGATTCTTAAAACGGTGGGGCACAAGCTTGGAGGATTCCAGGTTGTTGTCGTTACTCTCTCTCTCTCTTTCTCTCTCTCTCTCTCTCTCCTCTCTCTCTCGGTGACTAAGTGAGTGAGTTCTTATGCCAAGTTTTCCACTGAGTTTTTTTTTTTTTTTTTTTTAATGTGACATGCCAGTGTACATGAAGCTGCCTTCTAACAAGTTTAGACATGATCACCCTGTGCTGCGTCAGTGATGTTTTATGAGTACATAAGTATGAGGAGATTGTGGGAAAATATGTAAGATGAGAAATAGGGGCGAGGCAGGCAATAAATAAATAAATGAAAACTTGGAACCTGGTTGATAAGATCAGAAATTAGCTCTTAAGCTCTTAAGATTTAGAAGAAAATCCTTAAAATTATCAGAGGGATTCACAATACCTGTTAGCACGAAAAGTGGCACCTAAATCTGAGAAGTTAGAAGTAGTAGTGGAGAGGACTCCTAACTCACTGAGACTACTAGAGAAGAGAGAAAACAAAGCAACTCAAACAAAATATGCATCCATAATGTGCTTGCACAGCTTCTGTGTGATGCGGCTAGGCTATATCAGATGGATCATTAACTTAAAGACGCCTGTGTTTGTCAACCCCGTAGCATCTGCATCCAATCAAATGGCATCAGGTGACTGGCCCAGGGGTCATAAACATAGAAAGCCAGTACAGTTTCTGACCTTTTTACAACAGTCCAAATACACTGTAGCAATTGAACATTTGTATTTCTGTATCCGTCTATGTGTAATGTTGCTACAGCTGACCCCTGTTCCAGCTAACATCTGCGTAAACTCACAATAAACATGACATAAGTTTGTGGAGTTCACCTACAAAGCAGGCAGTGCTGTTACAAAAGTAATTCCAGGAAAAAGGTTTTTTTCTCCTTCTAAAATTGTCTGTGTAAAATAAGGACTAAATTCAGAACGTACAGAGTGAATCAGGTGATTGTAGACACTGAAAATGTTATGTCTGACCCATATAAAAACTACCCCGGTCTCCAGTATTTCAGTTAAATGAAACTACTGCAACTACTGCTACTGTTATGTTGTTTCATCTATAACAATAAGTCATATTAAATACGATACAGTAGATTATAACAGGTGTGGTTCAGCTGATTCATTTTTCTTTTTAAAACCCTTGAATAAATTATCCTACTATCCACGTCATGAATACATGACTTTTATTAAAACACTCAAATAGTTATCCATCCGGGTTTTAAAATAGGAGCTATAATCCAAACCAGGAGGAAGAAAAAACTGAGGGGGACTTTTTAGAGTGTGACTCAGCCTAGATGGCTGCAAAGTGCCAAGTCATGGGCTCATAATGACACACAGGTGCTGGGGTCATGTCCAGAGGCTGCTATGGTTTCACTTTTGCTGAGAGAAAATCAATGCTGGATGTGAATGATGCATAAAAGATGTGGTCTTCATAAGTTCTTCTATTCTAAGATTTAATAGATCAATTTTTGAACTACATTAAAACTACATAAGCCTCCTTGCACCACTCCTCTATCATTTAGCTTCAATTGCCTTGCTTTTCTCATTTCCCCTAACCTCGGCCCAGTTTCACTTAAAGCCCCTGACAGATACAGCTTGACCAGCCTGCACCTCTAATAAGTGATACTTTGCAAATATTTAACCTTGCCCTGCATAACATTGCTATGGTGACATGCCAAACATTGCACACATAAGCAGGCACGGGTTCAGCAGTTACCTAGCAACAGCCACGGTGCAGGTTTTTTTCTTTTTTTCTTTTTGGGGAGTTAACTTGGCTGCAGCAGAGATGTGATGAGCCGCTCACGCCTCTGAATTTACCTGGTGATTCATCAGGATGGAAAGAGAGATAGAGGGATAGGACGGGGTGGGAGAAGAGAAAGTAGGTGACTGGTCTAGACCCATGCTGCCAATATAACTGGGGAAAGTACCTGACTCTCCAAATAGAGTGTAACTATATGTATATATATATAAAAAGAGGCAGGTACACAGCATCACCATCTTTATTGCATATGCGGGAGATAAGAATGATTCTTTGTAGAACAACTTGTTAGTGGCAGTGAACTTTGGAAATCATGCACTGAACACACACTGTGGACGTGCAGACACATACGTTGCCATGACGGTCACTGTAAAAGCCTTGAAGGAACAAGCTCTCTGCCTCGGAGAGGACAGATTTCTGGCTGAAGTCTCAGAGCAAACACAGAGGAAGCTCTCTGGCATGGTGCATCATATGTTTAGGATTTACTTGCAAGCTCATTTTTTACCATCAGTTTATTAGTTTATTTGACTGAGATATCTCCGGTTGTCTGTGATCCTTGGCCAGATGCCGCAAAGGCATCCAAATATACTCTAAAACAAAAAAAAAGGTAACAGTGATAATAATGTACAAGATTGTACACAACAATCCTCTAATTATTAGAGGATTGCTTGTGTACAATCTTGTGTACAATTTATTAGAGTCTAATAAATAAAACTAATATAACGTGTTAGTCAGTTCCAATACCTCACAAAACTAATAAAAAATGAAATATTAACGTTAGGCACTGTTATTTCCCTGTATGCTATGGCAGAGTGGTAGGGAACTTTGAGAAATCCCCACATGTTGAAACAGCAGCGGCCTCAGTCCATACGCTGACTATATCATGGACGCTATTACCAGTAATCCAGCAGGTCACAATGAACAAGGTGATGACTGGTCAAAATGTTTTGTGTATGTGTCAGTGCTGAAGAGCTACAGCGAAACACAAAGCTGTCATTTGGCAAACCCAGTTGTTTTCCTTTCTCAAGTGTTGTACTGACTCTCATTTCCACGAGTCAAGTCACTAAATAAGGTCTACGTCTTGCTTTACTATCTAACTGGTCATGTGGTCTCTTCTAGTTGTGTTTTGTCAAGTTTGCCTCTCTGTAATCATCAGATAATTGTGGTATTTTTCCTAAATAGCAGTGTGATATAAACAATGTGCAGTTATGAAACCATGGCATGATTAATAGAGCAAGTCAATGACACTTACGGTCTAAGCCTAACTCCATAGAAGTGATTTTAGTCAGTGGCTGACAAAAAGCCAGGACTGGTAATGCGGCATGTCAGGACCCTCTTTGAAGTAGTGTGTGATTGCGTCAGTGGTGTCAGCTCCAACTTCACTTTGCTCCTGGTGATTTTGATATTAATAGCATAATATTAATGGCCTTTGTAAAAGTTCATTTCAAAGCAGATTTTTCAAAGTAACGTCCATTAAATTTATTGATATAACTAGTGAAAAGTGAAGAAGAACAAAGGCAAGAGCATCAGAGGAAAAGCCGAATGAGAGAATAAAAAGGGGGAAAACATAAAGACAAATGAGAGAAGACCAAAGCAACTTGGCACATTCTTCAATTATGCATAAACTCCACATGAATAAAACATTACAGATGACATAAAAGAAATCAAATCTGAGAGACGATCATGAACTCTAGTTGACCCTTTGGAAAAGGTCACCTTTAGTTATAGGTCTAGACTTTTCCACAGTGAGAAGTGCTCTGGTCTGAGGAAGGCGGAGTGAGAGGGTTAAAGATGTACACAGCACTTAATGTGTAGCCTGTGGCTCTGATTCACATGACGCTAGACTGGTTAGACTTGTTCCTGGTGTTTTGTTTTTTTCTCAAGGCTTGATCAGGCATGATGCAGCTAAACACTCGAAAACAGTAGTACAAAACACACATACACGTGTATTTAAACCTGCTGAAGATTTGAAGCACTTTGTTGAATGCTCCCATTAAAACTTCTTCTTCTTTCTGTTTATTTTTCATTTTCTTTATTAACCATTCGTAGATAATGAGGAAATAGCTGTCTGCTTCCTCTATCGATGTGGATGATAGTCGTGTGGTTTTGAAGGAATTTCTGCTGTGGGCCAAACGTTGTCAAAAGACAGATGGTCAAAAAATAATGGAAATAATTCAGATTGGGAGCTAAATTCTTTACTGTGAATGCAATCGTGGATGATATCGTGTTTTCCAGCCCTGGAAGTTAAAAGTTGTTTATCAGCCGTTCAGCCTCGGGGGCAGTCAGAAGTGGTGGTTTCTTGTAACAGAGTGAAATCTGGAATGTGAGTGTGTGTGCACATGTGTTTCTATTCTGAACGGGTGTTTTCTCTGCACAGTTATACATTTCTCATCCACATCCCAAACAAATTTCTCAGTGTGAAGTTTTCCTCCCTGCAGGAACAAACAGACACTTAACAGATGTGGGGGAAGAAATTCACATCATCTTTATGCCACGACCCTCCTCACTGACCATGAAGGACTGTGACACGAAACTATCCTGATTCTGCTGTGCTGCTGATTTGATCTGCTGAGCTGAAGACACACAGAAATAGACGGGAACCTTCAATTTGCGTGTTGAGTCAGTCATAAAAAAAAAAAAAAGTGTCAGAAAATGTAAAATCTAATTACAGGACAGCATGTGATGTTGTTTGTGATGGTGATGTATCTTACCTGCCAGGCTGTGAAGAACAGAAACTGAGAGAAAAAGACAGAAAGAGGAACATCTGGTGACAGACTGTTGAACATGAGAAAATGATCTGCGTCATGTTGCAACATGGAGCTTTTTGAGCGATTTTGCAACAACTGCAACGGCAGCGAGTCATAGTTCAGGCATCTCAAGTGCACAGCATGTACTGTTCTGTGTGCCATAAATGTTGCTCCAAGTGTCCTGATTGTTTTAATTAGTCCCAAACAGACGTTGTTTGGCTTTGACGAATGTTTGTGGGGATGGCTCACTGAGAGACTATATATGCCCTACTTAGAAATAAGTGGGTGCATTTTTGTCTCACTAAATGCCAGTCTGTATATATATGCAGACTTGAGAACTGATGAGTGGTAGTGCTGAGCTAAGATACAAAGGACTTTGATGAGATTTTTGGCTTTTGAGAGAAGCTGCTCTTCTGTCTCTTGGATTTAACAAAAGGTCTAATATGGTTGTTTCCATTCTTCCAAGGGCAAACATTATAAGAGGAGCAAAAAGTCATTATGAACACACAGAACACACCGACACATACATCTGGTCCACAAGGACGAAGGGAGAACAAATATGATGAGAAAAGAAAGTGTAACTGATGTTAACAGAGAGTTTCCAGTGGGGCATCGCATATGGTGCAACATATTAAATTTTGTCTATGTAATCATAACTGCCCTCATGTACAGGACCAGAAGTACAAAGTGCTCTGATCACAGCTAAATTGGAAATTTAGAGGTCAGTAGTCAGAGGTCAGAGGATATAAAGTGACGGCAGATCACCGTGTCTATCTGCATCATGCCAGGAAAGACTAGACTGTCCAAGTTACAGGAAATCACTGACCAGCAGCCTCCAGATTCCTTATCACAGTTTCAGTCAAGAGAATAGAATTGAATGAGCAGACACAGCTGAACTCCATTCCATTCATCTATTTACTTTTTTTTGTTTTTCTAGAGTACAGCGCTTCAACTCCCACCGAGACGCTTTAATAGATTCTCTGAAGTTCTACTATTTATGAAAACCTCAGCCTCCCACCCCCACCCTCCACTATTTCCTCTCCCATTTTTCCAGAGCACTATAGCGCTCTTCCTTCTCACACGGAAGTGGGGCCCGAGCGAAGAGAGTCAGAAGAGAATGAGCAGGGGAGGGATAGACGGGAAGCCACGGTCGGAAAATGAAACAAAATGTTCTGAACTACAGGCTGAAGCGGCAGCCAGGAACTCAGTGCGGGCTTGGGGGTGAAACTGAAGCCCTCAAAGTTTACACGCTGTCCTCTAACTCAGGTGATAGGTGAAAAACATTCCTGAAAACAGAAAGAACATTGAAAATGTACATCAGTGCTGACATAACTGTCACATTATGGACCTAAGACTTCTATAAAACTGCCCCTATGAAACAGCCTTAAATTTGCACGAAGTGAAAGAAGAAAAAAAAAGGTGAACAGAGGAGGGAGGAGGAAAAAGATGATTATTTCAAATGTTTTCAAATGTTGCTTCCTGTACAACACTTGTTTTACGGCTCAGACTGTGGGAGGACTATTTCTAGACAACGTCATTTTATAGCTGCACTAACAGTAAGCTGCAAGTTTACCCAGAAACTCATTACTTTGCCCCCGTATAAAAAAAAAAAAACTTTATTGATAACAGTATTAAAATACATCTATAGCAACTGTCAGAACTGTTGTGGTGATATTTCTCTGTTTTCTTTGTTTTCCATCAGTAAGTAAAGTAAAAGTAAAAGCTGTTTCCTTTGTTTATATTCCATAACACACTCAACGTCCTCACTTTCTTTCTCTGAGTCTAAATTTTTCATACTTACATAACATACTCTTCTCTCTTACTGTGTCTTTAATGCCCGCACATCAGTCCCTGTTTGTGTTCATATTATATGTATTATTAACTTTGACCTGATTCACTTCAGTGTGTTTATATCAGTGCGTTGTCACCATCAAAACATCATACTAATAAAGCTTTAGTGAACTCAATCTAAATGATAACAAAACTAACTAGTGCCGTTTCCTTGTCACTGGCTTCTCTTTCATTTATCTTCTTTTAACCCTGTCACACGAGGCAGCTTGCTGCTGCACGGCCAAAGAAAAACATGGCCCTGCTTTCAGGTTGGCCCTGTTCCTCTGGTTTCTGAAGAATCATGTGGCAAACTTATGATAGATATGACATATGACAGCTCGAAGCATGAAGAGACAGCTTTAGTATCTTTAGTATCTGAGTTTAGGAATCTGTTGAAGAAATGTCAAGCTCTGCAGCAGAGCATCCTCAAATGTAGCACAACTCTTTAACCTACAGGTACATTTTCTACACAACCTATAAGCAAGGAGCTCTTATTGGCTAATCACAACCAGATTTTAACTCTCACTGACCCAACACAACCAGGCCAAATCCAGGACTGACGCCCCCCCCCCACCCTACCCTATGGTCTAACCCTGTGTTGTGCCACTATCTTATCCCTCGGTCTTGCTGGACTACATTCCAGACACAGCTGATACGCCTCAGTAGCTCAGCTCTACCTTTCTCTGTGTCTACGCCTCAGAAGCATTCTGTTCCAATGCTTTCTCTCGAACTCTGCTTCTCCCTTGACTGTTTCTTTAAAAGGAAAAGTATGTTCTTGGCTGCACCGCCGGAACAACACACACACACACACACACAGAAAGAGGGAGAGATCAGAATGAGGGAAGAAGGGAGTTTCACAGATGTGTCTTGGCTAGAATAATAATACTACGCAAGGACTGACATCGGCAGTTTGAATTTTTTTTGTTTCTTTTTCACAGCTCGCACATGCCCTGCAGCTGAATTGATAGTCATTCACCCATTTTGATTATCTTTTTTTGCTATTTCACTCCTCTTTCTTCCTTCAAAGTGGGTGAGCAAAGCTCAGTCGTGCTGCATATTTGCAGTTCATACAAGGTTATGATGTTCAGTGTTGCTACTATGAATTAGTTTTGCATTTCAATGTTTCTTCACAAATAAATCCTTGACTTTTGTTACAGCATGTGAATGACACACACCCAAGATGATTTGCATTCATGTGACAATTCAACCACCTATACAATAATGAGAGTGAATGACTTAATCGAGATCCAACTGTTTACAACACTTGGATCTCGATGCTGACTCAAGCATTTCAAACGTGTGATGGTATAGATGAGTTTATGGAGAGATGATGGACTTGAAGATGACCTCTGACCCTGGATGCTGGCACAGTTGCCACGGGAAAAATAGAGAAGTAAATAGCTGTGAGGAAACAATGTCAGGGCAAGGTGTCCTTCCTAGTTAAACTTCTGCTATTGTTCCATTTCTGCACACACACACTTTGCAATGTAAGACTTCAATTTCCCTAATTTGTATATGTTCAAATCTGAGGGAAGTTTAGTAAACAGGTACAAATTTGTGTTGGAAAAACACATCCACATAACAGTTCCAGCAGATAATATTTACAGTATAAGAGATATGGGCTAAGGATATAAGTCAGTGACACAGTGATAGGAAAGAAAATACGGACACAGAAACTCCTCTGTGCTCTGTTCAGTCCCTCAGTTCTCCTCCTCTCTCTCACATACACTTTGTATTTCCCACTACACTATTATTGACACACACAAAGGCACACACTCACACACGGCCATAGCTGTAACTCTTTCTCACTCTCACACACACACTGTCTATAGTACTGCTCACCCCTCATATTTGAAAGACTCTCTTGTAAAATGTGTGGACAGTGTGGAGGTGTAAAGATGTAATGGGATGTTAGTGTGTGCGTGTGTGCATGTGTGTGCATGTGTGTGTGTGTGTGCTTTGTGTACAGGTGGTAAAAACACATGATCATGTTCATATGTCACATTCCAGGTCCTCTTTTCACATCAGAAAAGGTGGAAACGCCCAATTTACAGATGTCGAAAATGTCATATTCAAATAAAATTACATCATTTACTTGGGCGCACAGGTTGGGATGTCAGGAGTGGATATTTGGATCCGCGTAAAAGCCTCAGTGTTACTGTAAATGACAAGAATCCCACCGACATGAAGCGATATCTTGTGAATTACTTGTGGTTCACTGGTAAAATTATAATATCAAGACACGTCAGTGTTCCCCTTTATAATTTCTTATAATCTAATCCACTACTGAATTTCAGTGGCTGACAGTTTGCCTATTCCTATAAACTGTTTATCAGGTTCATCAAGTCCTACCTGTCAGGTGACAATGACAGTGCAACTCATCTTCTCACACGCTCAAGATGCTCTGTTATCTCCACAGTTGTTTTGACCTTGTGGAAAATTCCACATTTCAGACTTCCATTGTGTTTCCAGTAAACATGTAAATGCACTGAAGACACCCATTTTGAATAAGTGTTGTTTATGACTGTTACTGGGTTCTCCATTTGCTACTGTGGCTTTGTCACGGAGCTCTAATAAACTAAATAGGGAAACTGCAGTTGTTGATAAAAGGGGACAAAATGTGGCCCCCCCTAGCAAAGTTAATTTTTCATAATAATCCTGGGACTAAATCCAGGTCATTATTCCTCTATCATCAAGAAAGTGCCAACACCTTCTTTGTGCTGCTAACTGGGTCAAACACCTACACATATGTGTCATATACTCAGCAACTGCTGCTCATGCAGGCACAAATACACATCCCTCAGAAAAACATTGGGAAACACAACAGAAAAAAAAGACGCAGGGAAGTAGCTGCTGATGTAACCAAATGGTAACCAAGGAGATTTGAGGAATTTGAGGAGGAGGGGCACAGAGAGCGCAAGCATATTAAAAATAAGTGTAAGTGAGTACAGGAGAAATTCTACATGATAGGGGAGATGGCAGGGAATTAAGTATCGCCCGAAACAAATAAACATGCTTCATCATCACACATACCACAGCCATTTGTTTTTGTAAGTGTGTGTTTCTGTGAGTGTGAGTGAGAGGGTGTGTGTGTGTGTGAGTGTGATGCCTGAAGACAAGTTGTAGGGTGTGGCCTGGAATTGCTAAAGTTTGACAAAGGCGAGGTCTTATGACATCATCAGGTGAAACCAGTGGCAGGAAGTGATGCAGGCACCATAGAGGTATTAGAAGAACATCCACAGCAGGAACGAGAGTGTGTTTGTGTGGTGTTCATCTTATCTGCTGGTGTTGCTTTGTGGGTTAAAACAATGAAGCAAGCAGTTCTCAGGTAGGTAAAATCAAAAGGCAACAGCTCTCACAGTAGTGGTTACGCTGAATGTATTATATAATGGACTGAGTCACTTACATGTTTATATGACAGACGACACACACACACTGGCCTAGAATGTGTCAGGGAAGACAACTAGACTTAAAGAGGTAGAGAGGACACACACACACACACAGTCACGGATAGTGAGTCAGTGAGGAATGTGCGCTGTGAGTTTGAGTGCACAGCATGAGGACAACAGCTGGGACCCTTCATGCTGGTGCTTGACAAGCTCAAAGGAATGCACAAGCATTTCTCAGAACTGTCAGTTTAAGATCTTGAACTTATCAGTGTTTGGTCAAAGGGAAAGAAAAATGTAATAAATGCACTATGCAAGTTTGGTTTATGGAATAAGGTAAAATTGCCTCGGCAGCAAAATTTTCCCTGTTATTTATTTATTTTTTAAATGAAATATGAGATAATTAGATCATGGTGGTGCTTCTCGTGGCTCGACAGTTCTCCTGGAGGCAGTCAGTTGTTTTGGTTTCGCCTGCAACTGGCTTGGCTTCTGACTGGTTCCAGGCTGATGGACCACGTTATTCCTGTCATGGCCTCTCTGCATCAGCTTCCAATCTGCTACAGGACAGATTTTATGGTTTTATCATTTGTTTTTAAAGCACTCAGTGGATCTGTTCCCCCCGCCTGACCTTTTAACCCCCTACACTCTCAGCAGGCCCCTCAGGTCATCAGACATGGGCCTCCTTGCTGTCCCTCCCAATCCCTTCAAACACAGAGGTGATCGGGCTTCTCAGCCTTGGCCCCCAGACTGTGGAACAGCCTGCCTGTATCCATTTGATCTGCCCCATCCATCACCTGCTTCAAACCCCAGCTTGAAACTTTTTTTTTTTTTTTTTACTGACTAGTATATGAATCATAAGCTCTACATTGTGTTCAATTCCCAGATGTTGGACTTCACTTTTGTAAGCTGTTTTTAAACGTGCTTTATAAATACATTTGATTTAATATGAGTTTTTACAACTGTATTTCCCAAGCAACAGGTGGGCCCTGTCCAAAGGGTCACAATAAATCTGAGAAGGTCATGATAAAAGAAAACGTTTTGCAAGTTTTGTCTAATCTTTTGTCCACTTTGGGCCTAAATGGTTTATTTTCTCTGCTGGAACTGCAAACTCACATGAAACCCTGTAATGGTCTGGGTAACTAGACACCGAGTTTTACAGAAAAGAACACAAGACTAAAAAGGTTGGGAGCCACTGATGCAATCTATTTGCATGTGCATGTTTTTAAGTGTAAAATCTTTATCTGTAAATTACCGTAACTACAGCTCAGTAAAAACTTCCTCCTAACTGTAGTAAAATCATTGAACATGGAAAGACTGGCACTCCCTTGTATCACCAGAAGGAACCAACAATAAATGACAGAAGCTGTTGCAGCTTGTTAAAATTTAACAAAAGCTGACTGGGAATCAGTTACGACACAGTTTGTTTCCCAGTTCCTCTCCCAGGTTTTCATGTTGACCACCATTTCTTGTCCATGACAGCAATGACAGTGCACCAATTGGACTTTTCCCAATGGGCAGCTACACAAAGTAGGCCAGTGGCTCAATGTGAAATGTCAAAGGGACAGAGAGGAAGTCCAGTTTAACCAGCTGTTGTTTGAATACACTAAATTAACTACTCTCAGTCTGTGTGATCAGCTCAGTGCGAACCAAAAGAAAAATGCTAATTAGACAATATGTGTAGGTGTTTTTACTTTGTGTATCTTCATCAGTTGGTTTTACCTCTGTTTATTGCATGGCTCTTGCAAAATATGACATGACTGTGTGTGATTGCGTGTCCAGATGGGTTTTAGTGGGCCGGCCTTAGTCAAAAATCCCAGGCCCTGTATCAGTTTTTCCACTCTGTTTTCCTTAGTCAGCTGCTCATAAACCAAAGGACATTCAACAGTTTTGTGTTCCCAAGAATATCAGCCTGTTTCTTTATTACAGCTGACATTTTTTTTCCCACTCACTTAAAATACCACAATCATCATTATGCATCAAGGTTCAATCTGTTTGGCAATATCTACAAATAAAAATGGGAGACAAATGGAAACACTGTATTGTCAGAATGGAAATGCGTTCATCCTGTGTGGAGTAGGCAGGATGCAGACAATATAATTACACTCATCAACAAGGAAAAAAAAAAAAAAAAAAAAGAGTGTCATGACCACAAGCACACTCCCAAAATGGCACTGATGGGAATTAAGGCTTTCTCATGATGCCATAAATGATGATGTCCTTGTTGTTCATGGTTCACAGGAATAACGTAGTAATGTAGGTGAGAGGGACCAGGTTACTGAGTCCCCAGCTGTATTCCTAGTAAGCAAACAATGAATGCATAGTCCACTACTGTGTTAAATCTATATTGGCTCATTATGTACAAGACTCTATTGTACTGTCACAAGTAACTTATGGTTCTCTGGGTCTTTGTAAATTTGTTACAGATATGCAAGAAGCAATTTTGTTGCTCTGCCATTGTGACAACTAAGGAGGATCATGGGAACTGTAGTACTGAATGAAACAGGGCACGCCAAAACACACTGATGAAACACTTATACCTGATGATCATGGACGGTCATTTTCATGAAATTAACTCCTGATTCTAGGATTTGAAGTGACTTTTGCAGTAACTACTCCACAGCTTTCCCTGTTTCATTCAGGTTAGACACTCTGACTGGTTCATGCCTCATTTACTTTCTGTGTTGTGGAAACATTCTGAATCAACTCTGAGTTTCCAAGGAATTTAGGAGCAGCTCGGGTGTCTGTTAATCTCTTTGCGTTTGAAAGCCACTGTTTTGTATATTCGGTTGTGTGTCTTCATTTGTGGGTGTGCACTAAAAGAAACAGATGTGGAAATAGCTGTCACATGTTTAGCATAAGAATGCAACACTCTCACAAGCTCTACATTTCATGTGTGTCAATGTTCCACTACTAATAACAATACTAATGATATACTAGTAGTATACCATTTGGACCACACTGACCACACTGCACTGTACTGTGTACTGTTCCACACTACATCACTACATTTTATCATACAGTGCCATGCTATGCTATAGTGTGCTGTACTGCACTTTAGACTACTATACTGTACCCTACCATAGTATACTTTATCATACACTGCTATACTATACAATACTGTATTATACCATTATACCATACCATGCCATACCATACAATACCAGACCAGACCAGACCACTTATTTTTTTTATATTTTCAACTAATTCTTGTGCTTTTGATGCTATTTTACTTTATAATATTCTCTAATAAATACAAAATTTAAGCTTCACTATGTGTACCGTGATAACTCAACTTTAAGGTTTGAGAATAAATATAACAAAGCCTAATCTGTTTATCTATAAACAGGAAACGTGTATCATATCGTTAGTGTTTGATGAGCCATGACAGCTTCTCTGTCCCAGAAGAGAGGGGCTGTTTGGGAACCATGTTCAGTGATTATGACTTCATAAGCTGAGTTTTCCTGCCCAGCTCTTTTTTGTATCACAGCAATAGCACGCCATCTTAGACACACTGTTAGCCACTTTTATTCAGTTTGAAGACAGCACAAGAAATCAGGAAATTACAGAGAAGTTTCCAGCCCAGATAATACACTTTGTTTCCCCCCACACTTTACTCTTCATTTCCCTCCCCCTTATTTTGATGCTACAGAGAGGCAGTGTACATATTCTCCAGTGTCAAACCGCATGACAGAGGCTCACATGATGAGGATAGGTACCATCAAAGAACTGACAACAGTGAGTCATGACCACAATCTCTTGATTTGAGTCTATGGCACATCAGAGTGTATAGCTTCTCACGTATTGTACCAGTTACTGTATGTGTGTTTCATGATGTTACAGTGCAGTTTGTCATTACCGCTCAGTGTCATGTACATTTACTGTACCCCCTGTGTCATGGGTTTTCAAGCCCTACAATTGGTAAAAGTGTTTACATTATACCCAACCTCCCCGCCTATGTGAATGTAAAACTCCTTCAGTGGAGCACCATGTAAAGAGACATCTGCTAATAGGCAAAATATATGTATACCTATATTTGTAAAATGAAACAAATTGAATAGGCAAAATAAGTAAAAGATAACATCATTAGACCAATCAAATATAAAACATTAAAAACATTCTCGTAGCCTCTGGAGGTCCTTTATGTAAACTATCACCTACCAGAGTCACATGAAAGCTTCAAACGACTTCAAACTTGTTTTTGTAAACATGCTTAACTATCAGTTAAAGGGGACACCACTGCTGTTATTCACCGTTACCTAAACTAAAGTCGTGGTTTCAACTTCATCTGATCCCTCTTTAAATATACTTGCACTTAGATTATAGAAATCAACTGAAGGCTCTCTTAAGTCTTGTACAGGCAAAGTCAGTCAGCACTAACCTCTGCCTGACACAGAGGAAACAGGATGAATGCTTTTTAATTGTCTAGATTCACCAAAGGACTGGTCTACGTGTCGCACATTGTATGGGAAAGTACAGCTGAATTGTTTATGACAGGGCAGGGAGGGCTTTTGTCATAACTCCCCTATAAGGCAGTGGGTATCAGTGAGGCCACCTGCCTGACTCGAGTCAAAACACTGACACCTCGGTGTGTCGCAAGAGGAAATAAAGTGGCTGCTGCTCTGTTGTGCACATGCAGGTATTGTGAATCACTCCTCTTAAATTCCTTGAGCACCGCTGACATCAGCTGGGTCAATCCTACATGACTGGATGGAAGATGGAAAAGCTTAGACAGACAGCTTTTATGACACGCGGTACTCCAGATAAGAGCAAGACAATGCCCAGTGGTGTTAAGTCATGATGATCCTGTGTACACTTATAGACATTTGGCAAGATGTTTTTCCATGGTGGAAACAGTGAATGGTCTAATGCAACATCTGGATCTTACACCTCAACATAGTCAGCTGTTCAATACGTAGCCTACTGTTAGACACTGATGTTGTAATAAGCATCGCGAGGCCTGTGATAGACAGATGACCTATCCATGATATATCCTCTATATCCTCTTGCCCAATGTCAGATGGGATAGGCTCCCACCCATGACCTAACATCAGCAGTATAGTTAGTTCCAATTCACATCACTTTGCTGATTTGATTTTGTTTTGTCCAGTCCAGCTTTAATGTGTTTACACTGTTTTCCCTCAGTTAGGCAACTGCATCTCCATTCACCACACTTCACTATGAAAGTAGTAAGTGAACATGTCACCACAGTAAGTGAAAGTATCACTGTTAACGTCGGTTACAACAGTCAGCACTAACTCTGACTCTCTTCATTTCAGTAGTACATTCAGTTGCCATTTGCAGGTTCAGTACAAAACCTGCCCATACTGGCACTAGCATGTCCTTTTAAAAATCTTTTAATAAAAAAGCAACGTCATATGTCAAGTGAACTGCTAAAAGTCATTCCCTCGGGCAATGATAAGGGTGACTCAGGATAGTTATGTCACTTAACTTTGATGGGGGCAAAAGAGAGAACAGATTATGTCTATTAGGTTCCCGTTTCCAACTGACCGTCATTATTTGTTTAGCAAAGTACTTCGAACCAAGTCATTTTTGCCTTTACCATAGCTGAGTCACACCATAAACTGCATCCTGAGTACATGAACAAACATGAAAAAGTGTTGTAATATAATTTGGATTCATTTTCTTGACACATGTATCATTATTTGTAATGTAACACAGAATAGTGGCCAGTACAGTCTGAACATTAGTGGTGTTATTGACAAACTGGCAAGTCATGCCATGTCAGTCATGGTATGCCATCATTGAATATCTACTGCATTTTTTTTTAAGTTGTGATTCATTGGGGTGGAATGACAACACAGAGTTGTGTGTTTTTATATTGTGATGCGAGAGGAAGCCAATGATACCATACTTTTTTTTTTCTAATGATACCAAACTATAACATTTCCTTCACTGCTTCAAACATTCAGCCACATGCTTTTCAGTCATTATAGACACAGCAAACAGATACTGACCTGTCAGACCTGTGTTTTGGAAACAACAGCTGCTCATGGAAACTTTGTCGAGCAGGAGCTTCCTCATGCATTTTATTTTTACATATAGAAAAAAGTCACTTCATCAAAAGTGGGTGAGTGTAAATGTGTATTATTGAACTGTTTGTGCAAAGCCTTATAACTAAATTGCAGAACTTTCATATTTGAATGTTAACTTCCTCTTGGTTGTGTTCATTTTTAGCTCCCATCAGCGTCACGCTGTGTGTGAGCAAAACACACACGGCCTACAAACACATTGGATGACATTTATAGAGGGAAACACAACTATGTACATGAGTCTGTGTATTTGTATTATATTTCATGTTAATATTCATTGATATATTATTAATATATACTGATATTTATTAATGTTAATATGATTAATATTTATAATATTTCATATTTTGTTTATATGTAAGGACAGTTATGAACAACACTGTGTGTGTGTCTGGGAGAAACTGAGCTTGGAAACAAGTTTATTTTATCCTGGCCAGTCAGAGCCCACGGTAACATTGACTGAGGAAGGAATTTACTGGCAGAGAAACAGGAAAATATAATAGCAATAAAACAAGGTAAGTATCAGGTGCAATTTTCGTCTCTCAGTCGTCTCTCAGACTTGATGGCTGAGTTACACTTGGTATGTTGATATGAAAACCACAGCCTCTTTACATGTTGTTTTATTTTTACATTCTTAAGTGATTCAAGGGAAAAATCTCACCCAAAGGACGAATAAGGCTTTTCCGACCATATTCCTGTCAACAGAAGCACATAATGTCGTTAATGGTTGAAAAAAAGAAAAAAAAAATCCCCCAAAAATGGAGTCTGGCCAAAAACTGAATCACTGAATCACTTGGGATGATACTGCTGCTGCAGCACTTATCTAAGGAGGAAAACTGTTAAACACGTAGCACTTCTGGCTACATCCCAATGAGTTATTATCAAATGCCGCCGACTCTAGACTGTGGGAGTGTGGTGACATTAGTCACAGTCTGACAACAAGACATACGCACTGTCATACCACAAAGCAAGATTTAAGATAATGATAAAGCTATTTTTTCTTTCTTTTTTTGTTACTTTTGGACAAGTGCAATTAATTTACGTCTTTATAAAGCAGGGACACACAGGACTGGAGGACTCACATTCCCTGCCATGTGTCATGTGTGGATTAGCATGTCAACAGTATATACCGTGAGTGTCTGTGTATACAGATTTAATGCAAGTGCAATGGTATTTATTCGTTTATGTATGTGACACTTTCTGTCTATCTCATCTTTTGTTTCTCTGTATTTATGTAAACGTTGCGTCTTTAGTTCGGATGTTGTTAACCAATCGTAATAGTTTAACACAACAGTTGTGATCAGATGGTGCTTGGCCTTGGGGACTAACTATGGAAACAATACATTAAGACTTAACACATATTTTCTCTTTAGGCCAGAGACTCTGCTGACACAGTCACACTTTCCTTTTTAATTCTGGACACGTGGTTGCATGTTTTATTACACCGTATCCACTGATTCATGTGTTTGTCGGTCTAGCCGCATAGATCAGTGAGTGTAAGTTCACTTGAGCCCATGTACTGTAAGACTTATTTACCAACTGATAGTATCAGGTGTTTTATTTTCACATTGTTTTTTGGCTTGTGTGTTTATTTCAGACGTTTTATGTGTATATTGTATGTGTCTTTATGTAAGAGTATGAATCTGTGTTTTTATTAGACTGATTAGTGCAGTAAACTTTTGGCTGACGTCAAAGTACCTCTGCTTCCTAGTTTGTGTATATGTGTGTGTGTGTGTGTGTGGACCAAGGCTGATGAGGAGGTGAAGTTTTATAGGTTTATTGTTCTATTCCATCCTTACTCAAGTGTTTTATGGTGCCAAAAGTCAGTCTGAATCACCTCATAATTTATGACAATGAGTCTGGAGTGTCTTCCAATGTTATTCTGATTTTACTTAATATCTCGTTCATCCACATATATTCTTCTAAAGGCTAAAGTGTTACTCTGAAATCTTCAAAAATATATATAAAATGAGAAGTGTAGATTATAGCATGAGTTCTGAATAATCCCACTTCATGTCACAATGAACGGACAGGCAGAGTGAGGCAGCACGAGTGGTCCATATTTTGACAACACCATGTGAGTGGTGCTTTTTAGTAGGATCACTTCAAAACCATTGCAAGTAATCCTAACCTTGAAGCCTAGTTGATTATCAACCAGGGTGTGGTAAATGCAACATGTGGATACAAAGTACAGTAAGATGAATGTTTTCATAGCGTAATAACATTTAACATTTTACTACTTTAAACACTTGTTCAAACTAAAAATATGTTCACTTTAAGCATATCAAAGTAACCTTAAGTGATTAATGGCTCTGAAAGCAGCTCGTTGGGTGATAAGACACAACATGTGTGATCTGTTGATCAGTCATTGCTGCCTTGAGGCATGAATCAAGTCTAGCACGATTTGATTGGATCCAGCTACAAAACTAAAAAAAAAAAAAAATATATATATATATATATATATATATATATGTATGCATTTGCATATTGAACACTGAGAGGCCTGTACTGTCATGATTTCTGGCTGGACCATGCTTAAGCTCTGAATAGTGAAGATAGTGAGCTAGGTGTCTTGCACGTGGGGTGAGATTGTCACAGTGAAAGCGTACAGTCATATACGTACTGAAATTTTCAACAGGCGCCAAAGTGTGACTCGGGTGTTTCACTCTGAATAGTCTGCTTCATATTCACAGCCATCTGCTGAACTGGAGCTGCTGAAACGGTTTCATTGCATGTGTAATAACTGTTGAAAAGAGTGGGTACAGTCAACCGCCCTTTGCCAATAACAAAAGTTTTTGATTTACACAATTTCAAACCAAATACTATTATTATCATTGTTCCCTTAGTTGATGAGGTGTTCAATAAAAACAGCTTGATATCAAATGTAAGGAAATGAGAAATAAAAATATATAAGCTGCCTGATTCTGCACAAATGTGAATGATCTGCCACACATGCACACAGACAGAGTGTTTCTGGTGGTTGTGCAGTGAGGCAAGTGTATTTTTTTAGCTCTTTGTGAGTCTACAGGTCTCTAACACATTATTGATCCACATAAAGACATGTGACTGCATCCACACACATTCATGTGTACAGACTGTATACAGTATAACAAGGCAGCCATTACAGTAGTAAGAATAATGCAGTCTATCTATCGTTGTTTGCTCAGTTTGGGAGTGTTTACCCAAGGTAAACCCCCAAACAACCAAACTATTTAAATCTATCGGTTACATGTGATAAGCAGCCCTCCCCTATCTACTAACAGATCATTGTGGTTTGACAAGAGCAGCTAAGTGTGAGTAGAGCTTTATCACAGGAGTTATAGGTGGTTTTCCAACGGTTTAAACACACCAGACTAAAAAAAACACAACAAACAAACAAAAAAAAAAAAACATGATGACCCTGCCCCTGAAGGCCACAGGCCCTCCCTTTCTACTTGCCATTTATACACTAGCTCTGTACGACAAACAAGTGAAAATCAGACTCTAAAAAGGCAGGACATGTCAGTGGGTGTTGCTGCAGCGCATTTCAGCTAAAATAGGGAAGAGCTGCTGTACCATAAGACGCCATATCAAAAATATTTGGTGTGAAAGACAGACATCAGACATCATGTGACTTCAACAGAAGACAATGATACAGTAATGATAGTTTATCCATGATATAAATAAATAAATAAATGATTATAAAGAAAACTGGGTGTTTGTCATGATCGGAGATAAATGGAAAAGTAAAAATGTTGTCTACTATCATGGTTGTGTGTTGTATATGGTTGCAACTACAGAGGTCAGTGCTGGAGGACTATGGACTCATGTAATAATGTACCGGGGTCACCAACTACATTCATACCTCTAGACTGATATCAGAGTCCAGCTCAGACACATACAATCCAAAGTGCACATCAAACCTTAAAAAGCTTATTTTGGAATAGTTGCCTGTTTAATACTGAGGTAGGCACCCTATAATTGACCAATAACTAGCTGGCAAAGCTTCCTTCTGTTGATATTGTTACTATCTTGTGGAGGAAGAACCCATTCCTGCTTGCATTGCTGACAAACCTGTGATGTCACTCCCTCAAACGCCCTAGAAAAGAGCATGCGTCTGTCAACTATGTGAAGCATAAATGTCTGCAATGGTCAACTTTAACACCAGGATGTAAGCAATCCCTTGAGGAGTCACAGCAAAGTAGGTCTTCACTCACTGAAGAGAAGGAGGCCATGTGGGCTGAAGTGTGACTATGAACAGTACATCATGTACCAAGCAAGCCTTTGATTTGATTTGAATAGCAACCCCCCCCACACACACACACATACACACCCCACACCCCACTGGAACCTTCCTCTTCTACGTACCAAGGGGCCTCACTTCCTTTTCTGAAAGCCTTTCCATTTCCTCTCTGCCTGAGCCGAAGCTCTGCTTCAAAAGCAAAACTAGTCAGACTCGGCTCTACCAAGAGCACTGTTCAAGCTGTGGAAACTGATTTTTGCTCATGTATTCAAACCAGTAGACTTACCTATAACCTATAACCTATAAATGTCACTTACCGTCCTCTACGATGTCCTTGAAATTGTGAGTGGTTGATATACAAGTGCAATCTGAGACTCAGAAATCTATCCTGTGTGAACGACCTATCTCAAAATGTGCCTAAAAGCTTCAGAGAGAAGTGGTTATTGACCTTTTTAGTGCAGGTGGTGTCTTGTTATTAAAAGACTGAAAATGTCACATGAATTGTAATCTCTCAAGAAGGTCAATATACACAACAACCCATTAGACTTCACACAAACTGAATTAATGACGATGAAAGGATGATGTTGACTGAATTTCAATTAATCTTATATTCTTATGAGTAAGTGTTTTTCTAAACCTGCTCATGCGCAGCAAAGCAAAAATACAGAACAAATGCAATCTCAGTATATGTGGCATGGAAACTTAACACATAAAGAGGAAGTGCAGAAACTTTTGACATTTCTGCCATACAACAATGTTTCCTATCTGTCAGGTCATCTGTCAGTCTGTTTTCCAGCAAGTCTGAAACAACTTGTAGAGGGCACTTTTTATTTCCGTCATGGCTGAATTTGGTGAATTGTTTAATCGCATAATTCTGCTTTCACTGGATATTCATAGATCACCTGCTCAGGACATAATTAGGTCAGCTTTGTTTTTTCTGCATAATTATAGGAAATCCTGTGCACTGTGAGACAGTACCAACAATCAGCACACGTCAAACATATGAATCATTATCAGTGATACTCGTGCATTATACAATGACCAAGGAGCAGAGAATAGCTGGAAAAACATAAACATACACATTTATCAAACTAGACATTTCTTACTCGTTTCAGGACCATTTTTTCTGTCACTGAGGTAAACTGGAACATTCTGAGCTTGTATATGATAACCACATGAGCAGGTTTAATGTTTTGGAACAGTCTGTGTTTCCTTTACATGCAGTATTTTCCCTTCCTATCGGTGACTGTAATGCTGTTTCACTGAGGTGATGCTGCCACCTGCTGGTCACAGTCAAATTTACTGGTAGTTTGTACATGTATGCATTGTTTAGCGGCTCACTCTTGCGGAGTGGGTCATGTAGGTCACAAAATACAAAATAAAAAACATTTAAAAAAAAAAATTGTTTGTTATTATTTGTTTATTATTTTTACTTTGTTATTATTATTATTATTTTCTCTGTTCGGACACACGACACTAAAACTATAAACTATATATGTAATATATGTATATATATATATATATATATATATATATACATACACACACACACACATATACACACACACACACATATATATACATACACACACACACACACACAGTAATCTTATGGAAGCAAGTTGTTTTTCAATGATGTGCACTTTGGACTGTGTGTGTCTGAGTTGCAGATAAGGGTGCCTCGATCTGATATTGTTTGTTTAAGCCATTGATTTTCTTGAACTGTCAAGAAAAAACAAATTGGACAGTGAACTGCATGATCCCTGCGGTTTGTAAAAACATGAACTAGAATCTGTTCGTAAAATTCTTCTTGACGAGTGGCCTACTTTTTATTCGTATCTATACGGTGGAAACTGCCTATTTGTCACTGATATGGTGATGTTTCCTGCCTTGAAAAAAAAGAAAGAAGATAAAAATCCTGATGATCATGATTTCAGATATGTGCTGATGAGTTTCAGTTCTGAGTAGTCACTGTTCAGTGAACCAAACTGTGTCCCTGTTACACAACTCGTATCTGTCATTGTGACCTGGTCTATTCAACTTCAGGTTGTAAATCAGTGGTCAAAAGTATCATTATTACTCAGGGCTGTTTTGGGAAATCAAGCCCCGTTATTTCCTGTGTGACTGAGCTTTGTTCAGCGGCAGAGTATCTGTTCTCGCTCTTACACACACACACACGCACGCACACACACACACACACACACACACACACACACACACACACACACACACACACACACACACACACACACACACACACACACACACACACACACACACACACACACACACACAATACAGTATACTCATGCCCTCCAATATTCACCAATATCCCGGAATACACACAATCTGAAACAGTCAGTTTTACTTTATGTCATACTGCTCACCCCCACAACATTTGAAACAACATTAGTAAAACACAATCCTGTCTTAATTATTTGGCAAACTAATGCATCACTGTAAAAGAGCAGCTGCTCTATAGAAAGCTGCTTTGTATTAAATTCAGGTTTATTTTGTTTTGTTTTGTTTTTATCCATACGCTATGTAATGTTGTCAGGTGCTGTATACTCATTTTGTGTGTAGGTATTTTTTTTAAATATTTTTTGTAATAAAAGTTTTAAAAAGTTAAAATAAAATATTCAAAAAAAAAAAAAAAAAAAAAAAATCAGGTAAAAGAAGAAAAAGTGTGAATCCTGACAGACACCTCCTCAGCCACACAACATCTAACTGCGATTAATTAAAGACATCTGGATTGTAATACAGACAAACTGTGCTCTGATGTCCAGTTTTTATCCTGTGTGCACAGAAAGTGTGTTACATATATAATTATATTTCTTCATGGGGGAAGCTTTGAGCTCTTTGTTCATCTAAAATATAAAACTATATAACTACAGTAAAGTGCCATGTTTACGTTCAGGATTTTGTAGAGGCAAACTAACCTAAAAACCTGTTTGAATGGTTGAAAGAGTGATTGAATTTTGATATAGCTTTTGAGTGAAGACATATAGAGCATCAAATAACCACTGGAGCTCACCCACATACACCCACGTACACAACACAAAGAACACATCAAAAAATAGGACATTTCCAGGAACAGCTCCAGCTGGGGGCAAGACCTCAAACATGGACCATCCTCCCCCCTCTCTGGTCCCCCTATCTGTGAGGCTGTATTTAGTTAGCAATACTTCTGTCATCTTCAGCATGACATGGGTAACAGCACCACACTGGCTTTGTCACAATGAAGGAACCCACACAGTCCTGTTTAGCAAGATTAATGATGACCATATTCACTACCTTCATATAAGTATGTATAAGTATATAAAATCTGACATGCAAGTCATCTGGCTAGACATTGTAAACACGTACGGTTCAGTGCCCCACCACCTCATTGACTAAGCCACCGAATTCTTCCACATGACCGTTGGCGTCAGAGGCTTGGTCTCGAATTACTTCAAGGACGTGCAGATGTGCTTCACCCTCCAGGAGTTCACCACTGGATAGCAGCAGCTGGAGCTAGGCATCGCCATGGGGTGCTCCCTATTCTCTTCATGGCGACCTTTGAGGTAATCCTTATTGGAGCAAGGCGAGTGGTGGGCGGTGTCAGATTGGTGACATCTGGACAGAATCTGACCCCCCTTAGAGGCTTAATGGATGGCATCTCCAGCTTCCTGCCGACAACACCGTGTACAGCAAGGCTGCTGAGGAGAATGGATGAAGTAATGGATGAAGTAATGAGAAGATCCTTCTTTTCGCCACTGGGCCCATCAAATCCTATGGAGACAGTACACTGAGCTCTCTGACAAGCTTGCAGGTAAGGGGTGAAACTGTTGACCAACAGCCTCATGAGAATCAACCAATGTCTACTGCAGAGCAAGCTCAAGATCTGGTGCTACTACACCACATTCTACCTAAGGTTAATGTGGCCACTCAAGCTGTGCAATATCCCATTAACAACAGTAAGCAAGATGGATGGAAAAGCCAACTTGTTCATCTGGAAGTGGCTGGGGCTGCTGCGATGCCTGTCTGAAACTGGACTCTTTGGACAGAGCAAGCAGCAGCTGCCCATAAAGTCAATTTCCATAGGTTACAAACAGTGAGGCAGTAAGGATTGCCAACATCCATGTCCACAAAGCCCCAAAGTTCTGGTCCAAGGCTGACAGGAAAAAATGAAAGCAATTGGTGGTGTCTAAGGTGACAAGCCTGGAGAACGAGCTCATGAGGATCAAGGCCCATTGCACAGGGATGCCAGGGCAGCTGGACAAACTGGGAAAACCTTGTCCAAAGGAACGTCACTATAGCAGACTTATGGAAGATCCCTCAGGCAAGGCTCAGTTTCCTCATCAGGGTTATTTATGACACCCTCCCCTGCCCATCAAACCTGCACCAGGAAGAATGCTGCCCCCTCTGCAGCACCCCACAAGCAAGCCTCCACCATGTTCTACTATGTGCAAGGTCGCGCTCTCCCAAGGCAGCTACAGGTGGTGGCACGACCAGGTCCTGAAACACTGGCCAAGGTTCTTGAGAGACAGATGCTGGACATGTGCAAGAGGCACCCTCCACTGGTAACCATTGCATCCAGTTCATCAGAGAGGGTGGGGGCGACACATATGGTGCTCTTCAGCAATGCCAGCTACCTGTACAATCAACGCTAGCCAATTTGGTTTTTGGTGTTCAACACAAAGTACAGCTGAGGTTGTCTCTACTGTATGCATGTACTGGAGAGAATAAAATTGAATACAGCAACAGTCTAACAATGAGGATTAAAATTCCCAATCTTTTTGCAGCAATATGACTGTAAAGACAGGAAAAACATATCTGTCCTTTCCATCAGATTTAGAGAGATATGTAATGGACAAGCTTTTTATAAGTCACTGTTCCGCTATGGTCCCATTTCATACCACCTAACCATGCCCACAGTTTATAGAAAGACAGTTTAGACCATTTTATACCATTACTTGCGTTTCTGCTTGTAATGTCAGATTCAACTTGAGTGGGGCGTGAATATCTGTACAAATATCAAATTAATTTTGAGAGTTGTTGAATTATGAACATCATAGTGATGCAGGATGTAGGGTAAAAAAAATCACTGATGACAATCTGTGTAATAATTTGATATGTCAATCTGGTTCCACGAACGGATTGACTGATATTGCCAACTCTGGAGTCTTCAAAACTGTGGTCGAGATTTCAACTTGATTATCATCATCTGCCTGCCTAGGCTCCTCTTTGTAGAAAAAGTACATCTGGCTAATTTATAATTCCCAAATACTGTCATGACTCCAGACAAATATCACATGAGATCTAAGAAATGATCAATAGCACCTGGAACAGCATCACAGGGTAGTAAATGCAAGAAATGAGCAAAAGCTCAGACTCTGGAAAACTTTGGAAAAGTATTTTATTAATTAGCTGATCCAAAATAAACACCCTGCAAATCATTGCTATCACTTCTGTGCTGAGTTTATGTTAAAGATGAGAGTTGATTGCGACTCCTCTTTTCTCTTGTTGAGATAAATCATAGTTTTTGTTATTTAGGTGAAAAAAAAATGCAGAAAAAAAAATGACTACCTGAACAAACATGACTGAGCTGAGGGCAGTCTCAGGGTTCGTGCTTGCATTTGCAATTAGCTCCCCCACATAAAGGTTTTAAAAAGCAAATGTGTTTCCCCACATTGGGGAACTGAATCATTGCTACAACATGCACGTCTGCATTCTGACCTTCTTAGTGAAACTGAAATTGCTCCGGCAGTTTTGCAGGTGTTTATGTGTCTGTGTCTCTGTGGGTGTGCACTTTTCTATCTTATATTCTACCCACTCGCTTGGCCTTGCTAGTGCCTCTCCAAGACTTTGAATGTTGGTGGTATGTGTTTTTACACACTGGGGGGGGGGGGGGGGGCCACAAAAAAAGGTGTCTCAACTCCACAGTTTTCCGAGTACCACCCCTTCCTGAACAACAGACAAACACACTCATGCACATCTGAGAAAGCATGAATCAGATGTGAGAGATGCACTTACATAACCTCCTCACCACACATTCACATTTGAACCATTACACAATTTCACAAGTGTCCGCTGTAAACATCGAGGAGCTTACTGGAAAAAATTCCAGTGCTGTTTTTAATCAGACCATCAAGCACATAAATGACAGTGGGGAAATGACAAGTAATGACTGGTGTCAATGAATACCAAGAAAGAGCAAAGAAGGAATGTGACATTTTTTAAACATAACCAGAATGTGTCTTTATCCTCTTGTTTTACCTCACAGCACTATAAGCCTGAAGCCCTTGTTGTATTATTTAGATTGCAAAGGCCGGAAGAAGCTTTGGCAGCATAAAACCTCCCAGAGCTTTGGATCTTTTGTTCATTAACATTTTAAACTCCCTGTAATGACTCCACTGAGTCTGAGTGCTCTCAAGTCTCATCCTGGACACAAAGGAATAAACATCATCAACAGCTTCCACTTTATTGGAACCTAAATTTAACTTTTGGGTTAAACATGTGATGTGATCAAAGCATGAGCATGCTCAAAGTATCTCAGCTCTCTGATCGCAACTGCTCAGCACACACTTGGCAATAAATGAGAACATTTGCTCTGCCACTGATCACTTTGTTCGCTGAGGGATATTTATTGCAGAGTCTTTGTTACAGACGTCCATGGCTCTGTGAGCGACTTTGCCAAACAAAAGAGTTCCCAGGAGAATTTGGACCCATGTTGCACAGTGTTCCCCTCGATCATTAATAAATAAAATTATCAAGAAAAGCCAGATGCTTTACCAGTTCAGCTGCACAGCAGGAAACTGTGGAACAGAGGGCAGGGACTGAGTGTGCAGGGGGGCTTAGAGTGGTCCAGCTGGTCAACAAGGTGCACTCATTAACCTCAACCTCTACTGAGAAAACAGGCACTGAACTGTAAAACAAAAATACATACCAGAGCCGCGGAAATGACGGGGAAAAACAAACCAGATGCCAGACAAACTATAGTAACCCCAGTCAACCTGTTAAAAACATATATTTTCGTCTGTGGGAAAATACTTATCATAATCAGCAGAGGAAGTGAGATTAGGTGTCTATATCTCAACCTACTGAAGACTGTTGGTTTTCTCCTGTCAGAGAGAAGTCTGGGTTTTTCCAGTTGTCTTTGACTTACTGTACAGTGTTTTTCAAGTCAGCTCCTTGTGGCCATTACAGGAAAAACACCTCGTGGCACATCTGAAACTAAAACCCACAACCATGGAGAGATATTGTGCATGGACTTTGGATTTTTTGGTGTGGGCAAGTCCTTGCCAGTCAGTCGCTGCTTGAATGGGTGTCAGTCCGCATGGCAGCAGTCCCAACTTTGGGAAACTGTAGGACTTTGTTTACCACCATCCACCCTCAACACTGAACATCTCCATCCTTCCCTCCCAACTGAAAAGATGCCAGCTGCAACCCTTGACATCCTTTCCTCGCTGATCTGTGTTGGTGTGTGGGAGGCCTGTGAGAAAACAGGCTATACATTGACCTCCCGTGTTCATTGAAAAAGTGCAACCAATGGATCACAGTAGCAGCAAATGCACACCATCATCAATATGTTACATCCAGCAAGAGGTTATTCAAAGCTATTTGGAAACTCCACATTGTGTATCTGCAACCACACGGGTGACCATCGATTCCTACATGTTGCCTTACTTTTACTTTCAAGTTTCACCACTTGAGTCTGCATTGTGATGTTTGGTTTTGTCACAAGATGGGAAAGCACTGATCTCCCTGGGTGTCACCTTTGATGTGTGCAGGTTCAATACATGTTTGAGGTCAGCCTGGGCTGATCAACACAGAGTTCCTGAATTTCTTGTGCGATCCTACTCACCACTGCTCGACCTTACAAAGAACTTGTTTTGTACAGTATTTCTTTTATATAATTTTGTACAATAGGAAATGTGAGATTAGCATACACGTAGCTACATGAATAATAGTTTTCTTATTCACGGATTGAGACATTTGAACATTGTTGCGAATCATAGCTTTCCATATTAACTTTCCAAAAGGAGACCAAATACAGAGAAGATGCTTTTAAATGACATGAGTTTGCCAGCAGTACTAATCATGTTGTAGAGTAAACACTGCAGCAGAAACTCTTAATGAGCAGAAATTTGGCACCTCTGTTCAACAAATATAATTATAGTAGGTCTGGTAAAATGTTTTTTTTTGTCTGGAAACTCAGCATATGGCGGTGTAGCTTTTGTGCGAATGGCAACAATTTGCCATTAATATGAGACAATATGATGACAATGGATCAAATGCAGGTAAAACGAGGCTTCATTATTCTAGGTAATTTGAAGTGTTCCACAGATTGGGAGCACAGCTCAGAGGGAGTCCACTTAAATGGAAATGTAAAATGCTGGAAAAGTGCAGCAAGTATCACAGCTTACTACAGCTTGTTTCATTGAAGATACGCACCCGAAATCTATGGCCCACATGTCAGTATGTGTGTGTGTGTGTGTGTGTGTGTGTCGGGGGAGCTGGTCCATTTTCCAGTGTTATCTTCAGCTTTATCAGCCAGAATCTCAATATATATTTATCTCATCCAAGCTCAGAGCTTTGTGTTTGGTTGTGTGTTTATAATTCTGCTCCCACATCTGAGCAAATCCAGCCGCATACACGTCATCTTTATTTATTCACAGATGTTTGTCTATGAGCATGGATCAGTATCCACACACAACTGAGAGAATCTGTGCAAGTACGTATATGTACCCTCTATCCTTAAGTTTGTTTAGGCCCCTGTGTGCTGTTTGTTTGCGAGCACTCTCACATTGTGTGTGGGCTATAATGTGTCCATAGGTGTATCTCCATGGAAAGCAGGGCATCTCTATTTCAGGTCTTCACATTGAGGGAGAAACTGTAAGCTGGTGAAATAGTATGCACAGTGGAGCTGGTGCCATGTGTGTATGCATGCAGATGTGTGTGGGTGTCAAAGTGTGTGCATTTCAAGGAAGAGACACTGGTAAAGACAGTTTGTGTGTTTATAACATCTAGAGAAACAGGACAAATGAATGGCATTAAAAATGAAAAAAGGACATTAGATCCCATATCAGATGCTGATGTGGGTAAATAAAAAGAGATTTGATGTAGAGTAGCACACTGTGGCATAAAATGTTCACTTATTTTTTCAAGATACCAAACAATCAGCACAAAAGAAAGGAAATCACTGCCATTGTCCCCAGCAGTGTACCTCACACCTCAACTGTGACATAGAGATTTGTATTTACTACAGAACGTTGGTGATACAAGGGAAAATTACAGCAGCTTGGCCTTAGAGTTGTGTTGCTCCAAGGGTGTACAGAATGAGATGCCACTTTTGAACCATGAAACTGCACATTTATGAGAAGTGACTTGTTTCCTTCCTCTTATCAAAAGGTGACTAATTAAAAAACTACTTCTCTGAAACTGTTGAACCCTGTTGTAAAAACTGGTGTAAAAACTGTATTTTCCAGCCAACAATGCATTTCCTCCCCTGCAGCAAAATGCAGCATCCGTATGGCTGAACCCTTATTCAATGCTAATGAAAGAGGTCAGTTAAAACAGCTGAGCCAGAACAATGCAGTGAATAGGGTAATAATTTGTACTGTACTGCAGCAAAGACTGTACCATGTGCAAGTTATACTGTTGAAACAGCAACTTTAGTCAGGATAACAGGTTGGTGAAACAAGTTATTTTAACTACAGAACTACGGAAACAGTGTGGTTGAACCATTTCAACACCACATAACCCAGAGATCTGAGAATCTGTGAATGTATTGTAACAGGAGCTGATTGAGCTAATGTGCCACCACCCTGCATTAAAGCCATTAACGAGTCTGGCAGGCAACAGCTGTCTCTGTCCTGAGGGCTCTATTCATTTTACATTGATCTGCATGTTCTCCTTCGCCATGATTAAAAATGCACAGGAAAACACCAAAAAACAAAGAAACAAAAACTGAAACGGTATTAAAATCAACTGATTGTTGACTTAAAATGAACATATAGTATAGAGCACAGAGCAAACCCTATTTCTGCTTTAACTGCCCAGGGAGCTGTAATTCACCGTAGAAACTAGGCTGTGATGCAGATTTACACTTTACAACATTTATTAGACTAGATGTATCCTCAGCAGGGCTCCAAGTTTCTGTTTCTCTACTAGAGTTTCCCTACAGCCTCTAGACAGACTTCCTACGCCCCCCACCAACACCACCACCCCCAGAACTCATCCCAAATGCTGCAGCCTTGCTGGTCTGAAACCCCCGTTCACTCCGTCCTGCTAGCTCCCTGTGGATGCTCACATTGCTTTAAAAGCCCTGATGCTGGCATTCATGGCAGTGAGGCGATCTACAGCTCCATTCCTCCAGGCCATGGTTAAGCCACACACACACGCACACACGCACACAGTCCGTGCTCTGGACTCTGACTGGTTTCTTGGCTCCATTTCCCCATACCAGTCTCAAATCCTGTAGTGGATAAATCTTTCTGCTCAACTCAGATTAAGAGTCACTTTATATATTCTACCAAAGGCTCAGAACTCATCCTGCCCTGCACTCCACTGGTGTCTCATGCAAAAGTCCTTCTATTTCATTAGTTAGAGCTGTATCCCTTTCCCTGACACTTCTCTCATACATGTACCTGATTTTCAAGTATGAAGCCCTTGGAGCTGACATTCTTCATTCCGATTCATTTGTAATTTTCATGATCCAACCCACCGCTGATAATAATCAGCTAGTGCAGATGTTAAAAAGAAGTGAAGCGAAACTTGGGCTAAATTATGCAATAATCGCTCACCTTAAAGTGAGCGATTAACCTTCACGTAGCTGACAGTAAGACAGCTGGGCCTGCTGTTCACACAATGAGATCCGTCTTGTAAATTCATATAGTAAGTCATTTCAGCAGCTCGTTGCCAGGGCAGCCTGCGGTGTAGGACTGCAAGGACACCACACCTTGTATTGGTATACATTTCAAACGATAACTGCGATGACTGTCATCTGTGATGACAATCAAAGTGTTATGGTTGAACCACTTATCATTGCTTCTTGTAAGCAAAAGAAAACAGTGACATGCACTTTCAGTTGGAGAAAGTGTCAGCCATCATAGCTGTAAAAATATATTGTTAATAAAAGACTGGGCAAGCCTAAAGACAGGACTTGTGGGGGAAACATCAAACATCGAGACCTTTCATCCAGAATTGCCCCTGGCACTTCTTTCCTTAGATATTTCTTCTCTATCACTTCACTATTGGGCAACATTTTGAGGATGTTAGGCAATGCCCTCTGCCCTTTAAGTCCACATGGGGTGTGAGGGAACGTGTTGTACGGAAGCTTGCAGTATAGACTGAAGTGCACAGAATGTACTCAGATGGTTTTCCTAACTGTCACTGCTAGATGCCTGAGGCAGATAACAAACTAGAAAGTGCTAGCTTTGGCTGAGAAACACATTATTACATCCATCACATTAATGTGTCAGGCACAAAAAAAAGCAGGTGTGCAGATTCCCTGCAGCTGATAAATAACTGCTGAATTGAAAAATCCTTCTCTTGTAAGAGAAGTTTTGCCTATTTACATTGCAGTGATCTAATATTCTGAGAAGATACCATTGCAATTTGTTCATGTCTATTGTGTGGTGTAATGTGACGGCGGGAACAGCATGGATTTCACAAATGACAACATGACTTCTATCCAGAAGGAGAGTGCCTCCGTTCCCTATCCCCACGAAAAGACGCAGCTCATTTTTTAGTTAACTTTGTGACGCTGAGCTGATGAAATTCCTCATTTAAACTCATCTGTAATATTATCAGGATACAGCCAACACCTGTCAATCAATGCGTCGTGTGCTGCCACAAAACCTTTGGAAATGACACACAGAAACGCACCTCTACTGCGTAATTTCTCAGATTTCCATTGAAATGTTATTATTAAAATAAATTCTTGTATGTAAAATTCTTTGCATAAACTATTGATGCCCCAGACCTCAAATCTGGCTATGTGGAAATGTGATTGCTTTCTACTTAATGTTATTAGATATGAGTTGTTGCATCAGGGCAGATTGGCTCTTACATGTCTGAAGAAGCGAAGTTGTAACAAATATGCATCATTGCTCATCTGTTCCCATAAATGTAATCCACTAATTAGAGTTATTTGCATTATTTAGTGTTAAAGTTAATGAAAATCAAAGTCTTGAAGATATTGAAATCAAAATCCTTTTCATATCATCATCATTGTGGACTCTTAAGTACAATCGTTGTTGAGATGTTAATTGTTTTTGTGTACTACAGTATGAGGAGAGAGTTCCTTGGTCCACTGATCAGGCTCAGTGTTGCTGTGGTTCATTTTTTAAACACTAGATGACAGTAATACATTTCAGAGATGGGGTAAGCCAGTGAGAGGCAAGGAAGACAGAGGGGAAGGGAAAGAAGGGAATTTGGGGAGAACGAGGGAGGGACGGTGGGTTAGAGGGACAGAAACAACACAGGATATGATTTAGAAATGGGGAAGATGAGAGAGAGGAAAGGGGCTGAAGAGGCTGTAGGATTAAAGAAAATGAAAATAAAATGGAACATTGAGGGGGACGGATGAAAAGACAAAGGAGGCTTGAAGGGAAAATGTGTTAAAACCGGAGAGATGGAAGAAGAAAACTACATCAGAGACACAAAAAGGGGGTGGGTATGAGACAACTATCTGTGTGTGGGATGGAAATGAAAGGGGATGAAATATTTTAAAGGAGAAAAAAAAGAACAAACAAGACAGATTGGTAGATATAAATGGACAGAAGCGAATCTGTATTGTGAGGGCAGAGATGGAAGATTCATCCAGAAGTGTTGGGCTAATACATTCAATCAGATTGTGGGTGTTCGGCTGTCATCAAAGAAACAAATTAACTTCAATTATGCACTGTGTGTTTTATCTGATGAGCTCCCTGCCTGTCTCCATCCCACCCAGCCATCCCCTCTTCTCCTCCCACAGCTAGGTTTTTTAGGAATTTGCAGTCTGACTTCCCAAAGTTTGGGATGAATCAAAGTTACACTTGTACAAGCTTTAAACAGGAACAAAGACTTCACTGCATGCCGTGAAGTAGAAACCTCAGCAGGACAAACCAATAATTCCGCACTGTAACATCCATCCAAAGCTCTGGACTGGCAACGGCTGAGGCTGACACTTGGTACACTTTGTCAGTGCTTTAACAGAGTGTGACATGTAATGCGGCGCCGCAGGTTCTGTCCAGTTGTCTGCCACTGCTGCGGCCTGACAGCTACGAAACCGCTAGAAGATGTAGGAGGTAGGGGCAAGAGGCAAATGTGTATTGTCACTATATTAGCAATATGCACTCTGTTAGACTTTATTAAGAGGAACAGAGCTGCTAAACATATCTGGCAAACAATTACTTTCCTCTCTGCTGAGGGAAAGATTTTTATCCCTTGAATCCATTAAAGGAACTGTTTGACATTTTGAGAAATACACACACTGGGTTTCTTGCTGTGTTTTAGATGAGACTGACTGAAAGCATCCTCATGTCTCTCCAGCTAATTGGCTTAACTTCGTATAAACATGACAGACGGGGAAACAGCTAGCTTGGTTCTGTCTGTGTGCATGGTCAGAAGCACGTCGGCTGCATGTCATGCGCGCTGCAGTTGCGTAATGTTTAGGTTTCAATTCAGTGGCCATTTTTTGCAACTCGCTGACTGCATGACACACAAGTCACTCCTTGCAGCTGCATTGCGTGGTCTAGAGATTCTTGCATCTTGACTGTTATTCAAGCATGATGCATGCATCTTCCAGGAAAATAAACCACAAAAAAAGAACCGTTGGTAGCGATACTGACATCATACCAGAAACTTAAAATTGATGCATCCCACTACAGTTGTCTTGGTCTAGACTCAATCTGATTCATGTGGAAAAAGCAGCATTTTGGTGACATTTTCTGTCAAAAATCATTCAGAAATTAACTTTTAATGAAAAGAGATTCGACAATTTAGTAACAAATATTAAATTCTGTGTATCAAGTTCGAGCTGGCAGTCACAGGCACACACTGGCTTCCTGATGTTCGCAACAGCTTCTGAAGCTTGAAATTCACACATTACTATATTGTATTATGTTGGTTTAACATGAATTCAATATTCAACATGTGAGCTTTTTAACCATAACATTTCTTTAGTCATCTGCACATTGTACTACATTTGAATCGTTACACATGTGCACAGTCCCGCATGTACGTTGTAAATATCGTCATTTGTGTTTGTTCTATCGTCTGTTCACTCAAATGGAAAACTACTGTGATCTGACAACGTGACCTTTTCTGTAGCACAATGTGTTGCTTCTTAGTTTCTGCGTTGCATCAGACAGGAGGCACTGAATGTATCTAAAAGGTTGCTGTGCAGAGAACAAACTTACATAGCTGAACTGTTAGAAAACATTAAAGGGGACATATTATGGAAATATCACTTTTTGAAGGCTCTTTAAAATATATTTGGGTGTTTGTCTGTCCCCAAAATGTGAGAATTGACAAAAAAAATCTGTCATTTACAGGCTCCACAGGTTGAAATCCATGTGGTTTTACGAGCTGTTGACTCGGTTGTCTGACAATTATGTCATTAGTTTTCGAATTTGCATACCACCCCTACCTGTGAGTACTGGTAGAAGTGGTGGGGCAGGGTGAGCAGTCGTTCATTTGCATTTAAAGGGACAGGCACTGAAACCAGCCGTTCTGAACAGGGCTGTTTTGAGGGGATGAAAAGAGTGCTGTGATATTTGATCTTTGGGGGATTTTGACCTGGGAACCATTTTAATTTGTGGAAAAGGGGCATAATATGTCTCCTTTAATATATGCCTCACCCATAACCTGTACTGGTGTTATCACACCTTATCACCTTACGGTGAGTCGATGATTCTGCATCTTTGAAAAGGCCTGAATAAAACTTAAAAAAGACAACAAAATGGTAGTTGCATGTGTGTTGTATGAACTGAATTATGTGTGTGTTTCCTGCCCATGACCCAGGTGACTTTGAGCTATCAGCGGCTCATGATGAAGCAGTCTGTTAAATTACAGACCGGAAAGCACAACTAGAATAGGAACACATAGTCAACTGTGGTCTAGAACTGACGCAGGGGGATGAGCTGCTCATTGTGGTAATATTCAAACATTCGTCCATGTATTTTATAGCTCTGAAACCGATAATAGCCTGTTATGATGATGTTTCCCTCAGCGATTTAATCAAATCCTTTAAAAAGCTACCAATTCATTGCTGTAGGAGGGAGCCAGAAACACTGCAGCTTTTCAGTGTGAGCAATGGGTTTCTGAAGGTCAGTTAACGGGGTTACAAAGGTGGAAACACCCATCACGTCTGTTCCATTAAATACTGTTGATATGCTTGTGCAGACAATTTAAAATGAAATTTCAACATCCTGAAGCATCTCACGTCATCAGCGCTCGTCAGACCGGTGATGAGTTAACACTGTGTGACCTTCAGCATCACAACACACAATTTTTAACTTTAGAAATGCGTGTCTAATTAAGCCCCCTCTACCACTTCTGGTGAGTCATAAGATGTCCAGGAGTTAACAATTTGCTGTATTATTTTCAATAATCTCATAATCTTCCACTAAACATGGCTGAATCAGACCGATGCTTAATTTACTCTCCATCATCAGTGTGAAATACTCAAAATCACAGAAACTGTCATGATGATGATACGAACATGTGAGACTGTAACGGAAATCCTTCTTCCATTTCAAATATTCATACTCTGTGTGCCTGAGAGTTTCCTTCCTCACAGAGATAGACTGTAGTCGGCTTGATTTCAAGTCAGTAACAACGGATTCAAGTACTAGATTATCATTTGTAGGATCAGTAGCGGCTGCTGGGCTTTCAAAGAGGGGAAGCTCATTTTCGGCTTACACTTGATAGTCCATGGAAATGGGCTATATTTTCAAGCAAGTACCAAGAAATGAGCTGCAGTTTGTCTCTCGACTTCACTTGTAAAATCTGCAATTGAAATGAACTCGACAACCCTTGGTGCTGGTGTGTGTTTCAAAATAGCTGTCAATCAAAAAGGGACTCAGCTTTTAGACAGATCCTCCAATCATCATGCAGAAGCCCAGTGTTCAGGCCTTCACGCTGCTCCATTCACTCCCAGAGACGCTGAGCGCCCATGGGAGGGACAAAATCGCAGCGTTTACCCAATGACTGTCTAGGGTTATGGTGCCCCACTGAATTCCATGGATGCTGAGCTTTAACAGGTTTAAAGCACTGTGACATTACAGGATTGTATAAGAAGAAAATCTCATCAGTGGACCTGCAATAAGTAGCTGACTGAACACATTTTTAGTCAATGAAAAGTAAACACAACAGTACATATCTGACCATTTATTTTCTGACATATTAGACAAAGCAGAGCTTCCCTTACAGTCTCAGAGCGATTGCCTCTGGCAGGAATCACTCCTTTCAATCGCAAATGTTCAGTTCATATGATAAGAAAAAAGTCTTTAACCTCATGTTGAACACGCTTGCACAGATATTTGATGTTTGTCTGATACAAAGACACAGAGGTTTCACCTTAAACAATCATGACTATACAATCTGATTTCAGACCATCTCAGAACAAATGGCCCTACTCAAATGTGAGCTGCTGCCTGGCTGCTTCATGCTGCCTTCCTTCCAAAGCCCTATGCCTTCTGTGTGTCTGTTGTCTTGATGCAGTCAATCAAATATAAGGGGATAATACAGCTCACTTTCAGAGAGACTGGTCTCACAGGAATTCATGGTGGTGTGCTTAGTTCTGCAAACAAAAACTGACTGAAGTAGGTACAGAAATAAGGAAAAACTAAACTTGAGACTTTAGGGAAGTTCACTCTTCACACACCTGGCCAATCATATGCAACAGTGAGTGTACTTCTTGGTTTTGCAATCAAAGAGGAAGTTCCTAATGCCATTTGACAATCATTTCAGCTGAAGAACACTGACGCCCAAATGCTTAAACATACGTATAGACTTGTGTTGTCTGAGTCAGAGTTAAATGTGGCATGTCACGTTGAGTGGGCAGTGTGTCTGACTGGAGCAACACATGTTACCACCTCCTACACTATAATATAATGAAAGTACTGCATGCTCATCTATGGTTTGTCCCAACCTCCCATGCAACAAACATCAGGTTCCTCTGGGAGAGACCTTTGTGCTAGATTCACTCAATGCTCCTACCTCTCCAGCAGGAAATGATGAAGATGCTGTGAAGTGAGGTGTTTTTAAAATATATTTATTGATCATGACCGAGATCAGCTGTTTGTCACAATTTCTGACAATACATTCCTCCTTTTCTCAGCTGTGTTTTGTGCAGCTGGTTGGTTTTTCTCATTATTGGAAGCAGCGTATAAAGTTGGTAGCATATAAACAGCTAAATTCCCATTTCTTTGACTACATTCACACTTTTTCCCCCTTTGAAATGGTTCTTGTTATGCATTTCCTCAGACAGACAGACAGTTAGTTTATCAATCCTGAAGAAAATTCACTGCTGGACCCAATTTAATTTGGGTCCAGGCCTGGGTTGTTCTAGTCTGGATGGGCAAAAACCAAGACCTTTGGACTCTGAGACCAGGAATGAGTTTAGGTAGGTGTATTTAAGCATTCAGCCACCGAGGAGCAAAGATTTCACATAACACCATTTTACATAAACAGGGGTAAATACCATGAGGATTCTATGAAAGAATTTTGTGCTTCTCAGCCTGGGTTATTGGATTTGTGTGCCAGAGAGTAAAATAGAAAATCATGACATTGATGTGAAGGTCAGAAAGAGAGTGGAAGCTGTCCTGAAATCGAACTTTAGTAGGAAAGAACACCTTGACTGAAGGTCCATCAGATGTTCCTCCTGGTAACGTGCTGTCTCTGCCTTGTTTGACAAAAAGTTCAACATTTGAACAGGAAAAAGAGTCACTTCTGTTGCAGCTTCAGCTTGACAAATTCAAGGTAAAAGCAGAACTAGAAAATGAGTTGGTGGGGATAATGCGTCAGCACACAGAACAGGCCATACAGGAGCCGATTAACAACTGTTCTCTGACAAGTATTCAGAGGATTTTGATGTCTTGAGCAACTTGTGTCTATTTCCTAAGTGTCTGGGCGTGAACCTGAGTAGAATTTATTTCCTTTACGCACATTGCCAATGCATTAGCCACACTCACTGATGCTGCAGTGGATTATGACAGGAGGGCCTTTGCTTAAGTTTAAGCCTGAGGTGAAAAGGGCTGCTTTGGCCACAGCCATTCCTAGAACTGCCACTCCTGAATGGTTTGCATGAGAAAAACTTTTGTCCTGTGGATAAGGCGTGCTCTGTTTATGCTATTTGAAGGTACTGGTGACTACTTTGAGAGAGAGGAAGAGAAAGGGCATTTGACTCCTTCATATAGGCTAGAATTTTGCCCTTATTCACAGAGAATGAGACAGTTTGTGTCATGGGTCTGAAGGTTTTGTGGGCTTGAAACAAAATGTTACTCCAGAATGACTTGTTCAAGTGTAAGACTGGCCTGGCTGTGCGTTGCCATGTTACAGTTCCCAGGCAGTTCAGTCATTCTAGGAAATGGTTTGGTCACTGCCAAGATCTAGCATCTGTGGTGGTTAACCAGACATAAGTGAACTTGATGATGTTACTAATTAACTGAAGAGTCTGGTTCGTGTTTACAGCAGATAATGCCAGCCCAGGCTACATGAATGGTGCAACGCATGTGTGAACTTTCAGGCATTTCTGACTTGAAGCAATAACAGTCTTCTAGATGACGACTGTTAAGACATTTTGAACTTAAAATGTTAGCCGAAAATACCTGAGAGTTTTGAACCAAAATTGTGGAATACAGAGGTTTAAATAGCTGTTTGAAGGTTTAGTTTTCAGGGTTAGGTTAAAGGTTGAAGAATCAGATTTGTATAGCACTTTTCATACAGAACTGTAGCACAAAGTGCTTTAGAGTGAAAGATAAAAAGAAAGAAAATATGAAAGAATCCCCCACCTCTACTCCCCCCCCCCACCCCCCCCACACACACAGGCATACTCACACAAAAACCAAGCGATCACTCCATAAAATAAGCTAAGACAAAAGCTAGGATAAAATAATCTAAAGTAAATAAGATAATAAAACCTGAAACAATTGTCTTACAACTCAAATAGGATTCAATTTAAATGTAGTTAAAAGCCAGGTTAAAACGGTAGGTCTTGAGTTTGCCTTTGAAAGTGTAAATATTACATGTTGCCCTCAGTTCTTCAGGCAAACTGGTTCATAAACGGAGGTCATAGCATTAAAAAGATGTCTCAGTGTATGTTTTTGTTCTAACTTTGCGTACTGTTACAAGGCCACTTCCTGAGGGCTCTGCTGGGTTCATAAGGGTAAAAGCAAGTCAGATAGAGGAAGGAGTTGGGATGAGACATTTAGATGGTTCAGGTTAGGCTAAGGATGAAGGGAATGCAATATGTCAGCAATGGGTGTGTGTGTGAGAATAAGTTGTGACTTTCTCAAATGATGAATTTTGTGGCAGCATGCTGATACTGGGGACACACATACACACTGCTGCCACTTACACACTTCTATTATGAGCCGCAGAAATTCTAAATTACAGATGTAAAACTATTTCTTTAAAAGTTTTTTTTTGTTTATGAACATTAAGATAAATATGTAAATGTATGCAGCCTCAGATGGCTTTCTTTCAAAGCCAATGATTATGAAAGTCGCTCCAGAGAAAGGGAATAAGAAGCAAAGGTTAAAGAATTAAGTTCCACAGTTTTTTCCCCCATGACAGCAGTTATTTATCCAACTCTGACTTTCAACCTCTCTGACAGCTTCCATCTATTTCCATTTCAATCATTCTGATGCACTGGCAGAGCCATTACGCCTATCAAGTCATCTAGTAATAGTTTTCACACAGACATTCCCACACACACACAGATTTCTAGCAGAAATGAAGATATATGCTGTTCCCCAGAAGTTGCTGTTAACTTGTTCTCCTTTTTTCAGCTGCAACATCCATAATATCCCTGATGGATGTTAGTGATTAATATACTTTTCATTGCTAACAATTAGACTATGACTATGAGAACATTATGACAATATTGTTCAATATCTTATGATGATATATTAACAAACAATGTGCCATAACCAACTTTAATAACTCACTAACCTCTGAAGCTGAAAATGTCACATTCAATTATGAATTCTGGATGCAGTAGCAGGTTTGAAACGGGACTTAACAGGTACTGGGGTTGGAGGCTAAGTGGCTGTGAGGCTGGAGCTGGAGTTTGAGCAGCCACAGGAAGTGGGAAGAGCTGCAGGGGCCAGGTGACAGAGAATATGGGGAAGGAATGTAAGACAGATGTCTTATGGATGACCTGATGTAGGGCTAAGAGGATCAACCTGTTTCTGCCTGCAGAAAGCGTCTCTCTGCAGAGGTGGGCATCTGGCTCTTTGCTTGTTATTAATGCTAATTTATATATATATATATATATATATATATATATAAATATATATATATAAATATAAAACACTGTCTTTCTCTTAGCATGTTGACATTAGCATTTAGCACAAGCTGTGGCTGCGAGCACAACTAAGTGTATTTTCAGTGTCAAGCCAGTTTTTTAGGAATTATGCAGGAAATACTCACTTGCAGGGGTAACTAAAGCTGATATAAATAATTAACACATCTCAGTGTTTGCATTGTATTCCTCTCCATTTAAATGCTTGTCTGCATGTCATTGGTGGTATTTATGCTTGTACCTAACCCTCTCTGTGGGTGGTTGGCACTACAAGAAGCCGCAAAATAAAGGAAAAAAGAAAAAAAAAAAAAACAGCTTTCCGCAGAATACGCTGTACATGAGTAATCTGCTTTGACGACTGCCCTGTTGTGGGGTTTTCATGGACACATAATGACTGGATCTGTGTGCCAGGACAAAAGCCATGTTGAGGGTTAGCAGGAACCGAGAAAGCCAAAGTAAAGCTGCATTTTGAAGAGGAAGAGCTTGTTTTGGGACGTAATCCAAGAGAATGAAAGAGACTATAAAGTAAAGGGGAGAAAGAGTTAATCTGAAGGGATGTAGAAGGAATGTATATGTTTGTGTGGGAGCATCTTCAGCAGCTTGTGTCAACTGTGCATGCAACTGGCCGTTGCATGTAGTTGTCAGAATATTTGCATGTGGCACAGCAGCTGTGCACTTACTGGAAATGAAACCCGCTGTTAGCTTACTAGCATTCTTGCTGTTGATGGTACCAAATCATTACAGACTTCTGAATTCACACAATTACCCAATCAAATGAACCCAGTTCAAACGGCATTGCATATTGCTTCACAGGGCTGAAAAGTGAAGACAAATAAAACTGTACTTCCTCAATTGGCCACTTGAGGCTCCAAAAGCAAGTCAATCTCCACTGACCCTTCTTTAATGTAAACTGCTCAACAAAAGAAAAAAGTTCAGAAACATTATTTCAGTCAATCATTTCTCATTTCATTTCATTGAACCTTTATTTTGACAGGGAGGTCCATTGAGAGATCTGATTTGCCTCCTTATACAATTACAGAACAAATGGTTGAAATTCGTAGATAATTATTAGGTTCCAGAAGATCACATTCAATTCAAAGGAGCATGTCTATCAAGAGTCATTAATAAATTTGGAATATAGAAAGTCCTGTGCATTATGTACATCTGGAATAAGTTGAAATCTATCCCTGTTACCCCTGTTTTTTTTTTTTTCTTTAGAAGATTTGTCGGTCCAATTCTTGATAAAGTTGAACTTATAGAAAAGGCCATTCAACAAGGACAGCAGGTGCAGATGGAAGTCTGTATATGTTGCCAATAATTATGTTCTTATTCTAATGCAAGGTTAAGTTCACAAAAATAGAGTCACAATGAATAGGCATAACATTAGGGGTAAGTAATTCAGAAGCCACATGTAGCTACACCACCACCCCTCTGTCAGCTCTGTAAAGAACATAGTTTTTTAAAGACTAATTCCATTGTTACCAATTCAACCAACTGAGCGAGGTTTCACTCATACACCTCATACCTGTAACCTGAGCTACACCACTAGACGTAACATAACAACAACGGCGGACTTCTGTGCGGTCCCTCTGATGCTGCGCCTGAAACGCGTCCATGTGGCATCGATCGGCACGACTTCTCATGTTTAGTCAACTAATGTTTAGAGTTTACAGCGTGCAAGTGTTCCACTTTTTTTCCTCTGTTTTTGGTGTATGTGTGGCAGTGTAACAGTGCTACTACAGGCCTGCCATATGTACTACAGCATACTGAGCTGTTTTCAGAAAGACACAGGAAGTCTATGGGTAATATGCACACCTAAATATCTGCTTCAGGCTTCACATCATCACAATATTGAATGTTGTCATTGCACATGGGACATTTTGCTGATATCGTGCAGGCCTACAGTCTATGGTGTGTAAGTACAGCAATGAGACACGCTGCTGGATGTGTCCCCATATACTGTTCCATACATATGTCTTTGTGTCTGTATTTATGTGCATTTAAAGTATAATCGTGCCTGTGTGTGTATATGTGTGATGTTTTGTCTTTTGTCTCTCCTCTCCAGCACTGAACATCCTCTCTCTGCTTCAAGGACGGTGACAGGAGTGGAAGAAAAAAACACACACGAAAATGAAAGCATGCCGACAGCTTTAAGAACTCCTCCACTCCTTTCATTGCATTCCCCTCGCTTTCTATCCACAACAGCTTCTTTTTCCTTTTCATTCTCCGCTTCTCCACCATGACTTCCAAATGTGGGAAAAGAATATACTGTAGGCAGCGTGAAGCAGTTTAAGATTTCACCGTGCATTTCTGCTCATCTTTCTCTCCCCCGCTTCTTAACGATGCCCACTGTACTACATTTCCCTACAGTACCCTCCTTTCTTTTTATAGTTGTCTACCACCTCATTCTGTCCTTTTCTTGTTTACACTTGTTTGCCCCATCTAGTATTTACTTCGTCCTTCTGTCTTCCCTCTTCATCCTGCTTTTGTTCTCTCCGTCTTCACCTAATTCTCCATCATCCTCCACAATCTACTTCTCTTGATCTCGCTCTGTTACTTCTCTTGTACCCCTCCCCCAGAAGTCCTCCTGCCATCCTCTCTCTTTCTTTTTCAGACTCTCCTATCCCTCTCTGCCAGCTCCATTCAGGCAGTTCATTCTCCCTCTGACCTTGGACACACTCAACAGTCTACTGACATATTACTCTCTCTAAATGAGGCTTCTCCCATTCGGCACAAAATCTCATCCTCCTTCTCTTGGATATGTCATTTACATCATGATTTAGGAATATTCACAAAACAAGAAACTATGAGCTTTTGATAAGTCATTTCATTGTCCACGAGGACACAAACACACTATCTCCAGTGTTTACAAGTGTTGTCTGTCTTTCATCAGCTCTCTCTCTCTCTGTCTGTCTCTCCCTCTTCTCCCATTTTCTGCATTTTCTTCTGTTGTACACTTCCAAGAATCATCATTCTAGTAACACACCCAAACATAAAAATCTCATTCAAGCCAAACCTCATGTCATCCTCATCCTTGTCCACATTTCCACACCACTGAACAAATCTTCATCAACCATCCCACACACACACACACACACGCCCCTCTGAATTATTTATGTCTACATCAATAAATCCAAAGACACATACAATTAAGTTGCATCAACTGTATAATTTATGACCCACCGTTGGAAGGTTTTCACCTGTCATCCCCGATTTGCCAATGGAAAGCCTCTTTCTCTGCACCACATGTCACACTGCCATGCATGAACAAAGACATGCAGCAACAAAGACACAACACTTCCTGCAGTCTGCTTGATGAGCTGTTTGTGTGATGCCCACCTGCTGTCAAATGGCATGTGTGCCTGCTCCAGCGATTTTGAATGCCACAACCACACCCATGCAGACTAATTTTAATGAATGAACTCTAAAAATGACATTGCCCTTAAGGTGAAAAGCAAGCTAAATTAAATGTTGCTCCTATCAACAAACAAAAATTGGGGTGGCAGCAAGTCCTGGTAGCTGATTGTCTTTATTCTGTTCCTGTGTTGTCTGATAATGGAAAAATAGTGTACATGAGTAAGGCTCTTGTTTTATAGAATACCAAACATGGAATTGAACATCCCATATGAAGCGCCACAGCTAAGCTAAAGGCTAGGAGATGGATGTTTAGGCGTTTTCTACCACCTCATGGGGATTGTCAACTAACAAGAGAGTGAGTGCAGTCTTAACTGTTTTATGTGGTCAAATGATAACACTCCTGACTATTGCATAGATTTACCCAGTTTCACTGCAGCACAAGTGAATGGACACACCAGGGTAAGCAGAAAGAATAAAGATGGACTGGTTCTGCTTATGAACAGTAGATGCTGCAACCATCATAAAACTATTGCTTGTATCTACTGTTGAGATATTGAGGTGTTAGCATTTGGCATGCAACCTTATAACGTAATAAGGGCCGTTTCACATTATACACTACATTTCTTATTGACGCTGTAATACCAGCAAGGACCGTACATTGTTTTATAGACAATAAACCCTGGGTCACTTGTAACATCAAGACGCTCTTCAACCATAAACAGATGCCTTAGGGGATGGAGACAGGGAGGAGTGTGTGTAACATGAGCTGAGGAGAAGATGAAAGTTGGTGAAGATTGACTACAAAATGAAAGTAGGGAGGAAGCGGCAGCACAACAATACTAGAGAGGTGTGGGACCATCAGTGGCTGGAAAGAAAGGAACAGCCAGGCGACATCAGGTGATGAGCAAAGGGCCAATGAGATCAACCTGTTCTACACCAGGTTTGCACAGCATCAAATTCTTTCTCTCTTCTTCTGCTGATTCTCTAATGGCAGCTCCTCCACACTGCTGCAAGCCTGACACTGCAGCTACAGCTCCCTCCACTCAGGGATCAGGTCTCCTGTCCTTTACAGCACATGAGATGAGGGCAGAGCTCAAGGGGGGCACGAGCTGGAAAAGCAACAGGCCCAGACGGTGTGTGTCCAAGGCTGCCGAAGGATTGTGCAGCCCTACCAGCTTTCCAGAGGATCTTTGATTTTCAGCACCTTCTCTGTGTGACACCTGTTACCTCCATGTTAATTTCTGATTCTGCCAGATGACTTTCGCCTCATTATAACTTCCATCGTAACTTAAAGTGTCTTTAAAATCAGCCTATTGACCTGGACTGACAGATCAGTTAACCAGAGATTCAGAAGACATATGAAACATCAGCCGAGGTTTTGATGTTTGCACAGCTAAAGCACAAAATCTGATGGCTCAAAGTGTCTCTTCGCTCACTCGCCTCTGTAATATGAACATGCCACAACATTCACTTCTAAAAGCTTCTCTGCTCTAGCAATGTAGAGTTCATTTATGCCTTTTGAAACAAAAATACATACAGCAATACAGCAACACAACAACCAAACCAAATGCTTTTAAATGATTTTCATAAAACCCAAGACTATGATGTATCCACCAGACATTAATTCAACACAGAAAGCTCAACTTTCACCGCTGCACCACTGATTGTAAGTGTCATGTTTATCTAATTCCCTAACAACTCAAATGTTAAGTGACTTGCCGTGAACAAAATATATCTCAGTTGCAGGTGTTATCTTTATTTGGGTGTGTAGAGCTGGGTGGTGATCCAGTGATGATACCGGAACATGTTTGATATCTACAACCATCAGCCACAACTTGTTTCTAAGAGGCTCTGCAGGTAGGTGATCCATTTTCTTGAACAGCTTCCTGCTCATTCTTGGTGTTTGCATAGTTAGCATGGCCTCCATGTCTCCCTCTTCACTATAATGATCAGTTTGGCAGCTAGAGTTGATGCACTACTGCCGTAGCCAAAAAATAATGTATGGGCATAATGACCCCTTTTTCAAGGGAGAAAAGCAACCTACTTGGGGAGGCTGAGCTTTTACGATTACATAACCAGCATCCATACTCTGCTCCAACTGGAAGTCATCATGCTTCAACCTTTCCTTGTGGATTCAGAACTCAGGCTGATGCTGCTTAGTGAAGGTGAAGAGGTGGCTCAACAGGGGCTTGGCAAGATGTAGTTTAACAGACTGAAGAATAAAAATGTAGTCACTCTGCTGAGTTTTGTCTGACCGTAGAAAGCCTGTATCTGTGGAGTAAAGGAGGACAAAACTCTTCTGCATAAAGAGGTGCTTGTGTTCAGGTCTGCCAACACGACAAAAAGATTTTTCATCTTATTTATCACTAACTCAATAGAGATGGAAATCACATAACCCTGGGGTGCTGGGACTGCTTCATAGCATACTTTTTTAATCTCGGCATGAAATCAGGATAGCTACAGTGATCTACATATCTACAGGAGTCTAGCAGTGTTCATTACCATTAAGAGTCATGAAGTTATCACCATCTTTAACAATCCTACAGTATTTTGGATATATGCTTTAAATATAAATTGAGCTATAAGAAACCATTATGTCTCTATGCATGTTAAATGGTCCAACGGTTGTGGATGGATGTGTGGTTGTGTCTGCAGCTTCAGGCATTGCAGCCTATGTAGGTTAAAGCCACTTTGTGCCGAAAAGAGAGTGACTGGGGGCGGTCATAATAGCTGTTATATTCCTGTTAAAGCAGATTAAATTCCACAATTTCAATGGTTTTTGTGACAGAATAAACACTGAGAGGAAGAGTCATTGTTCTCTACAGGAAAACGTCAATCATTATGAGAGCACACGAGTGGGCACAAGTGGCTCACAATTTGTTCTTGACCTGTATCAGTGGTTTGCCCTCAGTGCATTTTTCTGAACGTTTAAAAGGCTATTTGATAGTAATGATGGTTTAATTCCACGTCTGTATTCATTGTTTTGAATATAAGCAACTCATTTTTAAAGAAACCAGAGAACCAAGAGCTTATTCTCTGATGTTATTAAAATGTAAAGCTTTGCTCTTCTCCATGACCAATAACTGAGAAACTTACAGGACTGACAAACTGATAAGAGCTTATAAATTTCAATGACTTTTCAAATGAATCCTCAGTAGAACTGCACAATGCATCAAGATGGCTTAACAGGTTTGGCCAAGGATAATCATCATTCTTATTTCTGGCTAGAGGGGATATTATACATTATGACAAACAGCTTTGCCCTAGGCCAGAAGAATGCATTTTTTAAGTAACAGCATTCCGTGTTATTTGCCTTTAACTGAAGCTACTTTAGCTTCAGTTTGCTATTTATCTTCATTGGGCTTTCTGCTCAGCCTCTCCCCTGGGCGTTCAGTGGCTGCTGTCAGGTTATACTGTAAATCGTGACTGTGGTCCTCAATCCTTGCAGGAGTCCCTGCAGCAAACAGCGCAGTGAAACAAGCGGACTGCAGCATTTCTGGAATCCGCATAGTAGCTTCCCCAAAAGTCTGTGTGATGGAAGTGGCCATAAAAGTGCAGCCTTAAACTACGACTAAAGGCAATTTTATTTTCCTTGTTTTCTTCTGGCGCTCCAGGCAGCCTAACCACAGTCATCTTCCACACAGCAAACATCAACAAAAGCAATCCACACCAAATCTAGCCATATGTCTGTGTGATGGGATGTAGGGATGCATCATCAAGGCTAGTTGTGTGTTGCATCAAGGAGCCAAGTTAGTGTGTTATTTAGCACATTTTAGCTGAGCATTGTCCTCACCACAGAATACCTAGCAATTTCAATATATACGTACAGAGCATAAATAGATCTAAACATCAAACAAGGAACTCAGGGATAAAACAGACTTTGCTTCCAAACTTACTGACATCTTCCTACTTTATATCAGGAACTGAAATCCCCAGTGAATTTTGAACTTCGCTGTGGCTCTGTTCGCTGTTTGGTGTAAATCCATCACAGTCCACATCAGGTTTATGACAAACCCCAGAGTCATTCATATTCATAGTATTTCACACAGATTGAACACAAGCATAAAATTTGCCATATCTGGCTCAGCTTCACCTCTATAACTCCACAAACAATACAACACCCTCAGGGTTAAATCACACACACACACACACACACACACACACACACACACACACACACACACACATCGCAGTATTAGGCTGAAAGATACTAGCTGTCTCAATGTCACAGGAAAGGTTCTCAAATGTGTATTGTTTGGACACATTTTGCGCTTCACATCATGCTGGACACCTTATCATAAACTCTAAAATAGTTGAAAGTATTTTTCTTCAAAAGCCATTCAAGAAAAAAGCTTAAATGTACTTGCTTGTCCATCACGTCCCCAAATCTTCCCCGGTGGTTTGTTTGAGTTTGAACAGTTTTCCTTCACTCAAAACTATGCTTAGGTGCAATATTTGGCCCTTCCTTACTGGAAAGAAGACATTTATGTTGGTGTACGATCTTGATTTTTATGCACACGTTTATCTAATGCAAGTGAGGCACAAAGCAACATTAGTGTTTTACTAGGACTAGCCTTACACCTTCCTCAGCCTTGGTAAAGTCTTTGCAATGTGGTTCCACATGGTAACAAACTGTTACTGTTACCATGTAATAAACCAGGGATCATGTTCATAAAGCATCTAAAGGCTAAAAGTAGCCCCTAACTCTCAGATATAAGAGACACTCCTAAACATGAGCGGTCGATCTTGACTTGAGGACTAATACTAATTCACAAAGCCACTTATTGCCAAAGTAGGACCCAAGTCAATGCTGAATTACTTAGAAGATACCGACTCAATCACAAGGGAAAAATTATTGTTGTGGAGTTTGTGAAGGATGCAATAACATAATCGAAACAACCCAATTAGTGCGGAAATGAAGTGTCTGGCAAAGTGATGCTACTTGGCAACACAGCAAATGCAACTTTGCAATGTTGACAATCTGGAGATCTCCCAGCTGTCCAAAGGCCTATCTATTAAACTGAAATAAATGTGCCCTGGTCTGGCATTATGGGAAAATCCATCTAATTTCCTTGGTATGTTTGCCAACTACAGATAAATACAGGACCTTGATGGCAGTTGCTGATCTTCGTGGTGTGATCAATGCCACTGACCACCGCACCATCACAAAATGAGATTACGATAGCTTTTGAGGTGCAAATGTGCAAGACAGGTGATGAGAATAAGGGACAGCTCCTGCTGAATTGGGCTCTTTTTGCCCACACTATTTCGTCCTTTCTTTCTTTTCTTCACACACACACACACACACACACACACACACACACATACAGACATTAAAAAGAAAAAACAAGTTCACTGTTTTTACACAACTCATTTTCTGGTGCTCATGTGGCACTACTCTCCTATTCTCAGTGGAGTAGGTGTGCAACGGATCAGAAACCTCACAGATCGGACCGGACCGGACCAGACTGCGTTTTTTTTTTTTGGGTGGGCCGGTGCGCCTACGTGTTCCCACGCTACGCACACAACTTTTTTTTTTCATCGATTGATCCGTGGACCACTTGTGTACCAATCCGTGGAGCAATCAGTTCGGATCAAGGATCAACCGGGATCCGTTGCACTACAGTGGAGACAATAATAATAGTAATAGTAATAATAATAATGATAATAATAATGATAATCATAATCATAATGATAATCATAATCATAATAATGAGTGCATTGCAATTGTCCACCCTGGAGGAGATAAAAGCATGGACCAGGTTTTCTGCATCAGATAGGGAGAGGTTGGGCCGCAATCTGACAATGTTTCAGAAGTGGAAGAAGGAGGTTTTGCAGAGCTGTCTTTTGTGATTCGAATGTATGATGTGCGTCCAATATAACCCCGAGGTTTTGAGTGTTGATGAGAGTGGGATGTCCTGACCAGAGGAGATGATGCTGGATATGCTGAATGTGCAGATCTGGTGTGGGGTAGGCCCTTTAGTTTGTGAGGACTTCGGGGTTGACCACAGTTTTCTATGAAGATAGGACATTGTCTGCCTAGAGAGAAAGGTTTATTATTTTGGTGATCAATGGACCAAGGGCTCTGAGGTTGGATTTCACCAGGGCTGTAGGAAATGGACCAGATATAAGGACCATGGACAGCTCTACCCTGCCTGTCACTCTGTTCCCACATAGCTACACTCGACAGCCAACAATGGTTGACTCCAGCTGAAAGCAATCCAGTCATCAGCGGTGCCCGCTATGAGCCAGTGGCGAATGATCCACATGCCTGATGCTTTATTCAACCTTTTTCCCTCTATTTCCCTAAAGATGCCAAGCATGACTGGTGAAGCCTGACATGTGTGTTTCTCCTCTTCTCTGTCTGCCCCTTTGGCCTGCCTATCAACCCAGTCTGCAGCACAAACACACACCTTTGTGTTTCGTTTGGCGGCTTTCTTTGTTGTCTTAACACTCATGTGTCATGACCTTGACTTTTCACTCTCCTGCCCTGATGTGCACCCTATGTTACAGCTCTACAACCACTTTGAACTGCTGATAGTAATGGTAATGGTCTGTCCTAGTTATGTGGAGTAGGTCATGCATTACCATAGCAAAATGATTTTTCACATTAGGTTATTCTATTACTGTGGCAGTCAACCCCAAGGTTAATTTCTGAAGCCTAATTCGTGGGCTCCATCCTTTAGTCCACGTAAAAAAAATTAATGCTTCATGAAGGCTTCACAATAATGTGCTCCACATATTATCTCAAAAAATAAAAAATACAACCTAATGTCAGAATTATGAGGATGATACAGGTGTATCTTCTCAATATACAACAAATCAATGTCCCTGCATGTCAGTTAATTAATGACATAGGGAGACAAAGGTTGTCATTTTTTGCTGGGCAATAGCCATGATATATGGAATTTATCAGGTATTTACAAATGGACATGAGTCACCAGCAAATGCAGGACTTGAAGGTGTAAATAATGGGAGCCTGCCATGAACTTCACTGTTTAGTAATTTGTTTTTCCTTGCAGTCACCAATCACTGACATAGTATTGTTCCTTTAGCTTGGTACACTGCTTGCCGCTTGTCTTCTGAGTGTAGAGGAAAATGTCACACACTGCTGAGAATCACACAACTCTCACACAGATATCTTCAAAGTTTGCAGTTTGAAGGCAGATCCCTGCTGATAAATGAAAACATGGCATTAGTCGTGTTATTTCTTTGTGATCCAAGTGTGGGGAGGAGGCGTGGCTTTGGCTTAGCCTTCGGGTTCTGAAACACAGTTTGGCTGTGTCCTTTGAAGAACGCACTCTCTGAGTTAGGATGCAGCTTATAGCACTGGAAATATCCAGTTAAGAACACCAAAGAAACTGTACCAGTTTCCCTGTTACTGCTGGTTCCCTAATCCAGATTTCAAGGTCAAAACACAGAGACAGTGAAAATGGCTATATAACACTTTCATGTCCATGTGTGTGGAAATGTTATTTATGTATACAGCTTTTGAGCGTGGCTGTCCTTTACAGGGCTTTGTGAGCAATCATGTGACACAGTTCCGGACAGCACAGCTGGCGTTTGACAAACTCTCATCTGCACAACATTCTTATTTAAATAGACGAGAGGAGGCGCTCTGCATTTCAAGTTCCTCCCCGGAGGAAAAAAACTCACAACCTCTGGATTAATAACACAAGCAACCACACATGCAGTTTGGCACACATGAGCATGTGCAGAGAGAGGGACATGCATGAAACTCACTAACACACAGGCTTATAATCCAGATAACACATGCCACTCATGCAGAGCATATGGAACGTGGACCACAGAACTCCAGGGAAACCATAGCAACCACTGATTAAAGAAACTGTGTGGTTAATTGAGCAGATGTTTTCCCAGAATTCACTGCCCTGTCAAATATTGAATATGATAAGCCAGCACAAATGTGGTGACCAGCCAGTCCCAAAATATGGTAATGAAATAAAACCAATTTCCTTTGTGTTTTTTTTTTTTTACGTCTTTTTACTGGTCTGCTGCCCATGGACAAGGGCATATTTTCAAACTGTCCTCTTCACCAAGCTGTTGTGGTGCTAAATCAGTTCTGCTGCATTGTTAAATACAATTGGAGGGAGAGTTTGGTTCATACATTTTCCAACAGAAAACAACATAAATTATCTTTGACATAGAGCATGGACAGTATAAATCATCTTTAATGCAGCAGCAGCACAATAAAACTAAGCACAGGTGGCAGGGCACTCTTGCAAATGGCTGCATGTGTAAGTTTAAACCACCGGTCCAACAGCATATTCCATGTCTTATACTGGCAACATCTGACTCTTATCCTTCCTACTCTTGGTCCAGACTTTCTGTTTGTCTCACTGATCACTGACAATTGTGCTACCCTTTGTGTCAAAGTATTTCTCGGGAGATTTCCAGACCAAACTGAGAGGTTACGCCATCAGCGACAGTGTAACAAGGTAAGGAAATGAATGCTGATTAAGTCAACTTCCAGTGAGGTGAGCTATATATTTTAAGCTTGGAACACTCAATAGAAATCTTACCACAGACTGCAGGCAGACACACAGGTGGGGCTTGTGAAATAGCAAAACTAATTTTGATATTTTTTCAACAGCATAAAGGATGGAGATATGCATACGTAAGGTTTAAAAAACTGGAACCAAGGAAGCTCTATTACAGAGAGTGACTGGCCAATCTATAGAGATTAGTGTGTTTTAAAACTTCTTGAAAATCCGCCTGTGTTGGCTAAATATGTGCTGACAAAGCAAAAAAGTTGGGCTCTATTTCTAGTCTGGATGCAGGACAGTGCTTTATTGGTAAAGGCTGAGAGACTGAGAGTCAGAAACACACTGCAGGTCCTGGGTATTCTGACTTTAAAGACACGAGGAGATGCGTATAAGATGCTTTATAAGCTTTTTCAGTTACAATATAAAACAGATATCCTGTTACGAAACACTCAGTAACTGATCACAGGAGGACAGAGGCTTCAAGTACTAACAGATGAGGCAGGAGTAAGAAAGTATGCTGGACTTTTTAAAAAGTATTCTACCACTGTAGTCTCTAGAAAGTTACAGTGGGGGCAACAGTAAAATATGTTTTAAGTTCTGGTTGGTTCAAACCATAAATAACCCTCTGGACAGATTACACGCACCACAGTGCCCAGATAATAACTGCTGTGACCCTAGGATGATCATGTGGGAGGGGATGTGCTGTAAGATACACTTGAGAGGTGGCTTAAAAGTGAGGTGGAGGGGGACATTTTTATTGAGATAAAATCAGTGTAGAGGCAGAGATACGATTCAGTGAGGAGATGGGAGATGCTGTAGCTCTGAGATAGGTTTTCAAACCTCCAACTAAAGATGGAGAGCTGCTGTGCCGACGACAGACTGGGAAGAATTGGATTCTTCAGTCACAATTGGTGGAAAAATTGTTCTTGGCAAGGTGGAAATACATCGCTGAATGCTTTTAGACCATGAAATGCCTCAACATAATATATATAGAGAAACAAAGGCACAATTTAATCGCCCACGAGCTATACTATATACATATATTTTACAGTAGCAAAATCTAATGCAACTCTGGACACATACTTGACAAGCCTGTGTTTCCACATGGCAATTTTACCTCTGTAGCTTGGGGCCAAAATGCAACAGTGTTTCACAGCACACAGCAAAAATCTGAGAGATGCTTTGCAGCGACATGAAGGGTTTCTTTCTGGCAAGGAAAGACAATGACTGAGATGTTGAATAATTTCATTTCAAGTGTGCAAGCTGCCTTCAGTAGCACCGTAAAGGTCTGACATCTTCTCAGGGAAAACAATGGATGGAAAGTTGTTTGGGGTGGTTTGCTAATTAGGTGCTCATAACAGTAGTATTTTGTGTGTGGAGGTAAAGGGTGTGATGTGTGGCTACGCAAATGGGATTTTATTGTTCATTTAATAAGGTGAAGGAGGTAATTTATTCATAAGATTGTTAGCACTTGAAACGATTATGCACTTGTGGAAAGCAACTTGTCGCTCTCTTTCTGTCCCCCACCTACTTCACAGCATTAACAGGGCCCGTGGAGCACATCTCAATACATGCTGGCTGCAGAATCACATGGTAACATACACACCGGGGGCTATGAACCATGTAAATATGCAGCAGTTGAAGTTTTGAGGGTAGAGTAATAGGTGGCCATAATGATGCCATATCAATTCTGCCCCACTAGAGAACTGAAATGCCTAATATTTTATGTACTGTATTTAGTGATCATTTCTACAAAAAAAAAAAAAAAAAGTGGAACCTCACTGATTTTACATATCAAAGTTTGTTTACAGGTACTGCATGAGTGTAAAAGAAAGTTGTGTTAAGTCATGTGGGAGCTCTGCGAAGTCTGATAAACTGCCTCAAGGGATGCCAGTGTCAGTCGAAGCTGAAGAGTACAAGAAAAATGTGCAGCTGTGGAATTAAAAAGACCTCTAACACACCTGAATCGCCAGTTTGAACTGTCAGCGGTTATAAAATAGTCAGCTCTTCTTCTTCCTCTATCAGAGGAATGTCTGCGTCCCTCATCATCAGTACTGAATCTATATTTATCAACAATAAACAAACATACTGTAAGCTTATAAAATTGGATCATGTCAAAGTGACAACACTGTAAGAGCTCCTACTCCACACATTATTGAAAACCCGCTCACAAAACAATGACTCAATTATCTGAACACGGTTTGGATTTAGTTGAACTGGATTTTGTTTTGAAAAAGCTGAAGTAGCATTCTCAGTGATGGGTCTATTATTTATTCAAAATTGTCTATTTAATTTAAGTATGTTGATATACGGTGCAGATGTATAATTTCAAACTGGTTACGCCTGTCATTATTTCTGTTCTATTTGCATTGTTATTGTGCTTCGTACAGCAATTTGTTGTGTTAAGCTGGAGAGGAAAACCTGTTATTGTATTCTATTTTAAAATCAGTTTTGACCTTGCAAGGCAGCTGGATTTCTTGTAAGAGAGAATATATCTTGCCAGACTCCAAGCTCACTACATGCAGCAAAATCACAGTCATCCGGGCCAATCATCATCCTACGAAGAAGGAACTGGCAACTCCAGAGAAGCAACAGTTTTGGTATTCACAAGAGTGGCTTGTATGCACAAATTATCCTAAAAAAGATGCCACAAAATCAGCTGTGATATGCTAACAAGCTATCAAAGTTCTCTGACTCTCTGACATGCTCCACCGTGCTCTCCTACAACGCCATGTATAAACAGCTGGTTCAACCAGTCACCTGCCAAGAATTTTTTTTTTTATACAAGTGCCTGCCCTCTTCCAGACAGTTTCCAACAAAAGCATCTGGCACTAAACCACTGTAATACTGTTCCCAGAGATAGGCCTATTTTTATTTAATATATCCTTATAATTTATCATTTACATGCTTTGCAGCTGTATTTTCAAAGGCAGGCCTGTCATTACATTTTATTACATTTGTTTTTAAAGTGGTCGTGACACTTCACATTTGCCTGGGATATAAATCTTGCCTCACTGTTCAATCTAAAAATACTGAGATATGATTTTTTTGTTGTTGTTGAAGAAATTACATACTTGCAATCACCTGGAAGTCACCTAGAAACCATTTTTTTTTTAGGTGACTGGGTTGTTCCTGGAGGCAAGGTGAGCATGCATCACAAGCATCTGTGCCCCATTACTGTATAAGAGACTAGAGTATATTTCATCAGCAGAAGAGAGAACACAACCCTCCTCTTGCTATTTATACACCTGAATCAACAGTATCTACATGAAGAAGGTGGGCGATGTCATTTTTCAACTGGTGAATGGTGAGATTAAGGGAAGGTTATGTCTTTAAAGACGATTATAATCAGTGCAGTTACCATGGTAATGCATCTTCTTTAAAAAGAACTAGCATCAGGAGGGTGTCGAAGCCATTGTAGAGCCTTGTGTTAGTTCACAGACACATTAATTCTGTGTCATGTGACGTCTGATATTTGTCATTTTTAAAGCTTTTCTTCTGAGAGCGTACTGTGATTTATCCACCGGTATCTTATGCTATCATACTATGGTACACGACTCTAATACAGCCAACCAGGTCTAAATACAACAGGCATCCACATCTGTATGTTTAGAACGTGTAACATTAAGTGCTATGACATCATATATATACACAAGATACAGGTCTACAGCTGTGCTAGGAGCTCCATGAGCCTGCATGTCCTTAGGCCAAGCAATGATTCAAGTTAAAGGCTAATTTAAGCATGCTATTATGCTTTAAGTTACATTTCTAACAGGGTGAGCTTAAGGGCATGCTAACAGTAGTGAACATGAAGAGGCTGTTGGAAAGGACATGAGTTTTAGAGGCGTGTGCTCGTAAAATAAACAAATTGAAACTCATCAAATCATCTGAAAGTTTTCAAGATCCTTCACCTAGGTGATGCGTGTGAGCCTTATGGTGGAACTAAAATAGGCATCATCAGATTCAATGTGATTCCTCCTTTGAAACCAGACAAGCAGACCATAACACTAACATTACTATCCCCAGAGATACATCACTAATGTGGCTGGAGGATGACATTTACACTAATGTGACATATCAAGTCTCCACTTGTGTTCCCCCTGCGTTATCATCCCATTTTTCTTTTCACTCTGCAGGAGATACGTTCTAATTAAGAAGGATTTTCTGTTTCAGATAAATTTAAATAATTTAAAAGGGGACGTACTGTAATTCTGTTTGGAGTCGAGCCTTAATCTCACTGCTGCCGTATTCACCAGGGACAACAGTTCTTTATTCCTCCTCAACAACGGGGATGCTCCATCAAAATCAACCTCCTAGTCAAACAATTTTGTTTTGCTGATGAAGTCACTGGATAGTTAATTAGATGGCTCTGCTTTGGGATTTATCATGTTGAACATTTATTTTATGATCAACTCCAAGGATGACAAGTTTTTTTTCTCATGTGACAAACTGTCAGATTCTTAATTTGATATAGTCGACAGCATGTTTTACATCGCTATGTTATCTTCTGTTTTCTTGCTCTGTGTATCCGTGTCTCTATGTGTCTGCCCCTCACTTTACAATCTCACTGGCAACACAATCACCTGAAAATGAAAGCCCCACACACACACAGTACCCTCCATCATCTTACCAGGGCTGCTAATGAACATTGTTTATCTGTGTGTATCCACTAGTAATGAGAAGATGGGTTACATACCAATAAATGATCAATATATCAATATCAAAAATATAGGCTCAATATGTGGGGGGATGCTAAGAAAAACACAACCACTGCTCTGTGGAACAGTTATTCACACTTACTGCAGTATAAGGCTTTGAAATAAAACAAATGAGCTGAACATGTTCATTTGTTAAGAGTGCTATTTGATTCACAAGCGAAAATAACTAAAATGATGTAAATCCTGCACCCTGGGATTTTAAAGGGGACGTGCCGTTTTTTACAATCTGGACCTTGTTTCTGGCATGAAACACGATCGTTTACTCACTCAGATAACTTTGGTGTCATTCGGAGTCGTTCGGACGTTATTTAGCTCCATATGAGCGCTGTGTATATCCATATAATGGGAGTGGCCGGGGCACCGAGACCGCGGTCTCTAATAAGGCACTATCTGCCTCCAGACTCGTTCATTTCTATAATATTTTGTTATGATTCCATTGTGTCTGTTGCGCCTCCTGCAACCATCGGGATGGCATTCTTCCTGACATTCAGACACTGCACTTTCTGGCCCTCTTTCTTTGCCTTTGCGGGAAAAAGTCTCCCGGAGCTAAGTGAGCTGTAAACCCGATGATCCGCACGCCTCAAAGCTTCCACTTGAGTGTTCGGGTCCATTTTCAGCGCAACTAGTAAGAGCTTCAGTAAATCCAGGCTGCGTAAAGGAAGCCTGTGGAAGCTGTACTTTGTCCAACTAGTCATTTTGTTGGGACAATTTGGATATATGCAAATGTTTCAGCAGTCGGTAAACAAGCCGACCTTGGCAGAATGAACGAGCAGTACTGCCGCTGCGCGCGGGACTCGAGATGACATCATCCAGGTCAGAGATTAGTTGGTCAAAAGACCCCGGATGATGATAACGGGGATTAGCACTAGCGAATCATAACAAAATATTATAGAAATGAACGAGTCTCGCGGCAGATAATGCCTTATTATTGTTTAGTTCAGTCAAGTTAAAAGTTGTTTTAGTTCGTTCAGTTATGGCACCATAGATTTCTGTTGTGTTAGATCTTATCTGGGGTCCTTGTGGAGAAGCTGACGCATCCAAATCCATGAAGTTGATCCTGGACATGTCCAAATGCAGCCGCAGTGGTGGGATGGTGAGCTTCCCCTCAAACACATGAGACTCAGTCGTCAACGTTCAGAAATCTACCAAAACAATAATATAAACAACGCTCATGAATAAAATCTGAGAGTTAATGTAAACCTTTTATCATTTCATGGCTCTCTTACAATTCAACCACAACAGGCTTGGTGGTTTTCAGTATGCAAATAGCATTAACAATTACCATAGGCTAACATCGCTTTTAAACTAGCACATAGAAAGAAGAGGGCCGGAGGCGACACTCACCGGAGAACAGCCATGAAAAACACATGATAACGTGGTCCTGCTGCTGAACCCTCCCGTAACACCACTGTTTTCTCAACAAAGAAACTCTCTGCTGGATAAATCAAACATTAAACATAAATGCCCTAACTTTTACATCTACCTATCTATCTATCTATCTATCTATCTGCGTACTAACCGCTTTCTTCTTCTGTATCCTTCTCCATTCCATTCACCTGATTTAAACTCACCATGCAGGTGCTTTGCGCCACCTATTGGACTTTTAGTGAAACTGCAACACAACTCAATTACTGTAAAATTGTTGCTTTTAACTGTTAATTTTATTACCAAACTAGAGAGTTTTGTTTTGTTTCTAACCCTAACCTTAACCATGACCCTCTAAATAAAGTTATTTATGGTTCCATAATTAATTATTTTAACAGCCAACACAGACAAACTACACTACTCACAAAAAGTTTTTTACTTTTGGGAAAAAATTATGGAAAATGTAAAAAGTTCATGCTACAGTGATATTATATCATGAAAGTATAAGGCATTTAGTGTAATTTCAACTCAAGTTCACCTGTAAAGGTTATAGTGTGTTTTAGGTGCATTCTGAAAATTCACCCGAAAGCCCAATATCCCTAACTTTTTGTGACTAGTGTATTTCTTGCAGATGAATTGTTAGAAAAACAAATAAAATGTGAAGAATAAATCTGTGGTTGGTCTGTTTAATTTATGGGAGCTACATATGTAAATATTTCCTTGCTTGGCTGTTTGCTCGCTGCCTGTCCATCTGCTTGTCTGCAGAGCGTTGGGTGTTGAGTGGAGAATACTGAGAAGGTCAGATCGGTGACAGTCTTGCAGCAAATCAGTGAACTCGTCTGTCATTGCTAATATTTCAACATGTCACTGCAGATGTTCAGGAGAGTACATGATATCAGTAAAGTGTTGCCTTTCCATGCCTTTCTCATCGGATAAATATCAGAGATTTTTCAAAATAAAAGTAATTCAATCTCATATAGCTTCCTCCCTTTACACAGCAGGGAGCTGTGCAGTTTAAAGGAGATGGTGCACCCCGCTGTGATCCATAAATTATGAAGAGTGGATGTTAGCGCTTCAATTAAACATTGTATTATTGCCAGGGCCAGACATCCTTCAGGACGCAAAGGAAGTTTTATTTCAGCACAAAAGTATAAGTTTATAGACAGGGGTATTTCACTCAATGTCAGCCTATTATGATGCTATTAGGTAAGCTCGAGGCATGGCATGGATTCTTCATTACATTTTCCATTTCCTGATGCATCAATATTTAAACTGTTATCCGCAGAGAGTCAGCCAGCTTAGCAGACAAACAGACAAAAGAAGACAGTCATCTAGTCCTAAATAAAACAGACAGTTACACAGCTTTGATGCACTGTTTGCTGCTAGACCCATCCACAGTCACACTTAGTAGAGGAGACTTTTATGTATTTCCACCAAGCTCTCTGGAACAAGTGATGCAATTGAAAGTGTACACACACACACACACACACAAAACTGTATTCTCACTCACTCTACTGGGACTTCTTCATACTCTGTCTTTGAATGAGCAGTTTGTGCAATTATTTTTGCTTATGTGTAACAAGCCGAATAAAAAAATCAATCTTGATAAATTGTGGTGTCGTGAGATCTTCAATTCATGACATTAGCCTGCAGGGCTGTAATTGCCATCCCTGGGAAAGAAAACACCCCGAGCTCTCTTTCTACTAAATCAACCCTTAACACATACCAGTCCATATCTCCATGCATAACACTCAACAGTCATAATGATTTAATTTATGCAGCACAAACATTTATTCACTGGTGAATTGATTAGTGACTGTCTCTGTGGCTTAGTCACAGTCATGGCACTGTCAGTCTTCTCGGGCAATATTGCTAAAATGAGCTAACTATTACCACACGAGTAATTACGTATTAGGAGTAACACTCTTCATCTTTCTGAACCAATCAAAATATTGACAAATGCACTCTCCAATGTGATTTGCTCCTGATTCATGTTTAACCTCTTCCACTCCCACCCTATTTTGAAGCAAAAACGCTTAAAATACCATCCTCATATTATAATGGCTGTAGTTTCTGAACCAATTTGACTACATGCATGAATGAGGGCTTGCCAGAAAGGGGACACTATAGAGTTTCTTGTGAAAGTGTCAAAAACACTTTAGGTGTTACTGGAACAGAGCAGTGGGCCAGTAAGTGAGCAAAAAATTCCGATTTTCTGTCCGCCTAAAAAAAAATAATTAAAAAAAACAAAAAATGGTCTGTGTGGCTTTATCCATATAGGTAAATGACAGTATAGGCCTGTAAGCACACTATCAGTGAACACCTGGTTCAAATTTGAAGAAGATAGCACAAAGTATTCATACTTTGTGCTATCTTCCTCGGACATCCAAGGTTCTGGGTTAGCCTGGCTGTGGTCTCCGCGGTCCGGTCCGGCTCCCCGTAGCTATCACAGCGGTCAGCTGCCCAGCTGACTAATATGGGTGTGTGTGTGACTGAGCATGCGCGGCTGAGGGTCCCCCTGTCCGAGGTTCTGGGTTAGCCTGGCTGTAGTGTCCGCGGTCCGGTGCGGCTCCCCGTAGCTATCACAGCGGTCAGCTGCCCAGCTGACTAATATGGGTGTGTGTGTCACTGAGCATGCACGGCTGAGGGTCCCCCTGTCCGAGGTTCTGGGTTAGCCTGGCTGTAGTCTCCGCGGTCCAGTCCGGCTCCCCGTAGCTATCACAGCGGTCAGCTGCCCAGCTGACTGTAGTCTCCGCGGTCCGGTCCGGCTCCCCGTAGCTATTACAGCGGTCACCTGCCCAGCTGACTAATATGGGTGTGTGTGTGACTGAGCATGCGCGGCTGAGGGTCCCCCTGTCCGAGGTTCTGGGTTAGCCTGGCTGTAGTCTCCGCGGTCCGGTGCGGCTCCCCGTAGCTATCACAGCGGTCAGCTGCCCAACTGACTAATATGGGTGTGTGTGTGTGACTGAGCATACGCGGCTGAGAGTCCCCCTGTCCGAGGTTCTGGGTTAGCCTGGCTGTAGTCTCTGCTGAGTCCGGCCCGGCCAGCGTGGCTCACTTACTATTCTCACCGGGGGCCAGCGGCTGTGGCCAGCTGCCCCCGCCCCCCTGATTCCTGCTCTGTACAGTGTGCCCCAGTGCTTGAACGGGTGGCTGAGTGTCTCTGCTGAGTCCGGCCCGGTCAGCGTGGCTCACTTACTATTCTCACCGGGGGCCAGCGGCTGTGGCCAGCTGCCCCCGCCCCCCCGATTCCTGCTCTGTGCAGTGTGCCCCAGTGCTTGAACGGGTGGCTGAGTGTCTCTGCGGAGTCCGGGGCCAGCGGCTGTGGCCAGCTGCCCCCGCCCCCCTGATTCCTGCTCTGTACAGTGTGCCCCAGTGTTTGAACGGGTGGTTGAGTGTCTCTGCTGAGTCCGGGGCCAGCGGCTGTGGCCAGCTGCCCCCGCCCCCCTGATTCCTGCTCTGTACAGTGTGCCCCAGTGTTTGAACGGGTGGCTGAGTGTCTCTGCTGAGTCCGGCCCGGTCAGCGTGGCTCATTTACTATTCTCACCGGGGGCCAGCGGCTGTGGCCAGCTGCCCCCGCCCCCCTGATTCCTGCTCTGTACAGTGTGCCCCAGTGTTTGAACGGGTGGTTGAGTGTCTCTGCGGAGCGTGGTCCGGGGCCAGCGGCTGTGGCCAGCTGCCCCCGCCCCCCTGATTCCTGCTCTGTACCGTGTGCCCCAGTGTTTGAACGGGTGGCTGAGTGTCTTTGCTGAGTCCGGGCCCGGTCAGCGTGGCTCACTTACTATTCTCACCGGGGACCAGCGGCTGTGGCCAGCTGCCCCGCCCCCCTGATTCCTGCTCTGTACAGTGTGCCCCAGTGTTTGAACGGGTGGCTGAGTGTCTCTGCTGAGTCCGGCCCGGTCAGCGTGGCTCACTTACTATTCTCACCGGGGACCAGCGGCTGTGGCCAGCTGCCCCGCCCCCTGATTCCTGCTCTGTACAGTGTGCCCCAGTGTTTGAACGGGTGGCTGAGTGTCTCTGCTGAGTCCGGCCCCAGCGGGCTCACTTACTATTCTCACCCAGCGGCTGTGGCCAGCTGCCCCCGCCCCGCTGATTCCTGCTCTGTACAGTTTGCCCCAGTGTTTGAACGGGTGGCTGAGTGTCTCTGCTGAGTCCGGCCCGGTCAGTGTGGCTCACTTACTATTCTCACCGGGGGCCAGCGGCTGTGCCAGCTGCCCCCGCCCCCCTGATTCCTGCTCTGTACAGTGTGCCCCAGTGTTTGAACGGGTGGCTGAGTGTCTCTGCTGAGTCCGGCCCGGTCAGCGTGGCTCACTTACTATTCTCACCGGGGGCCAGCGGCTGTGGCCAGCTACCCCCGCCCCGCTGATTCCTGCTCTGTACAGTGTGCCCCAGTGTTTGAACGGGTGGCTGAGTGTCTCTGCTGAGTCCGGCCCGGTCAGCGTGGCTCACTTACTATTCTCACGGGGGCCAGCGGCTGTGGCCAGCTACCCCCGCCCCCTGATTCCTGCTCTGTACAGTGTGCCCCAGTGTTTGAACGGGTGGCTGAGTGTCTCTGCTGAGTCCGGCCCGGTCAGCGTGGCTCACTTACTATTCTCACCGGGGGCCAGCGGCTGTGGCCACTGCCCCCGCCCCCCTGATTCCTGCTCTGTACAGTGTGCCCCAGTGTTTGAACGGGTGGCTGAGTGTCTCTGCTGAGTCCGGCCCGGTCAGCGTGGCTCACTTACTATTCTCACCGGGGGCCAGCGGCTGTGGCCAGCTGCCCCCGCCCCCCTGATTCCTGCTCTGTACAGTGTGCCCCAGTGTTTGAACGGGTGGTTGAGTGTCTCTGCGGAGTCCGGGGCCAGCGGCTGTGGCCAGCTGCCCCCGCCCCCCTGATTCCTGCTCTGTACCGTGTGCCCCAGTGTTTGAACGGGTGGCTGAGTGTCTCTGCTGAGTCCGGCCCGGTCAGCGTGGCTCACTTACTATTCTCACCGGGGCCAGCGGCTGTGGCCAGCTGCCCCCGCCCCCCTGATTCCTGCTCTGTACAGTGTGCCCCAGTGTTTGAACGGGTGGCTGAGTGTCTCTGCTGAGTCCGGCCCGGTCAGCGTGGCTCACTTACTATTCTCACCGGGGCCAGCGGCTGTGGCCAGCTGCCCCCGCCCCCCTGATTCCTGCTCTGTACAGTGTGCCCCAGTGTTTGAACGGGTGGCTGAGTGTCTCTGCTGAGTCCGGCCCGGTCAGCGTGGCTCACTTACTATTCTCACCGGGGGCCAGCGGCTGTGGCCAGCTACCCCCGCCCCGCTGATTCCTGCTCTGTACAGTTTGCCCCAGTGTTTGAACGGGTGGCTGAGTGTCTCTGCTGAGTCCGGCCCGGTCAGCGTGGCTCACTTACTATTCTCACCGGGGCCAGCGGCTGTGGCCAGCTGCCCCCGCCCCCCTGATTCCTGCTCTGTACAGTGTGCCCCAGTGTTTGAACGGGTGGCTGAGTGTCTCTGCTGAGTCCGGCCCGGTCAGCGTGGCTCACTTACTATTCTCACCGGGGGCCAGCGGCTGTGGCCAGCTACCCCCGCCCCCTGATTCCTGCTCTGTACAGTGTGCCCCAGTGTTTGAACGGGTGGCTGAGTGTCTCTGCTGAGTCCGGCCCGGTCAGCGTGGCTCACTTACTATTCTCACCGGGGGCCAGCGGCTGTGGCCACTTGCCCCCGCCCCCTGATTCCTGCTCTGTACAGTGTGCCCCAGTGTTTGAACGGGTGGCTGAGTGTCTCTGCTGAGTCCGGCCCGGTCAGCGTGGCTCACTTACTATTCTCACCGGGGGCCAGCGGCTGTGGCCAGCTGCCCCCGCCCCCCTGATTCCTGCTCTGTACAGTGTGCCCCAGTGTTTGAACGGGTGGTTGAGTGTCTCTGCGGAGTCCGGGGCCAGCGGCTGTGGCCAGCTGCCCCGCCCCCCTGATTCCTGCTCTGTACCGTGTGCCCCAGTGTTTGAACGGGGGCTGAGTGTCTCTGCTGAGTCCGGCCCAGTCAGCGTGGCTCACTTACTATTCTCACGGGGACCAGCGGCTGTGGCCAGCTGCCCCCGCCCCCCTGATTCCTGCTCTGTACCGTGTGCCCCAGTGTTTGAACGGGTGGCTGAGTGTCTCTGCTGAGTCCGGCCCGGTCAGCGTGGCTCACTTACTATTCTCACCGGGGACCAGCGGCTGTGGCCAGCTGCCCCCGCCCCCCTGATTCCTGCTCTGTACAGTGTGCCCCAGTGTTTGAACGGGTGGCTGAGTGTCTCTGCTGAGTCCGGCCCGGTCAGCGTGGCTCACTTACTATTCTCACCGGGGGCCAGCGGCAGTGGCCAGCTGCCCCCGCCCCCTGATTCCTGCTCTGTACAGTGTGCCCCAGTGTTTGAACGGGTGGCTGAGTGTCTCTGCTGAGTCCGGCCCGGTCAGCGTGGCTCACTTGCTATTCTCACCGGGGGCCAGCGGCTGTGGCCAGCTGCCCCCGCCCCCCTGATTCCTGCTCTGTACAGTGTGCCCCAGTGTTTGAACGGGTGGCTGAGTGTCTCTGCTGAGTCCGGCCCGGTCAGCGTGGCTCACTTACTATTCTCACCGGGGGCCAGCGGCTGTGGCCAGCTACCCCCCCCCGCTGATTCCTGCTCTGTACAGTGTGCCCAGTGTTTGAACGGGTGGCTGAGTGTCTCTGCTGAGTCCGGCCCGGTCAGCGTGGCTCACTTACTATTCTCACGGGGGCCAGCGGCTGTGGCCACTGCCCCCGCCCCCCTGATTCCTGCTCTGTACAGTGTGCCCCAGTGTTTGAACGGGTGGCTGAGTGTCTCTGCTGAGTCCGGCCCGGTCAGCGTGGCTCACTTACTATTCTCACCGGGGGCCAGCGGCTGTGGCCAGCTGCCCCCGCCCCCCTGATTCCTGCTCTGTACAGTGTGCCCCAGTGTTTGAACGGGTGGTTGAGTGTCTCTGCGGAGTCCGGGGCCAGCGGCTGTGGCCAGCTGCCCCCGCCCCCTGATTCCTGCTCTGTACCGTGTGCCCCAGTGTTTGAACGGGTGGCTGAGTGTCTCTGCTGAGTCCGGCCCGGTCAGCGTGGCTCACTTACTATTCTCACCGGGGACCAGCGGCTGTGGCCAGCTGCCCCCGCCCCCCTGATTCCTGCTCTGTACAGTGTGCCCCAGTGTTTGAACGGGTGGCTGAGTGTCTCTGCTGAGTCCGGCCCGGTCAGCGTGGCTCACTTACTATTCTCACCGGGGACCAGCGGCTGTGGCCAGCTGCCCCCGCCCCCCTGATTCCTGCTCTGTACAGTGTGCCCCAGTGTTTGAACGGGTGGCTGAGTGTCTCTGCTGAGTCCGGCCCGGTCAGCGTGGCTCACTTACTATTCTCACCGGGGCCAGCGGCTGTGGCCAGCTGCCCCGCCCCGCTGATTCCTGCTCTGTACAGTGTGCCCCAGTGTTTGAACGGGTGGCTGAGTGTCTCTGCTGAGTCCGGGGCCAGCGGCTGTGGCCAGCTGCCCCCGCCCCCCTGATTCCTGCTCTGTACCGTGTGCCCCAGTGTTTGAACGGGTGTCTGAGTGTCTCTGCTGAGTCCGGCCCGGTCAGCGTGGCTCACTTACTATTCTCACCGGGGGCCAGCGGCTGTGGCCAGCTGCCCCCGCCCCCTGATTCCTGCTCTGTACAGTGTGCCCCAGTGTTTGAACGGGTGTTTGAGTGTCTCTGCGGAGTCCGGGGCCAGCGGCTGTGGCCAGCTGCCCCCGCCCCCCTGATTCCTGCTCTGTACCGTGTGCCCCAGTGTTTGAACGGGTGGCTGAGTGTCTCTGCTGAGTCCGGCCCGGTCAGCGTGGCTCACTTACTATTCTCACCGGGGACCAGCGGCTGTGGCCAGCTGCCCCGCCCCCCTGATTCCTGCTCTGTACAGTGTGCCCCAGTGTTTGAACGGGTGGCTGAGTGTCTCCGCTGAGTCCGGCCCGGTCAGCGTGGCTCACTTACTATTCTCACCGGGGGCCAGCGGCTGTGGCCAGCTGCCCCCGCCCCCTGATTCCTGCTCTGTACAGTGTGCCCCAGTGTTTGAACGGGTGGTTGAGTGTCTCTGTGGAGTCCGGGGCCAGCGGCTGTGGCCAGCTGCCCCTCCCCCCCTGATTCCTGCTCTGTACCGTGTGCCCAGTGTTTGAACGGGTGGCTGAGTGTCTCTGCTGAGTGCGGCCTGGTCAGCGTGGCTCACTTACTATTCTCACCGAGGGCCAGCGGCTGTGGCCAGCTGCCCCCGCCCCCTGATTCCTGCTCTGTACAGTGTGCCCCAGTGTTTGAACGGGTGGCTGAGTGTCTCTGCTGAGTCTGGCCCGGTCAGTGTGGCTCACTTACTATTCTCACCGGGGACCAGCGGCTGTGGCCAGCTACCCCCGCCCCGCTGATTCCTGCTCTGTACAGTTGCCCCAGTGTTTGAACGGGTGGCTGAGTGTCTCTGCTGAGTCCGGCCCGGTCAGCGTGGCTCACTTACTATTCTCACCGGGGCCAGCGGCTGTGGCCAGCTGCCCCCGCCCCCCTGATTCCTGCTCTGTACAGTGTGCCCCAGTGTTTGAACGGGTGGCTGAGTGTCTCTGCTGAGTCCGGCCCGGTCAGCGTGGCTCACTTACTATTCTCACCGGGGGCCAGCGGCTGTGGCCAGCTACCCCCGCCCCCTGATTCCTGCTCTGTACAGTGTGCCCCAGTGTTTGAACGGGTGGCTGAGTGTCTCTGCTGAGTCCGGCCCGGTCAGCGTGGCTCACTTACTATTCTCACCGGGGGCCAGCGGCTGTGGCCACTTGCCCCCGCCCCCTGATTCCTGCTCTGTACAGTGTGCCCCAGTGTTTGAACGGGTGGCTGAGTGTCTCTGCTGAGTCCGGCCCGGTCAGCGTGGCTCACTTACTATTCTCACCGGGGGCCAGCGGCTGTGGCCAGCTGCCCCCCCCCCCTGATTCCTGCTCTGTACAGTGTGCCCCAGTGTTTGAACGGGTGGTTGAGTGTCTCTGCGGGTCCGGGGCCAGCGGCTGTGGCCAGCTGCCCCGCCCCCCTGATTCCTGCTCTGTACGTGTGCCCAGTGTTTGAACGGGTGGCTGAGTGTCTCTGCTGAGTCCGGCCCGGTCAGCGTGGCTCACTTACTATTCTCACCGGGGGACCAGCGGCTGTGGCCAGCTGCCCCCGCCCCCTGATTCCTGCTCTGTACAGTGTGCCCCAGTGTTTGAACGGTGGCTGAGCTGAGTGTCTGCTGAGTCCGGCCCGGTCAGCGTGGCTCACTTACTATTCTCACCGGGACCAGCGGCTGTGGCCAGCTGCCCCCGCCCCCTGATTCCTGCTCTGTACAGTGTGCCCCAGTGTTTGAACGGGTGGCTGAGTGTCTCTGCTGAGTCCGGCCCGGTCAGCGTGGCTCACTTACTATTCTCACCGGGGGCCAGCGGCTGTGGCCAGCTACCCCCGCCCCGCTGATTCCTGCTCTGTACAGTGTGCCCCAGTGTTTGAACGGGTGGCTGAGTGTCTCTGCTGAGTCCGGCCCGGTCAGCGTGGCTCACTTACTATTCTCACCGGGGGCCAGCGGCTGTGGCCAGCTGCCCCCGCCCCCCCTGATTCCTGCTCTGTACAGTGTGCCCCAGTGTTTGAACGGGTGGCTGAGTGTCTCTGCTGAGTCGGGCCCGGTCAGCGTGGCTCACTTACTATTCTCACCGGGGCCAGCGGCTGTGGCCAGCTGCCCCCGCCCCCCTGATTCCTGCTCTGTACAGTGTGCCCCAGTGTTTGAACGGGTGGCTGAGTGTCTCTGCTGAGTCCGGCCCGGTCAGCGTGGCTCACTTACTATTCTCACCGGGGGCCAGCGGCTGTGGCCAGCTACCCCCGCCCCCGCTGATTCCTGCTCTGTACAGTGTGCCCCAGTGTTTGAACGGGTGGCTGAGTGTCTCTGCTGAGTCCGGCCCGGTCAGCGTGGCTCACTTACTATTCTCACGGGGGCCAGCGGCTGTGGCCACTTGCCCCCGCCCCGCTGATTCCTGCTCTGTACAGTGTGCCCCAGTGTTTGAACGGGTGGCTGAGTGTCTCTGCTGAGTCCGGGGCCAGCGGCTGTGGCCAGCTGCCCCGCCCCCTGATTCCTGCTCTGTACCGTGTGCCCCAGTGTTTGAACGGGTGGCTGAGTGTCTCTGCTGAGTCCGGCCCGGTCAGCGTGGCTCACTTACTATTCTCACCGGGGGCCAGCGGCTGTGGCCAGCTGCCCCCGCCCCCCTGATTCCTGCTCTGTACAGTGTGCCCCAGTGTTTGAAAGGGTGGCTGAGTGTCTCTGCTGAGTCCGGCCCGGTCAGCGTGGTCACTTACTATTCTCACCGGGGGCCAGCGGCTGTGGCCAGCTGCCCCCGCCCCCCTGATTCCTGCTCTGTACAGTGTGCCCCAGTGTTTGAACGGGTGGCTGAGTGTCTCTGTGGAGTCCGGGGCCAGCGGCTGTGGCCAGCTGCCCCTGCCCCCCTGATTCCTGCTCTGTACAGTGTGCCCCAGTGTTTGAACGGGTGGCTGAGTGTCTCTGCTGAGTCCGGCCCGGTCAGCGTGGCTCACTTACTATTCTCACCGGGGGCCAGCGGCTGTGGCCACTTGCCCCCGCCCCGCTGATTCCTGCTCTGTACAGTGTGCCCCAGTGTTTGAACGGGTGGCTGAGTGTCTCTGCTGAGTCCGGCCCGGTCAGCGTGGCTCACTTACTATTCTCACCGGGGGCCAGCGGCTGTGGCCAGCTGCCCCCGCCCCCCTGATTCCTGCTCTGTACAGTGTGCCCCAGTGTTTGAACGGGTGGCTGAGTGTCTCTGCTGAGTCCGGGGCCAGCGGCTGTGGCCAGCTGCCCCCGCCCCCCTGATTCCTGCTCTGTACAGTGTGCCCCAGTGTTTGAACGGGTGGCTGAGTGTCTCTGCTGAGTCCTGCCCGGTCAGCGTGGCTCACTTACTATTCTCACCGGGGGCCAGCGGCTGTGGCCAGCTACCCCCGCCCCGCTGATTCCTGCTCTGTACAGTGTGCCCCAGTGTTTGAACGGGTGGCTGAGTGTCTCTGCTGAGTCCGGCCCGGTCAGCGTGGCTCACTTACTATTCTCACCGGGGGCCAGCGGCTGTGGCCAGCTGCCCCCGCCCCCCTGATTCCTGCTCTGTACAGTGTGCCCCAGTGTTTGAACGGGTGGCTGAGTGTCTCTGCTGAGTCCGGCCCGGTCAGCGTGGCTCACTTACTATTCTCACCGGGGGCCAGCGGCTGTGGCCATGCCCCGCCCCCTGATTCCTGCTCTGTACAGTGTGCCCCAGTGTTTGAACGGGTGGCTGAGTGTCTCTGCTGAGTCCGGCCCGGTCAGCGTGGCTCACTTACTATTCTCACCGGGGGCCAGCGGCTGTGGCCAGCTGCCCCCGCCCCCCTGATTCCTGCTCTGTACAGTGTGCCCCAGTGTTTGAACGGGTGGTGAGTGTGTCTCTGCGGAGTCCGGGGCCAGCGGCTGTGGCCAGCTGCCCCCGCCCCCCTGATTCCTGCTCTGTACCGTGTGCCCCAGTGTTTGAACGGGTGGCTGAGTGTCTCTGCTGAGTCCGGCCCGGTCAGCTGGCTCACTTACTATTCTCACCGGGGACCAGCGGCTGTGGCCAGCTGCCCCCGCCCCCTGATTCCTGCTCTGTACAGTGTGCCCCAGTGTTTGAACGGTGGGCTGAGTGTCTCTGCTGAGTCCGGCCCGGTCAGCGTGGCTCACTTACTATTCTCACCGGGGGCAGCGGCTGTGGCCAGCTGCCCCCGCCCCCCTGATTCCTGCTCTGTACAGTGTGTCCCCAGTGTTTGAACGGGTGGCTGAGTGTCTCTGCTGAGTCCGGCCCGGTCAGCGTGGCTCACTTACTATTCTCACGGGGGCCAGCGGCTGTGGCCAGCTACCCCCGCCCCGCTGATTCCTGCTCTGTACAGTGTGCCCCAGTGTTTGAACGGGTGGCTGAGTGTCTCTGCTGAGTCCGGCCCGGTCAGCGTGGCTCACTTACTATTCTCACCGGGGGCCAGCGGCTGTGGCCACTTGCCCCGCCCCGCTGATTCCTGCTCTGTACAGTGTGCCCCAGTGTTTGAACGGGTGGCTGAGTGTCTCTGCTGAGTCCGGGGCCAGCGGCTGTGGCCAGCTGCCCCGCCCCCCTGATTCCTGCTCTGTACCGTGTGCCCCAGTGTTTGAAACGGGTGGCTGAGTGTCTCTGCGGAGTCCGGCCCGGTCAGCGTGGCTCACTTACTATTCTCACCGGGGGCCAGCGGCTGTGGCCAGCTGCCCCCGCCCCCTGATTCCTGCTCTGTACAGTGTGCCCCAGTGTTTGAACGGGTGGCTGAGTGTCTCTGCTGAGTCCGGCCCGGTCAGCGTGGCTCACTTACTATTCTCACCGGGGGCCAGCGGCTGTGGCCAGCTGCCCCGCCCCCCTGATTCCTGCTCTGTACAGTGTGCCCCAGTGTTTGAACGGGTGGCTGAGTGTCTCTGTGGAGTCCGGGGCCAGCGGCTGTGGCCAGCTGCCCTGCCCCCCTGATTCCTGCTCTGTACAGTGTGCCCCAGTGTTTGAACGGGTGGCTGAGTGTCTCTGCTGAGTCCGGCCCGGTCAGCGTGGCTCACTTACTATTCTCACCGAGGGCCAGCGGCTGTGGCCACTTGCCCCCGCCCCGCTGATTCCTGCTCTGTACAGTGTGCCCCAGTGTTTTGAACGGGTGCTGAGTGTCTCTGCTGAGTCCGGCCCGGTCCAGCGTGGCTCACTTACTATTCTCACCGGGGGCCAGCGGCTGTGGCCAGCTGCCCCGCCCCCTGATTCCTGCTCTGTACAGTGTGCCCCAGTGTTTGAACGGGTGGCTGAGTGTCTCTGCGGAGTCCGGGGCCAGCGGCTGTGGCCAGCTGCCCCCGCCCCCTGATTCCTGCTCTGTACCGTGTGCCCCAGTGTTTAAACGGGTGCTGAGTGTCCTCTGCTGAGTCCGGCCCGTCAGCGTGGCTCACTTACTATTCTCACGGGGCCAGCGGCTGTGGCCAGCTGCCCCCGCCACCGCTGATTCCTGCTCTGTACAGTGTGCCCCAGTGTTTTGAACGTGGGCTGAGTGTCTCTGCTGAGTCCCGCCCGTTCAGCGTGGCTCACTTACTATTCCTCACCGGGGGCCAGCTGCTGTGGCCAGCTGCCCCCGCCCCCCTGATTCCTGCTCTGTACAGTGTGCCCCAGTGTTTGAACGGGTGTCTGCTGATGTCTCTGCTGAGTCCGGCCCGGTCAGCGTGGCTCACTTACTATTCTCACCGGGGGCCAGCGGCTGTGGCCAGCTGCCCCCGCCCCCTGATTCCTGCTCTGTACAGTGTGCCCAGTGTTTGAACGGGTGGCTGAGTGTCTCTGCTGAGTCCGCCCGGTCAGCGTGGCTCACTTACTATTCTCACCGGGGGCCAGCGGCTGTGGCCAGCTGCCCCCGCCCCCCTGATTCCTGCTCTGTACAGTGTGCCCCAGTGTTTGAACGGGTGGCTTGGTGTCTCTGCTGAGTCCGGGGCCCAGCGCTGTGGCCCGCTGCCCCCGCCCCCCTGATTCCTGCTCTGTACAGTGTGCCCCAGTGTTTGAACGGGTGGCTGAGTGTCTCTGCTGAGTCCGGCCCGGTCAGCGTGGCTCACTTACTATTCTCACCGGGGGCCAGCGGCTGTGGCCAGCTGCCCCGCCCCCCTGATTCCTGCTCTGTACAGTGTGCCCCATGTTTGAACGGGTGGCTGAGTGTCTCTGCTGAGTCCGGCCCGGTCAGCGTGGCTCACTTACTATTCTCACCGGGGGCCAGCGGCTGTGCCAGCTGCCCCCGCCCCCCTGATTCCTGCCTCTGTACAGTGTGCCCCAGTGTTTTTGAACGGGTGGCTGAGTGTCTCTGCTGAGTCCGGCCCGGTCAGCGTGGCTCACTTACTATTCTCACCGGGGGCCAGCGGCTGTGGCCAGCTGCCCCCGCCCCCTGATTCCTGCTCTGTACAGTGTGCCCCAGTGTTTGAACGGGTGGCTGAGTGTCTCTGCTGAGTCCGGCCCGGTCAGCGTGGCTCACTTACTATTCTCACCGGGGGCCAGCGGCTGTGGCCAGCTGCCCCCGCCCCCCTGATTCCTGCTCTGTACAGTGTGCCCCAGTGTTTGAACGGTGGCTGAGTGTCTCTGCTGAGTCCGGCCCGGTCAGCGTGGCTCACTTACTATTCTCACCGGGGGCCAGCGGCTGTGGCCAGCTGCCCCCGCCCCCCTGATTCCTGCTCTGTACAGTGTGCCCCAGTGTTTGAACGGGTGGCTGAGTGTCTCTGCTGAGTCCGGCCCGGTCAGCGTGGCTCACTTACTATTCTCCCGGGGGCCAGCGGCTGTGGCCACTGCCCCCGCCCCCCTGATTCCTGCTCTGTACAGTGTGCCCCAGTGTTTGAACGGGTGGCTGAGTGTCTCTGCTGAGTCCGGCCCGGTCAGCGTGGCTCACTTACTATTCTCACCGGGGCCAGCGGCTGTGGCCAGCTTTGCCCCCGCCCCCCTGATTCCTGCTCTGTACAGTGTGCCCCAGTGTTTGAACGGGTGGCTGAGTGTCTCTGCTGAGTCCGGGCAGCGGCTTGTCCAGCTGCCCCGCCCCCCTGATTCCTGCTCTGTACAGTGTGCCCAGTGTTTGAACGGGTGGCTGAGTGTCTCTGCTGAGTCCGGCCCGGTCAGCGTGGCTCACTTACTATTCTCACCGGGGGCCAGCGGCTGTGGCCAGCTGCCCCCCCCCCCTGATTCCTGCTCTGTACCGTGTGCCCCAGTGTTTGAACGGGTGGCTGAGTGTCTCTGCTGAGTCCGGCCCGGTCAGCGTGGCTCACTTACTATTCTCACCGGGGGCCAGCGGCTGTGGCCAGCTGCCCCCGCCCCCCTGATTCCTGCTCTGTACAGTGTGCCCCAGTGTTTGAACGGTGGCTGAGTGTCTCTGCTGAGTCCGGCCGGTCAGCGTGGCTCACTTACTATTCTCACCGGGGGCCAGCGGCTGTGGCCAGCTGCCCCCGCCCCCCTGATTCCTGCTCTGTACAGTGTGCCCCAGTGTTTGAACGGGTGGCTGAGTGTCTCTGCTGAGTCGGCCCGGTCAGCGTGGCTCACTTACTATTCTCACCGGGGCCAGCGGCTGTGGCCAGCTGCCCCCGCCCCCCTGATTCCTGCTCTGTACAGTGTGCCCCAGTGTTTGAACGGGTGGCTGAGTGTCTCTGCTGAGTCCGGGGCCAGCGGCTGTGGCCAGCTGCCCCCGCCCCCTGATTCCTGCTCTGTACCGTGTGCCCCAGTGTTTGAACGGGTGGCTGAGTGTCTCTGCTGAGTCCGGCCCGGTCAGCGTGGCTCACTTACTATTCTCACCGGGGGCCAGCGGCTGTGGCCAGCTGCCCCCGCCCCCTGATTCCTGCTCTGTACCGTGTGCCCCAGTGTTTGAACGGGTGGCTGAGTGTCTCTGCTGAGTCCGGCCCGGTCAGCGTGGCTCACTTACTATTCTCACCGGGGGCCAGCGGCTGTGGCCAGCTGCCCCCGCCCCCCTGATTCCTGCTCTGTACGTGTGCCCCAGTGTTTGAACGGTGGCTGAGTGTCTCTGCTGAGTCCGGCCCGGTCAGCGTGGCTCACTTACTATTCTCACCGGGGGCCAGCGGCTGTGGCCAGCTGCCCCCGCCCCCTGATTCCTGCTCTGTACAGTGTGCCCCAGTGTTTGAACGGGTGGCTGAGTGTCTCTGCTGAGTCCGGCCCGGTCAGCGTGGCTCACTTACTATTCTCACCGGGGCCAGCGGCTGTGGCCAGCTGCCCCCGCCCCCCTGATTCCTGCTCTGTACAGTGTGCCCCAGTGTTTGAACGGGTGGCTGAGTGTCTCTGCTGAGTCCGGGCCAGCGGCTGTGGCCAGCTGTGCCCCCGCCCCCCTGATTCCTGCTCTGTACAGTGTGCCCCAGTGTTTGAACGGGTGGCTGAGTGTCTCTGCTGAGTCCGGCCCGGTCAGCGTGGCTCACTTACTATTCTCACCGGGGCCAGCGGCTGTGGCCAGCTGCCCCCGCCCCCCTGATTCCTGCTCTGTACAGTGTGCCCCAGTGTTTGAACGGGTGGCTGAGTGTCTCTGCTGAGTCCGGCCCGGTCAGCGTGGCTCACTTACTATTCTCACCGGGGCCAGCGGCTGTGGCCAGCTGCCCCCGCCCCCCTGATTCCTGCTCTGTACAGTGTGCCCCAGTGTTTGAACGGGTGGCCTGAGTGTCCTCTTGGAGTCCGGGGCCAGCGCTGTGGCCAGCTGCCCCCGCCCCCCTGATTCCTGCTCTGTACAGTGTGCCCCAGTGTTTGAACGGGTGGCTGAGTGTCTCTGCTGAGTCCGCCCGGTCAGCGTGGCTCACTTACTATTCTCACCGGGGGCCAGCGGCTGTGGCCAGCTGCCCCCGCCCCCCTGATTCCTGCTCTGTACAGTGTGCCCCAGTGTTTGAACGGGTGGCTGAGTGTCTCTGCTGAGTCCGGCCCGGTCAGCGTGGCTCACTTACTATTCTCACCGGGGGCCAGCGGCTGTGGCCAGCTGCCCCCGCCCCCCTGATTCCTGCTCTGTACAGTGTGCCCCAGTGTTTGAACGGGTGGCTGAGTGTCTCTGCTGAGTCCGGCCCGGTCAGCGTGGCTCACTTACTATTCTCACCGGGGCCAGCGGCTGTGGCCAGCTGCCCCCGCCCCCCTGATTCCTGCTCTGTACAGTGTGCCCCAGTGTTTGAACGGGTGGCTGAGTGTCTCTGCTGAGTCCGGGGGCCAGCGGCTGTGGCCAGCTGCCCCGCCCCCCTGATTCCTGCTCTGTACAGTGTCCCCAGTGTTTGAACGGGGGCTGAGTGTCTCTGCTGAGTCCGGCCCGTCAGCGTGGCTCACTTACTATTCTCACCGGGGGCCAGCGGCTGTGGCCAGCTGCCCCCGCCCCCCTGATTCCTGCTCTGTACAGTGTGCCCCAGTGTTTGAACGGGTGGCTGAGTGTCTCTGCTGAGTCCGGCCCGGTCAGCGTGGCTCACTTACTATTCTCACCGGGGCCAGCGGCTGTGGCCAGCTGCCCCCGCCCCCCTGATTCCTGCTCTGTACAGTGTGCCCCAGTGTTTGAACGGGTGGCTGAGTGTCTCTGCTGAGTCCCGGGCCACGCTGGGCCAGCTGCCCGCCCCCCCTGATTCCTGCTCTGTACAGTGTGCCCCAGTGTTTGAACGGGTGGCTGAGTGTCTCTGCTGAGTCCGGCCCGGTCAGCGTGGCTCACTTACTATTCTCACCGGGGGCCAGCGGCTGTGGCCAGCTGCCCCCGCCCCCCTGATTCCTGCTCTGTACAGTGTGCCCAGTGTTTGAACGGGTGGCTGAGTGTCTCTGCTGAGTCCGGCCCGGTCAGCGTGGCTCACTTACTATTCTCACCGGGGCCAGCGGCTGTGGCCAGCTGCCCCCGCCCCCCTGATTCCTGCTCTGTACAGTGTGCCCCAGTGTTTGAACGGGTGGCTGAGTGTCTCTGCTGAGTCCGGCCCGGTCAGCGTGGCTCACTTACTATTCTCACCGGGGGCCAGCGGCTGTGGCCAGCTGCCCCCGCCCCCCTGATTCCTGCTCTGTACAGTGTGCCCCAGTGTTTGAACGGTGGCTGAGTGTCTCTGCTGAGTCCGGCCCGGTCAGCGTGGCTCACTTACTATTCTCACCGGGGGCCAGCGGCTGTGGCCAGCTGCCCCCGCCCCCCTGATTCCTGCTCTGTACAGTGTGCCCCAGTGTTTGAACGGGTGGCTGAGTGTCTCTGCTGAGTCCGGCCCGGTCAGCGTGGCTCACTTACTATTCTCACCGGGGCCAGCGGCTGTGGCCAGCTGCCCCCGCCCCCCTGATTCCTGCTCTGTACAGTGTGCCCCAGTGTTTGAACGGGTGGCTGAGTGTCTCTGCTGAGTCCGGCCCGGTCAGCGTGGCTCACTTACTATTCTCACCGGGGGCCAGCGGCTGTGGCCAGCTGCCCCCGCCCCCCTGATTCCTGCTCTGTACAGTGTGCCCCAGTGTTTGAACGGGTGGCTGAGTGTCTCTGCTGAGTCCGGCCCGGTCAGCGTGGCTCACTTACTATTCTCACCGGGGGCCAGCGGCTGTGGCCAGCTGCCCCCGCCCCCCTGATTCCTGCTCTGTACAGTGTGCCCCTTGTTTGAACGGGTGGCTGAGTGTCTCTGCTGAGTCCGGGCCCAGCGGCTGTGCCAGCTGCCCCCGCGCCCCCTGATTCCTGCTCTGTACAGTGTGCCCCAGTGTTTGAACGGTGGCTGAGTGTCTCTGCTGAGTCCGGCCCGGTCAGCGTGGCTCACTTACTATTCTCACCGGGGCCAGCGGCTGTGGCCAGCTGCCCCCGCCCCCCTGATTCCTGCTCTGTACAGTGTGCCCCAGTGTTTGAACGGGTGGCTGAGTGTCTCTGCTGAGTCCGGCCCGTCAGCGTGGCTCACTTACTATTCTCACCGGGGGCCAGCGGCTGTGGCCAGCTCCCCCGCCCCCCTGATTCCTGCTCTGTACAGTGTGCCCCAGTGTTTGAACGGGTGGCTGAGTGTCTCTGCTGAGTCCGGCCCGGTCAGCGTGGCTCACTTACTATTCTCACCGGGGCCAGCGGCTGTGGCCAGCTGCCCCGCCCCCCTGATTCCTGCTCTGTACAGTGTGCCCCAGTGTTTGAACGGGTGGCTGAGTGTCTCTGCTGAGTCCGGCCCGGTCAGCGTGGCTCACTTACTATTCTCACCGGGGGCCAGCGGCTGTGGCCAGCTGCCCCCGCCCCCCTGATTCCTGCTCTGTACAGTGTGCCCCAGTGTTTGAACGGGTGGCTGAGTGTCTCTGCTGAGTCCGGCCCGGTCAGCGTGGCTCACTTACTATTCTCACCGGGGGCCAGCGGCTGTGGCCAGCTGCCCCCGCCCCCTGATTCCTGCTCTGTACCGTGTGCCCCAGTGTTTGAACGGGTGGCTGAGTGTCTCTGCTGAGTCGGCCCGGTCAGCGTGGCTCACTTACTATTCTCACCGGGGCCAGCGGCTGTGGCCAGCTGCCCCCGCCCCCCTGATTCCTGCTCTGTACAGTGTGCCCCAGTGTTTGAACGGTGGCTGAGTGTCTCTGCTGAGTCCGGCCCGGTCAGCGTGGCTCACTTACTATTCTCACCGGGGGCCAGCGGCTGTGGCCAGCTGCCCGCCCCCCTGATTCCTGCTCTGTACAGTGTGCCCCAGTGTTTGAACGGGTGGCTGAGTGTCTCTGCTGAGTCCGGGGCCAGCGGCTGTGGCCAGCTGCCCCCGCCCCCTGATTCCTGCTCTGTACAGTGTGCCCCAGTGTTTGAACGGGTGGCTGAGTGTCTCTGCTGAGTCCGGCCCGGTCAGCGTGGCTCACTTACTATTCTCACCGGGGGCCAGCGGCTGTGGCCAGCTGCCCCCGCCCCCCTGATTCCTGCTCTGTACAGTGTGCCCCAGTGTTTGAACGGGTGGCTGAGTGTCTCTGCTGAGTCCGGCCCGGTCAGCGTGGCTCACTTACTATTCTCACCGGGGGCCAGCGGCTGTGGCCAGCTGCCCCCGCCCCCCTGATTCCTGCTCTGTACAGTGTGCCCCAGTGTTTGAACGGGTGGCTGAGTGTCTCTGCTGGAGTCCGGGGCCAGCGGCTGTGGCCAGCTGCCCCCGCCCCCCTGATTCCTGCTCTGTACGTGTGCCCCAGTGTTTGAACGGGTGGCTGAGTGTCTCTGCTGAGTCCGGCCGGTCAGCGTGGCTCACTTACTATTCTCACCGGGGGCCAGCGGCTGTGGCCAGCTGCCCCCGCCCCCCTGATTCCTGCTCTGTACAGTGTGCCCCAGTGTTTGAACGGGTGGCTGAGTGTCTCTGCTGAGTCCGGCCCGGTCAGCGTGGCTCACTTACTATTCTCACCGGGGCCAGCGGCTGTGGCCAGCTGCCCCCGCCCCCCCTGATTCCTGCTCTGTACAGTGTGCCCCAGTGTTTGAACGGGTGGCTGAGTGTCTCTGCTGAGTCCGGCCCGGTCAGCGTGGCTCACTTACTATTCTCACCGGGGGCCAGCGGCTGTGGCCAGCTGCCCCCGCCCCCCTGATTCCTGCTCTGTACAGTGTGCCCCAGTGTTTGAACGGGTGGCTGAGTGTCTCTGCTGAGTCCGGCCCGTCAGCGTGGCTCACTTACTATTCTCACCGGGGGCCAGCGGCTGTGGCCAGCTGCCCCCGCCCCCTGATTCCTGCTCTGTACAGTGTGCCCCAGTGTTTGAACGGGTGGCTGAGTGTCTCTGCTGAGTCCGGCCGGTCAGCGTGGCTCACTTACTATTCTCACCGGGGGCCAGCGGCTGTGGCCAGCTGCCCCCGCCCCCCTGATTCCTGCTCTGTACAGTGTGCCCCAGTGTTTGAACGGGTGGCTGAGTGTCTCTGCTGAGTCCGGCCCGGTCAGCGTGGCTCACTTACTATTCTCACCGGGGCCAGCGGCTGTGGCCAGCTGCCCCCGCCCCCCTGATTCCTGCTCTGTACAGTGTGCCCCAGTGTTTGAACGGGTGGCTGAGTGTCTCTGCTGAGTCCGCCCAGCGGCTTTGGCACAGCTGCCCTGGCCCCCCTGATTCCTGCTCTGTACGTGTGCCCCAGTGTTTGAACGGGTGGCTGAGTGTCTCTGCTGAGTCCGCCCGGTCAGCGTGGCTCACTTACTATTCTCACCGGGGCCAGCGGCTGTGGCCAGCTGCCCCCGCCCCCCTGATTCCTGCTCTGTACAGTGTGCCCCAGTGTTTGAACGGGTGGCTGAGTGTCTCTGCTGAGTCCGGCCCGGTCAGCGTGGCTCACTTACTATTCTCACCGGGGCCAGCGGCTGTGGCCAGCTGCCCCGCCCCCCTGATTCCTGCTCTGTACAGTGTGCCCCAGTGTTTGAACGGGTGGCTGAGTGTCTCTGCTGAGTCCGGCCCGGTCAGCGTGGCTCACTTACTATTCTCACCGGGGCCAGCGGCTGTGGCCAGCTGCCCCCGCCCCCCTGATTCCTGCTCTGTACAGTGTGCCCCAGTGTTTGAACGGGTGGCTGAGTGTCTCTGCTGAGTCCGGGGCCAGCGGCTGTGGCCAGCTGCCCCCGCCCCCTGATTCCTGCTCTGTACAGTGTGCCCCAGTGTTTGAACGGGTGGCTGAGTGTCTCTGCTGAGTCCGGCCCGGTCAGCGTGGCTCACTTACTATTCTCACCGGGGCCAGCGGCTGTGGCCAGCTGCCCCCGCCCCCCTGATTCCTGCTCTGTACAGTGTGCCCCAGTGTTTGAACGGGTGGCTGAGTGTCTCTGCTGAGTCCGGCCCGGCCCGGTCGTGGCTCACTTACTATTCTCACCGGGGGCCAGCGGCTGTGGCCAGCTGCCCCCGCCCCCCTGATTCCTGCTCTGTACAGTGTGCCCCAGTGTTTGAACGGTGGCTGAGTGTCTCTGCTGAGTCCCCCGGGGCCACGGCTGTGGCCAGCTGCCCCTGCCCCCCTGATTCCTGCTCTGTACAGTGTGCCCCAGTGTTTGAACGGGTGGCTGAGTGTCTCTGCTGAGTCCGGCCCGGTCAGCGTGGCTCACTTACTATTCTCACCGGGGCCAGCGGCTGTGGCCAGCTGCCCCCGCCCCCCTGATTCCTGCTCTGTACAGTGTGCCCCAGTGTTTGAACGGGTGGCTGAGTGTCTCTGCTGAGTCCGGCCCGGTCAGCGTGGCTCACTTACTATTCTCACCGGGGCCAGCGGCTGTGGCCAGCTGCCCCCGCCCCCCTGATTCCTGCTCTGTACAGTGTGCCCCAGTGTTTGAACGGGTGGCTGAGTGTCTCTGCTGAGTCCGGCCCGTCAGCGTGGCTCACTTACTATTCTCACCGGGGGCCAGCGGCTGTGGCCAGCTGCCCCCGCCCCCCTGATTCCTGCTCTGTACAGTGTGCCCCAGTGTTTGAACGGGTGGCTGAGTGTCTCTGCTGAGTCCGGCCCGGTCAGCGTGGCTCACTTACTATTCTCACCGGGGCCAGCGGCTGTGGCCAGCTGCCCCCGCCCCCCTGATTCCTGCTCTGTACAGTGTGCCCCAGTGTTTGAACGGGTGGCTGAGTGTCTCTGCTGAGTCCGGCCCGGTCAGCGTGGCTCACTTACTATTCTCACCGGGGCCAGCGGCTGTGGCCAGCTGCCCCCGCCCCCTGATTCCTGCTCTGTACAGTGTGCCCCAGTGTTTGAACGGGTGGCTGAGTGTCTCTGCTGAGTCCGGCCCGGTCAGCGTGGCTCACTTACTATTCTCACCGGGGGCCAGCGGCTGTGGCCAGCTGCCCCCGCCCCCCTGATTCCTGCTCTGTACAGTGTGCCCCAGTGTTTGAACGGGTGGCTGAGTGTCTCTGCTGAGTCCGGCCCGTCAGCGTGGCTCACTTACTATTCTCACCGGGGGCCAGCGGCTGTGGCCAGCTGCCCCCGCCCCCCTGATTCCTGCTCTGTACAGTGTGCCCCAGTGTTTGAACGGGTGGCTGAGTGTCTCTGCTGAGTCCGGGGCAGCGGCTGTGGCCAGCTGCCCCCCGCCCCCCTGATTCCTGCTCTGTACAGTGTGCCCCAGTGTTTGAACGGGTGGCTGAGTGTCTCTGCTGAGTCCGGCCCGGTCAGCGTGGCTCACTTACTATTCTCACCGGGGCCAGCGGCTGTGGCCAGCTGCCCCCGCCCCCCTGATTCCTGCTCTGTACAGTGTGCCCCAGTGTTTGAACGGGTGGCTGAGTGTCTCTGCTGAGTCCGGCCCGGTCAGCGTGGCTCACTTACTATTCTCACCGGGGCCAGCGGCTGTGGCCAGCTGCCCCCGCCCCCCTGATTCCTGCTCTGTACAGTGTGCCCCAGTGTTTGAACGGGTGGCTGAGTGTCTCTGCTGAGTCCGGCCCGGTCAGCGTGGCTCACTTACTATTCTCACCGGGGGCCAGCGGCTGTGGCCAGCTGCCCCCGCCCCCTGATTCCTGCTCTGTACAGTGTGCCCCAGTGTTTGAACGGGTGGCTGAGTGTCTCTGCTGAGTCCGGCCCGGTCAGCGTGGCTCACTTACTATTCTCACCGGGGCCAGCGGCTGTGGCCAGCTGCCCCCGCCCCCCTGATTCCTGCTCTGTACAGTGTGCCCCAGTGTTTGAACGGGTGGCTGAGTGTCTCTGCTGAGTCCGGCCCGGTCAGCGTGGCTCACTTACTATTCTCACCGGGGCCAGCGGCTGTGGCCAGCTGCCCCCCCCCCTGATTCCTGCTCTGTACCGTGTGCCCCAGTGTTTGAACGGGTGGCTGAGTGTCTCTGCTGAGTCCGGCCCGGTCAGCGTGGCTCACTTACTACTATCTCCGGGGGCCAGCGGCTGTGGCCAGCTGCCCCCGCCCCCTGATTCCTGCTCTGTACAGTGTGCCCCAGTGTTTGAACGTGGGCTGAGTGTCTCTGCTGAGTCCGGCCCGTCAGCGTGGCTCACTTACTATTCTCACCGGGGCCAGCGGCTGTGGCCAGCTGCCCCCGCCCCGCTGATTCCTGCTCTGTACAGTGTGCCCCAGTGTTTGAACGGGTGGCTGAGTGTCTCTGCTGAGTCCGGGGCCAGCGGCTGTGGCCAGCTGCCCCCGCCCCCCTGATTCCTGCTCTGTACCGTGTGCCCCAGTGTTTGAACGGGTGGCTGAGTGTCTCTGCTGAGTCCGGCCCGGTCAGCGTGGCTCACTTACTATTCTCACCGGGGGCCAGCGGCTGTGGCCAGCTGCCCCGCCCCCCTGATTCCTGCTCTGTACAGTGTGCCCCAGTGTTTGAACGGGTGGCTGAGTGTCTCTGCTGAGTCCGGCCCGGTCAGCGTGGCTCACTTACTATTCTCACCGGGGCCAGCGGCTGTGGCCAGCTGCCCCCGCCCCCTGATTCCTGCTCTGTACAGTGTGCCCCAGTGTTTGAACGGGTGGCTGAGTGTCTCTGCTGAGTCCGGCCCGGTCAGCGTGGCTCACTTACTATTCTCACCGGGGGCCAGCGGCTGTGGCCAGCTGCCCCCGCCCCCCTGATTCCTGCTCTGTACAGTGTGCCCCAGTGTTTGAACGGTGGCTGAGTGTCTCTGCTGAGTCCGGCCCGGTCAGCGTGGCTCACTTACTATTCTCACCGGGGCCAGCGGCTGTGGCCAGCTGCCCCCGCCCGCCTGATTCCTGCTCTGTACAGTGTGCCCCAGTGTTTGAACGGGTGGCTGAGTGTCTCTGCGAGTCCGGGGCCAGCGGCTGTGGCCAGCTGCCCCCGCCCCCCTGATTCCTGCTCTGTACAGTGTGCCCCAGTGTTTGAACGGGTGGCTGAGTGTCTCTGCTGAGTCCGGCCCGGTCAGCGTGGCTCACTTACTATTCTCACCGGGGGCCAGCGGCTGTGGCCAGCTGCCCCCGCCCCCCTGATTCCTGCTCTGTACAGTGTGCCCCAGTGTTTGAACGGGTGGCTGAGTGTCTCTGCTGAGTCCGGCCCGGTCAGCGTGGCTCACTTACTATTCTCACCGGGGGCCAGCGGCTGTGGCCAGCTGCCCCCGCCCCCCTGATTCCTGCTCTGTACAGTGTGCCCCAGTGTTTGAACGGGTGGCTGAGTGTCTCTGTGGAGTCCGGGGCCAGCGGCTGTGGCCAGCTGCCCCCGCCCCCTGATTCCTGCTCTGTACAGTGTGCCCCAGTGTTTGAACGGGTGGCTGAGTGTCTCTGCTGAGTCCGCCCGGTCAGCGTGGCTCACTTACTATTCTCACCGGGGCCAGCGGCTGTGGCCACTTGCCCCGCCCCCCTGATTCCTGCTCTGTACAGTGTGCCCCAGTGTTTGAACGGGTGGCTGAGTGTCTCTGCTGAGTCCGGCCCGGTCAGCGTGGCTCACTTACTATTCTCACCGGGGCCAGCGGCTGTGGCCAGCTGCCCCCGCCCCCTGATTCCTGCTCTGTACAGTGTGCCCCAGTGTTTGAACGGTGGCTGAGTGTCTCTGCTGAGTCCGGCCCGGTCAGCGTGGCTCACTTACTATTCTCACCGGGGGCCAGCGGCTGTGGCCAGCTGCCCCCGCCCCCCCTGATTCCTGCTCTGTACAGTGTGCCCCAGTGTTTGAACGGGTGTTGAGTGTCTCTGCTGAGTCCGGGGCCAGCGGCTGTGGCCAGCTGCCCCCGCCCCCCTGATTCCTGCTCTGTACAGTGTGCCCCAGTGTTTGAACGGGTGGCTGAGTGTCTCTGCTGAGTCCGGCCCGGTCAGCGTGGCTCACTTACTATTCTCACCGGGGCCAGCGGCTGTGGCCAGCTGCCCCCGCCCCCTGATTCCTGCTCTGTACAGTGTGCCCCAGTGTTTGAACGGGTGGCTGAGTGTCTCTGCTGAGTCCGGCCCGGTCAGCGTGGCTCACTTACTATTCTCACCGGGGGCCAGCGGCTGTGGCCAGCTGCCCCCGCCCCCCTGATTCCTGCTCTGTACAGTGTGCCCCAGTGTTTGAACGGGTGGCTGAGTGTCTCTGCTGAGTCCGGCCCGGTCAGCGTGGCTCACTTACTATTCTCACCGGGGCCAGCGGCTGTGGCCAGCTGCCCCCGCCCCCCTGATTCCTGCTCTGTACAGTGTGCCCCAGTGTTTGAACGGGTGGCTGAGTGTCTCTGCTGAGTCCGGCCCGGTCAGCGTGGCTCACTTACTATTCTCACCGGGGGCCAGCGGCTGTGGCCAGCTGCCCCCGCCCCCCTGATTCCTGCTCTGTACAGTGTGCCCCAGTGTTTGAACGGGTGCTGAGTGTCTCTGCTGAGTCCGGCCCGGTCAGCGTGGCTCACTTGCTATTCTCACCGGGGGCCAGCTGTGGCCAGCTGCCCCCGCCCCCCTGATTCCTGCTCTGTACAGTGTGCCCCAGTGTTTGAACGGGTGGCTGAGTGTCTCTGCTGAGTCCGGGGCCAGCGGCTGTGGCCAGCTGCCCCCGCCCCCTGATTCCTGCTCTGTACAGTGTGCCCCAGTGTTTGAACGGGTGTCTGAGTGTCTCTGCTGAGTCCGGCCCGGTCAGCGTGGCTCACTTACTATTCTCACCGGGGGCCAGCGGCTGTGGCCAGCTGCCCCCGCCCCCCTGATTCCTGCTCTGTACAGTGTGCCCCAGTGTTTGAACGGGTGGCTGAGTGTCTCTGCTGAGTCCGGCCCGGTCAGCGTGGCTCACTTGCTATTCTCACCGGGGCCAGCGGCTGTGGCCAGCTGCCCCCGCCCCCCTGATTCCTGCTCTGTACAGTGTGCCCCAGTGTTTGAACGGTGGCTGAGTGTCTCTGCGGAGTCCGCTATCCAGCGGGCTGTGGCCAGCTGCCCCCGCCCCCCTGATTCCTGCTCTGTACCGTGTGCCCCAGTGTTTGAACGGGTGGCTGAGTGTCTCTGCTGAGTCCGGCCCGGTCAGCGTGGCTCACTTACTATTCTCACCGGGGGCCAGCGGCTGTGGCCAGCTGCCCCCGCCCCCTGATTCCTGCTCTGTACAGTGTGCCCCAGTGTTTGAACGGGTGGCTGAGTGTCTCTGCTGAGTCCGGCCCGGTCAGCGTGGCTCACTTACTATTCTCACCGGGGCCAGCGGCTGTGGCCAGCTACCCCGCCCCCCTGATTCCTGCTCTGTACAGTGTGCCCCAGTGTTTGAACGGGTGGCTGAGTGTCTCTGCTGAGTCCGGCCCGTCAGCGTGGCTCACTTACTATTCTCACCGGGGCCAGCGGCTGTGGCCAGCTTGCCCCCGCCCCCCTGATTCCTGCTCTGTACAGTGTGCCCCAGTGTTTGAACGGGTGGCTGAGTGTCTCTGCTGGTCCGGGGCCAGCGGCTGTGGCCAGCTGCCCCGCCCCCCTGATTCCTGCTCTGTACCGTGTGCCCCAGTGTTTGAACGGGTGGCTGAGTGTCTCTGCTGAGTCCGGCCCGTCAGCGTGGCTCACTTACTATTCTCACCGGGGCCAGCGGCTGTGGCCAGCTGCCCCCGCCCCCCTGATTCCTGCTCTGTACAGTGTGCCCCAGTGTTTGAACGGGTGGCTGAGTGTCTCTGCTGAGTCCGGCCGGTCAGCGTGGCTCACTTACTATTCTCACCGGGGGCCAGCGGCTGTGGCCAGCTGCCCCCCCCCCTGATTCCTGCTCTGTACAGTGTGCCCCAGTGTTTGAACGGGTGGCTGAGTGTCTCTGCTGAGTCCGGCCCGGTCAGCGTGGCTCACTTACTATTCTCACCGGGGGCCAGCGGCTGTGGCCAGCTGCCCCCGCCCCCTGATTCCTGCTCTGTACAGTGTGCCCCAGTGTTTGAACGGGTGGCTGAGTGTCTCTGCTGAGTCCGGCCCGGTCAGCGTGGCTCACTTACTATTCTCACCGGGGGCCAGCGGCTGTGGCCACTTGCCCCCGCCCGCCTGATTCCTGCTCTGTACAGTGTGCCCCAGTGTTTGAACGGGTGGCTGAGTGTCTCTGCTGAGTCCGGGCCAGCGGCTGTGGCCAGCTGCCCCCGCCCCCCTGATTCCTGCTCTGTACCGTGTGCCCCAGTGTTTGAACGGGTGGCTGAGTGTCTCTGCTGAGTCCGGCCCGGTCAGCGTGGCTCACTTACTATTCTCACCGGGGGCCAGCGGCTGTGGCCAGCTGCCCCCGCCCCCCCTGATTCCTGCTCTGTACAGTGTGCCCCAGTGTTTGAACGGGTGGCTGAGTGTCTCTGCTGAGTCCGGCCCGGTCAGCGTGGCTCACTTACTATTCTCACCGGGGGCCAGCGGCTGTGGCCAGCTGCCCCCGCCCCCCTGATTCCTGCTCTGTACAGTGTGCCCCAGTGTTTGAACGGGTGGCTGAGTGTCTCTGCTGAGTCCGGGGCCAGCGCTGTGGCCAGCTGCCCTGCCCCCCTGATTCCTGCTCTGTACAGTGTGCCCCAGTGTTTGAACGGGTGGCTGAGTGTCTCTGCTGAGTCCGGCCCGGTCAGCGTGGCTCACTTACTATTCTCACCGGGGGCCAGCGGCTGTGGCCAGCTGCCCCCGCCCCGCTGATTCCTGCTCTGTACAGTGTGCCCCAGTGTTTGAACGGGTGGCTGAGTGTCTCTGCTGAGTCCGGCCCGGTCAGCGTGGCTCACTTACTATTCTCACCGGGGCCAGCGGCTGTGGCCAGCTGCCCCGCCCCCCTGATTCCTGCTCTGTACAGTGTGCCCCAGTGTTTGAACGGGTGGCTGAGTGTCTCTGCTGAGTCCGGCCCGGTCAGCGTGGCTCACTTACTATTCTCACCGGGGCCAGCGGCTGTGGCCAGCTGCCCCCGCCCCCCTGATTCCTGCTCTGTACAGTGTGCCCCAGTGTTTGAACGGGTGGTTGAGTGTCTCTGCTGAGTCCGGGGCCAGCGGCTGTGGCCAGCTGCCCCCGCCCCCCTGATTCCTGCTCTGTACAGTGTGCCCCAGTGTTTGAACGGGTGGCTGAGTGTCTCTGCTGAGTCCGGCCCGGTCAGCGTGGCTCACTTACTATTCTCACCGGGGGCCAGCGGCTGTGGCCAGCTGCCCCCGCCCCCCTGATTCCTGCTCTGTACCGTGTGCCCCAGGGTTTGAACGGGTGGCTGAGTGTCTCTGCTGAGTCCGGCCCGGTCAGCGTGGCTCACTTACTATTCTCACCGGGGCCAGCGGGTGTGGCCAGTTGCCCCCGCCCCCCTGATTCCTGCTCTGTACAGTGTGCCCCAGTGTTTGAACGGGTGGCTGAGTGTCTCTGCTGAGTCCGGCCCGGTCAGCGTGGCTCACTTACTATTCTCACCGGGGCCAGCGGCTGTGGCCAGCTGCCCCCGCCCCCCTGATTCCTGCTCTGTACAGTGTGCCCCAGTGTTTGAACGGGTGGCTGAGTGTCTCTGCTGAGTCCGGCCCGGTCAGCGTGGCTCACTTACTATTCTCACCGGGGCCAGCGGCTGTGGCCAGTTGCCCCCGCCCCCTGATTCCTGCTCTGTACAGTGTGCCCCAGTGTTTGAATGGGTGGCTGAGTGTCTCTGCTGAGTCCGGCCCGGTCAGCGTGGCTCACTTACTATTCTCACCGGGGGCCAGCGGCTGTGGCCAGCTGCCCCTGCCCCCTGATTCCTGCTCTGTACAGTGTGCCCCAGTGTTTGAACGGGTGGCTGAGTGTCTCTGCTGAGTCCGGGGCCAGCGGCTGTGGCCAGCTGCCCCGCCCCCCTGATTCCTGCTCTGTACCGTGTGCCCCAGTGTTTGAACGGGTGGCTGAGTGTCTCTGCTGAGTCCGGCCCGGTCAGCGTGGCTCACTTACTATTCTCACCGGGGGCCAGCGGCTGTGGCCAGCTGCCCCCGCCCCCCTGATTCCTGCTCTGTACAGTGTGCCCCAGTGTTTGAACGGGTGGCTGAGTGTCTCTGCTGAGTCCGGCCGGTCAGCGTGGCTCACTTACTATTCTCACCGGGGGCCAGCGGCTGTGGCCAGCTACCCCCGCCCCGCTGATTCCTGCTCTGTACAGTGTGCCCCAGTGTTTGAACGGGTGGCTGAGTGTCTCTGCGGAGTCCGGGCCCAGCGGCTGTGGCCAGCTGCCCCCGCCCCCCTGATTCCTGCTCTGTACCGTGTGCCCCAGGGTTTGAACGGGTGGCTGAGTGTCTCTGCTGAGTCCGGCCCGGTCAGCGTGGCTCACTTACTATTCTCACCGGGGGCCAGCGGCTGTGGCCAGTTGCCCCCGCCCCCCTGATTCCTGCTCTGTACAGTGTGCCCCAGTGTTTGAACGGGTGGCTGAGTGTCTCTGCTGAGTCCGGCCCGGTCAGCGTGGCTCACTTACTATTCTCACCGGGGGCCAGCGGCTGTGGCCAGCTGCCCCCGCCCCCTGATTCCTGCTCTGTACCGTGTGCCCCAGTGTTTGAACGGGTGGCTGAGTGTCTCTGCTGAGTCCGGCCCGGTCAGCGTGGCTCACTTACTATTCTCACCGGGGCCAGCGGCTGTGGCCAGCTGCCCCCGCCCCCCTGATTCCTGCTCTGTACAGTGTGCCCCAGTGTTTGAACGGGTGGCTGAGTGTCTCTGCTGAGTCCGGCCCGGTCAGCGTGGCTCACTTACTATTCTCACCGGGGGCCAGCGGCTGTGGCCAGCTGCCCCCGCCCCCCTGATTCCTGCTCTGTACCGTGTGCCCCAGTGTTTGAACGGGTGGCTGAGTGTCTCTGCTGAGTCCGGCCCGGTCAGCGTGGCTCACTTACTATTCTCACCGGGGGCCAGCGGGTGTGGCCAGCTGCCCTGCCCCGCTGATTCCTGCTCTGTACAGTGTGCCCCAGTGTTTGAACGGGTGGCTGAGTGTCTCTGCTGAGTCCGGGCCAGCGGCTGTGGCCAGCTGCCCCCGCCCCCCTGATTCCTGCTCTGTACCGTGTGCCCCAGTGTTTGAACGGGTGGCTGAGTGTCTCTGCTGAGTCCGGGCCCGGTCAGCGTGGCTCACTTACTATTCTCACCGGGGGCCAGCGGCTGTGGCCAGCTGCCCCCGCCCCCCTGATTCCTGCTCTGTACCAGTGTGCCCCAGTGTTTGAACGGGTGGCTGAGTGTCTCTGCTGAGTCCGGCCCGGTCAGCGTGGCTCACTTACTATTCTCACCGGGGGCCAGCGGCTGTGGCCAGCTGCCCCCGCCCCCCTGATTCCTGCTCTGTACAGTGTGCCCCAGTGTTTGAACGGGTGGCTGAGTGTCTCTGCTGAGTCCGGCCCGGTCAGCCAGAGGTTCTGGGTTAGCCTGGCTGTAGTCTCCGCGGTCCGGTCCGGCTCCCCGTAGCTATCACAGCGGTCAGCTGCCCAGCTGACTAATATGGGTGTGTGTGTGACTGAGCATGCGCGGCTGAGGGTCCCCTGACCATTCTGCAATGATTTTTTCATGACAAGATCCAGGCGGAGATGAGAGTCCAAATGGACACATGATAACCAAATGGTATACTGAGACACCAAATGTGTTTTTCTCATGCATTTTTTTATCACACAAATTTGCAATATTGAACTGTTCAATTATTAAATTATGCCCATAAAGTATGGGCATAACTAACCCTTTCCTCCGTGTTTCGACATGGCAACCGCGGTGTCCGCGGTCGCCATGTCGCCATGTTCGCGCGCTTATATTTACGAGTCTTCTTCTTCTTCATCTTGTACACATTTACGATTGAATCAGCTAAATATTTATTTACACTGTCCAGTAAATACATCAATGTCCAGCACCCTCCTTCAACATCCGTGTCGTACACTAACTTCAAAATAAAACCGAGGGAACGTCTCCCTCGGTTGAAACGGGGAAAACGATCACGCTTCGGACTGTAGATATTCCGTATATTCTTGTGCAAAAATAAATGAGAAACAAAATAAAATCGATACTGAATTAGCAAAACAACCTAATGAAGCCACAGATACCAAATACGCCACGTTTACCAATGTAGTAAGCCCGCGCAAGCTGAAACTGCAGAAGAGGAGCGGCTCGGGGACACCGGCGTCCCTGCGGAGTTGAAGAGGTTAAACACTGGATTTGTCTGAAGGCAATATAGACCTTACATGTGCATCATCCACAGCTTTCCTATTGCTATGAAAATTAACCAGTGGTCTGTCCGTAAATGCACCAGATAACGTATCGTTGTGCATTAACAACAGCCCTGTCTACAGTGTGTCAGCAAGCTCTGCATAGAATATATGTATTCATTAAATGGACATCGATTGTAGTCATTATAGGTTTAAAGCTAGTAACCTTTCTTCATTATTTTCCTTTTTTTGAATGGCAGTGAACAGGTGTTTTCAGTGAAAAAGCCCTGTAATCTAACTGCCCAGTAATGGTACACAGAAAAAAGGTGGAAAAAAACAAATAGTTGGTGAATATAGTGAGGTATTCCAGAAGAGCTAAATGGCTGGTGGTGACCAAAACAGAGCTAAAACAAGTGTCAAGTACCAAATGGACAAATCTTTCTCTTCCATCAAATTGCCACCAAATGAAATTAAAACAAACATTTTAACATTTGAATTAGAAATGAGTGTTATAATACATTAACACTAGGTATGGAAGCGTTCCTTTGATTAAATGTCAAATTGGTGTGTGTGTGTGTGTGTGTGTGTGTGTGTGTGTGTCACTGAGTGAGTACAGCAGTGTTTCCCCTGGCCACATACAAACAAGAGTATCTTATTCTGTCTATAAATAGGTCATTCTCACATTGTGTCTGTGTTGTTTTTTCCTGTCTCCTCTTTCCTTGCCCTTCTGTTGAACTTGGATCCGAGTTGCGCTTGCAGTTCCGTTCTGTGTGTCCTCTGGAAGTGTGTCGGCCTGCCAACACATTCCCAGCACACTCTCTCAGGTGTCTGTCTCTATGTCTCTTTCTCACACATCTGCATGCCTCAGTCTCTCTCTCTTTCTGTTGTCTGTCCTCCCCTCTTGCCCAGCCACCACTCTGGCGGCAGTTTTGTTTTTTTGTTCAGCAGGAGTGTGCTTCTGCTTTTTGTTGTTTCAAAGTGTTGCCAGAATGCCCCCTCTCTCTTTCCAAGCCTCCGGCTATCTTTTCCCTGTGTCCACCCCCTGTGTCCATCTTGCTTTTGTCTCTCCCTCTCTCTCTGTTTTTTGATCACTTCTGTTATCATCACTCTCCTTTTTACCGCTCTCATCTACTGCCCTCCTCTTGGCTTTTTCTCGCACAGCTCTGTCCTCTCATCTTCTCTTGTCGCCTTCCCATTCTGCAACAAAAGAAACATATCTAGCTTGAACACAAATGTATGATATTAAAGGACTTAAAGGTAGAGTCTGTAAAAAAAAAAAAAAAAAAGAAAGAAAAACCCCAAAAATCCCGCTTAAACATCACATATGGGCTTCTACTCATGTGTGGTGGTGAGTGGTAACTGTCTCTGCAGAGACACTAGCCACAACCACTAGCACCCGCTACCTGCTAGCTCGTCGTTAGCATCTGTTAGCTGTGGCGGGTAGCGGCGCCGCTAGCACCCGCTTCTGTGCTCACTGCGACAGCCCTCCTACTCGTCGCAGCATACTGTACCCCTTGAGGGTCCTGTTGCCGGCGATGGCCAGCGCTTCACTCTGACTGTGTTTCCTTTGCCTTCCAGTCCTGACTGCTGCAGCTGCTGCTGTCAGGGACAGGAGGCGTGAAGAGTTGAGCCCGAGAGGAGGGGCCCAGTTTGAATGTTGTGTTTAAAAACTGCAACGATCAAACTACAGAGTCTACCTTTAAATATATATAGTGTACCTAGTGATATGGGTATAAGATGGTGAGTTATTTATTGGTTTACATCCAAGTCTTTACATACAGTCACTTGACAGATATAAAGATCAGCTGATAGATGGATGGATGGAGATACAAAGATCATAGCAAGACTGACAGTTATTAAGACATAAAAGAAGACACATGATGCAAACATGCAAACAAAAACACAAGCCAATCATTCTTATATCACAGTGACACTAACAAGCACTTTTTGCACAAAAGGAAAATACAATTGAAGGTATTTCTCTTACCTGATGAAATCTGTGGGCTCCTTATTGCCTCAGCCTTCGCACCTGACGTCATAAACGTGCACAGTAACATTTTGTGTCAAACTAGAAACCTTGTAACCACACATCCATCACTGTCTCATTGATGACAGATTGTAAAAAATCAGTTCCCGGGCTGTGTGGGCTGTTTTGGCAGTGAGGAAAGGTCAGCGTATATGGAATAATTCAGAAATGTCAGAAATGTTTATGCACATTTCCATGCTTGTCATTTCAGTGATCTGATATGTGTCTACCGTGAAAATGATCATGCACCATAACCATAAAAACATGTCAGATATAATTGGCCCAGGTGAGCACAAAGGCCCGCATTATTTGATATTAAAGATGAAGACGGAGAGTAAATCACTACAGTGAATATGAAGAAAAAGCATGCCCACATTTCATTGATCCTCGTGAAATGCCTCAGCAACATAAATGATGAAGAACATACAAAGAAATGAAGAATTGGTTGTTAATCTCATTTCTCTCCACTACTACTGTCATCACATTCATATCTACCTCCCATTCAATCAATAAACTCCCTCTTCTCCTTCTTCACAGTCTTTTAGTTGTGAAAGTCTAAATCAGTCTACTGGAAACCAGTGATTCAGTGAGCTGACATGAAACCTCAACTTTAAAATAACTGTAATTTTAGGTGACAACCTCCACTGATTCGGGTTTTGTGCGCTCTCCACTGTTTGCACCGACTGTTTTTGCCAGTGGGACTGATTGTTGTCAGCACCCCACTGCACAACTCTGTACTGCCACGACTCAATCTTTGCCATAGGGCCAACTGTTCTTGAACTGTCATGTAAAATCACTATATCGATCCGAAGCAGTGAAGAGTCAGATCTGTCAGTCATTGTGTAACCACCTTGGTAATGTTACTATAGAAACACTGAGTTCAAAGAAAACAAATTACTTCCTGTACATAAATTGTGACAGTAATGAATAAAAACAATTTTCTTCATATAAGATCATAATTATATTACATCTAGGTGAAGTAATTTTTCATTCATGTCTATGTCTAATTTATTGACATTAGTCAAGTCTACAGACAGGATTGTGTTTTACAATTTATCATTGTATCACCAAACCAAGAACATAAGCATGAACACCAAATTTAATCAAATGTCAGGGGCCTCTTTATGAAATTGACTGATAGCCCCTATTGTGCAATCCACACGAGTTGCATATCAAATTAATTCCTCTTTTCTTTTCTCCCAGACTGATGTCTGATGTCTTTTTAGTTGTAGATTTCATTTGGCTCTGGATCACAGACATCTCAAGGCAGCTAAAGAAACTATTTCCATTTGAAGGAAGAAGCTGTGAGACAACAAAAGCTCCTTTTCCATGATTCTGTGAGCAACAGAGATGTGATTTTTATGCTGCACATGGCATGAGGCCACAAACAGCAGGACACAGTGAAAGGAGGTGGTTACCTTGCTGAGAAGTTGTATCCAGCCTGTCACCTGCAGCTCTCCATGTCACAGCCCATTGTGGCTGCTCCTTCCTGTTCCATTACATAATATTTCAAACTAGTGTCCCAATGGAATCGGATACATGTATCAGTGAGTGATGATCATCAGAACCATCCCCGATAGCTCATGCCCTTGCAAATGTCAGGAAGACATTTGGGTTTTTTTCTCATTAATGTTAATGTTACATGTTAAAGAGAACACTTGTCTATTGTGAGTGAACTTTCAAACCAAGCAAAGTGAGTTAAACAGTCAGAGGAGGTCATTTTGAAATCATAACATTAGCCTGAGGTTAAGGATTCCAGAAATCCTGTGGCAAATATTTGCATTTGACACACATCTCTTATACTATTATACTACAGCAAGCAGATGACAACAAAAGTTCACTGAAGTTTACTTGAGAAGTAATTTGCAGTTCTTCCAGTTTCAGCGATTTATGCCAGAAGCTGAATTATTAAGGTCTCTCATTGCCTTCTCTCTTACCATCTTCTCCTCTGTCTATTGTTCTTGCCAACCATTACTCTCTGTTGAGCAACCTAACTAACAAACCAATGCAGCCCTGTAACACCCAGTGAACAACACACTGACAGAGAAAAGTGGCTCACCCTGATTCAGTCTGAATGAATCACACTGGGAAATACATGTATTTTCACAGAGGAGCCCATTGTGTGTGGGTAGATGTACAGTATATCTATGTAATGTTTGTACATATGTTTTATGTGAAATTAGCAGTGTCAGTGTTTTTATGCTTTCTGTTTGGGGCTTAGTCTCTGGCATCTCATGCAGTGATTTGGCTCAGTGCTAAATGAAGAGTTTGGCATAAAAACAAACTAAAGACCATGAGACTAATGTTCCTGAACTCCAGCCTCTCTGGCATGATGTCTCTTTCTCACTCCTGTGCCTCTTGATTTCTTTTTCTATGCTTTCCCCCACATCAAGGTTGCATTACTTTTGTGTTTACAACAGTCATAATCTTCACTGACAAGTTGACAGACGCAAAAGCCCATTATCACCAAATCACACAGTGTTTGTATGCCTAATGACTCCCCCTGCAGCCACAAAAAGAAAGAAGCTGTGCAATTTTGTTATAGGCTACCAAAATAAAAGTCTGAAAAACCTTGCATTGGCCATGTCATAATAACTTACAGTAGAAGAACAGAGAAACACTTCCCTTTTTTTTGGCAGGGGGTGCCATGTAGTGCACTGGGTTAAGTGGGTGCCCCATATGCAGAGACTTGCTGCAGTCGGCCCTGGTTCCAATCCTGTATCTGGCGCCCTTTGCTGCATGTCATTCCCCTCTCTCTGCCTCCCCATTTCCTGTCTCTCTACACTATGCTATCCAATAAAGGCAAAAATGCCCAAAAAATATACTTAAAAAAAAAGCACTTCTTTTTTTTTTTTTTTCCTTTTGAAACCACAAATCTCTAAAAATAATGGCACTGAAAATCTACACAAACTAAACAATAAAATATACCGATAACAGAATTCTTTAACAGCCAATCTGAGTTTTGTTTTTCAGTTGAAATAAACTGATCATAAAATCAGAATAAACAAGCTGAACCCATGAGTTTTTAAGCACAACACGCTGTACTTTTCACATTGCTTTGTTGAATTCTACACACAGTTGCTCTCTTTTACTACAATGCATCTATTTTATTCCGCTTTCATCTTCTGAAACATCTACACTTCTGTAGACTTTTATGGATTCTTCAGTTACAGACATGTTGTGAATATATTATATAACATTGAGCATTCTCTTTATATGATGTGGTAAAACCACAGCAACTGAACCAGCAAACAACCAGCAAAGTTAATGAGTGTATTATAAGGGTAGTTACCCTTCCTTTCTTCCTGTCCTTCCATTGTCCCCAATGCTTTCTCTGACACTACCATAGAAAACCTTTCTTTTTTTGTCTGTCCTCTTCTGTCATTCTTGTTATTAACTCACTCTGGCTCTCAGCCCTTTTTGTGTGTCCTTTTCATCTCTGCGTCTTTGCATCTTTCTCTCTGCTAGGATTGCCAGGAAACAGGATGGAGATATACAAATAGGCAGGTATATGAGAAGCAGTCCCATTATTAACATTGGAGAATGTACAAAATTTACAGGCAGGAAGAGTCCAACAAGAAAAAACAAACAAAAAAGCCAGGAGACTAACGCCAGAAAACCACAGAAACTCAAAGCACTGAGTACAAAGTGAATCTGAAGAACTCCAATAAGTTAAAGTCTACAACTGGCTGAGGAGAAGTCCAAAAACAGGGATCTGAGGAAATGGAAGATAAAACGGTACTAAAGGCTGAGACACTGACTAAAGGTACAAAACAAAGAGAACTTGACAAACTGACAGCGACTGAGGGGAATACAGAGACTTGTGCTGTTCTCTCACACAACAGAGAGTTGGAAATTACAAGCTCAGACTCAAAGATTTGAAACAGTTGTGAAAATTCAGGTCCCGAATTGCTCAACTTGATGTCATTGAAATGGTCCCTTGTGGCTTGTAGCAACACTTGCACACTTTTAGCAATAATTGACACCTTTATTGGTGAAGTAGCCCAGTGTTTGTTGTCTGTTGTAGCATTGTCATCCCGAATGCAGCCTAAAGTACAAGGAGTCAAAGGTAATAGGGAACAGGTGATTAGAAAAAAGAAAGAAAGAAAAAAGAAAGAAAGAAAGAAAGAACTGATTACTAAATAGAACAGGAAGTGCAGATTCCATCTGAAGTGAGTCAATGGGGCAGATCATGACAATCTCTCATTATTGTCCACTCCTGTTTCTCTCTTTCTTTGTGCCCTGTAGCTGAATCCAAGTGTCAGTATACATTTGTATGGCCTAATTTGTGTGTGTGCCTGTGTACTCGTGTGGTTTGCGTACTCACATGCAGAGTCTGACCTTGTCCAGCCAACCGTGTCAGAGCTCCTCTTTATTTTCTCACAGGTGTATATGAGAGTGTGTTTGTATTAAACTATGTGTGTGTGTACGTGCATGTGTGTGTCCATGCTAACACACAGCATTTGTCCTTGTGTATTCAAGCATATCAGCACTTGTCATAATTTTTCACAGGTGTGTATGCATGTGTATGCCTTTGTGCATGTGCGCATGTCATGTGTGTGTGCTTAAGCCAACAGGGCACCTGCGGGTGCAGTCTGTTCAATTTCGCAGGTTTGGGAGAAGAGCAGGTCACCAGTCAGACATTGTTTAGTCAACACACACCAGATACACACAGACAAATGCAAACAGTAACTGGAGAACAATTACATCCAGTGTAATAAACTGCCATTTGATTCAACAGCTTTACTCTCTGCTCATATGAAGGTTTTTGTTATTTAACTTGTGGCATGTTATGGTGGATTTCCTCCCTCCATACGCTCTGCTCTTCCTTTCACAGCCACTAGAGGCAGCCTTCATCAAAACTTCTTGCTAACTCTCCTGAGAATCAAAGTCAGGACCTTATCAGCAATTCATCCACTGAGGTCTCTGGTGGATTAGGGTCATGTGACATAACCGCAAATTATAAACTTCGATTTCCAGGCAAGAAAATGTTGCTCAATGTCAAATCCCACTCCCTGGCATCTCTCTCTCCTGACTGGTAACTGTCACATACAGGCAAAAAAAAAAAACAAAAAAAACAAAACAAGAAAAGGTAAAAGTTTCACTGGATATATTGGGGTTACAGGTCTGTTTTGGAGTGATGCTGTGTTTGTTTGACTAGCAGGAGTCTCATTCTATCATAGATTGTGTTTCCAGAAATCATGGGAATGTTTTTAAATGTTAGGGTGGGTAACTACAGCACAGATAAAAATCAGAGCAGTAAGAGCTGAGATATCCTGACTTTTGGTTTCTTGTACGGGTCAGGCTCTTGGGGTCCTTAGTTGTGTCTTCCATTCGACTGCCCACCTTTCCAAATGTGGATTCCATGAAAACTCTCACATCCCCTGATGCAGACTTTCTTAAAAATTGTAAATCTTATGACCACTCTGACCTTTTTTCCAGATTTTAGAAAGCTCCTTACAGGGCCACAGAGGAAATCAAACCACCATTTTCACAGGCCAAGAAGTACTCCTTGTAGGAAGTAAATTGAACATCATGTGTAAAATCCATAGAGTTTCACTTTAACCTCTCTGAAATTAGAAAATCTCTTTTACAAGCGCCCTTGCAACAAAGTTCAAATGGCCGTGCAGCTGAAGTATCTGTGGACAACACTCCATCCCTTTCAGCTGCAGTAACTCCAGCAGGGAGAGGTGATAGTAAGGAAGGTAAATTATCACATCAGTTGAAAAAAATTACGATCAAATTGAGATCAAATCTGATTATCTGAACAAATCAAATCTGATAAAATATGTCTGCCAGGCAATCCATGTGATTAAGGATTTAGGTGACCCTTCAGGTCAAGCAAAGATGAATGCATAAGTTGAGCAAAATATGTTTCAGAACTTTGTGTGTGTGGTGCCTTATGTGGAACCTACAAGTTTACATGTTTAAGGGTTTAGGAGAGGTCTTAGGTTTATGTCAATGACAGGTCCAAACAAAGATAGCTGTACGTGTGTGTGTGTGTGTGTGTGTGTGTATGTGTGTGTGTGTGTGTGTGGTTGATTGTAGTGTACAAGACACTGACATAATCTGAGGAAGCCGTAGGTGTGTGTAGGCATCCAGTACTTTTGCACAGCAACATAAAAGTGTCTTGACACTGTTTATGTTTGGAACAGTTTAGTGAAGCTCTTGATCCCTTTCTCTTTTAGTTTGGTTGAATTTGAAGGTGAGGGAAAACACTATGAGCTTTGTACAGTCCATATAAAGTGTGAGTCTCGGTCCTTGATAAAGTGAAGTTTGATCTGTGAGAGGCGTTTGACATCCCCCTGGATGGGTGCAATTTCAGGTTGTGTTCATGCAGTTTTTGATTTTACCTTCACGCCACAGAGAGGTCCATCATGTTCATCATGTTACTGATAGTGCAGTTGCAGATTTTCTGCTATAATCTGCCACAGCATCCCTCAAAGTGACGTCTTAGGTCACTGTCCTTTGGTCACTCTTGTAAAACTGAACAAATCAAATATAAAAAGACAGGAAGGTAGCAAGGTCTCCAATCTGCTTGTTACACACTAAAAACATGAAAATGAAAACATGACAAATATTAATCATTGGCATTTTGAAGACATACAGTCACCTTATACTGAAGTAATCGCAACAGTTTCACTCAATTGCTGTTGTTTGTGCAGCTTATTTTGAGTCATGTGCTCATATCCGGTGTGTTATTGGCAGAGAGATCTGGTGTCTGAAAGAAATAAGGAAAGTAGACACAGTGATGAAGAGCAAGAAACTAAAAGGAGAGAAAAAGATGGAGAGGGAAAAGTTAAGTGTAACTGCTCTCTTATCCTACGCCGTATTGTTTTCCCCGGAAACCCTGAGAGAGGCCTTTACATCTTGCTTTTAGATTAATGAATCTGCATCCAAACCTCCCAGGGAAAGCTCTATGAAAAACAATTCAACAATCATTTCTCTCCTACCTTCTATCTCCTTTTTCATAAACACACACACACACACACACACTCACAATCATGCACACAGACGCAATTATTGACCAGCTTCACCTTGTCTTTTTCTCCTGCTGCCTTTTCTCTGCTCTTGCTCGCTCATGCAGAAAAGTAGCATAACCCAGGAGTGTACTGCTGAAAGACACTTTTCAACACAGTTACTGTGCCGCTTCTGCCCAAAGAGGACATATCACTTCTAAATATATTTTGTCACAAAGTTTAAGGCCAAAGTGCTTCAATCAAGAAGATGCTCTTACTGGAATTACCCGGTTGGAAAAAATGTTGTCTCACCTTCATAGTATTGGCGAGGCAGCAGCTGGTATCTCATTGCATCACATGGGTGCATTTTTTTCTGTGGCTGGGTGAACTAATCCTTCATGTGGATGTAAACACATCGTGTGTTTTCCTCCTTTGTCGTCTCCCTGTGGGGGAAAAAATCTTGGATCAATAGAATATTTCAATGCACAACTGGGAGGTAAAGCTTTTTATAAGACAGACTAGAGGATGGATTGATTCATCTAATTCCATCTCATCCCCTCATTGTTTTTTCCCTCACATTGACGTAGTTTATTTTTTTTCTTTGTATTTTCGCTTTTGCCGCTCTCTGTTCTCTCCAAACTCACAGCCCTCAGCTCAGCCCTTGGGGTGTGGAGCACAGGAATGGTGACTGAGGAGTCGAAGTAGACCATCTAAGAGAAAGCAAAAAAGCATTTGGCTCAGTGAAGCTACTGAGTGATGCTATTCACAGAATGTAAAAAGGATGAGTCTTTATGTCAAGTTGCTTTGGCACAGTCCTTGTCAGTTGTTTGAAACTTAAGAAAGAAAAATTCCTTTCTCTGTGAGGTTCACTATTTCCCCCACTCCTGTTGTGCTGCTGCTGTTTCCCCCCTCTGTATGTTTCCTGTTTGTCATGAGTTTGGACATGTCTGTGTTTGTCCGTGTGTTTCACTTGCCTTGGCCTTCCCAGTTCCAGCTCCTGCCAAAACACTTGCACAACTGCTTGAGATCAGTTCATCAATTCATTCAACCCCTTGCAGTATCTGAACATGGGCTCTTTACTCCTCTCATCAACAATTCAGCCATTCACCCTAGTGGAACCACTCAATGGCCAAAACCCTAGTCGCTTAAACTGTGTTCACAAGGCAAGCCTTAGAGCTTGATTCAGATTTCTTTCTAGATCCTTTTTTTTTTTTTATTAATCGATTCACATTATCTTATAAATTTGGGCCAATTTTAGACTTGTAAAGTGTGCATCTCCTTGATGTGACTTGCTTGCACAGAAGAACAGCATGATGTGGCACGCAGCGCTCTAGAGTGGATGTAAAAAGGAGAGGAGATCAGGCCTGAAACATCACTGACCCTCCAGTGATTACTTCCATTGCTGCTGTCTGCCATCTTGGTTTTGTTTGTTTGTGAGTCCCACCTGTGCACAATTAGGATGGATGATGATCTAGATTGAAAAAATCAGATTCCATGTGATTTGTGCTGTTCACATTGTCATTAAATACACAGAACTGGGCCCCATAAGATAGAAAAAAATCTGATTTGGGTCAGTTATGCCTGCTGTGTGAACTAACTGTGCTCTGGGTACCTCTGCCTGCTCGCCATAACTGCAGCCCACCCCAATCGTCAATGTGTCTACAAACCCCAGCCATAATCATAGCACCCAAGCAGCTCTCTTTCCTCTCTTCCAGCCCCTCCCCTCTCCAGCAATCCTAGAACCAGCCGCAAGCCATCATCCCTAAATTTTACAATAAAGTGCTTTTGTCACACTCCTCCACGAGCCCAACCTTTGGGTCTGAAAAGCTAAACTTAATTTCAAATGTTAAATTCAAAAATACTATTCTCCTTTTCATCGGGGGTAAAAAGGGTAATAGCTCTTAGCTCCATTCATCTCATCAGTGTACATCAGGAAAAGTGTAATTATCCCCACATTTGGAACATTTGGCTTTGTGACTTTGTTACAGTGTGTGCCTCTGGGGTCTGTGGCCACTAAAATCATTACTTTTAGTGTCATCATTCGCTTCGGTGCTTTTAAATCTATTTAAATCGTAATCATCATCAAAGTTATGGGGCTGGAAAAGTGAAGTTGAATATATTTTGGCGTTAAAAAAAAAAGGCAAGGTGTGCGTCATTTGTTTACATTCAGGTGCCCGACAGGCTGCATAAGGCTATGGTATGCACGAGTTCACCTGGAGTTCTCAAACCGCAGGTAAGCCTGTTCCTCTCTGTTGCTTTTTTTTTCAGATATTTAATCCCTTGAAGACTTTTGCTCTGTTTGATTCAGATTCCATTACTGTCAGGGAGACCAGGATTTTCAGACCATGCTTTGATGGAGTATTACAGGATTAATATTGTAATATTAGTATCATTAACTGAGAAGAGTAATCGTTCACTGGCTTCACATTCCTGCAGAAATTTTCATTCCTGTTGCACTAAAAGTTGTCCTAAGAGAGCATAAAATGAGTGGAGAGACTATATGTTTAATATTTTAGGATGCTGGGTTATGCATTTTCAAGTTACCAACATTACAGCATTCGAACAATCACATTTTATGCTCTTTAATAGGCCCCTGTGGTTCTTTGATTTTTTTTTTATATGAAGATAATCAATTCAGGGTTGATACCTAACTTTTGCCTTTTGATGTTCTTTGATATTTTTTTTAAATCTTCAGTTTTTACTGCTGCCTTCACACTTGAGGTGAGTTTAGATTGCCTTCAAATGTCAGTGTTCATACACCTACACTTGAAAATGTGCTCTCATTTTTTGAGTCGATTTAGTGCAGCCTATATATCTCAGTCCGCAGTGTGTATATTTTTGGATATAGAGATGCATGTCAATATTTTAAGGAATATTACGCTCACAGTCAGCTGAAGACAGTTGGCAGCTGCCTCGGGCACTGGGATTGTCAACAGAGAAAACATTACAACTCACGTAATGTGATATAAAAGAAAACATCATGAGAGAAAATACAGCCAGACATGAGATCTGACACTTCTCCCTTTATCAGCAGCAAATCAGTATTGTTGCTATCATTAGCTGGCAGACAAATTCTGGCTATTTTGGGTCACTCCACACTGGTCAGACTCCTACAGAGTTCAGCTACACTAACGGCCTGTCAGAGATATCGGTTTGTTTCCTGCCAGTGTGATGCAATTTGGATAGCAGCTACACTACACATATCAGTCCAACAAACAAACATACACTGCAACCGCTGTGATGAATAAACCAATAAACTCAGTGCACCTGTAGTGTCACACCCACAGTATGAAAAGCTGCAGCTAGATTTTGCCTCTCTGTTTAAATGTGCATTAACAGGTTGCTTCTATTGCATCAGGAAAAAGATGATGATCCCAGTGGTAACATTAAGCACTGCTCACAGCTGCGGTTTCTTTTTTTTTAATTTTTATTTTAAATGTTTTTGTTTTTGTTTGACATCAAAATGCACCCACAAGGCTTTTCGAATCTTTGCATGGAAGGCAAAAAAATAACATGAAAGTCACTGTAACCCTTAGCTGACTGGATATATACAAACAAATATCACAAATATCACATTGTCTCGAAACCAGATCTCTGTGTAAAGAAAGCAGGATTTCTTGTGTGCACACACACACACACACACACACACACACACACACACACAGCTAGGAACCTATAGAAATCTAACATGATGGTGGTATTTTACTGCTGGCATGTGGTTAACACTATAGTGGGTTTACACATTCTGTCACTGCACACTGAATCTACTATGATCACATTATTATGCTAAGCAACTCTTGCTCAAACTGCTGATAAAGCTGTGAGTGTGGTTAGACGTGTGTTACAGCTCTGTGTGTGTTCCATCTCAAAGAGCTTGTGAAGACGGCTTCCATACACCAGTAATATCACTGGTTTAATGGACCCCTTGGGGCTCACACAAAACATGCACCAATGCAGGTTGTGATTACTCTTCATGATAGCTCTAATGAAGCTCCTTTGCTGATTTGCAGATTTCAGGGTCAGGGTAATATGTGTTTGGCTGTGTCTCATGCATCTTGTGCTACTAAAAAGGAGTTCCATGGACAGCCAATTAAAACAATCTGCAACAAAACCCTATAGAATATATATTTACTGTATGCACATAAGAGAAACGGTACTTGTTTCTCTCTCTCTCTCTCTCTCTTTTTGTACTTTAACAAGAGGATCCCACTGAGGCCAGGATCTCCTTTGCCACACAGCCTTGTGTGAGAATAAATGAGTAAAAATTTGCCAGAAGGATAAAAATAAATCACAAAAGGAAACAATATTTTCTAACAGAGTAGTTAGAATAATGCTCTCAGTGGAACACCACTTCATTTAAAAATTCAGATGTGTTATTCTCTGGGCCTTGGGTAGTCGAAGCAATGTGGTGCTCCTTGCTAAAGCAGGAAACCATAGTGAGTTAAATGCTGAGATTGTTCTACTGCAGCACTGGCACTGACTGGACAGCTGTGGAAAAAATTAACTTGAAATGTAGAAGAAGCTTAGACACCTCATACCAACTGCACTCTGTGCTTTTGCATGATGTTTAGTTAAAATATATGGATGTCCTCAAAAATGGCTTTAGATGTAAGATGGAGATGAAAGAAACACATCACATTTTTACAAATATAATATTTGCAATAATTAAAGCAGTTAATTTGAATAAACATATTTTCAATAGATGCAACAAGATTGAACTTGACTTGTGTGAACATGATACTTTTGCACAAAATGGATATCAAGAGCAACATACAGTATGCTTCAGGCAGTGGTAGTAGATGGGGGAAAATTCAGAGTTGCACAGGTTGTAATTACAGTCCCCACACCTGCTGTGGTGACACTACTGATGCCCATAGCTAGTTCCTGTAACACTGTAACTGGTTTCTCACACATATCTTAAAGTGACCTCTTCTCCAACGCTTTGTCTCTCAAAAACTTGCCTCTCTTCTGCTGGTGTCTGACTATCTAGATGCCTTTGTTATTGTGCTTTTCTCTTCACTTGTTTTCTTAGACTGTGCCTCTCTGTCTCTCCCTCCTGCTTCCTCTGATAACCTTGATTTAAAGGCACCTTGTTCTGCTACAGTACCTTGCCACTGACACACACAGTAACACACATCCCTACCTACTGTCCATGTTTTATAATCACTGGGCTAAGTTTAGGTTGCTACAACAACAACAACAACAACAACAACAACAAAAACGGACTGCATGAACACAGAGACAATTACTCAAAAAATGCTGACACAAAAATATTAACTAAGATACTATCTATGGATCTTCTTTAAATGTGTAAGGCCACATCAACAGATTAAAAGGCAGTTAATGGCTCTCATCCAATTTCAGCATGTCAACTGTTCATCATCAATGTGTTGCAGTAACTGCTGTAGAGCATGTGTTAAGTGTGTTGCATATGAGGCCTCCATCCATAAGATATAACTTGAACCTTAACCCACAGCCAATAATAACATGGAGGAACAAAGAGCCAGCCATTGTACTAACTCTGGTCATCTTATTATCCATGACACTCTGGGTATGAGATTGTGGCAGGCTTAGAATATTTAAGAAAAAAATAATCAGAGTCATTTAACTAAATCCATATTGAATATATTACAAGTACGTTTCTTGAAAGGTTTTCAGATCATGTCCTTCATGGGTTTAAATAATTATTGAGGATGGAATCTAATAAAGGAAACCATCTCAGGCTGCTAATACAAAATTTATTTCACTGCAGGACAAATTTGCAATTACTATTGCTGCCCTCAAATGCAGGCAAACAAGGATATTCTCACTTAACTATATCACTTTCGATATCCTTTTAATAAAATGACTTAAGACTTGTATTTTTTTTTTTTTAAAGAAACTTCCTCTTTTCTTTGTTTTGCTCCCATCTCTTCCGCAGACATGATTGAAACAGCGCCCCCCTCGAGTAGCTAGAGCTGGTAATGGTCAAAGATGATATTGCAGCCTGCCGTCAGACAGACGCACCTGAGGTCACAGGTGGTGCTGATTAATCATCAGAGAAATGGCGCCGCTGCACAGCAAAAAAACTGTGGCGGGAACTGTGAAGAAAGGACGAATATGGACTATCAACAAGCTATAAAAAGTTAACTACAAAATATGTCCAACTTTTGGCTGTTAATTTGTTAAGGCCTAGTTGTTGCATATTTAGGCTGTCGGTTCTTGGCTGTTAGGTGAGGACTAATGTCTGCAATCAAAAACAACACGACAGAGTCACAGTTCGAGTGCCGTTATGGATTATTATGGACATGGACCACTTCATCTGCAGGAAGGAAAGGAGAGGGACCTCAGACGCCAAAAAAGCTAAGTCAGATACTTCTTAACTCTATGGCTTTGCTGGCTGGTTTGTTTTGTGATGCTGGCCCGCCGTGGCCATTTGCATGACGATACTTGTTTGCTTGGATATTGAATCTGTTGTGTGTATGTGGCACGTGTGCACCGACACTCTTGCGGCCAGATACACCTTAACTCTATGGCTTTGCTGGCTCGTTTGTTTTGTGATGCTGGCCCGCCGTGGCCATTTGAATGACGATACTTGTTTGCTTGTATATTGAATCTGTTGTGTGTTTGTGTCATGTGTGCACCGACATTATTGCCGGACGGAGTCTGCTGGGTTTTCAATGACATGCATTTTCAGCTTTTGCATTTATTGTTCGCTCAGTCACCAGTGTGTGATTTGTGAATAAGCCCATACAGGAGATCTGCCAGTTGCTTGTGAAAACATCTCTACATGGGCCTTTGTGTGTTATTTTAAAGCTGGTCTTTATGGTGTGTCATTTGCTTACTTACTTGAAATAGGCCTACTGTGGGCCTGTTGGCTACTGTGTTAGGACAAGGACGGATAAGAATGGGTAAGTCATGTACTTTTATACATGACTGATATTGTTCAATCTTTCCAGTAACTGCTGATCTGCACTTCTGTGATATGAAGATTTTGAATCAAGCATCTAAGATCTGTGCATGGTTTCCTTTGATGGTGATCTGTTGTTCTATTGTCATCCTAAAGCTTAATAATTGAACATCATGTGGTTTCTTGCTCTGCACTACAAAGGACTGATGTATATGTCTGGATCTGTTTACTTTGCTGTTAAGTGACACATTGTCCTAGTGTGTACCTTATTTAATTAGATGGCTTGTCTGACTTAACTCCTGAATCACTCCACTGCTGAGATGATCCCTTAATTTCAGAGTTAATTTAACTGGCCCCTCTAATAGCACAGATGCCCCCTGTGGTTTAGAGGGGGCGAGAATAGCTGCTGCACTTCATGCCTTTATGCTGTGCTGTGTGTGTGTGTGTGTGTGTGTGTTTGGCTTTGGGTGCTTATGCATTTTGCTGTGTGTGCATGAGTGTTTACCACTGCAGTTGTGTATGTGTGTTCATATCTGTACACTCCACTAGATAATCGCATTGTTCAGATGAATCTTTGTTTAGTCTTGTAATTCAGGTGCTTCGAGCTATGTTGTGTTTGTGTCCGTCTGTGTTTTCTATGTGCAGGCCAGCCCTGCGTCTCTGTGTGCATAGCTCTACGCGTGAAACGTGGACAGAGCAGCCAGCTTTTGTAGAGAAGCAGGAACCTGATGCAGTAGATTGTGAGCTTCTTTTGAGAAAGACAGCACAGAGATAAGATATGTGGAAAGTAAAAATTTGAGTGTAAAACATTTATAATGTTCTGTATAGCATCGTTGGTTTGCTTCTCACTTGTTCTTCTAGCAGCTCACAGTCTGACGCTGTAAGTCCACTGGAGCGCTAGTATAGTTCACACCCATCAGTGTGACCTCTCCAATTACAGCTACAGTGCTCTCATCTGCACCCTTTGTTTGAATCTTGTCTTAACCCATTAAGCATTACAGGCGTGATATGTTAAAAAGGTCAAGTATCAGAACTGTTTGTGATCATTTTTATCCATTCTGCATGAAAGGCTATAAAATCCTTTGACCGTCATGGTGCTTTCAGTAGCCATAATTGCCAGAGGGTCTGGTAATAGTGTGGTATAACACCTTGTGACAGCAGCTTCAAGTTCTGTAAAGTAGGACTCATACATAATGCAACTTTCTTTTCTTTTATAATTTTTTCTATAATTAATAAAATAGGTCTTTTTTTATTGCCTGTACAATACGAAAAATTTGGAAATATCACCATTGAAAGGGTTAGGGTTCAATCTGACACATTTTTTTTTTTTTTTTATCTTTTGCCAACTGCTGGAATTACACTGAACTCAAGTGTTGTCATTGGAAGTTTGCAGTGACCAATTCAGTCCCAGTCTGTCAATATACATGGCCACAGGAATTGAATGGGACAGAATATGACAAGCTGCATTGGCTGAAATATTACTGCTGTGTTATAAAAATCATTTAGCTTCTGAATACTATTTTCAATTCCTGTTGGAATTTGGTTGGAAACAAGTAAGTTATAAGTATTTGTCCTGCTTGAGTTGGACTCTTTGAACTTGTGGAAAGCTCTCAAGTGAAAGCAATAGAAAGATAAAAGTGTCTCTGGACACAGTGGCCCTAAACATCTGGGGTTCAACTGTAGAATGCTGTGTCATCTCTGTGCTGCCAAAATGGCTGCTGAAATAAAATATCTCCCAAAGATCCAAGCACAGATCCTGCCAGCTATGCTGTCTCAAAGGTCACATCAGTACATAATAGAATAAGATGTCGTGGGTAGAGAAGGGAGTGAGATGAGGACATAAACAAGAGAGAGGAAAGGGAGTACTAGTGAAATAAAAGAGAGAGATGGGGGTTAGAAAGGGGATTGAGAGAGATAAGAGGAGGATGAAAAGAGAGAGCAAGGTGTCAGAGAGAAACTGTGACACTGCAAAGAGCCTGAACAGAGGTTTTATGCTGCAGGGGGAAAGAAACGGCATATTTCACCTCCTCAGACCCTTCCTGTCTGAGGATCTCTTCTTCCTTTGACCATCGCCTACATTTCACCAATTTCATTACTACAACCACAAAACAAGCAAACATTAATTGCTTCATGAAACACAGGCCTGAGCTCTTTAATTTCTATGTGGAGTTGGGTTGGGGACACAAACCACTGCCAGGCTGCTATGTAACCAGATAATCTGTAACACATCATTAAATAAATGTTACAAGTATCAAAACTGTGCGTATTCCAACTCACAGATGGTAGTGTGTCTGGCAGAAATAGACCACAGGCTTGAAAAGAAAGGACTGGCATCATGTCCAGCTGCTTCACAGAGCCTGTGGACAGATCAGCAGTGGATACAATCACTGCTTGTCAGCCCTGACACACGCAATATTAATGCCAGGTCAGGCTGACATTGGCCTGTAATTTCCCTAGCTAACGGAGCTGAGCTCTCTCAATTTCTTATCATTCATGCTGGCAATATTACAGCATGCTTAATGGATTATTGGCTTATCTTTGTGAAAATGTAATATTCTGGTAAAAGAGGAAATACCTCAAGAAGTTTGTGCTCTCAGCGTATTGTATGCAGTACAAGGAGTGTCTCCTAACTCGAACTGATCGGGGATTGGTACTGTAGAGGATGCAGGACAACATTTAAAAATAGTAATATTACAGATATATAAATATAACATGCAACACAGGCAGTCAACATTAGCAACTTTCCACACATCACACTCACTGGGCTTATCGCTGGGGTAGGCAGGATTTGTTTTGAAAACAAACTACAGCTCCTGGTATCTTTGACCAGTCAAATCTATTTTGGTCTGGGGGTTCCTGATTGGTTGAAAGGCCTGCCCTACTCTGTTGATAGGCCCTACTCTGTCCTCCCGATTTGTTAGGACAGAGTAGGGCCATCCCCTCAACCAATCAGGAACCCCCAGACCAAAATAGATTTGACTGGTCAAAGATACTGGGAGCTGTAGGCTTTTCAGGTTGCTGCATACAGAGACATGGAGAAACACTGTGATTGCCCCAAACACACAAACCTTTCCTTACTGACAGCTGAATGGCAAAACAGTTTAAAAAGTTAATATTTTGTTTTTAAAACAAATCCTGCCCACCCCAGCTTTAACTCAAATTGTATGTCTTGACACATGGACACCCAGAGTGAAACAGGAGATATGACTCAGCAAATGCAGGAAGATGGACAGAATAGATGGCTTTTCCCCCCAAAGTTTTCAGAAAGTTTAAGAAGTTGCACGGAAAGCTCCAAGACAGAGTAGGAGGGATGTGAGATGACAGGATTTCAGTATATATTAATATCTTCCTACAACATGGTATTCTCTAATTGATGGTATTTAATATGGCCTGTACTGCTCTCCAACAGCGTGAAGAGGTGTGTGTGCCTGTCACTGTGTTAAAAACTGATGGTTAAAAAGACGCACTGCCTCATTGTCATCCGTTCAGAGCACACAATTGAGATCATGCTTTTCTATCATTATCTGCATTAGGGAAAAGAGAGTCACTTGCCAAAGTAATTTTATGTCTGGTTTTCTAGTCGGGCAAAGAGAGAAGGGGAAGGGTGAAATGAGCACTGCACGCGGCTGAGATGTGGTTTATTTAATTCAACTAATAGCTGAGGGGAAAAACAAGATTGGGTCAAAACCTTCGGCTGGGCCGCGTGCCGTCCATGTGCTACACTAAGGATATTGCTTCAAACCACATTTAACAACCAGTGTCATTGCACCATATTTGATTTTTGACAGTTTCAGACCTTAATCTGTTTGCTTCTCTCCTAAATTTTGTTCATGCCTTTAACTACAGCTGTTTAAATGAAGTACATCTCATCTACATAGTTTGCTGCTGTTGTTATTCTTTTGTTTTTATGTTGCAAGACAATGAGGCAAGTTTGAAATGGTGACTGAAACATGGTCTATTACAATATGTCAACCACTGGTCACTTCCAAGATATTTCGAAGCTGCTGTTTAATCCTGGCTTGGTTTAAGACAAAGACTGTTATTTTGGCTGTATTTACTTGTGAAATGATGGTTCAGCTAAGAAATTAGTGGCAGAATTCCATTTATTATTTTCTCTGTCACAGCTTCTTTCTAGGATCCACAATAATGATTCACCTTAACTGCAGAAGGTAACAGGTTTATCAGGCAGGCATGTATTAGAAGTAGGACTTTAACTCAAATTCCCTGTTTGATATGTATGATTGGTCATACCCGTCACTGTTAAAACTACTTTCTGTAACAGCTCTAAATGAAAGGCCTAGCGTTTCACTGGACAAAAACCCTTTATTTTTGACCAGGTATATAGATTGCTGTGCTCATGTGCTGCAGTAAGCATATTGGCCAATTCCCGTTACTGATGACTTCTCTCTCTCCCTCTCCCTCTTCTGCTGTTTCTGCTTGGTGTGTCTTGTGCTTTTTGTCCTTACTCTGCCTCCTTTAGTGATAGCGATACCTATAAAGTAAGTAGTATATTTGCTGAAATGGATGCTAAGCTTCGCGACTAAGTGCAAACCAATGCCTCAAAGTGACTACTGGTAACAACAGGGTACTGAACACAGACATGTACTGTTGCAGTCCAGCCAAGAAGACAGGAGAAGTTGTACAACTACAGACACTGTCGTGCCAATGAAAAAACCCTCTAATTTGTGTGGCAGTCTTCAGGGAAGGTATTCACAAAGTTCTCTCAGGCTAACACTTCCTCCTAATTGGCCAGTCTGCTGGTGAATTGAAAGGATAATGGATTAATTTCGCTGCTAATTTTAGGAAGTTCACTCAATAATTTCAGTCAAAGATTTGACAAAGCAAGAAAAAAAACATGAAAGCGATGACAAGTTGAAAACGAGTTATAGGGGAGATGAATAAAAGAAAGTGGTGTGGATACAGAGAAAACTCTTGCTGTTGCTTCTTGGCTGTCATCTTCTCGATTTGTCACATGCCTCGTTACTCCATAACTTTTCTAGGACATGACTGAATCTGTGCTGCATGAACCTTCCAGTTTCAGAACTTGTCACTCCTTTTTTAATATCTTTCACTTTAGTGTGAAAAGGTTCATTTGAAAAGCTTCGTACTTGTCTCTGATCATCAGAGACATCATGGTCATAGGCTTTCATGAATGATACACTTGATGAACCTCGTGACAAAATCACAGTGATTAAAAGGTAATTGAAATACATACAAGTCATTTTCCTTAGACCTGACTTGCCGTCAGGTTGGGGTTGAAGTGTTAGATGTCAATAAGATAGTTAAGAAAAGCTTTTCTCCATTCACACTGGAATACAATGCATAACATTAAAAGCTGTACTCTCTTTCATGTTAAAGCAGCTACAAAACAATCGGTCCAGGGTCATATAGGATTTATAATCGAATTTTCTGTGTCTTACCAGAGGAATGCATGCAGGGCTCAAATACTGACAAAGCAGTACTTCCTCTGAAGACCAGCAGAGCAGTGAAAGGCCAAAGAAGAAACATTAAAAAAGAACAGAAAAGAGTTTCTGCCTTGAGGCAAGAGCAGCTCAGGAATCTGGCAGCCAAAAAAGAAGTGTCCAATCAGATGAGCTCCAAGTCTAGAGGACTTGACTGACTGGTTTGCTGGTTACTTCAGAGTCCAGTTGCATGTGTCGATTCTTTGGCTCTCACTGTCATGAAGGCTGCTGGTGCAATCTGGAGTTAAATGAGTTTGGCTGACCGTGGAAGCCAGAAGCTGCGAGCCGTGATGTGATACACTAGATGGTCTGAGGCTTGAGTCAGGGTCCTGCCTGTTACCCATGTGGTATCTTGGCATGTTAACATTTACTAATTAGCACTCTAATTAGCATTAAACCCAAAGTGCATCTGAGGCACAAGGGAATGTAATTATCCAGGTATATAGCCGCAGATTGAAGTAATAAAATCAAATCAAAGTCATGGTGGGGGTTGAGGAAAGGTCAGAGGTTCAGCAAAGCCATGATAGATTGCCAGGGAATGCTTACTATCTGTGCAAAACATTTTGCTTGCCATTCTAACAGATGTTTGAGAGATTTGTCAGGGTACATGAAAACTTTGATCTAATGGTGGGAATGCAGAAAATGTCAGTGGATTCATAAAATCATTAGGATTTAACAATTGGGGGCTATGAATATCTGGACCAAAGCTCCAGAGTGGCTGTCAACACAATATCATCGATAGAGCCAAGAGTCCAGTAAGGTGAATCACGGTTGTAGAGAGGAAGCATGCTGTGGTGGGATGTCCTAGGGACTTCAAATGAACTTGTTCCTTTTCCATTAGTTAACAGGATATTGCAAAGATAATATGTTTGTGAGAATGATCACGAAATGTACCTTTACCTCTCAAGAGCTGTCAGGGGCATGGAATGGAAACTAGAGTAGGGATGTTAAGGGTAACATTACCGCACCAATCAGTATATTACATGATTCATCTTGACGTTAGACTTGTTAATGACTTGTTTACTGGCTATCTGGCCTACCTCACATCACTGAGTGCACCTGGGGATGTTTGCCTGCAAGCTCACCGAACTAATTTAGGCCTCATGTCAAAGGATGCTCTCTGGCTGTCACTCACTGTCACATCAGTGCTAGGAAAGTACTGCTCACTGCTTTGAATATTATTTATAAGGTAAAAATATGGCAGTTCGTTAAGGTGAATTTATGTTTGTGGATACATTAAAAGACTTTGTGTTAGAAGCAATGAATCCACACCTCTGCAATCTCACCACAAAAAAACAAACAAAAAAAACATTTCTTTGTCGTCCTTCATCTCCCTCTTGCCCATTGTTGTGCTGAAACTCTGTAAATAATAAATGTTCCAAGTCCTTTTCCGTGCATAAACTGACAAACTGCAGTTATCCCATACATAAGAATCCAGACAATTAGCTATTTCTAACAAATAACAATTTGTGATCACCACAATCAGCCTCCCTGTACTGCTGTTGCTACTGTGCAGTGTTTCAGTTGTACTTTAATTTAACTGATGTGCACTTGTTCCAGTGAATAACCTATATATGCTTCCTACACAAGATCCAATCCAAGGGGAAAAAAACAAATCTTTGGAAAGAAACCCACTTTGGCTCTTAAAGTACAAGGTCAACAAAGTTATTGACAAGATCACCGAGCAGTGTTTTTGAGGCATAGCTTTCAATTAGAGTTCACCTTCTGAACACAGATTATGAGTCATTGTGATGCTTGGCATTACTCTTCATATCATTTGTAACATTTGTTTTTATTTTTTTTAAATACCATATAAACCCTTAAAATGACTTGTCTTTACTTGAACTTTAAAAACCATTACAGCCTGGAGGGGTTGCAGAACATGCTTTAGGCTTTCAGTCTTTTTTTTTTTTTTTATTATTACTTTTCAGCTATCGCCATTACCATCACATTAAAAACATTTCATGCACCTGAGTTTCCTGCAACTGGAAAAGTTTAAAAATGTGAAACTGCTTCAAATATCACCTAGTCTGAGGTCAGTATTAGCCTGTCTCCAGCTCACTTCCATTTTTGCTGTTAGTGCTCTGTATCTGCCACTGTGTGTCACAGTCTGTGATGTGACTCTGTGTGTTGCCTCATTACTGTGAGCTGCACGAACCACCCACTTCCTAAAGCTCCGGTTGTGTGTTTTGTAACCCTGGCTAGTTAAGGGACACAGTCAGTGAAAGTGAAAGGACCTAATAAGCCACTCCAGACAGAACAAAGGAAATGGGGTTTAGTACCAGGAGGTCTGTAGTTGAATACATAGCTACAGTATGTATGTGCAGGTCTGGTTATTTCTCTATTCAACTATGTAATGCTGTAAGTGGTGACCATAAAATGACCACCTGACTAAAATGTAAGCAAGACTTAACTTTTTGAACTTTCTTTTTAGTATTTTAAACAATGCTCTGTATTCCTACTTCATATTTAAATAATTGAACCCAACTTTGTTAGACAAATCAAGTTTGTGAAACTCTTAATCACTCCCCCTAACACCCATAATGTTAAACATTAAAATAAACAAGAATGTCACCTTCTCTGAGAACAACAGAAGCTCTCATTAAAATATGATATAAACTGAAACAATGCTTGTAGCATCTGGTGTCACAGTGGGGTGTCTGCACTGATTTGGTCACTGTCACTGTTGTTTTTTGTCATTCCATTGTACTTAATGTACATATTGGATGACTCAGGAATAACTGAGAGAATTTGCAGTAACTTTTAAAGCAAATTAATATTTTAGTGTAGTGTAGTGGCATAATGTGAAAGCTTTTTATGATTTCACTCTGACAACAGCTGTGACTCACTCCTTATGTCCCACTTTTGTGAATGCAATATCTCAGTGATTTTCTTTTGACAAAAACTCAAGAATTCATACACTTTCTATATATATATATATATATATATATATATATATATATATATATATATATATATATATATATATATATATATAATATACACACACACACGTCTATATAAATTTTACATTTTTAATGTGTTGCTTTTTCATCGTGCTATGACATAAGCATATCTGGAACAAATGATTTTACACTTCCAGGTGCTTTGGGAGTATCCATGGTTAATAAGACCACAACTTAAAAAAGTTTAACTTTTGAACAACAGTGTGGTATCATAGTTTTGTTGTAACTTAAGAACACTGAGCAAAATGTTTACTCACAGACTAACTTAACCACCTCAGAGAAAAAGCACAAAACTACAATATTTGAATTGAGCATCAGCTTATGATGCCTCAGTATAGGTTTGTGAAGACACAGACAGTAAATCTAATTTCTGGGCTCTGCTATCTTAAACAGTTTATACTGTTATTGCCGAAGACCTAATGTGTTTGAAAACGTACACACACACATTCCTATCATACTGTAAAATGTGGCTGCTTTGGCTGTGTAGAGATTCCAGGTGGAAATAAAAAGAAGAGAAGCACTTGTAAAAGTAAGAGAAAGCAGGAATAAAGTAAACACACTGGGAGCAATGTTATGCTGAGATATGACTACAACACATTTTTTCTGTTTGAGATGGTGGCTGGGTCACGGAGTAATCATTTTTTTTGCCAGGTCAGGGCTTGAGACTAACTTTTTGCATTGCTGCACCCGAATTTTTATTCTGTTGCCTTTAACGCCATGACGTCACCTTTTATTGCTCTCCATAATTTTCATATAATGTGAATGATTTTCAAACAAGAATAAGATGTAGAGAAATGCTCATCTTCATTTGAAGCACAATTATATATAAAAAGAAAAATAAAGTGCTTAAAGTGCTTCACTGAGCTGAAATTCTGGGCTTTTTAATTTGAGTCTCAGGGCCAGCTCTATCTCAGACTTGGTTGTCTCCTCTGGTTCCAGGTTTGATGCTATTAGAGCCCTGCAAGCCTGCAGGGGGCTGCGGGGGCCCGTCATGTGAATTTTCGGTCCAGGGGCTCGGGCGGTTTTTTTTCATGAATACGTCGGGCTCGGGCCGGGCTCACTGACCCCAAGTTACATTAATGACTCTCATTCTGCGCAGTGGTTCTCATAGGCACATGTCGGCATATATGCTTAATTGCTTTGTGTTACACATGACAAATTGACAACACATAATGTAGCCTACACATCCACACAGACCTGCGATTGTACCGGACTGAACAGCAGCGGATGGATTTGTTAGGTTACGTTATTATTCAATAGTGATTATAAACGAGGGTGAGTATATATGGAGCTTAGTGTTTATATCTAACATGATGTCCCTGTTTACTAAATCAACATCTAGTCTGTCCTTGTAACATAAAGTTTGTGAAGTGTCTTTTCTCTCGCGCTCGCTCCCGATCCGCATGTAGAGGGCCACAGCTGGCCACACTGGTCTGTAACAGCTGTTTATGAAGCCGTCAATATGACCGCTGTGGCAATCTGAGGAATAAATACAGAAATCGAGTGTGTTCATCGGCTTTAGCCACCATCAAACACATATATAGGGCTATAGGAAAAGTCGCGGACTGAGAGACCGCTTTGCAACTCTATGGTTTAGTAGAAAGAGCATCATTCCTCACTGACTGCGCCATCTTCACTATTATATGGTGTGTGGATGACCTGTATGGGTAAAAGTGCCTGGCCACAATTTGTTAGTTGTCAATTTACTGTCTCTCTAAAGGTCTTGCCTGCTGTCACTATGGGATATCAATGGGACATGGTATATTGGTATATTGGATGCCCCATGTCTTTTGGTTGAGACCATCTATTGAGCTGGTATGATATTTACATTCACTCATTTAGCAGGTGCTTTAATCCTATGGGATTTACAGGTAATGTACAAACTAAAGCTACAACAGGAGACCTTGAAATAAGTACTTAATCTTTTCATTAGTGCAAACATGGGTAAAGAAGTGCACCTCATCCATAGTTAGACATGGTGGGATGCTCTGATAGCATGTGATAGCTTATTTGGTTATTAGGCAACCAATGATGAGAGCACTGTGGACTTTGATTGCCTTGTGTGCTAGGATTGCAATGTCAGACAAATGTCCTTGGAAGAACACAGTGGCCAAGGGGGACTGTCCCCCAGATCCTTTGTTTTCACAAACAGCACAATCAGCAGGGTCACTGTGGAGCTACGTTGCCCCTGTGTTGTGTCCGAGTTGGTTCCCCTGTTAAACTCCACTTGTCTGGCGCTCAGATCAGTCTGATGGGGGTTTTGTTCAGAGGCTTTGCAATCAGATTTGTTGAAAGAACCAAATCGTGTTCCTTCTTCTTCTTTGATTTTAATGTTTATGATAAGCAACAATTTAATGAGATTTAACTAATCATTTTCAGGAGGTGAATGACAGTGACTTTAATGATTCACTGATTTACTCTACTCATCTGTAATTCAGTTTACAGTGTCATATAATCTATGTTTGTGAACTACATCTGTAGATCTTTTGATGTGCCTGTAACAAGGGTTTGAAATATTTTGTTTTCAGTCTTTTTATGGAAGTAGAAGCAGCAACCTAAACAAGAAACAGTCAGGGATCATTTGTCACTGACACTGTGTTGTATAAAGTATGCCAGGAAACCTCTCATAATTGACTTGGCATTTAGGATAGGAACCTTATTATTTAACCAATCATGTTTAATAAAGTTCAAGCCATTCTTTTAACAAACTGAAGCTTGCCATTTTTTTTCTCCACAGTACCTTTCCAGGATGGACTATTAATTTTCATACTATACTCTGTCAGTCTTTCTTTTTGCATGTAAATTCAAAACCTCTGAAAAACCTCTTCTTTAAGTCATTTAGTTTCCTCTTTCTTCTCTTACGCTTCTTTAAGCTCATATAGGCATGCCCCCCTTGTCTTTCTCTGCTTGTTTACTCCAAGTTATCTATCCATTTTCTCATTTAATCTGCCCGTCTGTCTGCCTCTCTGACGGTTACCTATCTAAATGAATAAATCATCAGATGCCAGGTGAGAGAGGTCAGAGGTCTTAGGGTTAAGCATGTTTATAATATTCCCTTACGTCCGATTCACTTACACTTCCAAGAGTACATCAATATTAAAGACCGGTAGTGTGTCCTAGGTGGCACCTTTTTACAGTACAGCTGTGTTATTATGCTTTCAGGCCAGCTCTGTCACACAATATCTGCTGCTACATTGAAAATCCGACTGAAAACGCAATTTCCTCTAGCAATGGTTGTAGCTCGTAAAGGCTTTTAAGGAAGTTTTTTTTCTGATGAAATACAGTGACACATTCCATGTACCACGAAGAACACAAACCAAGGAGGGGAACTCAATCTCTCAGCCATAATTGTGAACAATCAAGCTTTGTTTTATTACATGTAAGTAGTATTTTATCCTTTGTTTTCAATCTTTGTTGCTTGGTCACACAAAGTTTGTTTTACAATAAAAACAAATCTCATGAATTCAAAGAGCAAAACAAATCATGTTTTGAAATCTTTCAAAACATCCAGCGTGTTTCTGCATTGATTAGTCAGTTCATTCATTTCTCCCTGTCCACACCTTAAAGAACCACAGTATGTTGCTTACTGTTAAGGATCCAAAGATGAATTTCCATTGAATATTCTCAAATCATTGGCATTACTATGCTGTCCTGGAGTTAGGGTTCTCATGCTTGTGGTTTGTTATTTCCTGTTTTTTTTTTTTTAAACGTATTTTATCAGTTTTTATAACAGACTATCCTGCCTAGATACATCTGACTTCCACATAATGTGAAGGGACCTGAGGTCTGAAGTGATGCACTGGCTGACACCAGCCGTAGCTATGGTACAGTTATGGTTAAGGCTTGCACTTAAAACGACAGGGAGAAGTTGTAGGCATCGTAAGCCAAGATTAATTTTAAGTGTAAATTGTGGTAACTTTGGTCAGGACACACTGCAGTATGAGCACTAGCACTAAATCTAAATTATGTAGTGCAGAGTCGGCCAATAAAAAAACTGGGCTGAGCTTGACTCATTGCTTGGTTGGGCACTAACTCTCACTCTGTGGCAAAACAAAGGCAAGTACAGTCAGTACCTTAGAAGTCTCTATGTGAAGGTCCAAGTAAGGGGTGCTTATGACAAATGAATAAAATAATCAGCCGTAGAGGCGGCACCTCTAATTCAAATGAAGTTGTTTGATGTTAAAGAAGTGGGAATTCTGTGGTGGTATGTCACAATGAAAATCTAATTATTTTCACCTCAGACTTTAGAGTCAGAGTGTAAGAAGTGAGATGAAAATATGCCACAACAGGGTGCATAATAAATGTATGCAGTGTGGCTGACACATGAGATTGCTATTTCCATCTTTGTTTTCATTTTTTTCTTTAAATATCACTCCTCCTCACACGATCCCAGCGAACAACCTGTCTCATTGTACTCTTACAGCCTCATATTTGCTGCCTTCTGTGTTTCTTATGTATGCTGAAACGACTGCCCTACATTTGAAAATGCCACATCAACTCTATTGTTGTTTGTCAAATTCCATTTGAAGTTCAGTGAAAGCCAGCCCACCCACAGCCCGCACCCTCCTCTTTGAGCTCAGAGTACCGTCAGTGTGAACATTATAATGTTGGCTCTTTTGGAGTAGAGAATGGTGCGTTTCTGATTTTCTGTCTGGTTCGCTTCCCTTATAGTCAACTGGGTTGACAGCTTGAACGCTGTTACACTCTGCACGCCTCAGTTAAACCTGGCTATAGCCCACCACAACACACTGTTTTACTGTGCTTTGACACAAAAAGAAGCCTTTATACACACCTGTTTCTGTGCTCAGTATGTGCTCAAAGAGTGGGTACACACAGGTACCCACACAGGTACGCTGAGCAAAGAATACTGAGATGTGCAAGCTTAAAATGGGATCTCAGAAATCTCACAGAAACCTTTATGTTTGTGTGAGCATGCATACAGACGCACACAGATCAATGTGCAATGACAGACAATCAAGATGAATGAATGAATTTACAAATACATATCATGAATTACTGCAGGTAAACACTTCATATATTTTCTCTCCACATTGTCCTCTAGATAAGAACCAATAGCAGTGTGATGTTTTCTTATTGATGATTTTTTTTATTCACATGCACTCATTTATGGGACACCACCATCTGTTGAAGGAAATTAATATTCCTTTTAATCAATCCATTCAGTCTAATATATGAAGCCGTGAGTTTGCTCAATTTAAATGAATCTCTGATCTGTTCTTCAAAGCAACATGACAGAGCAAAGTGTGAGTCTAAGTAAAGAGATTGATTAACTGCTTACTGTTAATTCAGGGTAAATGCAATGTTTGATAATCAGCAAAATGCAAAATGGAGCAAGATAACAGTGTTATGCAAAAGCTGATAAACTGTAATGAATCTGGCGATGATGAGAGTGATGAGATCATACAATATGGGTATTTAATGGCTAAATGGCTATACTACAAATTGTTAACAAGATGCCTGCAAATCAAATTTGATTATTTGAAGTGATTTAATTTCTACATCAAGGTTAACGCTGATGAAATGTTTTAATCTGAACAGTACAAACATAAATTTCACCCACTATGAATTACACGGCGGCTGAAGATTTTCCTGGCCAGAACCCTGCGTAATCAGTTTTGGATATCAGGAACTTTCCCTGGAGACAGGATGCAGTTACTGGACCACTGACCACAACAGTTCTCTCACCTGTTTAGCACTTGGTTGCTGAGTGGCTAGAACAGAGCCTTGTTACCAATCTCTCTCTCTCCTTCCTGCTGTCCTGCTCTCTGGTGGCATGGTGTGTTGTATGTTTAGTTATTCCGCTCACTCCTTTAGTAATGATGGTACATGTATTTAAAGTAGTAATGGAGACCCGGGAAACCAGAGTGGCTTGGTAGACTGCAGCTCAGCACTTTTCTGAGCAGTGGCTCTGAGCGCCATCACTCAGTCAGTCAGTGAACATTTGCGATTATTGGCTGGTCCCACTGTTGCAATTCAGCCAAAATACTTCATAATATACCGTGATGACTTCAAGAGTTACAAAAATGCTTATGCTCCTCTGCTTCAATTTAATCTGAAACTTCCTCACAAAAATCACATCTGCCTTCACCATGACCCAAGAAAATGTTAAATATCAGTTACTGTTAATTCCAAATATCTTTAATGTGATTCAGCTTAAGTTTCCACAGAAACAAAACCAGCAGCACAACCAGCATCCATATTCCTCTGTATAGAAGACAGAACAGCTGTGAGTGTGTGTTTGTGATGCTGGAGGTGGGGATCCTCCTTCTTATTCTTTCAGTCTCTGGCAAACTGGGCAAATCATAGAAGGGGCTATGAACGAACAGTTCATGTAGTGACATCCAGATTTTGCATTTCAAACATCAACTGTCTGTAATGAAAGAAGAAAATGTTAGTTTAACTACAGCACAATTTTTAAATTGCTGTTGCTTTCCTCTAAACTAACTGGCCATTTTGTCAATGCCAATCCATGATTTTTTTTTTTTTTTTTTGGCTGAGATGTCATCCCAGGTGTTCCTTGTGATAGAAGGCAAAGATACCTGTAACAGTTTATTAAATATCATCATTATAATACAGGGCTGTGGCCAAATTGCAAGATGCATGTTAATGCCAGGTGTAAATGGATGTTAGAAGTGGGATAACATCTGTTAGTTCCAACATATTTAAACTAATATCTACTCATGCCTTGGTCCACACATGGGCATTTTACGGTTTGGCCTGTGACGTCCGCAAATGAGAAAATAAAAGTCTATAAAAGTAAATATTTTGTGACTAGTGTGGGATTAAAGGCTCCATGCTTGATATGCTAAATTGCCATTTCTGTGTTCAAGGAATACAACATCAAGAGACAGTTTTCTACTAAGCGCACAAACTATGCCACACCTATCGCTGTGGGAGAGAGAAAAAAGGGCCTTGAAATTGTCCTCTGATTTAACCGCCTGACAGAATATGTTTACGAAGCAGATGGCCATACAAGATACAGTAACAAAAGTAACTACATGCTGGCCCATAAACTAGCCAAACACAGCAGGTCGTTCTCAGAGGAACGAGTCAGAGTTTTTTGAAAGACTGTATAGTTGAGGCGGCTGTCATCCTCTGCCCTGTCAATAAAAATCAGTTTGAAAATGTCAGTCTATCACGTTGGACCGTTACCGGGCGTGCGGAGGTGACTGATGAAGACTTGTCCTATAAACTGCTAAAGAGAGCAGCTGACTTCACATATTTTTCCATTGCTCTGGATGAGAGCACAGATATCAAAGATACCGCCCAGCTACTTATTTTCATACGAGGGATCAATGATGAGTTTGAAATCATGGAGGAATTTCTTGCCATGGAATCAATGAGCACTGATGGATCTCCAACCCTCACGAGTAAGAACATCAGGCTTTTGCGAAGGATACAGGACCGGGTAAAAGAGGACTATCCCAACTCAGATTTGATTTTCCTACACTGCATCATTCACCAAGAATTGCATGTGACAATGGTCACAGCCAAGCTCATCCTGTTTTCTTGACATATGAGCAACAAGTGTTTCATACAACAACACTGGCTACACTGGACGTGCCACCCTGGCACACTGACAGATGCTCCACTACTCTGACACACCTCCACACTGAGTTTAACCACCATTTCTCCGACTTAGAGAAGATTGAACCAGAACTGGAGCTGGTGTCCTCTCCCCTTTTATTCGACAGTGAGAAAGACCCCCCCAGATGTGCAGCTCGAACTGATCGACAAATGTTTTCTGTGATGAAATTCAAGAAGTCACGTTACAGATCACGGCATATGGATGAACATCTGTCCTCTGTGCAGCGCATTGCAACATCACAAATGACGCCAGACTTTGATGGTCTTGCAAAGAGAGGTGACCGTCTGTATTGTTCCCATTAGCTGCAGACAAACCTTATGCACTCCACGTGTGCACACAGCTGTGGACACGTACACAGACAGTGGACGCATACACAGGTCCTTTCGAACTTTTGGCAGCTCCATGGATGCAGACACCAACTGTGCACTATCTAGCTGCAGCATGATAACTGCCAGAGTTATCAGTGTTATCAACAGTGTGAGTATTAAAAACCATTACAAGAAATGGGAAATAAATGTAATCCATCATTACAGGCATAATCCAGATGATTTCTGTATTCAGATTTTTTGGTGTCGAGTTATTCCTTGTCTCTTTGCCAAGTTATGTCAACTCAGTACTTGTTGTCACTTCTTATATATCATCCTGACATGCAGAAAGAAAGCAGATGATAGTTTGATTTAATATGATATGAAATAATATGTTTCTTCTGTTTCTTTAAAGCTTCAGTTGTGTGTTTTGGAAGAATTACAAGTTCTGATTGATCAGTAGCTTGAAAAGGCGAATGTTGAGTCTTTTCAACATCAGCAATTATTCATCTTTAAATTCTCCTCATCTCCTTCTCTTGTTCTTCGTTCCTCTTTTATTTTCAAGCATTACTCTGTTCCACTCCTACCCCTTTCCCCTCCCTCCTTCACCCCCGTTTCCTCCTCTCTTTTTCCCAGGCCATCTCCCTCTCACTCATACACACAATCACATGCAGTGACATTCAGATTTCCGGCTTTATTCAAATGCTGAATTATTAAGGGAGCCAATTTTAAGGAGGTCTGCTCTACATTGCTGTGAAAACACAATCTCCATTTCAACTGGAAGTGTGAGGAGAGACGTGAGCAAGTGAGCCAGAAAAGGAAAGACGAGGGAAGAGAAATTAGGGCAGTGATTTCAAATTCCATTTATGAATAAAAAGAAAGTTTAGAAAGTTGTTCACAGGCACAACATTCTAAGTGTGTGGGTTTTAGCAGTGTTGCTCAGTGAGTAGTACACCATGTTTGCATGTGTGTATTTGTCTGTGTCTTAGTGTTTGTCTCTGTAGGCTGCGTGTGTGTGTGTGTGTGTGTGTGTATAGATAAGTGTTTGTATAAGCTTGTACTCTGTGTGTCTCCCACTGTACAATAGGTGTCACTGTACACCTACAGCTTTCTGCTTCAGTCACTGACCTTTAGTGTTGCATAGCATTTTATTGACCTACTCCACTTTTTTGCCTTTGGGCCAACATTTTCAACTTTATTTATTTTGTTGTGACTACGAATTGATTTTAGTGTTTTTTATTCTGGCCAAACGGTGTCAGGATCAGCGAGCTAGAAGGGTGCTGCAAGGGCTGCCTGACAGCACTGCACCGTCTTCAAAATACCGTCTTTTGCATATTTACTGCACTGTTTTTCATACCTGGACACGTTCTTGTGTGCTCTGACTAAATGTGTCACCACACACACTTAGTTGTAGTTTGGTGATTCAGTGCAAAGTATATCAAAGGCACATTGCCGACGCCTGCAGGATGCAGTGACTAATTTCTGATGGTTTTGGGGCACCCACACACATGCTGTGCATATGTGGTGTAGCTCTAAACTGAATACATTATGACAACGTGTTGAGGGACTGCCTGCAGTCTAATCACTTACTTTTTCTTTTGAATAAGACTGTGCACTTCACATGATAGCACACTGATGATCACTTGATAAGAGACATTTAAATAATCCTGCAAGGGCAGTTAACCTTGAGTGCTGATCTTGTCAAACAAACTAAAACCCCGAGCGCAGTACTGTGCATCTATGTAATAATCTGTAATAATTCAGCAGTAGTATATTTGTTTCTGTTCTATTTTTATGCCTCTTGTTTTTTCATTTCTGTCTTGTTATTTCTGCTGCTGCATTGACCCACTTTCTCCACAAATCAAGTTTGTGTTTGTTAAACAAGACACTTACATCTTGTGTGCACCATGAGCTTGACCGTGAGCTGTTCAAACCATATCATACCTCTTCTGTGTACTGCTCCATGCTGTTGTGCTGGTTTCTTCCTATACCATTATGATCTTGTCTGGCTCCAATATGGATAGACTCAAACCTTTGGACCCTGGTATATTAATTATGGCAGCCCTCGCCTGTGCATCGCTCTATGTGCCAAGCTTCTTGGATTCATACAGAGAGCTTCCTGAGTCCATGCCACTAAATACAATTATTTTACGTAATTATGAGCCTTCGCTGATTGGAGGATAATTAAGACTTTATCTCTCCTGATAGACATATATATCCTTATCCAGGCTGCCAGCTTACAAACCATAACATTTAGTTGAGATTTTCTAAAACTGAAGAGACTCTGTGTTCAAAGGTGGTTATTGACCTAAAGCTTCAGTGACTCGTCTGTTTTGGAACCGTTACAAGATCCGAAGGTGCACAGACACGTGGCAGAGAATATAGGAAAAATAACACACATATACACAGCACAATGAATCCTTGAATTATGGGTAAAGGAAAAAAACAAGCTCAAACAGAACAGGCATGTCTATTCCATCATCTTATCCCTTACAGCTCACCTTAACCCTGTTCACTGCCTCCTCAAAAACCTTTTTAGAAACGTGTAGAAGCTTAGCGATGGCAGCAATGCCAGCTTTCGTGCAAGGATGTTGGATCACGCAGATCATTTACATCCATGCTATTAGAAGATATTATAGCATCTAAAAGGAGAACACTATACATGATTAAGAGGTTTTATTATGTAAGAAATATATTGGTCCAACCTCCCTTCGATCTACATATATAATATATTTTTCCCTCTGCTGGATCATAACCAGAGGAAACATGGAAGACTGTGAATAACTGCCCTCTTTGTTGCTTCTCAGTGTTATGTCACAGACTCTGATGATGCACAGATGACAGCATGGTCATATAAGATGGCAGTGGGAGATTATAGCTGTTTCTTTACAGCTTGGCATCCTACCAACTTGAGTCCCAGAAAAGATTATGACAAATGTAGCTCTCATTTTGTAGAACAAGAACAAGCCTTTACAGTTACTGTAATTTTACTCGGATTTTTACTTTCAGCTCTCTAATCAGAGTTCAAATGCTTTCTTTCAATGGCGTTGTATCCATGAACACTAGTGCTGATAATCACTTATTTAATCAGTGGCATTAATGTCATCCACCTTGAGGATATAAATGATATGTCCGAAACAATGAGCATGTATAAATGTATTTGAGTTGGGGTTATATAATTTAGTATTGATGGAGTATTTGTGAACTGGCTGATGGCCCAGAATTGTACATCCCATAGTTTTATTGTGGTAGTTTGATTTTTGCAGCGTGTCATTCCCTTACTCTCGGTTCCTACATTTCCTGTCCCGTCTCTCCTCAATGTCCCAGCCAATAAAGCCATTAAAATGTGCCCACCGTATGGGGATCAGTTTAGCTTGTACTTCGTACTCATGCACTTACTTACTACTGTATTTTCCAGCAGCACTTTATGTTAACTATGCTGCCACAGACATCTCAATTTTACTCCAAATTAGCACCCAATGCACTGACATTTCAGGCATCTTCCATCTACTTGTCAGCCAGAAGGAAAGGGAAAGATCTCCAAGTGAAGAAACTTCTCTGATAAAAATGAAAGCTGATTTAAAATGCTGACTAATGATGTCTCCTGAGAAACTGTTTACTGCTTCAATTATGTAGTGATACCATATCAAGCTTTACCACAATTTTTTTTTTCATAAATGTGTCACCTCTATCACTCTGTGCCAAAAATCATGTAATGGTTGATGTCAGGTCTTTACAAGACTTCACAAAGCAATAAAATGAGCACATATGCAGCCAGCAATGTGTACTTTTTTATTTTTAGATTTTATCATTGGGCGGGCAGGAAGTTGAAGATGAAGATAAGTGTAAAGATGTTGTCCTTACTACCAGAATACATAAAGAAATACACAAAAGCCCCGTCCTGTCTCTGTCTGTTGACTGTATTCTTTCACACACATTTTTACACATTCAGATAAAGTACACACACAGTAGTGGGAAGGTGCTATTTTACATTCACTGCCAATAGCTTTGGTCATTGACTGGTAGCTCCGGTATTCTCTGAGTGTTTTTCTATATGAAAAACACAAACTCACACATACTCTCCCTGTCATTTAATTATCTGCTTCGGAGCTGTGTGAGTATTTGCTTCAGTTATTATTGCTGCATCTGTACAGGTGTGCTCCTGGCTGAGTTAACCATATAATTGGGTTTCTGTCATTCCTGATTAGATACAGTCATATTTTTCTCAATAGGATTTTATAACACATACCTGTAATAAACCAAAGACAGATTTTGAAAGGCTTGTGCTCATGGGTTTTTTTTCAGTATACCATTCAGCTTTTGACAGAGTGTCACTACACACACAACTTTATGCACCAAAATGTCTGAATACAGACCTCTATATCCACAGTGCACATGCACACTTGAACGAAGGTCTTTATACATTCACGTCCATAGATTTGCTTCCCTCCCTGCAGCCCATAAACATTTCATCAGTGTGTCCAGAGACAAAATCAGCCTCATCAATCATTCATTCTCGCATGGCAGGTAAGCCACTCTGTTCCTGCTTTCAATCACGCAACAACACCCGCTTCCTTATACCCATGAAATGAAATTAAAAGTATTAACTCTCCCCCCAAAGCTGAGCTGCCTCTCTGTGCGATGGGGAGAGGAGAAGAGCACTCGGATAACGCTCTCATTTCCACATGTGTGGGATGCTGAAGACAGTGAAAGACAACATAAATATTTAAATGAAAGTATTCAGGGAAATCTGTAACCCCCTTTTTTCTTTCATACACATGCACACCACACACTCAGTGAATGTAAATGTTGTCGCTACGTCTGAGACCGGCTGCCTTGAGGGAACATCCACATGCACACTACAGCAGTCACATGCACAGACAGGGATGTACACGCAGTAGTGGCGAGATGCAATGATGCATTTTATGTGTAGGAGTTTTATTTACCTCTACATCCTCTCGCCCGCCCTCTCTCAATGGTGTGTGTGTGTGTGTGTGTGTGTGCGCGCAGCACTGTGCATTGTTAGAGCTTGGTTACATAACATATGGCGACTAGAGTTCAGACATCTTTTAAGAATAATTTTTTTTTTCGTTGTTTCCGTTGCAGGATAGGAAGCATGAGGATCATATCATTTTAGAAATACTGCAGCAGAGACGAGATGAAAGGAAAGGGGAAGGTGATAAAGGACAGGAACCAAAAAGAAATACAGAGGGGGAAAAAAGCAGGTGAAGAGAGGACAACAAAGGAGGGGAAACGGAAAAGGAAAGAGGAAGGGAGGAAAAATCAGGAAAGACAAATTGAGAGGTGGAGGTGAGGAGCATTAAGAGGAGAGGGAGTAATGGGAGTGTAAATGTTTGCTTGAAATCATCAGTGGATCTTATCTAACTCTGCAAATACACAAACAAACACACTCACATTTTCTGTCTTTAGTGTTAGATAATACAACAGAATAATCAGCAGGTATCTGCCTCCACTCACTGGCCTCTGGATCAGAATAAAACAACACATGACATACTGTTCCTCCTCCATCCTTCCCACTGTTGTTCCCCCCTCCCTCATCCTTCTCTCTATACTCCCACCATCACTCTATCAATCCTCCATCTCTCCCTCTATCTTCCATGCATTCAGCCCTTCCTCCTTTCACCCTCCCACCCGCCCTCATCACCCCTCCATCCTCACACTCTGCTCCTCGCCTCAATCACCACCTCTCCCTCACTTTTCGCTCCCCTCCTGCGACTCCCCTCTCTACCTCCATATTTTTCTTCACCGTCCAACTAAGCTACTTTATCTTCAGTTTTCCAAATATCACTGAACCATTCACACACATGCACACACACACTCACGGAGCAACAAAGCAGGAGAGACAACAAAACATCTTCCCACAGATGATTCGAGGTTATATAAATGTGTAGCTGAATTCTTTGACATTTGCTGTTTATTTTCATTATTTCTCTGCACTGATTCTGGGATACAAAGATGAGGGGATTGGTGTGAACTGCAGTAACCCATATCTGTTCACTCTGAGTGAATTCGTTTTTTTTTTTCATCAAGCAAATCTGTTGAGAAAATAAGGAAAATACAAACTAATTCTCCCATTGTTACTTCAGCACTTTTGCAATTTTGTAAATGTTTTGATGATGATTTTTTGATTTCATGGAGAGCAGGGTCTTAACCATGGAAACTAAAATAATCACTGAACAGCAGTCGTTGGCACTCTTTTTTTTTTACCATTAACACACAAATCTAAGATAACTAATACTAAAATTACTGGCATTGCCTAAAATAGTTTCCAGTCACACACACACACACACACACACACACACACACACACACACACACACACTCCCCTGTTATTTAATCTCATTTATGAATATGTAACATGTAATATGTGGGACGGGAGGATTGATGTGTTTTTCGTCTTTTTTTTTTTTTTTTTTTTAAAAAAAGATGACTAAGAATACACTCTTACTGTACAACAACAACAACACCCTCAGGGAGATGTAACAGAACAAACACACACACGTGCACACAAGCGCGCGCACACACACACAAATCTTATTTTTGTAAAAGGGGATTAGGAATCAGTGTGATGCTATCCATCACATTTCTTCTCAACTTCATTTTTCTTTGTGCGCGTGTGTGTGTGTGTGTGTGTGTGTGTGTGTGTGTGTGTGTGTGTGTTTGTGTATATGAGGGCAGGGGACTGACGGTTTGATGTATCAAAGTGATTGAGGGGACATGGCATGGTGTTGTTCTTCATTTTGTCCCCCTCCAATGAAAAAAGTTATTGTTGACCAGGGACTTCTGTATTCAGGACGAACTGAGAAAACTCACAAATTTGTCTCTGAAATATTTCAATCTGTCATGTAGTCACAGATCCTACATCTTCAGTCTGACACAAAAATCACTGCAGTCTAGGTAAACATCGAGTCACAGTCCCTCTACAGGAACCAGACAGAGTTCTACTGTAGTGATCATATCGAGATCCAAGGGGAGACAATACACATTACCTTTGTAATTCTTGTCTGGTTTGTGTTTATACTTCATAAACAAAGCATGATTAATGAACACAAAGTCATATGGGCTGACTATGAATTGTTCATAGGGCAGTTGTGGCAACTGTCATCCTGCATCACCAGCACTGCATGGACCCATACATGAGTATCAGATCTCACTGATAGCAGGCCGTGCAGCACCTTGCTGTGTGCTATATATTTCTGTGTCTGTATCTTCTGCAATGCCACAAAAAAGCTGACAAAGAATGACACTGTGGATTATTAGTGGAGACCGCAACTTGAAGTCCTGTCATTAATCACGATGGGCAGGTGAAGACAGGACAAAATAGAAAAGTCCTGTACTGTCATTATTATGCTGTTTGGGTGGAAGGGTGAGGACGGCTTAATTTCACCCACTATTTAGTGAGGGACTGCCAAAGCACAGCACACATCAGCTTTACTTCTTTTTCACTTTGTGATCCCTGCACTTACATGATGCTGGGCATAATGTGTTACTATGGTTACCAAATGATCTTGTATAATTATATAGAGCAGTTCCTGGGGTTAATAGGTGGACTTAATAGTTCAGTTTTTTAATTCAAGCTAAAAATTCCTTATGAACCATCACAAATTCCAGGCGGTCTGAATGAACTAAACCAGGGTTTGCTCCAGGTGTTTAGTCTCCACAAGAAAATGATCGACAGCTTTCACATAGCCCAAACTAACTGACGAATTAGACACCAGATTTAGCTTAAACTGAACCAAACAGGCTGATTGTAAAGTCCAGAATGTAGTCTGTCCTAAAACAAAGAAGCAGCAAATATTCAAAAGCTAATTTGTAATTGTTGCAGTCATTGCTTACAAATTCCATCTGTAGCATTTGCTGCAACAGCAGTCTGGAGTCTGAGGCAGCAATACAGAGAGACACTGCAGAAAATATCTTAGTGACAAGGTTTAGTAAGCACAGAAAGTCTCAGATTGCTTTAGGACAGAAACTTCTCTTTTCTGAGATATTCCTTGAATATGAGAAGAGAAGCTGCACAACTTTTGTAACCTGCTAATCAAAGCTTTAAGAGGAATTGAAAATTACAAGTTCCCGTGGCTGTAGTGTGTGGTTGGCTGCTCAGATCCCTTATTCATGGAGAATTTAATGGGATCACTTGAGCCAAAGAACAGTCTCTTTTTGTTTTGGTTGCTGATTTCTGGTACATTCAGCACTCAGTGCTTTTAGAGTAGCTTGGGTGTGATGAGGCATAGGAAATTCAGGTAACCCAAACTTTGATGTCAAACCAGAACAATACAGTGTTTGCCTCTCTGTGTTCAAACCGTTGAGCTTCTGCTGTTGAGCGGCTAGTGTCTCTCAGCTATGCCTACAGGCTCTGTCTGAGAGGTTTACAGCTGGGTCACAGTTTTAGCCCCTTATCCTCTGGCCTACTACTGCTCCACTGACTTGGTCATGACACACACATACACATGTGCGCACAAACACACACACACGTATGCACACAGGTACACGACGAGCGTGCACACCACATTCATCATCACCTGAGTGCTTGTCAAAGCCCTGGCAGATTACTTCCTGTGGCTGATTGTGTGTTTTGTTTTTAGTGCTATTTTCCCACTGCGTTACAACTTCTCCCCCGTTTCATAACCAACAGGGCACGGACACAGTCAGTTTTTATATTTATTTTCTACTTATGGGCAAGATCACATGTAGAAAATTGTTTACTGGCACATAAAATTACCCCTTAACACCACAGTGCAAATGGAGCCTATGTTGGTGATAATGCCCCACTGTGCCTTTGGAGCTTAAAATCATGGCACATGTGTCTCTTTGTTCTAACTTTAACTTCCTGCTGCCTCTACACGAACGGCACTGGCTTGATAGACACTGACTTGTTTACATGTTCAGAAAAATGAGTTGTTATGCTCATTTACTGTCCGCTGCAAATCTCCCCAACAGCCTCTTATTTAAAGCAGGAAGAACCGGCAATCACGGCCCTGTGTTGTCAGTGTCCCAGTGCTCTCTGCTCAGTGTTGGTGCAGCTGGGGAAAAAAAAAATACAGGGACAAAGCAGAAGTTATGCACAAATGGGTTTTATTGCGATAGCCAAAACAGGCCTGTTAATAGCATATTTTGTTGAAACTACAAATTATATGCACAGTGGCCTCCTAGTGAGTAGACCGTCTGCTGTGTTCCCTTGAGATATCTAAGAATTTGTATACAGATGAACACAAACAGGGCTGCTGTTTACTCATGGTGCTATGAAGACTCATTGAAGCAGTGGAGCAATACTCATCAGAATGACTGCTGATAAAGTCCCTAAGAGTGTTTAAAATGCTTGGTAAAGGGTTTTGATTAAGATATAAATCTCACTGTTTCACATATATTTGGATGATGTAATTCACTAAATGATGTGTTCATGTTAAAACTGTGAAATCAAAATGGCTGGGAATCTTATGCAGAATTATCATACGTCAATATTAGTCAAAAATACTTTTTTTTTTTTTTTTTGGTGTGTACTGCTCAGTGTCTGCTGAAAATTCCTCCCTGAATACATGTAATATTGGATACATGTTTGCCCTTGGATGAAAATGTGATTCTGTTCTGGAGTCAGCTGCATACAAACGGAGACATGGCTCTGCAGTGGGTGCATTTCATTGTGACTCAAAATTTGATTTTATAGCAGCTGTTGGACTATAGAAATGTTACTGCTGAAAATCAATCAGTGGAGCAGAGTGCTGCGTGGTGTGGGCACCCATGAGGCCATTACATTGTCAGAAGCATTTGTGTTAGCTCCCTACAAACAGGGACATTGTTCTATCTTGTTTTCGGTGTTGATTTTGTCACTGCACCTAAAAATCTAATTTGACTGCAAAGGCTGACAAACAGCGTGCTGCTGAAAATCTTAGACCATTAAATTACAAAGTGTCTGTTTACCCACGCTTATTCCAATGTTTCAGAACTGTTTACATCCTGCCTTCTTGCTCACTGAAAACCCAATGACTAACAACGGGATATACTGCTGGGTTTTTTTTCTTGCGTTGTCACAAATTGAGGAGTGAAGCATCTCAAGGGAAAATATGTGCATCTATAATGATTCTTGACCTCATTTGGTGACCAGATGCCTTCAGGACTGTTGAAGTGGCCAAAAACAACAGATGTGTGAATAAAAGTCTCCAATAATGGGATGGTTTGAGCAGTTGTAAATGGCTCGGTAAATGACTTAATGTCATAATATCAATATAGAACTGCCACTGAATTACTGATTACTGTTAATGTTCTGTGAAGCCTTACATTATCTGTTTGCCTAATGAATAACAAATCAAAACAATAATAGCTTTAATTGACAATTATCATATATTAACAAGGATATTATGTTGAACTGTATCTATGCAGCCACTGATCTGTATTGACTTTTGCTGATGTTCATGCTCGTGAACGCATGTTGACGAGCTGCATGCATCATATAACACACTGCTAATTTTAGTTTTCTTCATCTAAGTGTGATCATTTACAGTCCATATATTATTTCATCTTCCTCAGCTGTGTGTGTGTAACTGATCTCTTTACCTCTTTAATAATACAGCCTCCTCATTCCTGTTACACCAGTGCAGTGAATCCCTTGAATCACTCTCCCCAAACCAAACATTTACTAATTCGCAGTTTCTCTTATCAGGTGTTTCCTCTAGTGCAGGTGGTGCCAGTGTTTATGGAGGCAATGTACACCACAGCTATATTTCAGGCATTACACTGGTATTAAATGCTTTAGTTTGTCACAGCTAAAGAATATTTCCTCCTTTTAATTAACAATTTACTTTAAACCTCCCTATTTAGCATTTAAAAGAGTTATACAAACATCCAATAAATCACTTCTAGACTAGTGCACTAGAATGTAGTTGTACACAGCTAAAAGGACATTTTTACAAAGTTCAAACTTTCATTGTCTGTTTTCACGGCGACTTATGGTTGTCCACAGCAAGAGTTATTGACTATAAATGTTTAAACATCTTCCAGCTACTTACTGGTGATGAATGCAAAATGGGGAGTTAAAAGAAAAGTATTTGCCAAGATCAAGTACCACAACACGACAGGGCAATGAATTCACAGTGCAACAGTCACAGTCTGTGCACTTCACACTTCACTGTGGGGCTGTGTTGTCACTTTCTCTAAACTCAAGTTTGAAAGTTTCTGAAATGACATATATTTTGTTGAAATTAATGTCAAATTCAGTTCTTAAGTTTTGGTTTTCTTCAGTAACTTCTGCTGGATGTCAAGACTGAAAAGGTCTGTCAGGTCATTACTGTTTGAATATGAACTTTCCCCAACCCACATGTTTCAGTGTAAGTGACAGCCATAATATGTAGTGTGTTTTGTTCTGTGTTCATTGTGTTGTGTCCATCACTTTAGACATGATGCCAACATTTTTACCAAGATGGTGGTTTGATCCTGCAGAAGTTTGATATGTATTTCAACACCCCGCTGGTGGCCTCCACTCATTTTGCTGCATTTAGGAAAAAAGAGAACAACCATAGTGCCCCATGAAACTGCCACTTTGCCCAGGACCAGTCTCTGCTTGATCTGTACTTCTTTTAAATTAGACCCCTCACGATGAGCGAGATTACCCTTCAGCTCCAGCGCTGTGGGGATAGGCAGCAGCAGTCAGAAAGAGCTCTCATATTCAGAACTAGACCCTTTCTTGTCTACCACAAAACATATAGGATAACCTTGCTTCTGGCAATTCTCCATCACTTTGTCAGCCATATCAGCTCCTCAGCACCAGCATTCAGAGCCAAGAGACTCATCAGGGAGAGGAAGAGAGTTTACCACCTCTTTGAGTATTGGGCCCTCTAATTTGACCTTCTGTCAAACTATTGTTGGATTCAGCAGCTGGAGATGAGGAATCCTGGACAAAATAATAATATATCAAAGAGCAACTGGGGCTCTTGAAGAGGAAAAGTTTGACAGCTCTCAACTAGACTGATTTAGATTGAAAGAAGAAACCACTTCAAAAAACATGTTTTAGTTTAGTTGTTATCTTTCTATGGAAGCTGTGAGATACAGTACATTGCTTGCTTGTTGCTGGTATTCTTACTGGCAATTTTTTTTTGTACGTGGGAGGAGGTGGCAGACATAATTATGATAAATGATAAATCACTCCTTCCCATTTTGGTAGCAGTTATAGTCTCATCTTGATTCCCATTCTTTCTTGGTGTGTGTGTGGGTACTAAGCCTATCAACATGTGTGGTGTGAGTACATGCTTTGTTTGCAGCTAAAGCCCGACAATGTTCTTTTTTCTAATAGCAGTCACAAGTCAAGATGATTACACTGTGATAACGAATGCTAAATTATAACAGAAATTGGCCCATGTCAGAAAGTCAGGAAATAGATGGGATGAGCTGTGCAAAAATCTTGATTTTTATTCCATGATTGAAAATATACACATGTAGTTTCAAAAGCTGGTGACCACTTTTCCAGTAGATGACTTGTGGCAGGAGGTTGAACAGACAACACCTGCAAAACTCTCTTGGTTGTACACATTCAAACAATGCATGTCCCTCAGAGCTCTGGATTGTCAAATGGAGGTGGTTCAGCTAAGTGGAGAAGAGGCTTTCAATCATTCAGCAGAGACTGAGCAGAAAAATTAGCACAGCAACTCATCTACTCCTGACAAGACCCAAGGCCTGGGGGTCAAACCCAGAACCTTTTTGCTGTGAAGCAACAGTGCAAACCACTGCACAACCCTGCCACCCCACCCTTTATTGTAATAACAGAGATATATATATATTGATGATTATTTCTAGATTCAAATCTAAAGTCTTTGAAGTCATTTGGAAGATGCTTAAATGAATGTTGTTCACTGAGTTGAATGGCTGGACTAATGGATTTAAACAATTACTTCCTCTTTCAGCAGTGATATCAGCTATATATGAAGAGGCAAATGTAAAACCCTGTTTGACCATCAGTTATTCTAGCTTTAATGCTTGATTTGTAATGCTTAATTTGTGTTATGTTAAGTATTGATTCTTCACTGCATTTGAAATTCAAGCATCACAGAAAACCAAAGGCTGCAAGAGAAGAAGCTGCTGGTGACTCTGCAGCATCCTCGTCTGTGGCAGCTGGAGAGCAGAGCACTGAGTTTTATGCTCTCAGCACAAGGTCTTGATACATGTTCTGAATGTTTACTTTCATTGACTTCATTGACTAACTGTCAGGGGTTGCAGTGTGTGAGCTCACACCTAGGTTGACCACAATTATTTTGCATAATTGCTAAAATCGTTTCCACTCCGCTTTGTAAAGACAGCTATTTCCTTGTCTCTTTTAATGACATCATCACATTGTGCCCCCTTCTTCTCTTATAGTTTAATGACACATGAGTGGAACTCTGCTTTCAGTGAGCGCACCAGCTCCTGTTGTGACAGCAGTTTTGGGAAACTTGGGTGAGCCACTCTGTAAGAGAGGCTGAGTAGGCTGGTTATCTTTTGCGTTGAGAATGAATGAGCTGAGAGGTACGACCCAAATCATATTGTGGAGGACTTAACGATGCACAAGACCCCCAGAGTGACATTTAGACAGGTGTGTACGATGACAAATTACAGACTGGATAGTGAATTTACAAAGACAGAGGAGAACATCAACACCTACTTACCCAGCAGTGTAGCATTTTGTGTGGGCAATTGTGCTTTTTCTCTGTTTGTTGGCTGTGGCCATTGTGGAGTTTGTCTTGTTTACACATCTATGTGCTGTCTGCTGCTTTGTTCTTCTATTGATTCCATATAATCTGGCCACCATTTGATTTATGTAGCTTAATATTGCAACACCCCCTCTGGGCCTCTTCTATGACGGCCATGTTTTCTTATTTATTTATTTGTATAACATGTTTTAAAGTCTATTCTGGTCAATTCCTTTGTATTAATGTCATGCTATTTTTGGCTTCTTTATGACAGTGTAGTGCAAAACACAGAGAGAAAGAGTGACACACCAAATGCCTGTTTCCTTCTTGGTTTCGGTGCTGTTCTCACCCAGAGACACAGTACAGAGTTTATGAACATAACCTTGTTACTTAAAATTACTCTTTAATAGTCCTATCACAGTATCTGCTCCTCCCCATTTAAGCATGTAACTAACACAAGAAAACAAAACAAGAAGCAGCACTCAAGTCAAGTTTGTTCGATTGCAATACATATCAAAGATAAGTGTAATGACTGTCAGGGAAGAAATCATCAGACACAGTTGGCCAAAATGCATCACACTACTAATCATCTTTGTATTAGGAATCATCCATCCACAGAAGCAACGCAAGCCACTAACACCTTGTTCACTGCCACTCAAAATCAGATTTTTAACATCAGATTGTATCTAGTTTGACTTTTTTGACAGTCTGAACCACCAAAAACCACATGAGATCTGATGATTTTGACAAATTTGATTCAAACAACAGAGGTGGTTTCAATCGGATTTGCACAGATCCGCTTCAGTGTGAATGGCTCCATTGCCCAGATAGGATTTTGAAGCCTCTTCTGTGTCACTCGCAGTGTGGCATGAACAAAAACAACAACAATAATGATGGCTCGTTAAACAACCAACACATCAAATCATGACAAATGATGGCAAATCATGCAGAATGTCTGGTCTCACATCTAGAGAAGTGAGCGCCACATTGCATCATCCAATGTCCCCACCACATGATTTCACCAGGCATCGCTGGCCTGCACCAAATCCCTCATACCACTGTCATTCCAGCGGTGATGACAGCATGAAAAGTGGCACAACTCAGCAGTCGCCTCCATTTCTGTGGCTTCCTTGCAATTGGCAGACTATTTGCAGCAGCTCCACATGATTTGGGACAGAAACAAGCACAGGTCACTGTTGTCCGTCTTGTTGGCTTGTTTTTTTCTGGGTATAGCTTGTTACCATAGTAATCAATGGATAACACCAGGATACGGACACACGCAGATCAGATCTGATCACTTGCAATATGTAATGTGGACTGTCGGTAAAATCGGATTCTGATCAGATTTGCAAAAAAATCTGATTTGGGCTGCAGTCTGAACAAGACCTATGTCATTATTTAGTCTGTACATATGGATTTTAAATTTGAAACACCACATCAGACTGCTCAGTCATTTGCACAGGCCCAGTTTGGCCAGTAGCTCCTTTGAAAGACAATTGAAACATACATATATGCAAGGTTAATTGTAAAGCAACACTGAGGTTATCACTTCTTACAGTCTTTGTTAAAACATACTTTATTCAAAAATTTTTAACCACCATAGTTTAGCTGTGGATGAGGACTCTTTCTTTTCCTGCTCTCTACTATCCATCTCCACTCCACTCCTTTATTCACCCCTGGTAGCTGTCCATTATAACCTGAGGCTGATCTGTTTGCCACTGAGCTGCTCCACCGCAGCAGCTGGGGGTTAAGTGCCTTGTTCAAGGGCACCTTAGCACACTCTAGCTTTTTCATTTCCCACACCCAGTTTTAGCCTGCTAGTCCTGTCCTCAGAAATCAGCTGGCCTCTTCACTCACAAGAAGCACTAGAGAGTTGTATGTAAAAGTGGGTTAGAGAAAGAAGTACTGACTGTCACTGACCTTAAAACTAAGGTTGCAAAGCAGCGGAAAATGTCCAAAATTTATGGAAATTTACCCAGAATTTTGGAAATTTACCAGGAATTTTGGAAATTTTGGAAAATTTCTTGAAAATTTCCAGAAATTTTGCAACCCTACTTAAAATAGTTTTTCACGTGTCGGCTGGTGTATCTCAGGCAGCCGTTGTTTGGATAGAGATTGATCAAAGGTTAATATACACCATTTTGGTCCAAAAGGGTTGAGTTCAGTAGATGTTTCCAGGCAACACAACAGGATTGCTCCATATGCGTAAGTGGCTTTTGGTGATTTTTGTCATTTTTAAGTTCCCAGTAATTTTGTTAGAGAAAGCGACTGTGCTGTGTACTGCTGACTGACTGAAACAGAGACCAGGTGGAGTTGAAAGATATGACCGCAGCTCAACCCTCCATATCAAGGCTTTAGGGAAGCCTCAGAGACTAGCACACCTTCACTAATGATGGGTGAAATGTTTCATCTCTTCATCACATCCCACCCATCAAACTGTCTCTCTCTTTTTGTCTATCATTCTGTTTCTTGTGGTCTGTCTTCCACTCTGTCCCTTCCCCTAGTCCTCTATCTTCTGTCATGCACCAGCTATACTTTGCTTCTCACACTGTCCTCCGTCTTCTTAAGTTTTCCCTCAGTCTCATCTTGTCTTCCATGCTTCCACACTGCATCAGTGTGGGCTGTGACTTAATGACCCAGTGCAGCAGGTAGAAAGCGAGAAACTCTAGTGTGCATCTCTTTTATTGACTACAGCACCAGGGAGGAGTCTAAGGCCTGGAACACACTGTCTGGTCCGTGTGTGGCACAGGGTGTTGACGCCTATGATAGCAGATTTGTGTGGTTTCCCTACCAGTTCCCTGGAAGAATAGACCAGGAAAACACGTGTTGATAGTGATAATGACTACACAAACAACATGGCATGGTGTTGATGGATGTTGCTGGTGGTGATACTGCAGGATGTGTTGAAATGAGAGATGTAAATGAGAGAGGGAAAGGCAGAGCCTGAAAAAGGACAAAGCTCACACAGTGCGTGTATCTGTCTCTGTACATGATATGATATATTATGTACATATACACTTGCAAACACACTGCCAGGCACTGGCATCTGCACATGTGGCTGCCTGCATGTTGCCCCCAGTGCTGTCCTTTCTGCTGATAGACTGTGAGTCATGAGTCACTGGTTAGTGCGCTTGCCCATAATAGGATGATGAATGGGCCTGCTGTTCAGTGTTCTGCACTGTGATTGGGTGATTTAATACCAGCTGGTCCACAGGTTACTGTGTTGTACATTGATCCACGTTATTCAGATGTTGTGCGGCTCATTGGTGTATGTGCATGTGCTAATGTGTATATACTTGTGTATTTGTGTGCAATGATAAGTTTTTTTCTCCATTATTTATATACACCAGGTAATGCTTGAGAAACTTGAGAGAATTAATGAAGCACAAATGTTTCCCTTGCCAAAGTGTTCAAACAAATGAGTGATGACTTGAGAGTCATTTGGATTTTAATTAAGGGCTAATGAAAAAATGTTAAATTTTTTCAAAGCAGTAAATGTACCGTACAAAATGTTTATTTCACCTCAACAAATCAATTAAATGTTTTTTATCTCTGTCCAGATTTGGAAAAGGCACAATTCATGACTAAACAAATGAAAGTATGAAAGAACGGCTCAATAAATGTATATTCAGGAGTAGGAGTTGTAGTAGTGGGAGTAAGAGTACAGCAGTAGTACCGTGAGTAATTTTCTATGTTGAGGCATTTCATTTTTCGACATTTATAACTGCAGCTATCTGGGCCTCCAAGGACCCTCAAGTGTCAGAAGCTGCCGGTAAGTTAACGTACACATGAAAAGGCAAATATGAATAACCCTATCTATAGCTATTTCTCCACTGATGCATGTTAATACAGTCCAATGAACTTGTGGACGACACGATTGCTGAGAGAGAAAATTCCCAGGGGAAACACATTGTATATGACTTATCTGACATCAGATGATAGGCAGACGTGCTTGGCAACTACCTGGTGAACAATTTGTGAAAGAGCCACATCAGGGGTAAGCTGCAGTTTGTGTTATTTCAACAGCTACAATGGATTGATTTCAAAAAACATAAACAGCTGCTAAGGAACCTGCCAAAAATGAGGTCACAGTGTCATACCCTTCACAAATCCAAGGATGACACCCCACAATACATTAACGGTCATAAAGGGGAATATATATTCAAGGAAAGACAACACCTAGTTTCGTCACAGACAAAAGCTGCAGTGGATCATAACACACTAAAATACACATACAGATGTGCTATGTTTGGAGCAAAAAAACAATATTTTTGTCTGACAGGAAGTGTGTGGTACACTGAAGCAGGTAGATGATGCAAGTGTAGCAGTAGTGTTTGTACATAACTCTAAAAGTCATGAAATACAATGTAAGAGTGTGAAAGGGTAGAGTTTTTTTCTGATTTCATTTTCATCTTTAATCAGATGCCCAACAAAACGGTGCCTTGTGTATGAAGCTGCCACAATGGAGATTTCTGACCCAAAATAATATCTCTTCCTCTGTGACAGAAACAATTCTCGAATATATAAATCTTCCAGGCCACAGAGAAAGAGAGAGAGAAAAGCTATTCATGCCCAGTTACAAAATCCAGCCAGTGGTAGAATGTTATTGCAGCTATATGTTACTCATAACCATGTTGCCATTGGTTAAATATGTCTTATAGGTCTGTGTATAATTATCCTCCTTAGGTTCAAAGAATATACTTCCCTCTGAGGACTTCTTACATTGTCACTTGACCTCCCAGCAAAGTCTTTGTTAAATATGGAGTCACTGTCCTCCCAAAAGAACTTACTGCTAAAAATATAGGTGGTTGGTGGTTCCAGGTCCCTGGTTTCTATCCCAGTCAGTTGCTTGTTGCATGATGGGAAGTGCTTTACTCATTTCTTTTACCCTGTCTTTGCATTAGTCATATCATTTGGTCCTATTATATAATCCTCTTCAGACCATCCGGCTATCCCCACAGTAATGCACCCTCCTGGCCTGTAGTTAATAACGCTGCCAGAAGCATGCACTGTGGCATTACTACATTACTCATAATCTTTTTAACACCATTTCATGCATTATTAAATACTCAGTGGTGGTCTTTTCCTCTTGCACTATGTGGGGCTGACCTGCTGGAGTCTTGTACCTCAAGCATCGATACGGACACTGTAAATATTGTAATTGATGTACAGAGGAAGGGGATTATTCATGCTCGAACACATCAGTGTTGAACTTGTAAAAAGCCTTTGCCTGACCATGTTTCAGTCTGAACATTTTCATGTAGGAAACAGAAGAAGACGGGAAGCTACACTACTATTACAATACAACACCAATGTGTAATATTAAAGGGGAGAAATGATTGACTGAAATAACATTTTAAAGCTTTTTTTTTTTTTTTTTTGAAGGGTTTATTTTTATTTTCTGTTCATGACTCTTTAAAAGAGCATCCTCTCTCACAAGTTTGCAGTTTTCATTACTACACGTGAACTATCCAGCACATTTAGATGCGCTGAAGTTTCAGTTGGATTCAGATCTAATTAACACAAACACACTTCTTGTGGTGATGTTTCCACCATACTGTTGCTACCACAGTAGTTTTTGTCCCGTGCTTCATCATTCACATAAGCTCTTCTAAAACCCTTTATTCTGTATGTCTTATTTAAACTGGGTTTTGCAAAAGAAACCTCACTTCAGACACTTGTGATACCACAGTAACAAGATTAGATTATTTAGATGAGAAAACCTGTCATCTGGAAAGCAGCAGCAAGAGAAGTTGCCATCAAATCATCACTTGTTCTGTCTTTTAGATTTTGACACAGTGAGAAGTCCCATAGGGCTTTGCAAGTGACGCTGCAATGGCTGTTTTTCTCATTTCCAAGTAGGTGAACTACATTTTATCAAAGACTTGCCTCTCTCTGATTTTCTGTTTTGAGAGCACTCGTGTTGTTTCAGTGCTCGGCATAATGACAGTGCCTGAAATTCATTAAAATGTGAATGTGATACGCACATGGTGTTACCCTACAGGAGGCAAATAGGCGGGCACCGTGGGCCTTGGCCGGTCGATGAGGTTCTAGCATATCATAGCTTTTTTAATGTGATGGTTATGGTTGTACAAACAACTTACTCTGACATAAAACTACATTAGGTAAAGCCCAAAGACAATTGTGCCACATGCTATTTGTCATCAATTGTAAGCATTTATTGTAATTCTTTGGAACCATTCCACTCTCGGGGGAACGATGCCTATCTGCCACAAGCAGGCTCGCCATAAATGATTTTGGAATATGTTTCAGTCCAGGGTTTCCTACCTGTGGTGCTCTTGCACATGACTAGATTACCAGTGTGTTTATATTGTGCTATATGTGCTCATATTTAATTGCTTTTTTTGCCAGAATCTCTGGATCAGAGGTTTAAAAAAGGGTTCACATGGGTCGTGGGCTGAAATGTTATAAGAACCTCAGACTTAAAACCAAAAGCATGTTCCCAGTATGTTTATCAAGAATTATCACAACCTGACAAACCATGAAAGAAAACTGGCAAGCATCCATGGCACAGCTTCAAGGATTAGACATTTCTGACTGTTTTTTTAACCTTGTGTAATTGTAGGGATTTACACTTACGTACACAGAGATTAATCAGACGAAAATAATATTGAATATTTCCAATTCCAACATGTGCTTATCACTGCATGGCGCCAGAGATAGGTAGGCTTTTGCACATGCACCATGCAATTTACACGAGTATTTCTAGACATTGCGATGATTACAATCATTTGCAAAGTCTCAAAAGTATTGGCTTCCTTTATTTCATGAGAAACAGCCAGAGGAGGGTCATTGGCTGGCATGCATCAGTAGCTACTGCAGATAGTTATTGTTGAGCTGGGAGCGGGACACCCTGAGGAGAAGGACATCACATTAAGTCTGCTGCTACACAGGACATTTATGGCTCTCATGCTGGGATCCTAAATTCTTCCTAATAAGCCATTGGTACAAATACATGGTCACAGTTTTGTTCTGGTTTGGCTTTTATACATGGGGGTCATGACCTTTTGTTAAAAAAAAGTTAATGTTTGAAGCAATTTGTGCAGGGTTTTGCAAACTGCAGTGCATGAGAGAACGACTGAAGTCTCACCTTAAGACCGTGACTCATATCCCATGACTTTTGATTTTTGAACAGTAAAATTGGGCACCTTGATCCAAACAACATTTTCTGACTTGAAGTCGTGAGCTACATCAAAGTGTCTCAGTTGAAAGAGTCTGGCCAGGATCAGCATTGATTTCCCAAAAGCCAAATATTGTTGTAGCTGCTTGTACACTGACCAACAGGCCTCCTTGGATCTAAAGTTTTCTCTCAACTCTTATAGTACCTGACCCACAGGCCTTCTCACTACCAAGAGAAGTATTATACACACACAAGTCTTACGTTTTGTCCTTTCTGCCATCCATTGCTTCTGTTGGTCTTCCCCTCTCCTATCCATACACCCTTCTGTCATTTTTTTTGGTCTTTTTTCTTCTTTTAAGAAAAGATCTTTAAAGCACTCCTGTAGAATAGTGTTGTGAGAAGCAAGAGGCGATGCATTATTTATCAAGCACTGTCACAGGTTACACAAGTGGAGTCAGAGTGGTTTAAAAAGCTGGGTGGGCCTGTTGGGGAAATGGTATCAAGCAGCTCCCCAAGGCCAATGGTATCATACTGGTTTAGCGGGAAGTTTTAGATGTCAGTGCTAAAATGCCTGCTATAATATTTTGCAAGCAGCACAAAGTTCTATTTCAGCATCAGTGCCAAGTGACCCAAACTGTTGTGGACCGCCACTGAAGTTCTTTGTCCTAATGCCAAATCTAAAAATACAAAACTTTTTTTTTTACCCCCAAACTACTAAAATACTGAAGCCATTACTCCAGAATATTATCTCCAGACCTGGGACCAGAAGCATAAATCTCTCTGCAGACATGCACAAAAAACAAACAAACAAGCAAACAAAAGCAGAAACGTGCCTAAGCATTTATATAGTTTTGCATACACATGATTCAACTTTATAAATCTCACTCACAGAAGAAGAAGATGAGGAAGACGCACGGCTTCACAGGTTATTTAAATTTAGCCTCTCACACATGGAAGGCAGAAATGTTTATTTTAGTGAATGTGTCACTCCAATTTCCTGGCATGAAATTGTTGGATTTAAATCTTTCTAATAATGTAAGTAAACAACACTCATTTTTAATTCATGGAGCAGGAAACAAATTAAACTAAGTGCCCAATTACCACAGGTCCCAACATGTTTAATTGGCCATATGTCCCAGGATGAGACTAAGCTATTGAATTTCAGACTTGAAGAGGTTTAATGAAGCAGTTAAGCAAATTTAAGAGCTGAGGTATTGTGAGGCTCAACACAAAGCAGAGTAAAGTCACCTAAACCCGTGTTTACTAAACTTTTAGTGATTAAATGCTTATTCCAAGTCGGCATTTGAGCTTAATTTGCAGTGGGTATTGGCTTTTAATGATATAAAGTCAGAGACTCAGCTCAGTGTCAGAAGATGGACAGTCTTACATTGTTTCCTGTCACCTCACACAGGGCTCAGCAGTGCGAGGATTTCACTCACATTTATAACTAAAATTAGACATGTTCATGCTGTTTACACTGTTTATGCAGATCAAAGCAATTTAAAGAATCTGATTAAATATGGTTTGAAGCAGAAATAATTAAAATCCTAATGTGTCTTTTGTATTCAAATTAATCATTTTTTGGCCGATAGATTAATCATTCCAAAAATAGTCACTATTAGTTGCCCTAAAAAATCTGCCTTAAAATGTCAAAAAGAATTTAGCACTTAGTTTGATGACAGTTAAAGGACATTTACGGCTCAGAGTGACCAGACACAGTGGGACAATGAACACTTTTGGATTCAGAAGTATGAATCTTGAGCACTGTCCAAAAACAAGTCTCATCACAGACAGAATGACAAGTTGCTTACTTTTGTGGTGTTGTCTGAAGGAAAGAGGCATGTGGAAGAGCCAGTGTGATCTTTTTATAAACTGGAAGGTTGGAGCCTGATTTATTGGAGGAGAAAGTGCCCGATTTTCAATTAGCTTCCATCAGTCATTTGTTTCAAGGAACAGATGAACCCGAAGTGGTTGTTTCGATGCTGGCTTCACTCACGACTCTCCCAAAGAGGTAACATTTTCTGGGTCACAGTGGTTGCATAGCAACATGGGTCAGGTAACAGAGCTTCTTGGCTGCTTTGGTGACCTCACTCCAGGGTTGATGGAGCAGCTTTTTAAGGCTGATGATGCCTCTTGCACGCTGGCAGTATAGTCGATAGATGATACAGCCTCTGCTGGTTTATCACTCAGTTGTGGCTGTAGCTTTCTCACTACTCACTTTCCTTAAGTGGATGTGTTGAATAATCTTGAAGTTAGTTTTATTGGCTGCACAATAGAATGTCCAAAATACCATTGGAGAAAGACTTCTAAGATCTGAAAATATTGAGTTACAAACTGAGGCTTGTTGCAGCACTACATTAAAATGCAATCAACCTACTGAAGATGAAAATGAATAGAAATGCTAGTTTAGGAAAAAAAGTAAAATAAGACTTTAGTAAAGGCTTGTGAGCAGTGATTAGAACTGCAAAGGATGATAGTGGATGACATGATAATAGGATGACAGATGCTGATGTAGATGATTATGTTGATGTAGAAATCTGCTTGTACAAGGAGACATTGATGTTAGGTATATGATTTCTGACAGGAGTCTTGCAGGTTTCTTATCTTAGAGGCCTCCCAGGTGCTACGTCCCAGATCTGATGCTTCATTCAGTATGCATATAGTATAGAGTGCACTTACAGTGCTGATGAATTTCAGCGGTGTAGCACTGTCCTAAATCAAATGCTGCAATGACGACCACAACATGTGACCAGTCAGCTCGACTCCATGGATGAATGAAAACCTGACAGTGATTGTTGCCACCCGCCGGCTGCTTTGCATGACCTGAATGTGACCGTTGTAATGTCCCATGTCTGCCGCCATCTGTGCCACTGGCAGGTCCCTTGGTAGTCCCTCCCATCCTGCTATGTAGCCAAGATGGTGACTGCTGAGTGTATGCTTTGTTTTACAGGAAATTGTTTTACCTTGTGTTGTTTGATTCTGATGGTGAGGTGTATATCACTTCCTGGGATTTGCAGCAGGTGTGACAAGGTTGTAGTTATACTCCTGCTCACATCATGTCAAAACATCAGGGTCGCTGTGTGACAGGTGTTTCCTTTGCACAGTCAATGTGACTTCTAACACTTAATGTGAGAAGGTAATTTGGCAACTTAATTATTTCTGAAAGGTTTACTTTCGCCCAACTTTATCTCTTAGTGGAATTTCACTCCACAATCCTCTGAAGCTGGCTCCATTTTTTAAATTAGTCACTTTCTTCACAACTCCTAAATCATTTTGATCGTCCTGCCCTCCTCATTTTCAGGCTGCTGTCGGCTTGCATTTTAAAATGCAAGTGGGATGGACTCAACAAATCCATCTATCCTTCATCCCTTCTTCAATTCCTCCTTCTTCCTTTCCAAATTCATCCCTGCTTTTAGTATCTCCATGGGGAGTCCAGAAGATGTCTCCCATTTATTATTTATTTCCATCCCTTTGTCCAGCCACTCCCTGCTGTCACACGTGCACGCACACACTTATGACTCTATCTGGAGTTGAGTCTGTCTCGTATCCCCCTGCCATGGTTGATTTTAGTGGAGGCAGCGGCAGAAAAGAGAGCTGTATTTTGGCGAACTGCAATGAGGATAAAAGTCCCATCTCAATACTGTATGAAGTGCCTGAAGATTAACTAAATTAAGTGCACTAATGCTCAGAAAAAATTGAACTAAGAGTAATCAAGGCGAGGAAATTAAAATAGAAGCAAACAGAGCAGTTATTGAGAAGGCGAGATGAGAAGGGACAGATGGAGAGTAAGACAGAGGGGAGGGAGAGTGAAGGCTTTGTTATACTAAATGGGTGCCAACTGGAAAACTGACAGGACCATTTGAACCATTGCACTGAGGCTGAGTATGCTGGGCAAATCATGGGCTCTGAAAATGAAAGGCTTTGTGTCTCAAGACGTTGGCCCTTCACTTCGACTCCCGTCAAATCCAGCCACTTTTTGACAACTTGTGCGACTGCACAGGGGCCCAGGCAAGACTTAAATCTGAGCCCTTTTTTTCATGAAGTTTAGATTTTTCTCCAAATACACAAAACAGAAACCACTCTCTTTCCAACACCAGCAACAGAGAGTGGTCAAAAATGTCTTCTTACTAAACACATGCATTTGTTTTATTATAATTTGTAACCTTTGTTATAAAGCCAATAATGAGGCTACAGTGAACAGATTTTAGACTGAGGGTTTCTCACTGCAGAGCCTTCGTACAGCTCTTGTGAAGTCATGAAATCACTGTAAAAAATACCCTCTTGTGGTTTATTGCTTAAAGAGAACACATTCTGTGAACACTCTGAATACAAACACTACAGTTTTGTGCCACTCTGGTTTTGGGAATGCCAATTTGCAAACGCATGTGTGATGTGTGAAGAAGTATTCCGTTGTCAAATTATTACACTCACTGATTCAAGTAAAACTGTCACTGCTCCATTTATTCTCATCACAAGTGCTTCTTCTCAGAGATAGCTGGTACAGTGACCAAAATCCAACTCTTTTTCTTCTTCTTTTTCCTTTTCTCCTCCTTATTTTTTATGTATTTCTAAATGCAGAAAGGGAAACCCAGGAGAGAAGACTTTGGCTGGGTTGGCTCCTTGAACAGCAGGGGCACTAATGCAGCTCTAGAAGCAGCGAAGATTTGAACTTTGAGCACAAGTCATTTTGCAACCACAAGTTATAGAGGAAAGTACACAAGTACTAGAGCCCAGTGTTTGAGTGACAGCACTAAAGATAGTTTCACCCGAGAAAGACTGATGAAGGGAGGGAAGAGAAAAACAGAGGGAGAGGTAGAGAGGCAACAAATTTTTAACATGTTATGACTAAACAAATAATAAAAGTGGGAAAAACAACCAAAACATGAAGGCTCTTTTTAGAGGTGTGTTTTCCCAGGTATTAAAAATTATATTTCAAACACTTGTACTGTATTTCTACAAATATGTGAAGGTACTCCTTGCAACAGTATCAAAGCCGCCAATATCAGATCGCTGTCTATTTTTGTCAATATCTAACAGCTATTAAACCATTGTTTCTTATGTGCAGTGCAGTCAAATCTTATTTGTTAGGGTAAAGCAGCTCTACAGAATGAGAGAACAAGGAAAAGTAATTGAAGCTGATTTCCCAAAATGTGGCGGTTACAGGGCGTGTCGCGTGTGTGTACATACATGTGTGGCTTTTTAACGAAGTGAGACCTTTTCCTCAACTCTTTCAATTATTTAGAACTCAAACTGTTCTGATGCTGATAACAGATTCTGCAACCCACACATCTTCGCAGGGGGAAACGTTTCACTTTCAACACACATTCCTTGAGGTGTGTATTTACTCCACATGCGCGTGGTTTGTTATAGAAGGGGTGTGTGAAAATAAAAAGCATATTTTTCCATTTACATATGTTTATAGGGTTTTTGTTGGCACCTTAAAAGGCAATAGGAATTTATTTGGTGCATGTATGTGTTGAGCTGCACGAGTTTTCAAGCACATGAATACAGTATGTTCTGTGAAATATGAACATAGAAAGCCCTAATTTATACTTGAGGAAAAGGTCCATAGAGACAAGACAATGCGACCATTAAAAAAAAGCACCTCATTAACAAGTTTAAATCTCAGCTTTTGTTACTTATATGTGTTCATATGTTTCAGTGATACATTTTGATATCTTAGGTTAAAAGACATTGTTAATGGGGAATACAGGGTTAATTTTCTCTCTCTTTTTTTCTGTTTGTGTCCTCAAGTCCACACAAAAGCACAGCTGATAACCTGTATGTAAGAATAATTGAAAATCTGTAGCAGAAGATTCTTCCCTCAGCAAGAATTTATTTAAATCTGTTCACAAGTTTCTGAAATAACTGTAACTGCAAAAATCATCATGTGTCTTTTAAAGAAAATGTTCTTTCGGAGACCAAGACCAACTGCTGCCCCTCCTGCTTCTAATGAGAGATGCTAAATCTCCCTGGTGCTGAGGAGCAGACACTTCTAAAAACTTAAAGGAGAAGTTGTGCAGCATTTCTCCAGATGAAATTAGTGTACAAAAAAGAAAGAAAGAAATATGGAAAAAAAAGAGGTCTTTCAAAAATAATACGTAAATAAACAAAATATAAAAGTACATAATTGGTGCCCCTTCAGTTGAAATCCTCAACCAGGACAACCAGTGCTCCTGAAATATGGAGCCAGGAAAGTAAGAGTGGGGTTTATTTTGTTCCTGCAGCTGAGTGTGTTGTCCTGCATCCATGAGTAGTTGAAATATGTAGATGTTTTTTCTTAAAGTGCATTTACTTAACTTTCACTGTTTTAAACATTGTAATCAACCAAGTAAATAAGACGAACAGGTACTTGTGAGCAGTTCATGGCGCATCCTCTTTCCTCACAGACCCTAAGCGCAAACTAGTATAGGACTTCAACACTAACAACTGGACAGACAATTGGTCTCAAGGAACTATTTCAGGTTTTGACTGTTCTGTGGTGGTTCCTACTAAGAAATGTACCGTAAATTTGCAGCACCTTCTCAACATGTCCTCAGGACGAGGTCACATAGGGAATTGCTGGGAAAAGGCATATAGCACTACTTTAAGTGTGCAGACAGTATACTGCGCAGGAATGAACAGGCAACTGGCCTTTGAGATGACGTATAGGGTTTTGTAGCCGTGTATTTCACATGGGTTTCCCAAGCAAATAGTGTAAGGTTGTGCTACATGCCTGAAGGAGCATAATTTGAGGGATCCATGATCCATGATCTATTGGTTGTGTTAAATTCCAAGTGGTATAAATAGAGAGGAGGTGAAAGCCTGCGAGTGTCGGCTGTCTCTGCATGTACAGTATCTGTGCCAGTGCTGGGCCAAGTCTAAGGCTCAGTGTACCATGTGAATCAACCTGGTCTACAGCAACTACCTGCTTGGCTTTGTTGTTAACTGCATGACTGGTCACACAGTCGGGAGGAAGGAAACGAGGAGGGAGGGGAGAAGAAGCGACAGAGGGAAAGAGAAAATACAGGGTAAAAATAAAGGGGAGGCTGATAGACTGAAGTAAAGGAGGGAGAGTTAAAAAGAAAAAGGATGAGGAGGAAAGACAGGACAGGTTTGCTGTTAACTGCATGACTGGACACAGAGACAGAGAGGGTGGTGGAGCAAAAAGGGAAGAGCGAACATACAATACACAGAAGTAAAGAGTGTGAAGGAAGAAAGCACTTTGGTTAACTTCATTACAACTCACCGGGTGAGAGGAGCAGATGAAAGGATGAAAGAGGGGAAAGAAAAGTAGAGCAGATGCAGGTGTGCTTCACTCCCTCAACCCATTTTCAGCAGCTGTGACTGGTGAAGGTACAGTCATGCATGATTTAAGATGAGATGTTTTTAAGGAAAAAAAAAAAAGGTTAGAAGTATACAGGGCATCAGGTAGGAGCTAGAAATTGTACAGTTATGCTCCTTGCCCCTCATAAAATGGAGGGTACACATTTGTTGTGGAGAACTAGGAGATCAAGAAAGGAGGTCAGACAGATACAGATGAAGGGCTGTATTCAGACTGATGTCAAAGACCACACAGAAGCTACACTTGGACTGTGGGAGCTGAAAAATATATATTCCATTTGAGTTGTCCAAGAAATATCACAGTGTCATGTTACCATTACTTATTAGCTCTGTATGGATAAAGTAATTGTACAGTTAGTGAATATTACATGGATATTGCAACAGTGTTGTTAGTGTACAGTCTTCCCTTTTAAGATTTTTAGGACATTCTTTGGTTCGGAGTTGTAACGTGACAAGTGTGACATGGTATATATGTAGTTTTTCATTTGTGACACTGGCAACGCTTTGCTTTGTATGGCACTGGTTTATATGCAGTGTTTTATGTGCTAGTCTTTAACCTTGATTACAGTTTGATGTGTAACAATTAGAAGTTTTTGATTTATGATTCAGTTTATTTCTGGTTTTTAGTTTTAGTGCCTTTATTTAACCAATTTTATTCTTTTATGCCAGTGAAATGACCATTAGATGTGAATTTCATTAGATATTAATGGTTGTTTTATGTACACCCAAAGGGATCTACTAAGGATGAGATGAAACTGGGAAATCTAAAAACCTAGCCCGTGTTGTTAGAAGCAAGTGCATCCACAACACTAAGCACAACACTGCAGTGTTTGTGCCACGCTTATATAAAATGTCTTTTCAATTTTAGTTCAGTCTTACAAGAATTCATAATTTCTTCTGCTTATAAAAGACTGTGCGTTGATCACTCACTTTTATTATTATTCCATGTCATTCAGCATAAATGTTCTTTAATGTTGCTCATTTCACATCACAGCCTTAACATGTATTCATGTTCATTTTATGTCTTTTCATGTGAAGCCCTTGGTGCATGTCATTGCTTTGTTCTACACTTTCTTATATGAAATAAAATAAAGTTTTTCACCTTCACTACTCACACACAGTCTACATATGTGACACACACACACACACACACAGACACAGATAGATGGCACAGGATGGGAAGAGTGGGAGGGACACAGCCAGTCTGAGTGCTGATCTGTGCTTCACTAATGGAGTTCTGCAGAGTCATAGCTCTCTGGTCTCCTAATTGACTTCCTGTCATCTACATATCATTTACATACTGTTACCCTGGGCGACGAAGTGCAGGAGAGTCTGGCATATGTGTGCGTGGCTGTGTGTGTGTGTGTGCTCCTGTGTGTAGTTAAGTGGAGATGAGTGTAGTGTAAACGCTGTTAGATAGACCCATTAATCATGTGCTTAACCTCATCAGTAACTCTCTGTCTTTCTCTCTCTCTCTCTCTTTCTCTCTCTCACACACACACAAAAAAATGAAATCACAGTTTTCCTTGCTCTAAGGAAATGTTTCAAGGAAAGAATGAAAATAACTGTTATTTACTGTATAATTTGAAAATACCTTTAAATCATCTTTTAATCAACACAAGTTTCTTGTTGCAGCCTCATTTCTGTTTATCTCTCAAAATTCAAGTGAATAAAAACAGGTGAGTAAAGAATATAAAATAAAATTAAAACACTATCATAGTTTTATTAAATAGCTCCTAATGAAATAATTAGTGAATAAGTAATGACTTCTATGAGATCCATGGTGCTATACTGTAGGTGTAATACATAAACAATTTGAAGTATTAACTTGAGATTTGAATGCAAGAGCTCCTGGTATAAACACTGGAATTGTGAAACCACATAGGAAATTTTCGGCCCACAACAACTGGATAATGTAACAGTTTGTCTCATTGAACTCTTACAAATTGCAATCAGTCTTTCTTGCTGTTTTGGAGAGAGAGAGCTGACATGAGATTCATCTTATTGTGAGTTTTGTAGCCATAAAACAGCATTAATGTTTCACCTGAGAAATGGAGAGTATAATGAGATTAGCACGGGTCTGTGAGCATGTACCTGTAAGCTCTTGATACGTATTTTAAAATAAATTAACCTGATGAAGCATCAATACAGAAAGCTGTAAACAAGTCCACTTTCTTTCCTGTTTCATTTACAGAACATATTTTAATCAGCAGAAGAGCAGAAAGTACAGGAGTTGGATGAGGACAGAGGGGCAGGGAAGGGGGGGAGTACAACAGAGGAGAGGCAAGTGTGATAAATAATGAGAAATATGGGCCAGACGATGATCATAAGACAGACAGACAGCCCGAGAGGGAGATGGAGGGTGGCAGAGACTAAGGAAAAGTAGGGTAAAGTGAGGTAAGTGACTCAAAAATTACAAACTGAAAGAGGAACCTGTTCTCCATATCCTAAAAAGGAAACTAAATCCAGCCTGATCCCATTTCAGTGTTAATCTGCCAACAAAACCAAAATGATGGAGAGAATAATGAGATTAACAAACAGAAAGCAGTGTGAGCAGTGGGACACACACCTTGAGATTCAGACTCACTGTACTCTCAGCTGGTGGTCCTAAATAAATAACTTGGAAGTTGATTATGTTTTTACATTATGTTATTATAAGTATTTGTATAATGCTAACTAAACAAATCTAAGTTTAGAACCCTGGTTTGACAGATATAACAAGTCCATGTTGTTGTGTCTGACACATGCTGAGCTTGTAATTGTATCCATTGCAGTGGCTTTCATTATCATGGTTGTTCTGTTTCTCAACCTTTGTCCCACGCGTCAGATGCCCTTTCACTCTGTCTGTCTCTGCTGTCACTCAAAGCCACACTCCACTGACACACACTTGGAGACACTCAGACTCAGACAGCATGGTGATGATCGGTAGTGAGCTGTGAAACCTTCCTTTAGCTGCAGGAACTGTGCTCAGTCCTGTATGACAGAGACCATCCATCCTGCTCAAGTGTCCTTGAGCAAAACACTGAATTGACCCCAAGTCAAGTCTGCCAGTATCGATTGGAAATAGCACCCATACTCATAATAGAGAAATGGAACGCACTCCGTTTTCTGCAATTGTGTGTGTGTGCGCGTGTGTGTGTATGTGTGTGCAGATATGTTATGACTTCTAACTAGTGTTTTGGTCCAACATGGTTTTGATCACATAAATCAATAGTGTCGTCTGTGTTAGGCTTAGGGTGTGTATGTGGCATGCATTGTATATGGATGATGTTAATGTGTGTGCGTGCACAGCATGAGGTAATATGTTATTTTGTAGTCTCATTTGATAAAGTGTTTTTAGTATGTGATGACAAGATTGCTGAGCAGGGGCTCAGCAGGAGGTTGAGAGAGAGAAAGAGAGAAGCTTGAGAGTGAGAAGAGAGAGAGAGAGTGTGTGTGTGTTTGTGTCTGTGTGTGTGCTGATCTAGAGGGAGATGAGAGGGGAGGCTAACAGAAAAGAGATGAAAGACAAGTGGAGAAAAGCAGGAAGTGGTACATGGAGATGGAGAGAGAATAAGAGGCTAGCGCAGAGAGAGATAGTAGGAAACAGAGCAAGAGAGAGGGAGCGACGGCCATTAGAGAGGTCTAACCTAAAACACTCGAATAAAAGAAACACTAATTGGGAGACAGAAACATCATTCAGGGAAGGAAAGAAGAGACAGGAGGACACAAACAATGCAGCTAATACATCTGATTCACATGGGATAAGCCTTGATTAGCTAGCATACACATAAAAGGATAATGTTAAAAGGTAGAGGGGAAGTTTGGTATAAGACAGGTAGGTAGACAGTGGAAAGTTAACACCTGGCTTGGGGCAGAGGAAGGTCCATGGTGTGTGGAGATGAGAGAAGCTTTTCAACAGCAGTTTCCTCAGGCCTTGATGCTTAAAATTGAGACCAGACAATTCAATACCAGTGTCATTGGATCAGAGAATATTGTTTCTCACAGTCTGAGAGTCCTTGAGGTGCTTTAAACAAACAAAAACAAAAAAAACCTCTGTCTGGCAACTCAGGGTCATGAAACCCAGACTGGTGAAGAGCAGCAGTTGTTGCCCCAGTAGAAATTTCCCCCAGGTCCATACAGGATCAATGGAGTCCATACAGGATCAATGGAGCTCAGCCTGAGTGACCATGAGGTTCTTCATACCTCTCATACCAAAGCCCCCCCCCCCGCCCAGGATGGCAAGGAGAGGCAAGTTTTTCTAGAAAGAGTCCTGCTTTTACACACTTCTTCTGTTTCAGAAGAATGTAGGCCACTGTGCTCTTGGGAAACTTCAACGCTGCAGAAATGTCTTTGTAGCCTTCCCCACATCTGTGCCTTGACAATCCTGTCTCTGCAGGCAGTTTCTTACTCCTCGTGGCTTGTTTTTGCTCTGATATATGTGAGGCCTTAAATAGACAGGATTCTGAATTTCCAAAGCCTCTCCGATCAATTGAATTTACCATGGTTGGACTTTGATCAGGGTGAAGAAACATCTCAAACATGATCAGGAAAATGAGATGAACCCAAGCTTAAGTTGAAGTGTCATAGCAATGTGTCTGAATATTTGTGTCAATGATATATATATTTTTTCCTTTTTATTAACTTTGCAAAGAATTCTGTTTTTTTTTTTTTTACCTTGCCATTATGGGCTATTGAATGTTGACAGAAAAGTGGAAAAATACAATACGGCTGCAGCTTCATGAAACACAATATATGTATCAGTCTGACTACTTTCTGTAGTATGACTATATACCTTCTGTATGATATGATGAATCAGTCTATAATGCACTTGGTCTGAGTTCAGTACTAACATCAGAATGACAGCCACATCCGTGATGCTACATGCTAACATATTGAGGCTAAGCAGGTGAAATCTTAACTGTTAAGCTTGGCATCTTGGTGGATCAACAACGAGCAGATGGACGTTACTAACCGTAACACTGTACCCCTCGATAAAAATGTTTCCAGAAAGAATAACATAAAGTAACTTCAGCTGAAAACAATAAAGCAAAGGGGAAAACTGTGAGTAAAGTTATTTAGTCCAGTTCTCTTTGTTTTCCAGAAAGGCATTTCAATTTTTAAAGGTTGCAGATCACCTGAGGATATCCACCTCAGTTACTCTGCCTGTTTTATCAGCCAGTCTTTTTTTCAGGGTATCTGCTGGTCTCTGCTTCATTGAGCTGTGTGTGTGTCTGTCACTCTCTTTGCATGTGTGGCCACTATAAGTTTCCTGGATGCCACAAACACAGCAAGTATGTATGTATGTTGGTTTTTCAGTCAGTGCATGCAAATGTATGATAATGTGGGGGCACAAGCCATGACAGTATGCAGAAACCGTAACAGCTGACTGTCTTCACATTAACACATACATACAAATCCAATTGCACTTTGAGAGAGCAAAACAGATTGGGTATCTTGATGCTAAACACACTTGTGTGCACACACACCCACCCACCCACACACACACAGAGTGACTGAGGCTTATTAAGTGCCGTCATATCAAAAGCACACAGCTCTCACACTTCAAAGAAGAGCAGAGACCTGAGGCCCCCAACACAACATTGAACTCACTATCTGAGCTTACACATTCGTGCACATGCACACAGATGTCTGACGAGAGTCTGTAAAACTTTCACCCATCACCTTTAAACATGTCCATCACCGTTCAACACCAAACACAGTGTAGTTCAGCAAAAAATAACTGTTGGTATTCCATACACACACACACGCACGCACACACACACACACACACACACACACACACACACTACAGTTATGCACTACAGTAAATTGAACAGTCAAAAATGCATTCACAACTCTCCTTGTCCTAGTAACTCCTCTCAATGTTAGTGGCTTCTCACAGAGAGATGAAAGGAGGACAGTCACCTCTGCGATTCCCTCTCCCTTTCCACTAAAGGAACATTGCACATTACTGACAGGTCAGATCACACCCCGCTTTGGTCACGAGAGAGCAGAGAAGAGCGTTGCTATTCTTCAGTTCTCCAGTACAGACTGACCATATGGTGTGCTGTGGAGCTTTGATTTTACCACAGTGTATTGCAACATCTCTATGGGCCATCATTGTCAAGGTTATTACCATTACTGCTAACAGAAACCTGGGAGAATAGCTACGGATTGAAATGAATGGAGCTGTGTTTCACAAACAAGAACAGTAGTTAGTGTTAAACAACCTTGAATTGTGTTACCCTGCTAAAATTCTTTGGTATGGTCGAAGAAGGAAAACATGACCTACATGTATCTGATAAAGCCTCTTTTCTACTACATAATATTATATGAACTGGTCTGCTGCTTTAGTTTAGTTTAGATCTTTCGCTTTAGCTCTAGAGCATTATCAGTGACTCACAAAGTTCTTGCAAGAGTGGCGTGTTTGCATTTGTATGATTTAAAATCCACCTTCTACCTTTTCAGCTTTATGTGACTGTGTTTTGCTGTTTGGTTAGTGCCGATGTTTCACAGAGGCACTCGGGCTTGTTTATGCCCATATCCTTCTATTTTAGCATAGTAAAAAAGCCTGCTTACATCATAGTCATGTAGTCAACTGCTTTGTAGGTGTGGGCCTCAAATCCTACCTGCTTTTGTGCAGGGTACCGACAAGTACATGATCCCTCACTGACTTCCCATAACCTCCCCCTGGACTCCTGTGCTGTGTGTGTGTTCATCTATTGGTGTAAATGAACTAACCATGAGCAAAGGCTGATGGTATTAACATTTATAACATTTATTAACACTTATGCAACAAACCACTCTCATTCTCTCACCCCTTCCTCTCCCCCTCTACCTTAATGCCCTGCCAACCCTTTCACTGAGGGGAAAGAAGTTAGCAATTGTGTCTTTAAAATGAGGGTTTCACCCTAACCCTAAACTGATTAAAAACTGAGTTTAGCAATTGGGAAAAAATTCACACAATTTTGCAAAATGATTTATAATGTAGTACAAAATTAAAATTATAGCCAACTTTATCTTTGGCTGACAAAATGACCAAGCGGGCTGGCCCCCACAAAATGTGAGGCAACACTGAATTATAAATCAGATGCAGTTCATTTCCACTTTCTGGAGGAAACACTCTATTTGTATGATTATTTGTCATATGGGAGCTCACCAGATGGCAGTCAGGGCTTCGCAGTCACATAAATATCCACAGGACCCAAATGGAGAAGTTTTGTCATAAAACTTTGAACACTCATCAAAATGTTATGAATCTGCAAACAAATGTTCATATTTTTTAATGTTTTAAATATGACGTGGGGACTGTTTGTTGCTTTTCAAACCTGCACAAAATAATGATAATTCAGAATGAGAAATGCCATCATTTCTCCTAGTTGTAACAATCAGGCATGGCTCTTTTCTGAAGACAAAGAGGTCAGTTTGATTGGAAAAAGGCTGCACCAATCACCTACGTCCCTCTTGAGACCTGCTCTGTCCCTCTGTCTGTGTCAATCTGACTGTGGCGCCATGCCTTCATTACAGGATCCACTGCTGAGGGGATTGCAAACAAATTCATACAGTCAGAAACAGACGTGCGCTCACACCCGAACACATACTGTCTTGTGCATCTATGTTGATTCAAAGTTCCACACATACACACATGCACACAGTAGGAAGTGGTAAACACTCTCTAATTGGAGTGGTTACAAGCTGCATGTCGATCAAACCCTCCCAAGTTCAATTCGGTATTCTGTTCATTCTGGTCCAACTCTGCGGCATTGTCATCAGCCACAACTGGGATTTGAATTTCCTCGTACACCTTTGGTATATTTATGTCAGTGCGTGTTTTACAGCAAAGAGTGACGGTAAACATGGGATGATGATTTGGTGAGTTCATAACCTGTATTCTGCAACACCGAGATGCAAGAGTAAGAATGTATTTTAGCAGCTCTAACGTAGGAGTCTGACTCTTCTCAAAGGCACATGAGTCACCAACTCATCCCTAAATATCCTAAATTGTCACAGTTGGCTCTGATGTGAACGCTCAGACTAAATGGAAGTTGTATTAAAGGTTAATGAACCACTGTGCAACTACTTTATGAGTTTACTGGAGGTCCATAGTGGCCTTCTTAACTAAAGCTAGGTATAGCCCCCATAACTCCTGTCAGGCTTATTTAGCTTAGCCAGAGGAGAAATGAGCAGAGGTTATTATTATTCAACTAATGTACGGAAAATGTGCACCTCACCATGGAGAAGCAGATCCACAAATGCAAACTCAGTTCTGCTCTGCAGCACTCAAATGAGCAGATTCCTTCACTGACCTTATGTTGTTAGATCAAGTGTTGCCAACAGTCGAGTTGCAGCTCTCTCTGTTAGCAAACTACTCACTGGTGACACTGCTAATGAGATAACTGCTGTGTTTTTGACTTCTCGTGACTTTAATGTCTTTCTATTTATGTAGCAGTAAACATTTATTGTCTTAAATTGGTTGATACAGTTGACTTGCTGATGCATTTGGTGGGATCTATAAGAGCTGCACTAAAATGATTTATTTTTGTCAATAATAATACAATATGCTGCTGTGTACGTATTCTGAATTATTTTTTGTTATTGTTCAGAAATCTAGTGTTGTGCATAAGTAGGGTCAGTTTGGTTATTGGCGAATAATATTAATGATTATCAGGGATTATCAGGGATAATTAGTAATATCTAGGAATGTTGTAGTAAATGTCGTAAGTAGTAAACCTCGGGGCACCACCCTGTCACCCGTTTTCACCCGTTCGGTCGACCAACTCTGGCTCTGGCTTTTGGAGGGACACGTTGGCCTCTCTGTTGTTCTTTTCAGAACACATGGCTTGAGATCCATACACTATAACATCATCCCTTTAATTACAGTATTCATCCATGTTTTGCGGATGTCTCTGGTTAGCCAAATATGTATCTTAAATCCATGGATTTCCTTGGTTTTGGAGCCACAGTCCAGGCCTGTCTGCCAGGGTGGTATTAAACAGGCTTTCCTGACATGTGCAATTTCCACTAATACAACATGCCACCATCTATTAAGCTGAGGAATGCCATTTGTCGTGAAAGCCAAAATTGATTCCTATTAACTTTCATCAGTCGACTCCCACAGCAGGGGTAATTAGGCCTGTATTCAAATCAATACTTTCAGAAAGCACAATATAGTAATAAAAGTAAAGTGATCAATGAAAAAGAAGTTATTCCTTCAAAGCCGAATGAGTAATCAGAGATCCATCACAGCGTAGTCGCTATCCAGCAGAAATGTCTGTAATGAGCAAATAGATCAAATGAGCTAATAATTCTAACATTCTCCAAAGTGACTTGGGGACAATACATTTTTACATTTCTGACATCACTTTCTGATTCACCAGTATGATAGCAAAACTCTCAAATCCTGACAGCCCATTGTGTGCAATGGCTTAACATGCACCTTTGAGACTGTCTGGTGGAGGACATGATACAATAAAATCATTACGACTCATCCAGATTCTCTTATGGTCATATCAGGTCTATTTTACTGTGTTTTGGGATAAAGTCATATCTTCAAACTTGACTCTTGACATTTAGATAATGTCATGGTTTCTCTATCATACGGGCCTAAATCTTTTGTACCTGTGCAAATCGTGACTTTAAGAGCCTTTTGAAAGTGGCTGACAGCCAGCAAACCATTAGACTGCAACTGAAATTAAGGAGCTTCACTAATGCAAGCCTTTGTTATATTCTAAATGAATTCAATGATGTGGTGATAATATATAAAAGCTGAGTCTTACTGAAGTGGCAAACTGCCAGCTAATTGCCCAGCTGTATTATGAAACAAGACAGTTAGATGTTTAGATAGATAACATACTTCATCAATGCTAATGGGAAATAGCAGCGTTACAGCAACACTTGACAAAAACATGGAGTGTAAATAACAGAGGCTGGAAAGTGTACATAACTAAATGGACTAGATAAAAATGATGAGACTAAACATAGACGTGCTGAAACATTGCACAATGGTTGCAGTATTATATAGCCTTCTATAGCACAATATACATTAGTGCAAGTTACGAGATGCACAAACCTTGAAAGATAAGATGTGATCCATAGTGTTTGGGTGAGCGAAGGGCAAAGTGTTCTCTCTCCTAATACAGGGGAAATTCATTGAACAAAGTTGTTCCTTGTCACAACAGCTGAACAAGGCTCTCCTGCTGTCTGACCAGCAGGTCGTGGAGGGGAAATACAACGTTCTCCACTGTGTTCAACAGTTAAACACTGTAGCAGCACAAACTGCTTCTCCACAACCAGCTCCAGGGGCCCCAGAGGCCTCCTGAGCTCAGAGCTAGTCTTCCTGATGAGTTTGTTGGTGTCACTAGAGAACAGAACAGATGGCCACAACAGGCAGGTAAAAGATCTGTAGCATCTTGCTGCACAGATTAAAGGTCCTAAGATTTCTCAACATGCAGAGCCCTGTAGCCTCCTGTAAACAGCCTCTGTGTTGCATTTCCAATCCAATCTGTTGTCAAGGTGGAGCAACAGTATTTGTCTCCCTCTGTCTCCACCTCCAATGATATTCAGGTTTCCTTCAGCCTTATTCCCTTCAGCCTTGAAGCCTGTCATCTGTGATCTCATATTAGACATCTGTCACTGTGTTTTTGATCTTCCTCCTTTGAGCATTTTGCTCATAGTTGCCTCAGCACACCATTCAATAGGTCTGTTTGTGTCCCTGACTGCTCTCCTTCCTGTTCAGCAGCTCCTTCAGGTCGCTGGTGATACAGGGGCTTGTTGTTCTGTTGGGGGATGTTGTTGTCCACATGGACCTGGCTTTAAAACTTAGAAACATGATTTCTAAAAATCCCTGCAGAGACCTATCAGCCTCCTGTGTCCACCTCAGTGTAAGAGGTGACGTTAAGCTTGCTGGAATTTGGTTATTGCAATCAAGTGGTGGCTGAGTTGATAAGGTCACATGTTTTGTCGACAGCAGCTGATGAATGGTAACATGCAGATGTCACAGCAAACACTTTAATGTCTAGGCTGTCTGAGATGCCCTGTTGTTCACACACACTGCAGTCCCCTCTCCTTTCTACTTATCTACCTCTGCCCTTCTCACTCTGAGCAGACTGGGTTTAGAGAGAGGGAATCAATCACAAAGATAAACAATGCCCCCACTTCTCTTGGCCACAACAAATGGGAAGGCCAAGAAAAACCTTTTTCTTGCCACAAATATTGAAAAAGTCACCGTTAACCGGGGCTACTGCAACAGGCATCACCATTTTAAATTCACATTCAAATGAAGGCTTTAGTTAATCTTGTCATACTGCTGTCTCTGAATTTCTAATTAGCAATGATAAGATGATCCTATCTATGTTGTGAGCATGGACTGAAGACAGAATACAAGAGAAATCCACAACTCCAGAGCTGCACACTGAGATAGAGACAGTAACTGGGTCTTCATTTTCATTCAGTGCTGATCTCTCCCTCCACTTCTTTCTCAAATGTCCGGCTTTAGAAAAGTCTTTGAAACTTTTTGACCTAAAACCAAACATGCATTTCAAAGTGCAAGGTCTGTGTGTGACAGGGGAAAGCTTGATAAAAGAACACCACAACCCATGTTCCCTATCTACCTTACGCAAAGCTCAACCTAAGTGTCATTACTAGTGTCAAAACGAAACAGTTGTGCGCTGTGAAAACCCTGGGCTGAAGTCAAAGAAACACTATTTCAATGTTATTAGGCAAACCAAGAAAGTAATATGCACCCACAGGGCTGGGTGCAGGCACTGTGCCTGTTCCACACAAGCAGAGTGCGCTGAAAATATGCATCAGGTGTTTGAATAAGACAGCCTCAGAAGGTCAAAGCATTCTTTGTTGCATATTACATGTCACACAGCACTGCCATGTGTCAAAGCTTAAACGAGGATCTGCAGAGACTCTTTCATTCTTACTACCTGTTGAGTCCTTCACAGTGTTTCCCATTCATCAACCATTTGATTTGTCCACTCTTTGTCCACCTCTGAAAATGAATCAGTGTTGTGATGTGTGCAGTTGCTTCTTGCCCCTCATGTTGTACAGAGCTGCTTGAGCCCTGACTGGACTCACTGGCCAATCATAATACGTAATTAAGTTACCACAAATACAAATGAAAGCATCAGTAAAAACAATCTGCCGAGGTGCACACATGCCTTTTCCTTTAAAGGAAGGGCAAAATGGCACTTGTGCCTTGAGCGTCAGCCCATGTGAAATAGACTGTCAATATATAGTTGAGCCCTATGGTGATTTTATACTTCAAAAGCAGCAATAATAATAATCATAAAACCACAACTTCATTTATATTGTACATTGAACAAGAAAGCGCACCAGATGAAATGTAGGAGGATTAAAGTCATGGAGTTTGTTTTAAAAAACAAAGTAAATTATCAGAAAATTACATTTTTTGTTGTTTCAGCTGCTTACCAACATAAAATGTTATTCAAATGTATATTACACCTTTAAACAATGACAGAAAATGAATAATGGCACATTCTGTCAAGTATGGATAATGTGATTTTACTTGAAATAGTGAGACATTATCAGGATCAATCTAAACCCACCAGCATGGAGCTGTTCACTCTGAATGTTAAATACTGTATCTCAACTATAAGCCAGTATTCAATTAAGAACCGGGCCCCTTATAACGGCCGGGGGTGTTGTTGACACCTAAAACAGGGTGGGGCAGATCTCTGCTCCGTCTCCGGAGTTCAGTTGGAGTCTACCATGGCTGTGACAGACCACATGGACCCAGCAAATGGAAGGAAAACAGAAAAGAAGGCTTCACATTAAAATATGAGGAAATATAAAACAGAGAGAACTAGAAAGAAAGGTCTCTCTCAAGTCAAAGCCTGCCTCCATAAGGGCCGGGGACCATGGCCAGTTGAGGTAAATAAATCTTTGCGGAAACACGGTGCTCACTATTTCTTGATTCTATGGTGGGATCATTTTCAGCAATATGAGTGTGTTTGTTTATTGGAGTATGAGCAGGTCTGTGCCTGCTCATGTGTGTGACTGTGTGTGTGATCAGCCATGCTTGGTATCCATCTATCTGCCTTCGCCTGAGATCGGCTTCATGTGCTTCATCACTCACTGGATCGCTCACTACATCTCTTCGTGTGTTCACACGCACACCCTCTCTCTCTGATGCTAACACGCATCCTACTTAAGGTGGTATTTGGCGTACACTGTTTACATACGCGTGCTGAGTCTATCGATCTGTAAGTATTACTGCTCCACACGGTGACTCCCACCTCTGCCTCTTGTCTCTTACCTACTATGAGTCATGAAAAGATGATCTGCTTCATCCCGACCCTGTTTCCCATAAACGTGGCCCTTGATGCTCTTTTGGTCGTGCCAGCTCTGCACTAGCCGTCCATATTGTAGAGATCTGGAAGGCTAGGAACTACTTAAAACTGCATGGGCAAGACAAATCTTTCTTGAATTTAATATTGTCCTGCAGGTATACGTGCACATCTAGCTCTTTTTATCTTATTTGCCTATCCACCCCTTCTTGTTTTTCCTTCTGTTCTCCATCACGTTGTTTTTGAAGCCACCTGCAGATGGCAGAAAAGAGAAATGCAAAGATTAGGACAATGGATACTGAATCAGAGCAGAGGAGAAGTTGTCTTTTTTCTTTTTCTTTTCCTTAATGTCTGTGTGTTAAGTCATGGGGAGAAAGCTGGGATGTGGTCCAGCCATAAAACTATAACAGAAAACACACCACCCTGTAAAAGTGTAACGGTTTAAAAACACACGCACAAACAACTGTCTCGTTGGTAACGGGATGAAAAAAGTGAGGCAAGTGTGTAGTGAGAGGGCAACAGAGTGCAAGGACAGAGGAGGAGGGAAGATGAAACTGATGTTGAGGTGGAAGGATTTAGGCAAGAAGCGATGCTATCGAGCAGATGGGGTGAAGACTTCATTGGGGTCATCAGGTGGGCACCCTCCTTCATTGGTTTCGCTGACAGGCCCACGACGTCTCCAGAGGGCTCAACAGCAACACCTGGTGTCCCAGGGGTGCTCCCCTCTGCTACTACCTCTTCCTCTTGAGCCAAATCCAGTTGCTGCTTCACTCCTGTTCTCAACCTCCCTTCATCTTAAGAAGCCTGAGAACGATGGGAGGAGAAGAGATTCATTTTGTCCCACCACAGCTTGTCCTACACTTACAGTTAATAGGACACACAGATTAAAGATAAGGAGGGAGTTACACTGATGCAGCCATACAGATAAAGAGCACAAAAACATGTAGGGAGGGGATATACATAGAAACATGGACAAAAATAAGAGATAAAGATGTGAAAGAGAGACAGAGGTTGAACAAAAGGACAAATCCTGAGCTATGCATTCAATGCTATACAGCCGTGCGTGTGCGTTTGTGTTTAGCTGTACAGCCAGATAAGGCAGCTTTGACATCTGATTACCATCCTCCCTGCCCTCCGCTTTCACCCGTATTCCTCTCCTTCCGTCCACTCCTCCTCCGTCATTTCATTTCCTCTTTCATCTTCTGTGCGTTTCATCTGTTGTATAAAAAAAAGAAGACGATTGTGCTGCTCTTTGAAAACACAGCAGCTGCATAATGAACTGACAGGGCAATATTTACACAGCATGGGTCGATCATGAACTCTCAGCCCAATCTGTTGTGTTTTGAAGTGAGCAGAGAAGAGCAAAGCGATCAGTGAGTTCATGTACAACAGCATTAGACATAAAGTGAGTGTATAGTGCCTATAGGAAGACAGTCTATACGTGTACATCAACAGTACCTGTCATTTCACATAGATAAACCTCAGATAACATGAACATTAAGATTAAAAGTGACAACATCAACATTTATCTTGAAGTAAAATCTTAAATCTTTATTGGAGAAACACTGGTTTCCACCTGTCTGGATGTCACTGATGTAAGCATCAGCATCATTTTCAATATTATGTTACAATGCAGCATTAATGCAGTTCTATTCTTTGTACCTGACATTGACTCCTTGCTGTGGTGGTGCAAAGATGAAGCTGGTTTGTGATAGCTGGTATTAAGTAGAGCAGTTGAGACTTGGCAGGTACTGCCAGTGATCTAATGAGCCATTTTACTGAAATGCACAGAGCGTGACAATCTAATAGGATGATCAATATTTCTCAAAAGCCCACAACACTCAGCCTCAGAGAGAATTTCTTCATATTAACAATATTTGTATTCCAGCTTTGACTTGTAAATGGTGTAATTTTCCTTCCACTTACTGTATCATGATTTACAGTTAAAACACTGACACTGACTTGGCACCAACCTTTACCTTGTGCTCGCAGGATCAAACTTGATTCCCCTTCTGCTGCATGCAGCACTTAGACAAAGTTATTTTTAAATACAGCGAGTGGAGGGTGGGAGGCACAAGTTGGCAGCTAAAGTGTGAAGATGTCTATTTTTTTTCCACAAAGAAAATATCTTTTTAATTAGAAAATACTGAAATGCAATTACTTGATTTTGTGTGTAGTTATTCTCAGGTTTCCCTGGTTAGGATTTGAACAAAGGAATGAACAGTTTGAAAGTTTAAATGTCCCAGTGTTAACACTGCTTCAATGCCATGAGGTAAAGACAAACAACAACAAAAACATTAACATGAGATATGTTATGAATATGCTCCGATCTGGTGTTCAATATGACTGAATTCTCTCATTGTATATATGTGTCCTTTGCACAGCAAGTGCAGTCTTTAGTCAGAGAATGATTGAACAAATTTCATAACAAAGGTTGTAATGATAACTGATCATTTTAATGTGAATTACATCTGCTGCAATTAGTTGATTAGTCAGTGGAGAGAACATCAATGGGTTTAATATTGCACAAGTGGAATACTGTACTCAACCTCTCCTCAGTACAATTTCAATCCTTTAACTTTGGCTCATTGTTTCAATTAAGTTAGTTGATAATAATAATGAACTGATAAACACTGATTTGGTGTCATGTGCGAGGAACCAACAACTTACAAATTTTGCTTTAAGTATGTGAGTTAGTGCAGTCAGTTAATAGGAGTGATTCATTATATTAATCTCTTTGCCATTTATGCATTTGCTATAAATGTCAAGTGTTACCAAGACAACTAATGAAGAAGGTGAGTCAGTGGATTTCATTGAATAACTTGAATAGCAACTTCACTCATAATCATGTGTTTTATTTTGTTTTGTTTTTCGTCTTCTTCTTTTTTCGGCTCTTTTAATTGCAGGGTGACAATGTCTTAACCAACAGAACCTGAAGCCAAGTATAGATTCAAGACTCAAGAGTCACTTTATCTGTCATGAGTGCAGACTCAGAAAGAAACAAATGGTTGTTTCTCATCAGTGCAGTGCTTTAAAAATAGGAAGAAATAAATACACAGAATTATAATCTAAAACAACAAATAAACAATAAAGAGAAACATTGAGGGTGTTTTTCCTCCATTTGTAAGAGCTGCAATGAGACCGTATCACACGTCTCGATTGATCTTCCTGAATCACAGTTCACTTGTCTCAATGCTTTTCTCGTCAAAGTGAAAAAAGAAAGAAAAAAATCACATCATTCTCAAGTCCTATTTTCTTTTACATGCATTTTTCCCACTTAGTTCTGTTCTCAAAAGTACATTTTAAAGTTTAATCCACTGCTTCTCTCATCCTTGCATTAGCCTTGTGATCATTGTGATTGATGTGAGCATACTGTATTGTTCCATTGACTCTGTTGTCAGTCAGTGACATAACACACTCTCACACACATCTTTCACTTGTTTATAAAGCCTTGGTTTTCTGTAAGGAAGGAGTTTTTTTTAATCAGAAAAGTAAAAGTACGTTTTTCTTCATCAGTGAGAACATAGACTTTATTCACATCAGTGTCCTTGAAATCGAGTTAGATTTCATCACTTGAGTTTTCTTGAGTGATCTTGTGGACACTGACAACCACTTTACCCTCATACAACTCTTTGTCTCCACTTCTCAAATAATCTTTTGAATTTTCTTAAATTGGATGCAGCAGAAATAGATTATTTAAGTGGGCAAAGAAAGCAACTTCTCCTGTGATTGTTCTCTTGAAATAAAAAGGAGCACTTGGTGTAGAACAGAAAAAAATCAAAAAGAAATGTTACACTGCATAGCCTGTAGCCATCTCTGATACAGTGAAGTTGATCAGAGACCAATCTTCTCTGCTGCGACACAATAGCAAACAATAAGGGGATGATGAGCGTGTGAGGAAAAGGAGATCGAAGGACATGAAACAGGCTGCCTCTGCCACCAGAGAGTGAGCTGATCTACAGGACAGCAGCAGATGCTCAGAGCAGAGCAGGTGGAAAATTTCACCGATATGGCTGATGTCTCTTTAGACTCCAAAGGCAGCTGCGAACCAAATGCACACAATAGCTCTCTTAGCAGAGCACCATCACCACATCGCTAAATCAGCTCAGTCAACCTAAAGTTTATTGAACACGGCCTTAACTGTACCTTCTTCGGTTGATGTTTAAAAAAGGTATGATGACAGCACTACTGTACTCAGTCTACTCTCGTGGTATAATCACTTGTTGATGGCTTGGTGAGTGAGCATTACTTAGCTTAGTACTAGATATTGCAGGATAAAAATGAAGTTGACGAGAGTGGCTGATTGTGTTGCTAAGAACATGTTGAGGAGATGAAATGGCTTGCAACCAGAGTAGAAATTGTGCAGAAAATATACCTCTCCTTGGCTGAGAGCAAAAAGAAAATTCAACAGATAGTGGATAATACTGTACGTGCATCAGTTATATTAGGACTTCACCTGAACTCTGAGTATACTGCAAGATGGTAGATGGCTGTCTAAAAGGTAAAAGATCACAGCAGGATCACAATAGTCAAACCAGCGGGTGAATCTCTCATATTGTATCATTGCTATGGCTTTGGAGCTTTTAAAGTCAGACATTCAAGTCTTCATTTTATGCAGTTTGGTACCAGTATGCATGAGCTGTTCCACCTGCCGAGGACAATTTTGAAAGCAAAAGATGGAGAGGGGAAAAAAAAGTGACGAAAATCAAATGAATCAACAGTCACTACAGCACACTGCTCATGGAACTAAGGAGGGGAGGGTACTCCTTATCAAAGGTGCTATTCATGCAGCTTGGTAAATGCAGTTGTCCGTGACACACACACACGCTCACATTAAACAGCTTATTCCTGTACAGGACGTGCTAAATTGAGACCCATGCAGTCATTGAATTTTCTCTTGTAAGACCTTTGCCGTGAAATGTATCGTGACATTTTCACCTCACAACATGAATAACAGTGTTTGGTGAGCCATGTGCTCCCCTCAGATGAAATAATTTCATACAATACACAACACTTCTTTTTGCAGCCACAACTACCTCATATTTGTTTCCTCCTGTTCCTTGCTTATTGTTAGGATGTGACATTGTGCATACTGTGATGTGACTGTTGTGCATGCTCACATCACGGTGCTGAAGTGATATAATGTACAGTGGTTAATGAGGCAAGGCTGATGATCAGACAATGTGTCTTTACATGAGAGTGGGTTCAGGGCCTGTGTGTGTCTGAACTTTGCACTTGCACAGTAAAAATCACACTCTGTACTTAGCATGATGCTACAAGAAATATTACAGGAAGAGAAGTCAATAGTTTAACAACTAAAACAAGTGGTGATTGAAACAGACCTGGAGTCAATGAGTAAAATAAATAAGTGAATAAGAGAGGGAGCTCGTAAGAGTAAGAGTGCTACGCTATGCTTTTTTATGCTTTTTTAATGTTTTTTATGCTCCTGTGTGGATCTGTATGGAGCAAAAAGTTAACATTGAGGATCTGTGTTTTTGTGTTGGGAATAGTCAGATTATCAGATTTTGATTACTAATTTAGCATTTCTAAACTCTTTCTAACTTGTTCTTTATCCATCCCCAGTGGGGCGGCTCCTTTGCCATGCTGCCACACAAGAGCTCATGTGAGTGGAAGTGGAAGAACCTCTGTCTGCGTCTGTTCACTACACAATCCACAAAATGCAAATTTGGAAATCTCATACAATCTCAGAGACGCTTTATTCTCTTCGTTCTTTGTACTGAATGGTCTGTTTTTCTAAATTGTATGGAAAACAAGAGGAAGAAAAAGGAATCACGTAATGAACATGAAAGCTGATTTCATTTCAATGCTCATTAGTGGGAAGGGGCTTGTATTTCTAAGCTGGTTGCAAAGTATAATGCAGTATGCATGATTACAAAACTCTGAATGAGTTGAAAACCAAAAGCTCTGGAATAACCTGCTTTTAGAAATCACTTCTTTTAATTTATATTTCATACAGGCAAACTATTATTTTCAGACCAGGTACCAGTAGCTCCCATTTTTTTTTTTATGTGCGATCTTTTTTTAGACTGTCATATTGGCATGCATTTGAAGGTGCACCTCAATATCAGCAGCACTCAACAGCTTAGCAAAAGTCATGTACTGCAGGATTGTTGTGTTGGAATTGGATTGTGTAGAGTATTGTGTGTTGTTTTTTTTAGAGAAGCATCTTGGCATATTTCAACCAACAGAAGCCCTTTGTTCAAAAATCGGCTCCAGCCAGTTTTGAATCTGAGTGGAGTAGAGAGAGAGAGAGAGAGAGAGAGACAGACACAGAAAAAAAATCAGGCCAGATCTTCAAAGGGGGAAAAAAAGTTTGAATCCAACTTAACAACTTATTTTAACAAACCAATTAAATAAAACCTAAAATAACTGAGGGACTCTTTTCAAAGATCTTAGAATCAAGCAGCTCCTATATGGCGTGAAATCAAATGAAGTGAAGATCGATATGTAGATGTCAGACCACAGATAATGTCTTTTTACATGAAGATGGAAATGGTGATGATATATAAAAAAAAAAAAAACTGATGGCAGCTTAACACACACAAACATTGCTCAAAGACACACATGCAACTTTCCCACGGGGTCTAATCTCTGCTATGATTGGTTGTTTATCTTTGATGAGACTGTTTCGTCCTCGCGACTGATCTTTGACAACTTCCACTGTCGTCTTTTTTCTTTGCTTTCATCTCCTCATCTCTTTCATATAAGTTGGCTGTGCTCACTATTGTGTGCCTGGATGCTGTTTTACACCCACATGTGCAGAAGCTACATAACAATCTGGAATCAGAATTAATCAGTTGGTTATTTTTCTTGTTTTGCATAATACATATCCAGTGGCTATTTTCAAGCAAAATTGAAATAGCACATCATATTTCAAATCTCTGAACAAGCTGCCGGTAGTTGCTGCATTTTCAAACTCTCTTTCACAAACTTGTTGAAGGTTTCACTGGACGAATCATTTTAAAAAGCTCTGGCCTCTTTCTGCCCCTGTATGCTGCTCTCCATCAACAATAAATGGAAACTGGCCTGGTCCTGTCAAAAGCAACTACGGCCAAAACCAGACCAAAACATCGCCATCGCTTCCTTCCTTACTCGTCCGTCTCCTCTCAACACTGAGTTGAAAACACTTGGCTCACTTTTAACAGATGTCAAAAAACAATCTGAGGCAAGCTCTGAGTCACAGGATGTTTTTGTTGTTGTTGTTTTTTTATACTTTCTTAAAGATTGTGCCAAGTAAATAACAGTTAACAACACATCACCTCATGTCTTTTCCTCTGGTCAGGCACAGCCTTATGTACTATAGATGCCTCCCTTGGATTGTTCTCATTCCTCAAACACATTTCTTTCCATATCAGATAAAGCCAGAGCATGAAACTGTTTTTGGTAGATTGATTTCTACAGTGCATCTGTCTTGAACACCATATTGCTCATTATTCAAAGCTTTTAATCAATTCATATTACCTGAACCAAATCTGCATGTGCAAATAGATTCAACACAGTGACCTGCTGTGAACATCAGCACTAGGCAGATGTTTTACGTTTTTAAAAACAGATGAAAATGATTAAAGGAAGTCCTGCAAGAGACAAAGTGAAAACTTTAACACAAGGAATGTAAGTAGGAGTGAGAGACTGAAAAGTTCATATTTGTTTTCTTTACTCTGTGTGGGGAGTGGTGAAGTCTTGAATTTGGATAACAGGCAGGAGAACTTTCTTTCACTTCATCTGCATGTTTTTGGACAGCAAGAGGAAACTGCAGCACCCGGTGAAAACTCTCATTTATAACCACAGAGCCATCGTGTCACACATAAGCCATATCTCTAACCTACAAAAAGAAATGGGAAATAACTTTCTACTGAGACAGAGTGGATGCACATTTCATATTCATGACTCAGGTTGTTTATCTCATGCTGTGCAGGTGTGAGGTCACATGTAATATGTAAAGCCACAGCGCATAGAGAGAGGTGCGCATGGTGATGTGACATGAATCAGCGTGTTGCACTTGTTCGACAGATCTCCATGCTGTTCCTCCGGACATATATTCAGATTACTGCAGCCCCCCTACCACTTCCTGCCAAACGTGGACACTAACAGCACATATTTTGACAAGATTTAGCCCCAATTAAACAGTTCTATGCATGCAAATTCAAAGAAAAAAAGGAAAGGAAAGAAAAGAGAATCTTTTCCTGAATCCAACCATCATAATGTTTTTCCTTTGTGGTTTTCTCACAGCAGCTCTCTCATCTGGAAAATTTAGGCTGGGCGAGGACGGTAACTTTGGGTTTAATTAGTTGAACTAAACTTGATGAGATCTTGTGGTGTGCATCCAAGCTAAGATAAAACCAGGGGAGAGCCGAGTTTTTCAGTTATCTCTCACTGTGAGCTGTCCTCATTAAAACACATCTGATGGTTGTCTGTAGAAGATTAAATGAAAAACACCATGAGGTGCCCTTATTATAAATACTGAGCTCCGCTGATTACAAACAATTGCCTTCATCACTCCTTCTCCTTTTCCTTAGCAAGTAGGTTGTCTCTTAGAAGACCATTCAGTTGCCTTCCGCCAGTAATGAGGGATATTACAAGTATTGCTTGGCGTGGGTGGAGAATTAAAGTAAAAGTGGAGCAAACGTTTAGAATTCTCACACTTCAGCTGTAGTTATTGTATAGTTTAACAGTCAAGAAGGCAGAAAATTAAGTGGTCATTCAACCCATTATTCACAATCTATTAAGCAAGAACAAAGCTAGCATTAATTCATTTAGTGACTAAAGCACCAGAGTGAGCCAGGTGAAATGCATGCAGGTAGTTGAAAAGACGGTTAGTCATTATGAAACAGTGGAAACGCCTCAGACGACTCCGTTATGTGCAGCCACCAGCTTCGGCTGCCCCTGTTCAGCGGCGCTGACTGCACTGTGAGAGGCAGCGTCTGTGTGTGATGTGTGGTGCACGTCATGTGGAGGGACACATGGTGTGGAGCGGGCAGGGAGAGGAGGGGAGGGAGGAGTGAAGTGATATAAAAAGAGAAATGGAACAATTGCAGCCCCTCTGCCAGTTCATCCTCTGTTACCATGGAGACACTTTAAAGGAGTGTCGTTAGAGTCTGTTAGAAATATGAATGCACTTAACCACCTGTTGCCATTCGAGTTCATCTCCGTTCACGTGTGGACAAAAGGATGGAGGGATGGATGCCTGATGGAGCTGAGCGGCGACAGGCTGAGAGATCATCTGAGTACATGTCTCCAAACACTGACTTCTTTTACCCTGCCTCAAAGGGAGCTTTATACAGAATCACTCTAACCCACAGTTTCCCCATGTTCTGTCTCTGCTCCGTTCTGACTCCATTGCAAATGCCGGAGCATTTCCACAGCGTGCGATACGGTCCGTCTCTGGTCCGGCGGTCCGACAGAAATACGCAGCAGGTCTATTTTTGCTGGATCACGAAGCCATCACACATCAATCCATGTTGTGTGTGTTGTGTTGATCGCTCCACACAGGAAGTCAAAACATTCGGTAGATTTCAAAATAAAACACAACGGACAAATTTCTGACTGTCAATAATCACTTCATCGACATAATTTTACCCTTTGGCACAAGCAACAAGTCTTTAATCAGTCGGTCAGAGGGAACTAAGGGGTAAAGCAGAGAGTAAAAGCAGAGACTGAGGACCAAACATGTGTTAATGGGAAAAAAAACATGTATGTGTCAGGATGGTATGATATGTAATCTTTACCCTACCCACGCACCCAATGTGTGAATTTCTGACAGTGATATTCTGTGAGGGAGGATTGACTGACAACCTGTCATGTCTTGCTTATAGCCCATTTAAGAAATTTGCATGTGTCATTTAGTTCGAAATTGTTAGATAGATACAGCTGCGAGGAACCGCAATGCTAAAGTTATCCTTCCTCTGTTTTTTTTTTTTTTTTTTTTATTCCCAGAAAATGTGTGTTGACACCACCTGGAGATGACCCTGGTACACATATATCACTGGAAATCCAAGATGGATTGCTGTCAACTATGATCTTGTTGACAGAGAACAATCAAACTTCTTACAAGTCATATGTAGTTGATTTTTGTCTGGAAATATGTGTTAGTGAGGCCTGAAGATCTTCACACTAACCTCTGAATGTGCAGCTATGGTGGTCGCTGCTCGTTTGAGCTGCATCAAGAGTTTAGACAAAATCAGGCAAAAACAGTGCACATTTGTAGATAGCTGTGTTTCACATCCGGCAAAACCACTTCACACTTAAAAATTGCAAGCAATCCAAAATGAAGTTGGCCAGTCTCCACCTGAGTCGACAGCATCAGAGGGAAGGCAGTCCTCAAAGGCATAACACATCCGGGTGTAGCAGTGGACTCCCCCGAGTGTGAATGAGGAACGTTAAACACTTGCAAATGAGATTCAGCTAGACGTCTCTTGGTTTGAATCTATCTTAGGATGTTGGCTCCATGTCTTCCACTGCTCTCCTCCTCAGTTTTTTTTCCCCCCGTATCAGCCCACTGAGGCTAGGGGAGAAAAATATCTTCAAAAAGAAACAGAAAACAACCAGTCAGTGAATGTGGCACAGGAAGGAAATGGAAGTCGGAGAGGCGCAATGTGTGGAGGGGAGGGAGGGAGGCAGACACTTCACTTAGTCACCGTGTAGAAATAAATCATTCAGTCACCCAAGAAGCAGCCCGACAAGTAGTAATGACACACCGAGCAAATGGTGAAGAAGTCAGTCAAGCATGGAGGAAGTCAGTCACTTCAGCCCAACTCGACTCTAGCAGCCATTAAACAGAATTTCTTCTACAAACCTTTGTGTTCCCCTGCAAATGTGTCTCTGCGGGTGTCTGTGTGCACGTAAATGCAGACCTCTGTATTTTTACTCATGTGACTGTATTAAGGTATTAAGGTTGTGCATATGTGCCTGGGTGTCCTCATGCATCCACTGGGCACTTATAGCGGTGATCACCACAGTATTATTGGTAGCTAGGGCCACTTTTCCTCCCAAAATGAGCCCTAGTTCCTTGTGGCGTGGATTCAACAAGATGTAAAAACATTCCTATGAGATTCTGCTCCGCGTTGAAATGACTGCATCGCATCATTTCAGCAGATTTGTCAGCTGCACTTTTCATGCCACTAATCTCCTGTTGTGCCGCATCCCAAATGTGTTCCACCGGATTCAGATCTGGTTACTGGCAATGCCACTGGAGCACACTCAGCCGAAGTCATCGTCATATTCATGAAGCAAGTGGTATATGATTTTTGACACGGTGCATCGTCAAGCTGAAAATAGCCATTAGAAACTCACAGTCAGCAACAGTACTAAGAGAGGCTGTTGAATTCAGACCATGATGGATTTGGTACTAAGGGAAATGTGGCAAGAAAACTTTCCTTACATCATCACACCACCAGCAGCAGCCTTGACCTTTGACCCAAGGCAGGTTGGTTGCATGGATTCATGCTGTTGATGGCAAATTCTGACCTGCAAACCTCAGCAGAAATCCAGGTTCGCGGACCAGGCTCGGGTTTTTCCATTCTCCAGCTGTCCGGTGTCAGGGAGTCTCAGATTTCTGTTCTTGGCTGACAGGAGGGAAACCTCATGCGATCTGCTGTTGTAGCCCATCTACCTCACTGTTTGAAGTGTTGAACTGTAGCCTACATGACTCTGACCATATCCCTCTGACCTTGCTCATCCATAATGCAAAACTGCTGCTCAACTGGATGTTTTTTTTTGTTTTTCTTTCAGCCCTAAATAGAAACTCGAGAGACTGTTTGGCTTGAAAACCTAGGGAGATTAGCTGCATTAAAAAGAAATTCAAACCAGCTTGTTAAATATCCTGCCATGGTGAGTCAGCATCATTTTGTGCATCACATTGCTACAATCTGACTGATTCGACAAGTGTGTGAATTAACAGCTGTGTTCTGGTTCCTAAAGTGTTCAGTGAATATAACAGAGTTTTCAAGGCCTCTTTCTCAATTTTCTTAAAGTTACTCTCTCTCTCTCTCCCTCCATCAGGCGTGAGCTCTGTGGCCTTGTGGTTAATCTCCTTCCCAATTAAAATTGATATATATTTTTCCCTTCAAAGTTTGACTTTAACAAGCAGTAGAAAGAATTATTCATTTGCACCACGAACAGGCAAGGACACTGTGACAAAAGTTCTTGTGCTCTTTGTATTACTACTTTTTTTCTTTGATAATACCATCATGCCAACATCTGTCTGTCTGTGTGTCTCGGTGTAGACTTTAAGTCTTTTTTTTTTTTTGGCAAGTGAACACTAACTGGAGAACAGTACATGACAGGAATTCAATACATACACGCAGCGTTGCCCCGGTAGAGAAGATGGTCTGATTAAATTTGCACCTTGCTGCATAGATTTCCATATTAATGAGCGGGAAATAATTTTCCTGAAACTTCTCTCTGCTGTAAGATGGAGTCCATATTAAAACCTTCCAAAATGTGTTATAAATATTTGGCTTAATTAATGAATGCAGTGGCATGACTGATTATTTTTAATTTACAGTATCACAGTGATTGTGACGGACGTCGTCACTGTAGCTGCGTCTTGTTTTATTCATACAGCTGCGAGGGAACTTTTTAGCGTGTGCACATGCAAAGGTGAGTGTTTAATAATCAATTCATAATGATGATCATAATGACTCATCAGCATGTCTTCTGATGAATTTGTTTTCTACTCTACTGCCTTGATTTCCCATTATAATCATATTCGCTCCCTGCTATAGCGATCCCAGAGTGAAACACAAATCACATTTTAATATTAGGATCTTTCTCAAAATGAGACCCCAGGTGCCAGATTTTCTACATCTGCTCATCGCGCACAGGATGCCCGTGTGTTCATCCTCCATCGTTTTTCTATTTCTGCTTCTGGTGCAGTGGTAATGCTGGAGCAGTCAGTTCTACCTCTGTTAGGAAAAAGATATTTTACCTTTTCTTGCATTAGACCCTGTCGATTCTAATTCTTTGTTTAATGTGTGGAGGGGAAAAAAAACATAAAGAGGGAGGAAGTAGCATTAACAGGTGGTGATAAGAGTAAAGGAGAAAGAGAAGATAGAATTGGTTGGGAGCTGATCTGGTACTGGCTGCCGGCCAAGAACTAAGGAGCCAGAGAACTGAGGCCTGGGGTAGATCTGGGGGAGCAGAATGGAGTTGTGTAGAGCAGATTGGGTATTAGAGTTGAGACAAAAGAGCAGAGCAAGAGAGAAAGATGAGGGGATTGGAGGTTAGGAGAGGAGAGAACGAGGGAGAAAAGCAGAGGGGGCTGAGGGAATAGATGAGGGGAGGAGAAGTGATAGTGGGAGATAATAGGAGAGGAGGGAGGGGAGGACGCAGACAGATTTAGGTTATGTTCACGGAACTTGGAGGAATAAACAACAGGAAAATGCAAGACTTTTCATTCTGCAAGCCATCAACTCTCTTTAAAAAGTACTACTATGCAATGTAAATAAGGCTTCAGGTAGACTTCTTATCAGTCAGCATAACAGTAATGCATAATACATGACCAGTTTATGATGATATCTGCCTTTCTCTTTGTTCCGGCTTTACATTGCCACATATTTATTGAAGGCAAATTTGCTAGAAACTACATTCAGTTTAATATAATTAAGCCTGGATTAACATGTGATCCAGTTAGTACTCAACAGAGGCCTCACATACTGTATTATCACATAAATAAGTCAACTCATTTGGAGTGATGTTATAGAACATCCAATTTAAGTGCAAATATTGATTCTCTTTTTAGCTCTAAGCTGTATGCTTGTTACGTGCATGTTCATCCCATCGCTATCAACACATTTCACATTCCATCTTAATATTTGATCCATTGATTGTCCATGCATGTTTCAGACTACGAGCCTTATTAGCTTCTCTAACTGCCTGTAGTTCAAACCTCTGTTTTTATTAGTGTGGACCAGCAATAAATCAAAACTGTTCAGTTAACATTCATAGGATCGGATCATAGAGATGAGTCACCCTGACATTTCTGTGGTGCTCTTCAAAACTATGCAGCAGATGATTGACTTGTACATTTCTTATTTCTGTGTTTAGCAAGGTGTTCACCCTACAGCAGAGTTTAAATTCAAGCTTTGTGGAGGAGAAACAGAGAGATGTTCCCCCTCTTTAGAAATTACATGTGCGCCTTGTTTACCTTCTCCTTCCTTGGGTATTGTCAAGGTTAATTATACGTTGCCTTGCAGACAGCTACAGCACAGCTGACAACAGAAACAAAAGGTAAGAAAAACAGCCATTATAGGAGAAAGTATCCATTTTTGTTTTATTTTATTAGAAAATATCCACACACCATAAAAATTACATGTACAAAACTATAAGATTTGAAATTGCTTTATGTACACATACAAAAGATAAAGCCCAAAGAAAAAGTGAGGGGAACACAGGAGGGGTGAAAAAGTGAAGACAAAGCGTTTGTGTTGTTTTGGGTGTTTCTCTTGGGTTGCGACCCTGGGAGGGGCCAAAAAGTTCAAGGCTCTCTGTCTATTTTGTCTTCTACCGACTTGCGTCTCTGCAGGGAACCGGAACAATCATGATTACAATAATAATGATGACACAGGGGTATGGCAGTGGATGCAATTAACGCACACACACATGGAAACTACAGATCTCAGTTGGCACCTGTGACCCACATATCCCATTTACAGTAACCAGTACGAAGGCTGAGTCAAAGCATGATAATGATGACAGCGATGCTCATATCAAGCACCTGAAATATTCCGATGATTAATATAAAGGGACATCCGTCTGAAGCATGTGAAGATGTAACTCCTTCAACAAGGAACAGTACATGAGCTGTGACCAGGTATTAGTCATGTTGTGAGCATGCAAACACACTCCATGGTGGTAATGATGTGCAGAGGGCCTACAGTGGGTGACTACAAGCGAGATGTGAACAATGAAGGTGGCGCCGCCGTGTACAGTCGTACGGCATTTTTCATTGCATTTAATTTTCCGTCTTTCTGTGTTTCTGTGCTTGTAAACGTGTTTAATGGTGACGCTAACGATGATGATAAGGGTGAAGATTTTTCTAATTCAAGCGCTGGATGGATGGTGTCAGTGGTGATTGGCGTGATTTGGTAAACAGATGCCTCCCTTTACTTTATTTTTTCTCTCTTTATCGGTTCCTTTGTCTGTCTTGACTTCAGATGTGCGGCTCTCCTCTTGATCACCGGATCACTGAAAGAAAACAAGACAGAGAGACAAAGAAATTAGTTTGTTCTATTATCAGAAACTTTTTAAACTACTTTCTTTTTTAATTTTTCTGAAAAAACAAATGAAGAAAGATTGAGAAAAAAATCTCTGTAAGAAGTGTCTAACGAGCAAAGGAGTTTTGGATACGTACACAAAATTGATTTAAAATCTCAGCCATAACATGCAAAGGGTAATGATGATGAAATTTCCTGATGCAAAAATGAAGATCTGAAGATTTGCAATGGGGGGTTTATCAACACCCATTAGCTGCAGCTGCACCATATTCTAGTGGAAATATGTTGTTGCTTTCTGCTTAACATTTGCACTCAGTGTGTCAGAGGCTCAACCCTGTAAGTGTGTTTGTGATTTAATTTTGTAAACAGTGCCACAGAACAACCCCCCCCCCCCCCCCCCCACTTTGATCACCACACTCTAGCATCTGAAGTGTAGCAGCTGCTGGTCTGATCCAATGAGAGACAGCCTGTCTCAGGGAAACTGATGCAAAAACAAGGAAGTCTAAGTTAGTGGTGGACCATCCCACCCAGCAGCAGAGAACAGAGAGAAAAAAGAGGTTAGATCAGAATTCAGAATCACCATTAAAACCACATTAAATGGACTTTTGATTTCCATGTTCCCATTATTAAATCTGTATTCTCCTAAGTGACTCCGTTAAGTGACTATAGATTTATGGCGAAAATGTGATGGAGGGTGCAGTGCCGACCCAACATCCTCTTTGTTAAACTCAAACACTGAGGGCCTCATTAGTAGTGTAATGTGAGCATGCTAAAATGATTAGCTGTCACATTGTAAGTCGTCCTCCTCGGGGAAACCTGGTGCTACTTTCACAGTGCTCATTGAGTGGGTGGCAGAAATGCTGTGTAGTCGAGTGTTATTGGCCGAAAAATAATGAATCGTCAACACAAATACCTTTAGCAGAGTGAGTGACAAACACAATATTGATTTTATACAGACAACTAACTATGTACCAAATAGGAACAAGTTGGGGGACCGTGTTACAATGGGAGACACTGGTAGAAAGGAGAATGACAAGTGATAACTATTTCAAAACACATTCAACCTGATGAATTCACAAACAGGGATTTATTATTTCAGCTAATTAATGACTAAAAAGACCTAACTTTTTGAAGCATTTTCTGCCTGTGCACTAACCACAGTACACAGTAGTTTACAATAAACAGTTTTGAAGCCTACATTAGGCCTAATGTCATCATAATTATTATTGCTTTATTTTTTTCATTGTTTATAATATTATGATCTTGCTGTGCATGTGTCTGTGTGAGAGACACAGTGTTTCCGTTTGTTTGGCAGGCTGGAGGGAATGGACAGGGAGTCTGTGTATGTTGTGTTTGTGGGCTCATCCCGTGGTGACTGTTGTAAACATACTGTGGAATAAAAAGAGATGAACAAAGAATTGCTATGTTACAGTCCATTTTTAAATCTAGAACTACATTTAGGGATACATACACTGACATATCTGAGTAATTGGGGGCACATGGCTGTTTTTAGAAGATAATAATATCTATAGCCATCTTTGTTTCCTTCAAGACCAGAGGTGCTGTTCTATGACTATTTTTCAGTTTAGATCATAGAGGAGATGCACATGGAGATGACTGCTGGCAGAAATCCATTAAGCTCTTCATTAATTTATACAAGGTAAGGTAAGGGTCCAGTTTTGTGCTGTGTCATTGTGAGGTATGAAATCTTTGATGCACTGGGAGGGAAGGATTGATTTTGTATGTATGTGCAGGGCTTGGATCTTAGTGCAGGATTAGGGGCAACGTGCATAATTTTGATTGCCAGAAATCAATTCCTCACAGACATTTGCAGCTATGTCTAATAACGTTCAGCCAACCAAAAATGTTTGCAGTCATCATGAAGGCGGAACAGAATGGCTGGAAGCGTTGCATCAGATGTTGCAGACATGTTATAATGATATAAACTTGAGGGCATTCCAAACATGGACCGTAGCGAAAACAGAAATCTAACCCATCTGATGTGGAACCTTCTCCGAAAAAGAGGAAAAACATCAGGACCTGAACTAGCACAGATGGGGGTGCCAGTGATGTCAGTATAAACAGTATTAATCCTCAGGGTCCTCAGACAGGTTGCAAGAACGTCACTAAGGCGAAGCAGCAATCTAAAGACAAGTTTCGGTCTAACTGGCTCAGAACATTTCTGTGGCTTGACTTGACTACGGAGAATAACAAGCTGCTCATCTCGTAAAATAAATGGTGCTGCTCCTTTTACAACCAGACATTCAACATATGTCAGCTTAAAGTTACTCCTCAGATCGTATTTCTCATTACCTAAGCACACCTCATTAATCTGCACAATCCAGTCTACAACTTTATTAAGTGTTAGAACAAGCACATGAAGCTGTTGATAGCTCTTACTATGATTCAACAAAGAATCATCAAAGCACCCAAATATTAGTCTTTGTATATGAATGACATAGTTTAGCATCCATTCCTATATGGAAGAGGGTAAAATGGCACACGTTCAAAGCTAAGGTTAAACAAAGACCTACATCTCAGATTGCATACCCAAGGATATGGGTATGAATTAGGGTTGCAAAATTTCAGAGAAATTTCGGAAATTTCCAAAAATTTCCACAAACTTTTGAAATTTTCTGTTGCTTTGCAACCCTAGCTAAAATAAAACATTGTCTTACAGTAGTACATTTTTTCTTTTGATATTATATTAAAAGTAGGAATGACTCAGTGATAAGTAATATTCAATTGAAGGGCTACTGAAAGGAATCCCCCTAGAAAACCTCACCACTTCCTGACAAAAAGTCATAAAACCCCCGACCGGGTCACTGTTTAGTCTGACATTTTGAAACAAAACCTTGTTTTTTCAGTTCCAGACTGCACTCATTAACACAGTGGCACCATGTGTCATTTGCATAAAACTTGAATTCACCAATAAACCAATAGGGCACTGCAGTTAAAACACCTAAAAGTGTTCAGTCTATTCAGCACTCTTGAATCTCACCATCATCTCATTCCCCTCCAGGATGCATTAACTGCAACAATCTTTTCAGTGTATGGCTGCCAATAAAACCTTGAATCTGACAACACTCCTATATCTCTCCTACCTGTACAAGGAATATACTGTGCATCTCTGCTGATAGGCAAAAATGGAAAGATGCTAACGCCAAGTCCCTCCAGTCAATAGCTGTTAGCCTGCTTGTGCTGCCATTGATTTAATGAGTATTTCATTAACATTTTACATTATAGATCACTTGTAAGGCATAATGAGATATTAAAAGCATATTGAGAGTGGTATGTAATGATAGACTTTAAAATGACATTCAATAACTGACCACACATTATTGAATATACTGAGTTGAAAGCTTTAAATTACATGTACCTTTTACTCGCACTATTCTCCATCCTGGAAAGTACACCACCGGGTAGTGCAGTTACAACCCTTGTAATTTTCATCCCTGAGAACAGGGTTTACAGATTGTGTTGAAAAGCACAGATGCAGCCATTGTTGACATTTCTTTGGGTATTTTCCACTTGGCTCATTTCATAACCTGCTGAACAGTGCCATCCATTTGTTCTTACCACTTCTAATCAGGCCCCCTGACTGGCCATCTTGAATTAGCTTCATACATTATGTAAATAACTTCATCATATATATATATATATATATATGTATAAATAAAATAGTTCCATAAGTAATTATTTTGAATTATGCATGCTGTACATTTTAAATTTTCATGGACTGTCCAGATGTCCCTCATATTTAAAATGATTAGCAATTAGTAGATATGCAGAACTTCATATTGCATAAACATTGATATTTGTGAATCTGTTTGTACAAATGTCTCAGTTTGCCGCCACATGTGGCCATTCACATAGAAATGTGTCTAAAAGACAGACCCATGATGCTACAGCAGTGTGTTGCATCACTTGTGGAAGATTCTTCGGTGAAACTAGGGCCACCTGACACCCTGGTGACCTGCAGATGGTTTAGCATGACTGGGACAAATGAGTGGTTGGCTCTTGTTCCCAGAATAGAGGCTGACCCAGAAAACCTTGTCTGCAATGTTTTACCACTCTTTGTAACTCCCTCTTTACCGACCCAGATGAAATGAATGTGTTTTTTTTCCCCTGTTGTCCGATGGGGTATATGTGATCATCTGTGACCGCCTGTATGCTCGCTCAAGCTGCTAACTGTTTTATCGTAGACCAAATGGCAAAGATATGCCATTCAGCCAGGAGTCCAAAATCCTTCCTCACGCTTCATAAGATTTATGAAATGTTTGTTTTTTATTGTGTCGGGCCGCTGGTCCATCACTTGAGTACTGTAAATGAATTTTGACAGCTGTGGATGTAAGAGACACAGGTTATAGTAAAACTGCCCAAGAATCAGATATAGATATAGATTAGCCGTCTTTGGTTCCATCCTGGTTAGTTTTTTCTCATGTATTTGGCAAATGGATAAAGGCAACTCTGGATGTTGTCCTGGTGGTAGATCTGGGCAGATTTCTGCAAAGGGAATAAATAATTTTGACAAAATCCAAAAGCATAATACTTTGATTCTCCCACATATTTTCTTTGAAATTCTTCAAATACCCACTCCGTCTCTGCAAGTTTATCTGTTGTTCAGTAGGAGTTAGGAGTGATCCATCTGGTGTCTGGTATGGTCCACCTCATCACTGATTTCATCCAGTTTTGCTTTATTCTATGCAAAATCTACTTTTTTCCCTTCTGTATGTTTCTCTTTCTCTTTCACTCTTGTAGTGTGATCTTTCAGGGTTTTGTCCATGGCACTTTTACCTCTTGGCCAGTCTCTATAGCAGTGTCAGGCTCAAAAACATCACAAGAGCTAAAACTTGCTTTTAATTTCACTTTGCTGTAGACCCCCCCCCCCCCCCCCCCCCCTTTTTTTTTTTTTTTTGAATGTATGTGTATTTAAACAAATGCTGCACTTTAAACATACTAGTTTAAAATGGCTTTTATGGGGATTCTGTAATTGGAACGAAACAGAGTGATGCATGTAATCACAGAAGTTATCCTCAGTTGGTGTAAGGGCCCGCTGAGGAGAGGTGTGCATGTATAAATGTGGTCATGAGAGGTTGCTCTGACATTAATACGTTACAGACAGAGGGCCCTCGAGAAGAAATCCCCTGAGCTGGAGAGGCAGCACTTGTCTTTGTCATGTTCTGTATCGCCCACCAACACAACGCAGCAGGAGTTTGTTGAGAAAAGTCATGTTGGACCAGGCCAGTTTCTTTGCAGAATTCGCTATCCTTGGACGGTTTACCTGAAAGTATCTTTTTCCATTCACTCAGTCAGAAAACAGTCAGTCAGTCAGAAGACATTTATATATACAGGAATATGAAATATGCAGTGAAATTGAAGTGGTTGCTCTGCAGCATCCTGTCATAGCCTACTATAGCTGACTCTTTCTGCTGCTGCTGTGCACATGCACGTGCTCCTCTGATTTGCACTACAATTAACTTTTACTAGTCCATGTATCACTTAATGTCAGCCTGTTTCGCTTGCTATCATGTTTAATTTTTAATATGGTTATAAATATAATCACTTCTCCCTCATTTGCACATGCTCTTACTGCCTATTAATGATTATTCCTCTGGCCTACAGCAGCAGGACTTTAAATCACTTTCAGTGCTGTGGTATACATGTGTCTGACAGATGTGCTCTAATTGAAAATGAACCCTTGTAAATTTAGCAGTATTTCATCTTTTAAGTACTATTCTTCTTATTAAAACATGCCAAATTTACTGAGATCGGTTTTCAAAGCATTAGTACTGTTCAGCAATATTGCAAAATGGGAGACATGAGAGTCAAATCATCACTGCTCATGTTTCTTTTTTTGCAATAAAATTGAAAGTCTAAAATCACTGTTTCATGATACAAGGTTGATGGGTTGGTGGTTTTTTACTGAATACACTAATCGACAGCAGTGCTATCCACAGTGGCACTCGTCTTTACAAACTGAGTCTTGAGAGATGAGAGATGTTTCCCAGGACAAATCTCCGTGGTATTTATGTAAAATACTGGCTTTTCTAATTCTACTGTCCATTCCCAAGTATTTGCTTGATCGCTAAATGCTGAACACTCCCAATGAGTTAACGCTCCCATCTTTGCTCATGCTTTTCCCGTGTGGGCGGCTGGCAGATATATCAACTTTTTAGCATGAGTGACATATGAATCAATCCACTGAGAAGAATTAAAAAGAGACACAGTCATTCATGCTGAAGCATTAACACATCATCAGTAAATTCATATTGTCTTCACAGAGGAGCACGTATCACTGGGAGGTCATGGGATGCTTCCATGCAAATCTCTTGTGACTCGTCGAATGTCAGTTTGCGTGTTGACATATTTGTTGTGGCTGAGCACATCATCGGGCTTGCTGTCAAGATCTTTTTTTTTTTCCCAGATGCTTAACAGGAGGAGTGGAGTCCCACAACAATTACACACAAAAATAAATATGCATTGTGTGTGTGTTTGTGTTGTCATCTATTATTCACACAACCATGTTTTCTTTCTGGGGACCTCACAGCAAAATACAGTCACAGCTCAATACACAGTAAGCAATCTTCCACACACCCGCTCTTACTCTTTGTGTTTCCCCCTCTGCTCCTCTTCTTCTACCTCTCCACCTCCTTCTTTACTTTATCCCATCTTCATGTCTCCTCCCCTCCCTCTCCTTTTAATCCCTGTCTACTTTCCTTTCTCCTCTACGTCCTCCTATTTATAAAGCTGCTTATCTTGTACAGCTGCTCTCCCCTATATCACTTTTCTCCCTAACAGTTCAATTGAAAAAGCCATATTGGCGTGATAAGATCAGCACTGGGATAGCCCTACATACAAGAAAACCATGTCAACTAGTACAGAAAAAGCACGTATGCAAATTTTGAATTATCTCACGGTGCCCTACCCCCTTTGCTGGTGCTTCCTCTGCCTTGTAGAATCTATTTTTATCATTCCTTCCCCATATTCTCACTTCCCCCCTTTCGCCTCATACTACATTTACATGTGAACCTGTTCCATCTGTCCTTCATTCGCTTTTTTCTTATCCTCCCTGCTTCCTTTCCTCCCTCTGTACAGTACTTCCGTCCCACTTTTGTATTTCTCATCTTACATCACCACAGGTTAGACAAGCCTGCATGTATACTCTCACACGTACATGCAGATACAGTACAGAGATGCACACTGTCTTTCCATATAGGCTCCATATGAGTTCTTTCCTTTTCTTCTTTTGCATCTCGATTCAATCGCACAGCTGGAAAGTCATATGTAATAAGGGCAGGATCCAGCTGTGACGCACTGGAAAAACTCTGGGTGATTTTTATGGCTTGCACTTACTGTTATTTATTTCTAAGTGTAAGTGTGTGTGTGTATGTGTATACATCTCTGAGAGCCAATTGCATAGTTTTTTACAAATGCAGAAATGTGCACACAGTCATGTCTTGCCTATAGCCACCAGAAGAGATATGCAGCTCAAGTCAGAGCTTGGCCCACCAGCCCACATAAGAGAGCGCATTTCTCACTGTGCTGCTTTAGCGTCTGTCAATGAAATAAACTGAATGGTTGCTAGGAGGGGCTCATAAATGTTGCCATAAAATGGCCAGCTGTCGCAAGTGGAGCAAGATCAAGCGTTTAACTGAACAAGAGACATGTAATAAAAAAAAAACATGTCCAGTTCACACCAACGATAAGTAATGATCAGATCCAGATCATTCTTAATGGATTTTAAAAGGCATCAAATGTCACTTTTTCTCTATAAATCTGTCTCTAGCAAAAACAATAAGCACTGTACTGTAAATTCAGCAACACCTAATGGGAAATGTGTCATTGTTGACTGGTGCTACAGCTGTTAAACATGTTTGAAGGAAGAGAAAGACAAAATAAACAAACGTTTTTTTTTCTAGTTAAGGTCCATTTGAATGTTTGCTTGATTGTAGAAAAACTGCAGGGAACATTTAAAAAAGCAGAATTTACAGCCAGCAGGTGGTGACTTCAAAATGCACCATCTTTAACTCCTTGTGTTCTACCTACAACTAAACTCTTTGTACTTTTCAGGATAATGACAGGACAGGATTGGTGTGGTTGCATTTTAGTCCACCTTTGTTTGAACATGACTCTTCAAAAAAACTGACAGCTAGTGCTTATTATCTTTCACTTAAATGACAGAAAATATGCATATTTGCCTGATGAAAGCATAAAGCCACAGCAGTCAGCACCTGTTAGTATGTAATGTAGTATTTAACATCTCTATTTATCTCCTTATCTAACTGTCAAGAAAGTAGATGCTAGGTAGGTAGTAGGTGCTTTTCCCAAAATATCAAAGTACTTCTTTAAGTGTTTTCCATTTGGAGCCTTGAAGGTTCCAAAGGATCATACTGAGTGAAACCTTCAAGACAAATCAATTAGTGCACATACAGCCTCCTATTACTCCCCATATTCAAGACATAATTCGGGTGAGATAATAAGCTCAGAATGTACCTTGGTGACCTGTACACTTGACTGCAGAACGGGAGGAGGAAAGAGCGATGAACAGTGTCAGGGAGGAGTGAACAGCATGTATCATTCATTCATTCATCATCATCATCATTAAGGTGTCCACGGAGCATCCAGCAGGCTTCATTTAGTTTTATGACCATGAGAAAGAAAGGGATCCAGGGAACACCTGGATCTACATCCAGGGTGGGTGACACTGCCACCGTTTTTCTTCTTCAAACAGATATGGATATAAACCTGAGGCATTGCCCCATGTCGTGTTTTACAGTGCCAGATGACTTGAACATTTCCAAGTGTCTTAAAAATTGAACTGTATGAATTGGTTTCTCCTTGACACAAATGCTTTTTCCCACCTGTTCTCTCTCCCTGTACAACAAAATATGTGATTGATCATTGTTTTGCCTTGTTGAGTTAAATACTATAAATACTCTAAATAGGTGCATTGTAAAATCCATTTACTCTGTAGTACCACCCCGCAACTTGGATTTCTTCTCAAAAGATACAAATAACTACTACAACCAGAGAATGAGTGACTAAGATAAAAGCAGGGAATGGACTCAAGTATTTGACTCTTGATCACAACTGACACAACATTTCATGATGCTGTGTAGTTTGCGGGGACATTATTTTTCACGTGGAACGTTTACACAATGTTTTTAGTTTGCGTGTTTGTCTTAAGTGCAGTGCCAGTTCAACACATGCTTGTTATCTAATTTATCATCATTGGTGCCTAATGATCATCAAGTAAGTTCCACATCACTGCTGTGTTACAGTGATGATGATAATGATGATGGTGATGGTGGTAATAATAGTAAAAACAGAGTCTTCACCCGAACCATGCACCATGAACGCTAGCTTGCTGTGACACACATACTCACTTTATATTATTAGATCATTTTCTAGCTAGTTAAACTAATGCAGTATAATACAGCACATGCTTTGTGGAGCTGTTGAGCTGCACTGGGTTATACTGTGATGTGTGTTTTTTTCAAATTTCGTCAACTTTAATGCATATACTAAATGGGACAGACACAATATTAGGAACAAATGTGTTTTTGCATTAGTAAGGCAAACATATGAGGTGATTTACCGACGGCTGTTAGAAAGTGTAATGCTAGTTTAAGCCAGTTTGTCACTCATACATGGCTGTTAAATGAAACAGAAAACACACAGGGACTGAACAACAGTGTTACATGACACATGGTGTAATGCTATGTTCCCATAGCAGCAGTGGCGCATAAATTAGTTGTTCTGCTCGTTAATGATTCTAATGTATCATGCTTAGGGGGAAAGAAAAGTAAACAAAACAGCGCTGTCTTGCTGTCACTGCGTCTGCTCTTAAATAAAACGCCCCACAGTAGCTTTTGCTTCAAGAGACTGTGGATAGCTGTTGTGCTGCTCCGATAAGCAATTTCCATTTTGCAGAGCTTGAGTCTCTGTCTAAAATATTCCCTTTATATGATCACGTCTGGGTTTTTGAGCTGCAACTTGTTTTCCGGGAAATCCATTCTTTTAACCTATGTGCCATTTTTATATCAATGTTTCTCTATATACTTGTGAGAACCACTCTGACAAACTTCACAGTTGATACTGCAGTTTCCAAAGAAGCTACACATGTGAAAGTGAAGTCGTTCGGACAAGCAGACGCCATGAAAATCATGGAGTGCATGTAAGAAGTGGAGAAAATGGCTCTACCAATCACCAATGACACCAGAGGGAGTAAATGTTTGTGTAAACAGCTTCTGGTATCTGACATCTGCACTCACACTCATACTGGGCTTTGTGTTGTGCATATGTTTGCTTTTTAAAATACATTTTGTGGGGTAGGAGGATCGGTAACCCACTATACGTGTGGTTTCCAACATACTGGAAGTTTACTGGGCTGTTTTGATTGTGAAGACTTGGTGTTGGTTCAGGCTTAGACATAGGGTCAGCTCAGGGTTCGGCAGTTGGGGAACACATTATCTCCAGAGTAGGTCCTCACAGCGTTAGAGGTAGATGGATGTGTGTTTCTGTGTTACACAGTCATAGGTCTGTGTGCTACCAGCCTCTTGTCATTGTGTCTGTGTGCAGGACTGACTGAGTGTTGCTATTATTACTGAAAGAACAATGAAAATGTTGGTGCAAGTTTGAGTATTGAAATGCAAATTAAAACTGGAGACAGCTGTCATTACTGGTGCTCCCCGCAACACTGTAGTTATCTTGTAGCTATCACTTAGTAGAGAAAATAACATCTTTGCATTGCAATGTCTAGTCAAAACACAACATAAATCACTATGTTGTATCACTGTTTCATTTGTCCGTGCATTTTAGATTTCCTAATGGCAGTTAGACATCAAAGTAGCAATCACACCACCCCATGTTCTTATTTTGGAGTTATAGATACAAGCCATAGGTGGTCATGTAAACCCACCAAGCAGACCTATTATGGATATCATCATCCCATCTTTTTCTCTTGTCTTTTACCCATCTCTTTTACACCTCTCTGTACTTTCTCAGTCCAACATAAATGAACAGAAAAAAAAGCATAATATTTTCTAGCAGTTTGTGTGTGGGGGTGTGCATCACTCTGAATCAGTTATCATTGGTGGAACCGAGAGTGAGTTAACTTATGTCACATTGGAAATTCAAAAATGATACTGAAAAGTAGAGGATGAATCATCAACCAGGTTTTAGTTAGTGGAGCAATGTGTCCATTCACATTGAGCAGAGAGCACTGGAGCTGTGATTTGATATGGGCACCAGGGACATAACATAGCAAGAGACGGTCCAAATGTGTGAAAGGTCTTATGTTTGGAAGAAACTGTTAAATTGAATGTGCAGAACTGAGGTGTGTGACCATTCAGGACTCAGCTGTGTTGCCTTTTGATTTGCACTCACTTCCCTATCCTTTTTATTTGGAATAGATATCAGCGATTTTCCATCCATCGGGAGCTAGGCTTCTGAAATTTGACTACTTAACAGAATGTGCTATTGATTACTTTGAATAAAAGTATAATTTCTTTTTGATGGCGATAAACCCAGCACCAGACATCAGTGTCTGCCTATGACTAAAGGGATACTGCTGACCTCCGCTTGTCTGGACAGAGTCCATCCCTGAGGCTGTGGTGTTAGCTCATAACCATATCCTCTGCTAGCATATTAAATTCACCAGTATTTGATCACCGCCTCAGGCAGGCTAGAGAAGAGGGGGGAGAAAAAAAAGACATTTGATAGACAGCAAGGAACGAGAGAGAGAATAGGAAAGAGAAGTAAGAAGAGTGACTCACACACTAAAAGAGCCAGCTACAAACAGGTGGGGGGTGGTGGTGGGGGGTACATTTCCTGTTGCCTGTTGTGATATTGTCAGTGGAGAGTAGTAACGAAGCAGATCGTTTAGCCAGGGTGGCTCTCTAATTGTCAGGCTGACAGCAATTAGATGGGTCTCGTTAAAGTGCTCTTATTAGGCTACACAGCACTCGCGGCAGGAGGAGACACTCAGAGTGTAAAGTATGTCTTAAACTATGGGGCAGGACCTGAAATTGGTTGATGTCCAAGGTGACTGCCGGTGTGTTGCCATATGTCACATTAATTAATGAGCCCGGGTCTTTGGGTGAGAGAACTTATATTTGGCCGCTTGTTTGGTTGGGCTAATTGGTTAATCAGTGGGTTACTCACCTGTTAAAGTGGGCCTGGAGAGGTGGGAGAAGGGCTGGTAAAGGTCCTCGAGGTCCTCACGGGCCCCTTCCAGTGGAAAGCAAAAGGTAATAGACCAGAGCAGAAAAGTACACAGGCTCGACCAATAGGTTACAGGCCTGTCTAGTCAAGTCCAGTTTAGTTTGCATGAGACTAAACAGGGCTGCACAGTAATCCATCGAGTGCACAGCCTCAGGCTGGTTCAGGTCTTTCCAGGTCAAAGCAGTTCAGCTCAGGGAGATAACAGTGTCCAGTCAAACTTGACATCCAGCTCCAGTTCAGCCCAGTTAGGATCGGCTGAGCTCAGTTCAGCAGAGTCACATTGTTCCATGTGGATTAACAAAGTGAGGCCACTTAGAGTCCCTTGTGTTTAGTTGCAGAAACAGTGAGCCATAATTGTTTAACATCTGTTCATACCATCCATCAAACCATCCAGACACTTCCCTACGTGATTGTTATTCCCTTTCTGGTTGTGCAGTCTATCATATTGTATGTCCAGGATGAGTGTGATTATCTATGCATCATTTTTTACTGGTCAGCCACTCATTTTCTGTGTTTTACCATCCACTCAGTATCTGTCCATGTTGAAGCAGGTGGTGAGTTCAGTCATATTTTATGTCCCCCCCCCCCTTTCTTTTTGAGACATATCCATATGCCTCTTCATGTTATTATGCCCACCGTATCCATTTCCACACTGATCCAGATGCTTCAAAGTGGAAAATCCAGCAGTTAACGAGTGCTCCTCCATTAACAGAGATAAACACTGACAGCTGGATCCTGCAGCAACTGGCCAATAGGCAGTCACGTAGAAACCGGGCCTTGACACGGTCGGTTGTCCAATCGAGACATGAGATCCGGGATAAGTATTTGAAAGAAAACCAGACAGTACAGGTCTATATCCCCATGATATTCATGAAAACAAAATAATGGGTACAGTAAACAGGAGATACAAGGAGAGGAGCTATAGGGCCTTTGTTTTTTTTTTTTTTTTTCTTCTTCAGAGTTTTCACCAGCTCGTCCCTGGTGGTGACGTTCGGTCTCCATACCTGCCACTCAGAACAACATCATCATCAGGGCTCTAGAAAACAGAAAAACAAGAACATGTAGGTCTGAAAATAGAACACTATAAATACTGTATCGGGCTAGAAGGAAAAGGACACGGAGGACAAGGGCAGCAAGGAAATCATGTTCTAAAAGGGACTATTTAGAACAGGGAGGTTAAAAAAAGGAAAATAAATAAATAAATCTGGGATCTGGAACATCAGGTCTTGACAAAAGCACAGAAAGCCAAGCTTCTGGCAGCTAAATATTGAGCAGCAGAGGTTTGAAAGACACAATGTAGCACCTGTGAGATCTGGAGAACACCTGTTATTCCAGTGCCAGTACCAGTATTAAGAACAGAAAGGCTTTAAACGTGTTGGGAAGACATGATAAACATTTTAGAGGCTTTAACTTCTGTTGTTTTGGGTCTTGCACTGCACTAGACTTGATCCTCCCCACAGGCTTGATTTCTAAAATTCTCAGAGGGGACGGTTTCATTTGTTTTCATGAGTTCTGCTTTGACTTAAAAAAAAAAAAGTTTAAGAGAGGCTTGTATTCCCAGAGAAAAGTTTAGCATTTTTTTTGTAATGATATTATGTCCTGAGGGAAAACAGAACAAAATTAAAGAAGTAGGAAGTTTAAGTTCAGATGTCGTATTTTTTTCTCCTAGCTTTGTGATAACATCAGACTTGTCTCGGAGCAAAACAAATGAAGAAGAGGCAGCTTGTTTAGTCAGATTTCTCTCTTTTTTCTTTTCTTTTTTTTTGTTCATTAAAAAGATACAATGAGACGACCAGCTTCATATCTAAATGCTGCTGAAAGCATTGTTTTATGCAGCCTCCTCTTCACAGAGGAGCAACAATATCTTCCAATATCCTTTATAACAATCCAATTTCTACTTATTATTACTTTTATATATATCTTCTCATCTGATTTTTCTTTGTGCGAGCCGTTTGAGAGCACTGTCAGGAGATGCAACAAATGGCTGCATAAGTAAGGTCTGCTGACGGGTGGAAGCAAAGACGTGCGATAGCGTAAAGAGTGATGAAGCTGTACTTGCCGTGGCAGTATATTGGCGTAGATGTTATTTGTAATGTGTACGTTTGTCAGGGGGGCATTTCTTAACTGTACTTGTCAGAAGGAATATTTCTTAACTGCATTTATGTACAGCCAGTGCTCATTGTGTCAGTTTAAGAATGAAGCACAGTCTTCTTAATGCCTTGGCCTGTATTCATCCATCACGACTGCTGCACATCTCTGTCTCCTCCATCATCCCTCACTCCTCTCCCTTGTTCTCCTCCATCACTCTTTGTACCATGCAGATGGATGAAGGAGATGGGTGAGGGCGGCTGTGCAGGGAGGAGAGAGAAGAAGGTGGTGTGCAGTGTGAGTACTGAGGAGATGGATAGAAAGGATGTGGGAAATAAAAGAAACAAACAAGACAAGGCAAAGGTGTTGACAGGAAGGAAGGAAGGAAGGAAGGAAGGGAGAGATAATAGAGGATAGATATAGCTGCAAACAGCTTTAGAGAAAAGGGAGGGGAGAAAAAAGCAAAACAGACAAAACAGACTGCAAATGAAAAGACAGGAAATCAATTAAGGATCAGTTCACTCACATTTCAAAAAAGTCACTTTTTCTAGCATTTGTCTAACCATGCAGATCACTGTGAGTTTAATCCCTGCTGTGCCCCAAAATCTCCATCTTTTTCCCATTTTATTAATTCAGCAGTTTCCAAAGGAACTGTCTCCTAAACTTAGACATATCACATGTAAATAGCTGCACAGTTGTGTCATATATGAGCAGTAAACCCTCTTGTATAAGATGTTGAAACTTGGAAATAGTTGTTTAAAACATTTTTGAAGTAAAATGTCAGTTGACAAATTAAATGTGACTTTTCTATGTTGTTGTTTAGCACCTCGTGTGACCTTCCTATATTTCATAGTAATAGGGTGGAGACAGGAATTTAAAAGATCAATACGTGAAAGCAACAGAAGTTATGTTGTCATTTGAGTGAACTGACTTGACCAGAAAACAGGAAGAGAGAGGGTCAGATGGCAACATACTAGACTGAGGGGTGAGGCAGCAGTAGGGGCAGACAGGTGACACAAGGTGAAAGAAAAGGAGAAACTGTAGGAGGACTATAGGAGAAACAATCCAGGGGCTGCCCAAGTTTTTAGTGCCAGTCATTACTCATTGTGTGTGGTGTTGCCGCAATCTCTGTGTGAGGCCAAGAGACCTTCAGATCTTAAAGTCTCTCCACTCGACACTACGAGGCCGCCTGTCGTCTGCTGCTGGAAGCGTCCCAAGAGAAAGATGGACAGAGGAGACAGAGAGAGAGATGGAAACAGAGCCAGAAAAAAAGAGTGAGAATGACATGGAGAGAAACAGTAAGAAACAGAGCAAAAACAGTGACACAGATACAGCTAAACAGCAGAGGAAAAGAAACGGGGAGAGAGAGAAAATAAAAAATGTCAGGACAGTCAGAAAACGGGCGAAGAAGAACGATGTGAGAAAGCGCTTGAGAAACACAGCAGGAGTTGGGAGTAGAGCAGGGGATGAAGAGAGAGAGGGAGGGAGGGAGAGAGAAAGATAGATTCCAGGAGAAGTATTCAGAGAGACAGACGGTGGTGAGGAATGAGGCTGGGCATATGGGATGACACTGAAAGGAGTGATGATAGATTAAAATAAACGGAGGACAGACAGGCTACAGGGTCATGGATGGGCCATGGGGAGCACACACACACACACACACACACACACACACACACAAACATCTTTGTGTTATTCTCAACTATTTTCCTATACCCAGCCTAACCTTGTGGGAATGTTTGCACTGGCACAAGGCAGTTGAACCTTGTACACAACAACACAAAAAAATGCATGCACAGACCTGCAGGGATTTGTGTACTGACCGTGACCTTACACACACACAGACACACACACACAGTTGTTTTGGTCACTTGTGAGGACAATCGTCCATCCATTAACCTAAATGTAAATCTTACTGACTTGAAATAAGTGGTGTAGCTCTTGGGGATGTTTTTCCTTTACCTGATACTTGACTGTAGAGGTTTTTATTCCCATAACATGATTAAAACATTGCATATTCAGTGTCTGTCAAGTTGTTTTTGAACTAGTAACACTTTGCTTGACATAATCATAAAAATATTTGTGTCATGCAAAATAATTACTGCTAATCCTGATGGAATATTCCACTATTAGTATTCATAGTTAAGAGCTACCTCTGATGCTAAATCCACACGCAGTATCCTTGTCACAAATGAGACCTCAAGCTTCAAGGTGGAGCCCTGAGTGCTAAGATATTCTCTACTAAGGCATATTTTTCTGTATTGAATATTTTCAGACTTTTCAGTCAGTCTTGCTACAAGACCTTTTGTAAACAAGGATGAGGTGCACATTTTTTTGTGACAGAAAAAGTAAACATATAATTCTAAGATTTCAGTCTGAATTGGCCGCATCAAAAATTTCACCCTACAGAGAGTCTACCTTTAGAGGATATTTACTTCATTTGTATAATTTAAGCAGCTGAAAACTTGTGTTAACTTTTCAGAGAAATGCAGAGTTCTCCTGTCTCATATTGGATGAGATAAATATAACACCAGGAGAAATGATTACAGCAACTCTTTGATGTGAGTCTCACATTGACATGTCAGTTCTATATTAGTTAAAAAACAAAAACAAAACTATTTATTAAGTGAGACAAATTGATGAAAAAAATACAGAAATGAATATTTATCAGTGACATTTAACCTCCCAAAAGAAGACAAATTCAAAGGTACGCGTGAGTGTGAAAACAGTCTATGAAAAGCGAACAAACAAAGGAAAACTATCACCCACAATGTGCCTGTGTTTTCATGTTGGGTCACATTTTTGACAAGTGTGGGCCTTTAATGGGGTCTCTCTGTGTATCTGTCAGTTGCTCTGTTCCTCAGGCGCTCTGACTCACTGCGGCTCTCCCTCTGATCAGATCAATGTTGCCTTTCTCTGCAATGCAGCAACCAGTGAAACAGATCACAGACACCACTACACCCTGAGAAACCCCAACAGACGCTGTACAAACACGTGGGTATTATCCCTCATTGTAGGTTGCCCTCAAAGTGCCAGTGATCCTGGAATCATTTCTGTCTTCCTGGGTCAGGTGTCAAAATGGAAAGCCACAATAATGGCTTTGTTTGTCTGTCTTGCTGTCTGGGAAGCTCCTTTGACTGACACACTTCAGTCATTGCAGGCTGCGATGAAGATAGAGCTGTTAATTAGGCCTTTCGGGGGACTCTTTGAGTTCGTGCATATGGTGACACCTCACTGCTGCGACACAGTGAAATCCAAGCAAGTTCTGTCACAGTAAGATCCCTGTTATATCCTTAATGACCTCTACCCAGCCGCCTTTCTCTTGTACTACTCCAATTGGGCCATCATCCTCTCACAAAGCTTGCTGAACTGCATCTGCCCAAACCAGCCCCTCACATAGCTTCCGAGGTGAGAAAACCAAGTAGGAAAACAGCTTATTTTAGCAAAATGTCTTAAGACAATTAATACACAAGGTAGCACTTGACACCATCAGAAATATCTTGCAACTTTTCATTTTGTATGCAGTAATTAGAGACTGTGATAGGAGCGATGTTCAGCACATTCAATTGTGTTCAAAGTGTCAAAGTGGTTTCCAATCCGGCAGCGTTGGTGGAGGTGAAAACTTTCCCTGAACTTAACTGTCCAAAGCGCCGCGCTCTGCACAGACCTCTTGCTATCATCATGAGGCTCAATGACACCTCATTTCAACCCATTCACAGAGGCCGACTGAATGATACACCAGCCGCTGATAAGGTATTTCAGCTCAGCTGTTTAAGCCACTCGTGTGAAATGGTGTCTCCATTTAGTCGTTCTAATGAACACACACACACACCCCCTCCCCATTTCCTGAGTGGATTAGTGTTAAAGGGGAAGTGCACTGGAGTGGGCTTAGCACAGGGAAAATCTACCTGGAAAGAAAATCCACATGCTCTTGCGAATTCCGATGATAGCACTATTGAGCGTTTGGTGCAATCTTTGTGAGCATGTGCACGTCACTTTAAACATTTCAACCAAGTGAACTGGGGACTGATTACATAAAATAATTTAATTAAGTTTTATCTGATTTCCTTTACTTGAATTATATAACATTCTCCATCAATATCTGAATTTTGAGGATGAAGATATAACTGCAGCACTGTGCTTTCACTGTCTGGATTTTAGCACTACTGGAATATTGCACAAGGACAGTCCTAAATACACTATTACAACTTATCAGAGAAAAAGACCTGATCTGTTTGTCTGTTTCTTGCCAACTGCCCACCAGTTGTCCATCAGAAGCTCAAAATTCTTTTTCAAGCCCGAGAGGCTGATTCATGAACGAAGAGAGGCAAGAGATCAAGCTACAGTGAATTGAAGCCTAATGCTCAATTAGCACTAATTATTTAGAAGCTGGAAATTCACCAGTTCTAATAGAGTAATTTGAGTTTTCACTGCACTGTCATATCCACTCACGGTAACATCTTCAGAAACGATTTGTTTGTGTTGGCACAGATTTGGGTTTTGTTGTTATTATTGTTGATTTATTTTTTCCCATGTATCTTAGAGGCAGGTTTTCATCACAAACCTTTGCTGCACTGTCCAAGGTTATCTGGTCTTCTATTGCTGTGATTTTTATTGACGTTTCCTTGGTTTCTTTTTCCTATTTTATATTTTATAATTTTTTGACTGTGTATTTTGATATTTCTAGAACTGTGTAAACAGTGCTGTATAAACTTTACTGCCCCTGGCTTGTGCTAACTGCTCACACTGTTTACTGCCATTACTGGTACGCCTCTTTCCACCTAACACGCCGATTTCATTGGCTGAGCTGATTTCTCACCTCCACCAACACAGTCTTATCGTCTTACACTTTCTTCTACTGCAATATATACATTAATAATAGTTGAGATTGCATCAGTTGCCTTGTGCATTATGTATAGTATATTCCCTCTGAATTATGTGTGTCTAGGGGATTCTGTTTTGTTACCCCTGGAGGGGTTGCATTACACTCCCACTGAATCTAAAGCAAATTGCTTGGATTTACATAGAGAGCACCCCATGGGGCAGAATCTTAGCTGTGAGTGTCTCCAGCTGTATAAACATGCACACACACACACACACACACTGTACTGACGGTTTAACTTTGGTGTGCCTGGAAACTCTGAAGCAGTTTTGACATGTATTGTTGTTAACTTGTCTCATTTCTGTATTTTTCTCATCAAAGTACTTGAAGTGATGTGTTATGCATGTATAAACCTGTCCAGAAGTTTTAGAAGGACTCTTGGTCCATTTTAACCTTTTAACTTTTAATAATGGGGATTTCTTCCAACCTGGTGTTGAATTGAAACCAACCTTCAGTGGAACTCCCTTTGCTTTGCACTTAAGTAGATTTGTGACACTGTGTGTCACACCTAATGGACATCAAGCTTTCTCAGTGTGCATGAAGTGTGGTTTGTGGCTGTCTGATGGCAGACACACAAGGAACATTAATCAGAATAATGTTATCACTGGTGTATCACTGGTAAATGGGTGAGAAAAGGAACTAAAATGAGCAGTTTCCAGGATATGACTCACCTGGGCAAACAAAATAAACCCAGTGTTTATTTATTTTTTTTTACTTGCTAATAGCTTTTGAACCTTGGACTTGCATCATTTCCTCATTTACCAGAAATGAAGTCTGGTAATTGGCAAGAACAGAAAGCAAAAAATCAATGAGCTTGGGAGGATGTAAGATTAGAGGAGAATATCCTCTACACTGTTAGAAGGCTAATTTGAGATTTTTTTGTTTCTTCCATGCGAGGAAAAATAATAGAAATAAATAAATGAGACGCTCTTTGTTATATGGAGCGAGAGAAGCTGTGATCTGATTTGCCTACAGTGACTGATAAGGAAGTTAACAGCAAATGTAGACACTACATCAGCTCCATAGACAGAAAGTTCAACATGCACCTCACCCTCTGCCACTTTTACTATCTTACCAGTCCACAAGGATGGCTTCTCTTATTCATTCTCTTGTTCACACTCACTCAGTTTCTCACTGTTCCACACTCCGTTATTATCTCGCTCAATTTCACACCCTAAATTGCACATTGTCTATTTCTCATCCTCCGTCTTTTTCTGTGTGACTGTGTTCTTTTATTCTCTCCTGTTCTCCCTTGCTCCTTCTCTGTCATCTCTCTGTCTTTCGTTCCATCTTTCTCAAATGTTTCCCCTTTGCTGTGCTGCCTGCGTCCTCTACGCCTGTGTCTTTCTCCCTGTCTGTCTGTCTACTACCTGCCAGTTCCTTCGGGGAGGAGGGCTCTTTGGCGACAGATGGTGGTCTGCTTTTCATCTCGATGGCGACCCTGGAAGAGAAGCGGGCCTTGGTGGGCGAGAGCAACTCCTCATTGGCCAAGGAGTCAGTCCTTGTCAGTATGCTCCGTCCACTGCTCTCCTCCTCGACCAGTGCCACAGTGTCTCTCAGGGTGTTGCTAGGCGACATGGCCCTAGACGGTGCTAGTGCTTGGTCGTCCTGACTGTCAGTCATTTTTGAGGCAGAGCGAGGGAGGACTTGGACCTGTCCTCCTCCTCCTTGTCCATTGCTCTGTGGTCTTGGCGCAGTGGCCACAATGGCGGCTTTTCCGTGGCCTGACCCTTGGTGGATGTAAACCTTGTAACGTATCATTAAGATGATGATAAACACCAGCACGGAAGCAACAATAATCCCTCCAATGATGATGATCATAGTACCACCCAGGAAGTGGCTGTGCAGTTCTTCACACTGGCTGAACCCAGTGTCTGTGGTGAACGACAGACAGCCCAAAGGACGTGTTGCAGTTAGCGATGTGATGACATCATCAAACACTGCCAGAACACAAAGGTCGTAGTTACGCCCAGCGACAAGGTCCCGAACCAGGAAGTCATTGCTGGTGGAAGGGATCATCCTGCCAAAGCAAAGACAAAAACACATCATTGTCAGAACAACTCTAATCTTAGTTCATGCACATTAACTAAGAGCAAAAATCAACTCAAGAGGTTTAGGATGACATCATTTAGATCTTAACATGACAATAATGACTTTAAACTGTTGGATCAAACAAATTGCGGTTATTTAAATAGATAAGGGGTGTCATATAGCTCACAGGGTTGAGCAGGTGCCCCCCCATATACAGAGGCTAGGCTTAAATTTCAAAACAAAACCATCACTGTAATGATGGTTCATCTTCAATAAGCTAAATATGACAGGGCAGTAGAATGCAACATTTGGCACAGTCCAAAACATAAGTCATCCTTAAGTGACACTAGGGGTCCAAAATTATCTTACTCATCTTAAAGAAAAAAGCACTTCAAACCCCCCCCCCCCCCCCCCCCCCCCCCCCCCAAAAAAAAAAAAAAAAAACAATAAAAACAAAAACATACATACATACATACATACATACATACATAACAATACTCAGTTGATGATGGTTGACATACATGGGGAGCATGCCTCCAATGCTTTGCTCCCCTCTAAGAACACCATGAAAGATTTCCACACACTTTCAAAATTGGCATATTTACCCTTTAACGTAAAAGTGAGTTTTTCAAATGCTAGTGAGTCTGATAGTCCTGCAGCTCCTTTCTTATATTTACTTCTGAGGTGCAAACTGTTTGTGTTTCTTGACTGATAAACAGGTGTTTAAAAGAGTAAAACAGTTGATTATCAAGTTGTAGAAAACGGAAATGTCTTTCAGCGCACAAATCATTGATTCAGATTGTCGGCTGAAAAGGATGACACAATATCTTGCAACATTGCCCCCGCTGACATTACACTGTGGGCGCTCCTTCATCAAACAAATCAAAGCCAAATTACTTCCCTCCTCCTCTCGCTCTGTCCATCTCTTTGTTCATTCACCCCTGCACTGTACCAGTCCAATAAGCAATGAGGGAAAAATCCTTTCCCCAAATGTCTTATCATTGCATCTGTGTGTTCCTTGTATTCTGTTTCATGCTATAACATGAAAGCTGCAGCGCTGACACATGCGCTATCATTATATATTTCCATGCGGTGCTGCCTGTGGCACAACAGCCACCTCATCGTCCTTATTTCCCCAAAGAGCTGGAATTCATAAGCCTGTGATCTGACACACTTGCACAGATCCAACCCCCACAGCTGCAGAAATCCTCATTCTCTGATTAAACACATTCCCGATTCTTCCCATTGTCATCTTCACTCTCGGTCTTTCCCCAGGTAAATATCACGGCTCTTACATGCTTCCCTGAGGGAAACTGATGGGGAAAACAATCACCCTGGTAAACAAGAGTGACACTTTTTCTATGCTTACCTCTGTTGTGCCTTCTCCCTCCTTGTCACACTGCTTTCTCTAGAGATGTTCAGTGAAACTAGTGGAATTGTCAAACATCCATATGTCATTGCTACATTTTCCCCAATGTAGTTTTCTCTGCCCCTGCCCATCTCTCCATAAATGCATTTCCACCTCTGCACAGAGACAGACCGGCCGGGCGTCATAGTCAGAGTGAAGTAGAGCTGATGGGAAGCTAGTGTTGTGTGTGTATTGTGTATATGTGATTGTGAGAGCCAGTGGGCAGCAGGCTATCAGCTGTCCCAGTCACAGGGCCAAGCTCATAGATGGCATTGAACCTTCACCAGGAAGAATTTCTTGTCAGAAAACTCTGTCATTGTGTGTGTGTGTGTGTGTGTGTGTGTGTGTGTGTGTGTGTGTGTGTGTGTGTGTGTGTGTGACCTTGTGTGGTTGTGAGGTCTGGTGTGAGTGGATCCCTGGACTTAGTTCTTAATATGAATTTAAACTGGGAAACTTTAACTGCCATAATATCTTGCCTAAGGGTAACGAGCAGCACTGGGCTGGGACTCCTGTGAGCAATTTCAAAAGGGTGTACTGACTGGAAGAAAAAAAAAAAGTTATAGAAAAAAAAAAGCACTTTTGTCCACCTTATTAAACTCCAAAAAACTACCGGCTGGGAGGTCTCCTAAATGTGTCTGAACAAAATAACACCATGGCTGTTTGTCCGCTCCTCTCATCTTTGCAGTGAGACAAACTAAATCATAGTTTATTAGGGAGAAACTTCAGGGAAATCAATACAAGTCCATGGCTGGCAGTGTCCTTCAGCGAAACCCACAAAGCACTTGTGGGCTGCTAATCCAATATCTGCAGTCACACACACAGCTTTCCATTTTAACAAGTCACCTATTGCTTAGATTTACACCTTTCCTTTTTCTTTTTTTGCTGTTTAATGAAAACACGAGCTGCAACGCAAAGTGAGGTGTGTAGTAGTGTCCTTAGGAACCAAACATTGTGACTCATACCACATTACATAAAAGTAAAAGTCGTGACTGATGATAATTAAATTGCCATGGAGACAGAGGGCACAAGTTTCAATATTTGTGACTCTGTGGCCTCTGTCTGTAACTTTGCCTCATTTCTCACGATTTTTCATGCAGTTGTTTTAGTAATGAAAGACAAATAAAGAAGTTTGAGGTGACAAAGATGAGCATGCATTGACAAAACCTACACAACATTTGTTTCACTCCCCACTTCAAAAAATGAGTACCTTTCAGAGCAGTATGAAGGATTAATGTGGCAGTGCTCCAGCATCTAATCCACTTTATTATTAGCCAGTGTTTTCACTTTGTTGTTGTGGTTTCCTGTTCTTTCTTCAATTAGCTCTTTGTGTTGATTTTGATTTGTTTTATGTCATTCCATAAGGACTAAGCTGCACTGAGCCTTGTCCTTATTAACAGGTGTGCATCTCATCTCCTCACCTTGGCTTTGAGTCTCCACTGTTGGCATGAATCTGTACACCCCCCCCACACACCACTCGACTCGATCAGTACCAGTGCAGATGTCAGGTCATAAATATCAATTATGTTATCACTGAAGCAGCTCGGATCCATCTTATCCAACCAGACTGGTGGAGACAGAATCCGTGCAGTGCTTTGCGAGACCCAGATAATCTTTGCCAACCATCAGCATCACCCTCGCACACAGCTTCTCCTAAGATTGTCAAGAAAAGGTAAAATGTGCTGGAAGTCAGCTTGAAACCTCCCTGGAGGTCCCTGCAGCCCCCCTCCCGCTTACAGGTGCTCCGCTCTTAATCAGATTCAAACCGAGAAATTTCAGCTGCCCCGAGGCCTCGCTATAGGCAGCTGTACATGAGCAACAAAGTGAATGGGTGGGATGAGGTGGAGGAAATTATTTTCCTGGGGCATGGTTAGGAAGTAGGGTATGAGGTAGAAGTGGAAGGCTGTTGTATTGAAACATAAAATACCACCACCTACTGCCTTGTCAACCCTGAAGTAGGGAGTGGAAGATGCTGTGATTTTTCAAGGTTTAACATTCACTGTTTTAACGCCAAATACTGCTTCTGTGTACCAGTCAGTTTTGTCTCTCATTGACCCAAATATATATATATATATATATATATATAGAGAGAGAGAGAGAGAGAACCACCTGAAATAAAGTGAAGTAAGTGATGTCTCATGTTGAGACCTGCTGCTGACACAGGTGCCTGAACCTGAGCCTTCCACTTGACTGGCAGCCTTCTTGTTGGCCACACCAAACTGCTGCCAGTTGTACAAAAGCGATCGCGGCAACTTCAATTATATCTAATGAAATCAGCATATGGCGTGTGATGCACTCACTGGCCGGCATCTGTTTGTGTTTTGTACAACCACAGTTATACAGATGTGCAAAGTTTGATGCAACATTTCCAAGCAATCAATAATTAACTGTGGCTGGGAGTTTTGGGTCTTGTGCAAGTGTGTGATGACTTTAAAAAGGACAAGTACTGCTGGGCCAAGCAGAAATGCTTCAGCAAGCCCATTTGACACTGCATTCATATTGGATGGTTTATTCAGTTAATGGGTTCAACCACGGACACACAAACACACACAGACACACACACACACACAGAGTTAAACAGCTTAATGGATTTCTTTCCCTCACTGTTCACATACACACAACACACACACATGCAAAGAAACAGAGCAAAAGTAATGGTTTGTGCGACTCTCACACACTCTCATGCGCGCGCACACACAGACACCACAAAGCGATCAACAGTCAGTTATATTTTGTCACTTGTCGGTTTATCCTCACACCCACAGGCACACACGCACACGTGCGAACACACAGACAGGAATGTAGCACCCACACGCGGCTAAAACATCGCAAGACTCATTCACACACAAACAGATAAACCATCTCACTGTTTGAATTGAACAGATTAGCACAGCCATGTGATCTGTGTACACATGTACCAAAATACTGCAAGCATGACAATAGTCTGATTAATGTGTTTAAATGATTGCACAAGCTGACAACCCCCTGAAAAATAATCCCCTTTCCTTTTACACTTTATTTAATACTTGAACATGACTAAGGCTGTCAACACATACTGACAGGAAGCTTTGCGTTGATAAGAGCGATTGTTTATGCGGCGGTGAGAGCTTTAACACAGAATTCGTGAAGCTGTGCTATTTTGCGTGTTGCACGGGACTCAGATTCGCACGTCGCTGTGCAGATCACTTCATTTCAAAGCTGGACGCACACAAAGACACAAAATATGAGATGGTTAGTACAGCTGATTATCATTGCTGATAACTACAAATCAGTTGTGTGCATCTGTGTAATTTTGTAATGTGTCGCTACCTGCAATTTACTCATGCACACTGAATATTTCATTAGATATTGCACTTACTCTTATGCATTAACTCTTGCTTCTGCTACTTCATACACTACAGTCAGAACATCTGTGGTAACTGGAGGTTTTAGATGTGGAAAAAAGTCAAAGGACAGCCGCAGGAAGTCATGTCAATGAAAGGGAAGACCCAGGCTACTGTGGATAAGAGTGGAGTAAGTGTAGTATACATTTGAGCTGTACAAAACCATTCCACAGAAACTGTACAAATGTCATCACAGTTGGATTAGAAGCAGAGTACTGCACGCCGCATATGTTCCTGTGGTGTTTGAGCAGCTGTGTGTATTGTGTGTGAAACTGTACACATTGTCCCAGCTACCGTAGTCACTTTCCTTCCTCCTTTCCGCTCGTGCCGCTCTACATCTCTGGGCATATTACCATAATCCAGAAATTGATAAGCAGAAAAACACGAAACCTTCGGTGCTCATTTGCAAACAGATGTCCTCATACATGTGAAAGCACAACGCATGATACTAATACAACAGCAACCAGCTAATCCCATCAGCCCGGCTCTACAGAGCACATACACTGAGATACATTTTTGTTTCTCATGTCAAAAAGTCACCTGCAGCTTGAGCCTTTTTTCAGAGGTCTTTCCAAATTTAAAACGCACAATTCTGGCTCCCTCTTGTAGCTCCCATTTGAACTATCAACACAACAACTCCCATGGTCATACAATTCATTAAGTCTTGCTGGCTTTTCCAAAGTTGTCTTTTCTCCTAGTACAGTTTAAGCTTTTGCCCCTGGTGTTAATAACGCCTATTAATACGAACTGCACCCATATTTCAATGGGTTATTTATAACCTCTGCTGTAGAGTCCAATGAGATTTCAGTGACCAGGGGAAACTGGGGAGCAAGACATCTTCTCCCTGTGCTGCGACAGAGAGCAATCTGTCACAGCACATGTATCATCCTGAATACTGATTAGGCAGGTAATGCTCTGCATATCTTTTTTAGGTGTTATCTGTTTCAGGAAAAAATAAATAAATAAATAAAGTGTTCAGTGCCCTTCATTCTGCTGTCGGTGCTGTTTTACAACTGTCGGGCCTATTTTCTCATTTATCACTACGTTGTCAGAGAATTTATATTGACTACCCCCACCTCCCCTTCATCAGCTTTCCTTTCTTGGCTTTTCATCTCTAACTGCTTTCAACGCCACAGCAATCGAAGACTAGTAATTACTGTAGATTGCTGTCATTTCCCCAGGTTATTCCTCGCCGGTGTGCCGCAAAGCACAACTTACTGTAACTGTGCAGTTTCACCATGGAGCTGCTTTATACCTGCAAAGGAAAATACTCCAGAGGATTTACAGACTTCTTTCCATAAGTTTAGACCAGTCAAACCACAGTTGCTCCTATGGGAATTGGAATTCAATGCATAGACAGATCTGATGTGAAAGATTGTTTGTGTGTTTCGAGGTAATTTGCATATTGACTTGGTTCGATTCAGTCCCCGTGCAGACTAACAGCTCAAAACTGGACTCAATGGTTCTGTGCAAATTCTGTAAACAAGACAACCTACAGTTGATAATTGAAGAAAATGCTGATGCAGGTGGAAATTGGCCATGTAGACACATGCACGCACTGCGTTTGGTATTCAATGCACAATGACACAAGAGCAAGAGGGTGAGGAAGCCCTCGATGCCTGTGGTCACAAATGGCATTAATAGATGCTAATAGAGCTGTTATCAGTGGCTCTACTGTACTTTGTTAGCATGTCATTATTGTGGAGCTGACATCCCTGCCCTGGTGTCAGTCACAAGCTAGAGTTCAGAGTAAGGACATGTAGCGTTTGTGGACCTGGAAAATGTGACCCTTCCTGACTTCCCACCATCAAGCTATCAACTGGATAGGAAACAAAGGAGACAAAGCATCTTTCTTTGAAGTGGACAGACCAGCTGTCAGTACGAGAGAGACACATCATCAGGGGTCATTCGTCAAATAGTCAGGTACTGATTGGACACAAGGCAAAACTAGAGTCTTTTTTAAACAATTTGACTTTATCTATATTTAATTGTAATTTGTACTTGAGCATAAAAAACACTGATTACAAAGCATGTTCCCATCTTCAAACACTGTCCAACTTTTCTATAATTCATCTTTTGTTTTTATGAGGCTTAGTCCACACTGATTTCAATCATATAATAGTGTAGAATGCCTGCAGAGTAATTTTTTTTTTTTTTTTTTTTTTTTTTTTTACATTTTTAAGGCACATGGTGTGGTAACAGACAATTATTTTTCACAATGGCGTCCTCATTATCATAATCAAAGCACTGCTCTGTGATGTCCATTTATCTATAATGTTGGTAATCATTAATTATGTTGTTTAGTCAATTAAACATTTGTGTTATGTACAAGTAATTGAGTGTTGCATGTTTTACTAAAATGAAACCTACATTTGTATTGTTATTTATTTATCTATTAGTTATCTGTTAGTAACAGGTTTTATGTTGCATCTGATGTTTTAACAGGTCACTGTTGTGCGTCTGTTGTGAGTAAACTCAAAGCACACAGCATATACTGTTTGGAAAATTACTCACTCCGTTTGAAATGAAGGGTGAATCCAGCTGCCACCCCTGAGACATGCATCTGCCCCGTCAGAAATATAATGCATATACTGCTGTGATCACTCTACACTACTCTTTTTGACTTTTGAACATGGTGAAGTTTTCCAGTTGTGAGTTGCTTTTGACAAAATCTCAATTTTATCGATACCTGAGCTAGAAGAGCAGAAATGTCCCAGAATATATATTTTTTGTAACCTTTCAGTCATCAAGGCTCCATTCTGAGAGTTTTTGAAGATTATTTTGCAAATGTGCACAACATCAGTCTCTTAAGTTATCTAGCAAAAGTTAAGTACTTTAATTAGCACTTTATTCCGCGTCAACCCGCAAGAGAACAGGCAGACGACACAATCTGCCCCCGACCGCCTACAGAGAAATCAACAGTGGTGCCAGTTGAGACAGTCTGCTGGCCGACTGCCAAGCACCACACAGCTGAGAGAACTGGTGGAGCCAGTTGCCCACTAACTGCACACCGTCTCCAGGGAAACCTCCATAGTCCATTGTGAAGATGTTCCTCTTCCAACATCCCCCACTGCGGGTTCAGAGCAGAAAAATCCCCACAGTGTAATTCACAAAGGGCAAAATCTGCTTCTCTGCTCTGTCCATCATGGGGTTGATGTTGACATAAAATAATACTGTGATGATCACATTCTATAAATAGACACCTCAGTAGCCACTGGTTTGATAACTACACAGTAAATTACACATTTTTTCCCACCGTTCTTCTCAGTTGGTTACACATTTTATTAGCAACTGATCAACACGGCTCTTTTGCTCTGATTTTCATCTTTGTGATTATTGGACGTTGCTTTTACCCCACATTAGCAGTTAGGAGTTTATGAATCTCTTTATTTAGACTCAGGCAGAGTCTTGTTGTCTTCCTCTCGAGCAGAGATTGGAGATCCATTGAATTTGATATTAGATAGATTTATTATTTTAGTTATGAATTAATTATGAGTTGGTCTCTGGAGAGGAAAGGTGGAGCTGCCACTGCCACGAAATGGGTTCATTTGAATAAAAAGCTTCTCTGCTGCAATTGTCCTTTTCTCAGATGTGAACGGTGACAGGTTTGTTAAGTCCACTCGTTACAACAGTGGACCCATGAGGAACGCCACACTGCTGAGTCCTGCGTTACTGCGTGTTCGACAAGTGAGTGTGCCCACTCTGAGTGTGGCTGACATTTCCAGGCCCAGCTTGGTATGTATACTCACGTGCACGTCAGTGTTTGTGCATGAGCCTGACATTTTCATGCTGTCCAGATTCAGTTATGTTGACTGACGGGAGGACGGTTTGTTTGTAAATACTGTCCATCAATCAGCCCTCAGGCGCTCAAAGTGCATACTTCACATCACACACACACACACACACACATACAAGATGTCATGAAGTCACACCCAGAGCCCTGGGTTCTGACTGTTGATCTAAGCAGAGCGTCAAGTGAATATTTATGATAATGTGCCCTGGCTGTTTTTAAATAATTTAATGTGCCAATTATTCCTCCGATGCAGGCGGTGCTGAACAGAGGAGGGCAAAGGGTTTATAGCCAAGTCCCATAGCGCACACACACTCTGTCCGTCCCACTAGACACACTGCAAAAAATGACAAAGAATGTGTCATTGAACTGAGCATTAACGGATGGACTGATATATTGAGGTGCCAGCCAATATTAAACTTCAAATCATACAGCATGACTTACTAAGTCAAGCGTGCACATCTGCCAAAAAGCGGCATCATTGTTCATGACTAATTTTTGAAAAAAGTAAATGGATCCCAGGTTATTGTTTGTGGCCGCAGTTTCCAGGTTTTTCTTGAATGTAACACCTGCAAGCTAGCAGGGGATGCTGTTTAAGCAGCTGCACACAGACAAACTTTTTTTTTTTTTTTTTTCCCCACAGGCCCCCCAGGGTTACCGTAGAGCATGCAGCTCAGTCAGGTATGTGACAAAAGCTCAGTAAGGTCTGGAGAGGAGTAAGAGCACTTGCGGTGTAAGAATTTCTAAGAGTTAGGAGGTGAAACTGACTGAAGGAGGCAGGATCGCCACAGGGAGGAAACTATTAAGCTGCAAAGTAGCTGTTGAGAAAGAACTTATCAATGGGAGAAACTCTGTCAAAATGATTGGCTCCTCTGAATTGCAAGTTGAATATTTCAAAATATCTTCTCAAATAAATGCAGCTGAAACTACTTTGTGTGACAGCAAACCAAATTTACCTGGGGGTACAGATGCATAAGAGTGAAAAATAAAAACAAGATGTTCCCTGGGCACAATTACTGGCACTCTTCAGCGATATCAGCAACCCTCACAACCTCTGAACATTTCATGCAGCCATCTAGAAGCTTCTTGCCCCCGTCTGCTGGCTGTTTCTTCCACCCTTTCGCTCCAATGCATTCAAGCTCTTTTAGATTTGCAGGAGTCCTTTTTTTTTTTTTTACATTGGCAGATTTCAGCTCTCCCAAAGGTTTTCAATGAGATTCAGGTCAGGACTCATTGGTGGGCAATTTAAAACGGTTCATCTTTTCCTTTTCAACCATTCTTTTCTGCTGATGGATGTGAGCTTTGGGTCGTTGTACCGCTGAAAGAGCCAAGACCTTTCCCTCAAACCCAGTTTTCTAAAACCGGGTAACACATTTTGGTCAAAAATGCCTCTGTGATCTTTTGATTTTTGTCGTTCTTTTGATACATTCATTGCCTCCGGAAACACAGGCATCCACACAGCATGATAGAACCTCCACAATGTTTTACTGCAAGTATAGGCTGTTCTTTTCCTTATGGACTTCAAAGCGTAGACCTACTTGGTTTTGTGTGTGTCTCCAGATCAGCCTGAAGCTCTTCAGATGTCTTGCTTGGCATTTTCCCCACAATATTCACCAACTACATTTGCACCATTTTTGATACTTTCTCCAGATGATTGTAACAGCTTTCAGATGACATGTTGTCTAGAAGCCTATGTGTAGATATTGTGTGATTAAAAGAAAACCGTAAAGTTAGAGACCTGCCAGGGATGAGCCATGTAGAGGAAAGGTTAAAACAGTACGTATATAATAATAACTAGGTAAGATGATGTGAGATTTTAGTCCCCAATTGAAGCTAAGTTTTTGGATATACTTTTGCCTTACTTGGCATGTTATACCCAGGAAAATACAGCCTGTCAGACAAGACATCTTCAGAAAATTGGTGTGGCACTACTCTGGGTCACTGTCATTGTACTGCTCATCATTTTCTCTACAGCATGTCAGCTTGCAATGAATATTTCTGCCTGAGATATCTGAAACCCAGGTCATGGTCTTATGCTCCAGCTCCCAGAATAAGCCTATAACTTAAAGCATCATAAAAAGACACTGGGTGGATGTATTTGTTCTAAAGAGAAGGTGCGGTGAGAAAAATCAGTGTGCAGAGAAATGAAACTCAACAGAACCCTTTAACAAATATGTATTTTTCCTGTTATGTTCTTAAGTCGGTGGCATTACAGATGTTTTGCGTGGGATGAAGGTCTTCCACCTCTATATAGCGTTCACTTCCTTCAGTCTCTTAACTGAAGTGAACAAAGAGACTAAACCAACGTCTGAGATCCTGGGCTGCTGATACCTAAGGTGCTTAACATAGGATCCAGGCTATAGATTTCCTAGAGAAAGCTTACATGTGTTAGAGGTCTGAATGAACATTTGATCAAGCAGAAATAAAATCACTTTCAGGGCTTGTCTCTCTTTTTTTTTTTTTTTTTTTTTCGCAGAGCAGATTAGCCATTAGGTAGCACCCAAGGGACAAAATTTGATGATACAAGCTTTAATTATGAAAATAAATGCCACATAATTAATCATTCTGTGTGCGGACTTTCCCTTTGGGAACTGGTGAGCTGAGGGCCTGGTCTTGTTGGCCCCTCTTAGGAGGTGAGCTGTCCTGCTTCATCTCCCCCCTGGGGACCTGAGTCACTATTTTTAAGTTTCCACTGAGCCGGGCTGGATCTTTCTTTACAATAATCCTTCTTTCACTCCCTGCATCCGGCATATCATTTTCATTCCTCTATAGTTCCTCCTCATTCTCTCTTCTCCCCTTTTTAAGCCTCCCTTGTCTTGATGTCTTTCCGTCTCTCTGAGCTCACTCTCCTGCTTAATTTCTCCCATCATCTCCAATTTCTCTGCCTCTCTGTCTGCAAAATTTCTTTTCATTTTCTCTCTCGCACCAACGTGCAGACAGATCAGATTTCAGAGTTAAGAGACAACGGTGTCCTTATATCATTTGCACTGTTATAGTAATAGATGTAACTGGTTAAATCATTGGATAGTTTTCCTATTACCAGCAACAAAAGGCTAAAACCAGATGCAAGAATTTGTATTTTAATTACACACGCTGCACTGATTGACTTAGAAACTTACATATTCACAGTGTTTGTGCTGTGGTACCATGTCCTCTCTGAGGCATTGTCACAAAACAGCTGCTTTTAGTGAGCCATAACACACAGACTTCCTTTCACTGTTTGGAGCAGATACTCTACATTTGGCACTCTGTTAATTCCTGTCAAAACTGCTTTATTATGTAAATTTTAGAAGTGCATGTCTTAAGAATCATCCAAACTGCTGTAAAAAGTATCATAACTTATCCTCTTCCTTCCTTTGTCAGTGTGAGGACAATTGTGTTGAACTGAAAATGCTCTAGTGAGTTAATCTAATACAGACTTACACAACTTACATCTTAAAAGGTAATTAATATTAATTTATGTAGCCACTGTTTCTACCTAGAGCAGCAATGATGTCAAATCCCGAGCTGGTAAAAGTAATTTAACCAGACATGATAAAATATTGATTGGACTTAATTAGTGACTGTATTAACAAAGCATAGATGAAGTTTTGACATCATGTTCTTTGTTTCATTGGTGGGGGAACACTGTGTGCTCTCGTCATCGTCCTCAGTGCATGGCTACACAGCAGGTGTCACAATACAGGTGACTGTGATGTATAAAGGTCCCACCCAACCACTCCCCTTACGACCAACACCCACATGTTACAATACTACATGTAGGTGATCAGTTAAGAGCACTGACAGACCGGTCAGGTTGGCTGTGTGGCCAGCTTGATACAGACATATGCTGCACATATATGAGTTTGTGACTCTGCTCACAATGAAAAACATTACAATCAGTGGTTTTACCCAAGAGCAGTCCAGTCATAAAGAATGATGGTGTGACAATCACTAAACTACATCAACATGATTTTAACTAACAGGAAACTGACTGTGTTGCCATGCCGATGCATGCACAGTGCCGTGATGTTGGTTGTCATCTTGACAAGTCGGACTTGTTTTCCATATTTTGGCCAGGACAAAAAAGAGACTGTAAATACACAGAAATCCAAATGATTGTTGTCATACTGTCTCTAAAAAGCTTGTTCTGAAATGAGGCATAGTTGAATAGCGCAAACCTCCCTGTGGATGATGGCTGTGTTTATAAAGTCTTTTTGTTAGTTCATCATAATTCAGCTTTGAGAGGAGAAGCAGAAATTGACTTTTATGGAATTTGTCAAGATTTGTAGAGATTTCCAGAAGCCTTAAATCATAGTCCGCTGGCCACTTTCATGGCCATGGGGGTCTTAATGGTTCTCTCTGAGACAATTGATATATCAAAAAAATGTTTGCAGCAGTGACTTACTATCAAAGCAGGTTTATCTACATGTGGCCTGTGTGTCGCCTGTCTAAATGAAGAGCACTGTGAAGAGGCCTGGAGGGCCTTCAGGGATCGTGAATGGGTGGCTTGTACATTGTGACCCCATTACCTGAATAGATAAATTAAGAGGAAACTGTAAGTGTCATAGAGCAACACCGTTATTCTTGTTTTTCAGCTTTTTCTCTCTTTATCTGTTTTCTTCCTCCTCCTCCCTCCTCCTAACTCACGTACTCTTCATTTTTTTCAATTTCTATCTATTCTGTCTCACCACCTACTGGTTCAACTAGGCCTCCTTTTGTCCAACATGGACAAAAAAAAAGAAAAACAAGTTAATACTTCAGCAAGTTTTTACAAGGCCATCAATCTCTTATATGAATGTTCCAGCCTGGAATCCTCACGAGGCAACAAAACTTTCACAAGGACATATACAAACAGAGCGAGCTGTTTTTCTCTTGTATCCAATTATCCACAACTGCAAACAACTGTCACTGTTTAAGCATGAATAGACACATTACAGCTTGTAATGTTGGATAAAACCACACTTGCGTCAGAATAAATTACTTTCAATTGAAAGCAGCTGAGATCAGGTGATGCTTTGGGGGGGGGGCACTGGGGCAAGGACCAAAAAAAAAAGCATACATTGCAGCCATAACTGAAGAGGCTGCATTTATGAGTGTGAACTCCAGCTGTCTCCTGCTCTAAACCTATAGACTGTGAGCCAATATAGAGCTGGATCAATTGCGAAGAGCAGAGCATGATTAAAAACCAAATCCAAATTATAGATCCTTACAGTGGAAGAGGCCTGCCTGTTTGTTTTGCAGTCTCCATGCCCTTTGCAAATCCATTTAGTATCTTTTCCATGTTTTTGGAAAGAGGAGTCTTATCGATCCTGTCACGGTTGATGGAGATTAACGCAAAATTATTAACAGAATCTTCCTTTTGCAAACGACTTGTGTCCAGTGTGAATCTCTCTTCATTATAGAATATGTTACCGATTATATGATTTCATTATGGAACACGAGTTCTGGAATCTACGAGAATAAGTCTTGGAAGGTGCAGAGATTTTTGTTTACAGACATGACAGGGGAGATCCTGGAAATCTCCTGTTGTTATTCTATTAGTAAAGGAAGCTGTGATAGGATTAAATCTATACTTACATGTGGCTCACTTCTGTGCCTCATTTCATCAAAGTCAGAGACAACAAGCTAATATCTCTGTGATTGGCTGATTTCTCATTGGAAAGATGAGCAGAAACCAGACTGTCGATCACAAGTCTCAAGAGCAAAGTGTTAAGATCCGATCAGAGAGCTCTGCCGACTTCAGTACACACACTCTCATAGTAACACACTAACAAGAACGATAAGAGGGTATCAGTCATAAAATAATGGTGGAAAAACCTCCAACCTACAATCCTACCCGGAGGCAGCTCTTGGGGCTGCATGGAGGAGATGAAGAATACTGCAACTGCGTTCACTCTGGAGAAAATCATGCGCACTGACTTTTCTCTACTCTTATTTTCCTTCTTGTCCTCAGTGTGTTGACTGTCTGTCTCTCTCTGTTTTCCTGACCCTGCTCCACACAAACCTGTAATCCCACTGTTGTGATTTCTCTAACCCAAAGGCAATCACCTCATGAAGCTTCCCAATGTGCCATCTCAGCTGTTAACTGTGTGATTCAACTTTCAATTCATCAGTCCTTGTAATCAGCCACTCAACACACTCTTAGGAGAAAATCTCAGATAATTATTTTACTTAAGATTTTAAGACATATATATATATTTTTTCTTCTTCTTCTCTGATCGCAGTCCCATCATATCTGAGATACTAATGCAGATGTAGTTGTGGTCTTTTAAGTGAAATGCTGCAGGATAATCCCCATTATTACTGTTGATCAAACTCTTATGTTCACTGATTCTGTTTAAGAGGCTTAGCTGCTTTGTCCACGACACACAGGCCTTAGTCACATTTTAACATATACAACTACGAGTCACACGAGAAGCAACAGAAAAGACCACATTCTTGATTCCACACTGTTTAAACACAGCTACAAAATAAATCCTGATTAACATCTTAATTTGCTCCACTCTCACCAACTCATTAGACAGGGGATTTCTTAATTTTTTGGTTAGACTATCGTTGGAGGATTTTTATCTCACTGGCAGCCAAAAGAGTTGAGGTAAAAATGTGTTGGGAGTCTGTGGTGTTGCAGACTTTGTGGTGAGACATTTGGTCTTTATGCCTCTTTTCACAGTGTGAGCGGACATGGCTAGGAAATCAAAGCTGAGCTAAAGTCTGAGGGTGTCCAGTTCTGTGACATTACGATGGCATTTCTCTTCACAAATGATGTCCTCCCTTTGCTTAACAGATTTCCTTTGTGCAGTGGAGCGTTTTGTGACTAGATTTCAGACAGTATGCCACCAGCTCTCTTTCACAGAAGGCTCAGAGAATCTGAGCTCTGCTCTGATCTGCTCTGTAGATGAAGCAGCTGCATAAATTCCAGCCCTGTGTTGTGGACCATGGAAGCAGCGTACGGCCACAATGCATGAATTTTTATTGACCAGTATGTTTTTATTTTGACCTTCATCTTTAGTCAAGAGCTTTGTGTAGTGACCACAAGAATACATTTACAGATTCCAAGCAGCAGCCAAGAATGAGGTTTATTAACACTGTCTGAGCTCGGTATCTGTGACACAGTGAGGAGCCAGGCAGTCCGCAGGGCTTAGTTAAGCTCCCGCTTCTCTGCATTCAGAGGAGCCAGCTGAGGTTGTTGGGCACCTGGTATGGATGCCATTCCCTCATGTGCATCCCCTTTGAATGTATACTGGCCACGGCTGACTGAGAGGACAGCCGAGGGCAAGGCCGGGACATGCTGGAGAGGCATGCTGGAGGGGGTTCCAGCTGGCAGGCCAGCTCTCTGGGATCCTCCAAATGGAGCAGCTGCTGCAGAGGAAGATGTGTACATCATGCTGCCGGCTCAGTTGGTGTCTCAAATGTGGAATGAAAGTGAAAGTGCAAGGTGTAAAATAATCTACTGCCTTCATAAAGACCATATTGTTACCTCAGTCAATATGCCCACATTTCCAAAACTTGCTGATGAAATCTAACCAAATAGTTTTCCTGACAGGTTGGCATGACTCAGTAAATGACCAGAGATGGATCTCTTTTCATCTGCACATTCTTCTCCACCAAAACAGACCTCTCCAGCTGCTAAACCTGAGTGAAATTGAAAAGATGAGAAAAAAAATCTATCACTTAGTCAGGAGCTTCATGCAAGTTGAAAAATTGCATTGGCTTGATGCCAACATTTAACATCTAACACCTGTAGTTTACCTGTTTCTAAAAGGCTGATTTTAATGTTGTTTTCTCATTGTGTTTAATGCTTGGGAAATGAATAGATTCTGGCTGATGCTTCCAGGTAACTCCCCTGACACAGCTCGATGGCAAGCAATAAGCATTTTTCCTTGTTCACAAGCATGAACATTTGACATGTAGATTTTTTTCTTTCTTTCTGCTAAAAGAAGCACTGGCCTTGGCTCACGCATGCTATACCCTCCAATATCCTAATTGTGTCCAAGCTGTTAATGTGAATGTAAATATGCCGTCTTTCTGTATTATTTTCAACAATGAGGTCACAGTGGTCTTATTTTAGCGCTGAGCACGCTGCACAAATAATAGCACTGTGAGCCCAAAATTGGAGAAAGAGTGAGTGGTTGGGGAGCAGGTGAGCATATTAGTGTAGTTTTGATAATGATAGTAAATCTCATTACCAGTATTGTGTGTTTAGAACGCATGCAGCGGGGAAATAACATCCCTCCACGGAGGACAGAGGTTGAACACAACATCTTGCTGCTCGGTATGGAGCGTAGCTTAGGGGGCAGGTTGTTAGCGCCACGCACAATGCAAAGTGAATGAGGAAGAAAAGGTAAGTGGTTGCATAAGAGCGCACTGGAGCTGTCTTTCCTGTGGCTGACGTACATTTCATGTGCCCAGTGGAAGCGCAGGCACAGGGATGGGCTCGACAAATGGCACTTGTGAGCACAGTTATAAGTAGGTCAGTTGATTTAATGGTGCTCTACACCTGAAGTTACATTAAATCTCCAAAAGCTGCCTGCGACGTGCTCTAATATACCACTGCAGTGCATACTGGTCCTGTCACTGTGTGTTTATGCTTTAGTAAAGCTAATCTTCACTATTAACACTGTGCCCTTAAAGATAGAAAAAAAAATCAATATTGTTCTTTGGTAAATTTGATTTGACAGTAAGAAATACATGACCTTCATTCTCACTGAGTCAGAGAGCAGAGGATGACCAATATGAGATAAAATCAGTGCTAATCCCCGGTGTCATTGTTTGCAAACAGCAAAACCAGGTTGTAACATTCAGTTTAAACACTTCATATTTCACAGTCTTCTGAATGCAGCCCTTTGTTAGCAGACCTCTTGTGCGAGCTAAGTAATCTGTGCTACTAATGCAGATATATAGGATTTACCTATGGCTTAACAGTGATTGAGGGGAGACAGTGTCCTTTATGGGAAAATACAAAAGTAATTTACTGAGTTAATCTCTGGAAGGAATTGAAAATGTCATATATTTGATGAGCAAAAGAAAAAAAGATGACTATATACAGAGCTTTCCACAAGCACCGGCTGCAGGCCATATAGCCGACTACACAATTAAGTCCAGCCGGCTACTTTAATGACTACTGTTTTCATAGCCTTGGCTAATGATAATGTATTATTTTTCGATTTTAATAAAATTAAATGTTTTTCTAACAGACTGACAATAATGTCAAACTGAACCGCGCTCATTAAAGTTGTGATTCGCTCTGCTTGTACTGATAATAACCACAAATTACTCTGATCACCGCCGACTTCGTTGCTCACAAGTGAGAGAAACTCATCCGCGGCCCTGACATGCGGTGTGTGTGCGCTTAGCCGAGTTGGTGTGTAGTGTCTGGGCCCTCGGAGGCATCAGAAGCAGAGCTCAACAGATGCTTCTTTTTTCACCATAAAAACAGTACGTCCTTACTCAGGCTATCCACTGCAAATTTCATCAGTTTAATCAGTGCATATTCAAAAAAAGAGATGCCAAAAGAAAGCCTCGTTTAGCCCAAAACAATGTTCTACCGGTAATCCAGTCTTCTCTTCAAGCGTTCAATTAGAACAAACTGTGACACGTGAGAGTGTATTTTCATACACTTCATCAGTTACACTAAAGAATAAAAGAAGATGCAATATGTTGTTGTAATAATATGATTATGATATATAGAGTAGATATTGATGGTGATGATAACAATAATAAAAATAGAGCAAATGTCTGAGAAATGAATATAGCCTGCCTATAATGCAGGCACACTTAGGCTAATAATGATATGCGATGGCAAATATATACACACATGTTGTTGTTTTCAGTACACCTGCCATTTCAGTTTATTCTGATTTTCACTTATGGTGCTATGCACCATAAGTGCAAACCTTCACTGCACTGGTTTACAATATAATCATCCGCATTCTGTGCAATAGTTTTACATGTGTTGTCCAGTCTGCCCACGCTCTTCTTTACAAATGATATATACAGTACTTTATCTTCTCTACAGCTGATAACTGAGAGCTGTTTTATTGATCTCTGTAGGGAAATTGCTTCTCCACATGTCTGCAGAGATCAGAGTTCATGGTTGGCTGTAGGCTCAGTTGGATATGTCTTAATAAAGGACAGTCCAGCAGGACAGACTGTAAATACCAAGGTCCAGCAGTGGTCGTCTCGCCCATGCTGCTGCTCCCAAACACAGGGGAATTTTAAATCAGGGTGATGTTTGTTTAAGGACTGCACTGCACATTGAAAATAGTGTATGTCCTAACCCTTCTGTTTGAATGTAGAAGATAAAGTCCCTTGTGATGACTACCAGAGTAATCTGCTCTGCTCTGCTGCTGCTCTATAGTAATGGTCTTTGACTTAATACTTTGACCTTACCGCCACATTTGAGGACAATGGGTGACCTTTATGGGATAAATACATGAAATCATGTCATCTTTTTATATAAATACTGTACTTTAATAATGGCCTGTGTTGGAACATCACACACACACACACACACACAAAAATCTAAGCTTGTATTAATCCTTACCCCTCTACTGTGGTAAGTGTGTGTTTAAAACACACATTAGCATTTGCTTGACTGATCCTAAACATTTTGACATTATGGTAGAGGTAGAGCTTTTGTATTGACATAATACCAGTGCAACATGTTACTGTGGAAGACATAACTTGATTATTTGAAAATCAATAAATAGCTGTACACAAAGTAATACAATAATTGACTCAAATGTATTAAAAAATGCTTTCACGGTATTCATGTGGAGAAATCTGGATTTATTTTTCCACCTTTTTTCTGCTGAGGATGATTTACACATGGAAAAGGGAATCGTCCTCAGGTGAGACCTACATTATTTTACACTCAGTATGCAAATTTAGATTGATTGGACATTTGTAGAAAAAATGATCTCAGCCAATCACATATCTGAAATCAGTTTTAATTGCATCCCCATGGTTTGCATATTGAAGGCAAAATAAATGAGGCCACTGCCCAGGGGAAAATGGTGACGGGGGAAAGTACGTGTAATTACATTGAAATTTATAAATACATTCTCCAGCCACATGAATTATGATCATGTGCCCCTTACCTATGGATTATCTATGAATTTAAGTGATATTTACTGATTTCTTCAACTTTGGTTATGGATATGTCCTGTTAGGAAAAAAAGAAAGAAAAAAAAATCTACATGAAATCACCATGTTCATTCCTTCCACATGAAAAGATTCAAAATCCAAATGCTCAGTAAAAACACCGAGCTTCACAACACCAGCTACTTCTGTGTGACAGTACTCAGCTGTTTATTATCTAAAATAGTTGTAGAGGCAACAACTAAACAGACTGCATCCTCACACTACTGTTAAATACGGTGATTAAGTAACTGCAGCATAAAATGATGGCGCTTCCTCTAGTAATGGCCTGCACTGCTCTTTCTAAAACTGTCTGTCTGACGCAGCACAACATGATGTCTTTATCAAAGTCAAACACCCGTAAAACTCTTGAAGCCGCTGTTGTTTCATAAGATGCGTCTGAACAAACTGTAGAATTTATTGACCCCATAACTCTAATCTCCCTCTCTCCCTCTCTCCCTCTGCGCTGCCTCCCGTTCCATCACCCCGGCAAACAGGAAGAGATAATCTAGGCAGAGATTATTCCGAGATTAGTTGTGTCTACTCTGTGTTGTGTGTGCGCGCGCGCTGCGGTGGCAGAGCTGGATTCACATAGTCGACACATAGTCAGGCGATGAACGGAGGGATGGAAGAACAGATGCAGGGACGGACTGAGGGAAGATAAAAAGACAGGTGGGCAGATCCGCAGTCAAACATAGAAAGATAGATGGCCTGACACAAAGAGAGAAAAAAACAAATAGACAGGAAGGCACATGGCAGACACTGACATGTGGCCCTGCCTGAAAAAGCTTGAGAGGTTGTCAAGTTGGCAGCCTACCATTTATACATAATAGCCAGCATCCTAGCTGGTTATTTTTATTGTGAACTCTGACCTGTGCTGCTATCTTGCCCTCTTTTAAAAGCCAGTTACTAACCCTCAAGTGGCAGTGCATGGAGCACACTGACTCATTCTGTTATTTCCTGTATAAGTATCCTTATGGCAAGCACCAGCCATACAGTAAATACACTATGTTGCATGATTTATAAAGTTTGTGTTTTACTGCTCCATACATCAGTGATCAGGGCTAAGCCAGTGTCAGCTGTCCAGAAATAGCACCAGCCACACAACAATGACTATAAAAGGCACAGTAAAGGTCAAACAGCAGACACAGAATTCAAAAGGCTATCAATGCCAATATTGACCTAAAGTGCAGTGGGTGTCGGCTGTGATGGGACCAGTCCACGTTAAATATAGTTTCTTTGTCAGTGTCGGAGTAAAGGTTCACTGTTTCTGCTCTATCAGTGACATTCATACAGTTCACACTGCCAACCCAGAGCCACAGCAATATCTGGCCTCATGGCCGTATCACATGAGAATGAGCTCCGCGGTGCGAGGTCTACACAGTTTGTATTTTAGAAAAAGGAGAGCACTGAGACGGGAACAGTGCTGCATTTTGGTGATAGAGTCCAAATGAGGACAGAAAAAGGTTGGATCTGTTAATCCCCCAGATTTAGATTCAGTCAACTTCATACCAAGAGGGGGCAGTTCCTTTGCAGCTTACCCAGTCTGCACAGATGATATTCATTTTCACATCACTCAGTCTTTGGTGTATCAGGACAGGTTGGCCTCCCCAGTGAGAAATACTTCTGGTCCTTGACAAGCTGTTTTGAAGTTATTATCTTTACTTCGAGTTAAGACTCCTGAACTCCTGAACATGACAGCCCTGATGAAATTCATAGTTTTTGTTCCTGTGAGAAAGAGAGGCTTGTTTTTAACAACATTTTCAGCATTTTTCTTTTTTTTTAAACTCGCCCTCCCTTTGCACGAATTGTCAAACTGACATTTCTAGGTTGCGTATTGGTCAAAACCTTATGTTTTGTGTGTGTGAGTGTGTGCAGACGGATCCGTGTGGTTCCTCCACTGACAATCTTATATTGTTTGAAAGGGCAACATGAAGGACCTGGAGTGTCCAGACTTGGGTGAATGCAATACATCAGCTGCTGATGTGTAACGAAATAAAAATGATGTAGGAGTTGTTGACACTTTGGCGAAAATTCTGTCCCGTCCCTATAATGATAGACAGCCGGACAAAGTTAGACATGGAGGGGGGAAAAAAATCATGTTTTTAGAACAAGTGCTGAGATTGAACTCAGTGGACTTTTTTCATTGACCTGATATTTTTCTGTCTGTGGTGGAGTCTACCAATCTAATGTTAAAGCTCTCACACATAAAACATCTTCACTAAGACATATAAAGTAGGGATTATAATTCATTTTATAAATCAAGCATTTCATTTGCCAAAATCTGGCCAAAACACTAAAAACAATATCACTACTGACTCTCTGGACTAAGTTGTAAGCACGTACACTGCACTTACTTATTTATTATCATCAATGACAATGTGAGGGGCACATGCTTCTTGTTGAATGACTGATCATCAATTTTGGTTTTATAATACTCTATTATTTATGAATATACTAGTGCAATACTACCTTAATATTTGTGAATCAAAGTCTATCCAAACTTTTGGCTGGTACTGTGCACTGGTATTACTTATTTATTTTGTCACCTGTGGGCATACACTCATTCTGAACCACACACACGGTTTCTCACACACTTGGCCAACTGGTCTGCACTGTCCATCTAAATTAATAATATGCTTAAAAGACACTGATAGACACGCACATAGACTCCTGCAGCTCCAAGTAAATAATGTGCAAGGGCAAACACACATGCATGTACACACACACACACACACACACACACACACACACACAGGGAGTCACTCACACTGTGACAGTCATAACCACGCAGGGGAAAAATGTCAGTCTCTTTGTCAAGCAGAAGAGCCTGACAGAATCAATTAGCAGGCAGGGAGAATGGAGAATACTGGATTCAATTAAACTGACAGCTTCCCCCATAGGCACACCACTCACTGGGCCATTATTCAACCAAACTATGTGTGTCTGTGTGTGTGTGTGTGTGTGTGTGTGTATACTTGCATCTGTGCACGTTCGAGAGAGTGTCTGTGTGTATTTATCTTGAGGATGAACTAATTTCTCTCCATCCGCCCCGAGGTCAGCTAGCTCTGTTAGGGATTTGGACACACACAAACACAGTCGAAACCTAATCCCTCCTTCAGCCATCCCCACCAAACCACACACACGGAGTCGATAGTTTAAACAGCTGCTTTGGTATCAATACAGTGGATTCATAGACTGCATTAGCATTAGTAGGAAAAAATGGCTCTCTGACACTGGCTCTGAACAGAGCACCAGGAAGGTCACATATTTCTATCAGTGTTGATTACCAGCAGACTTACAGTCGCAGGCGGGGACGCTCCGGCTGCCGAGCGTTCATGGCTTTGCCTGGAGGCAGCGCTGGAGTCCAGGGATGTTAAAAACAACGTATTTCAAAATCAATGAGCTGAATGCAGCTGCAAATATACATAATGTATGTATACAAGAGGCAGCGCATTAGCTAGGGAGGTTGCACTTGATTGTTGGGAGTGTTTATTGCACACAGGGCACTTTATTTAATCAGTGATTTGGAGCACCTTGGCAAGTCGTTTTAGTTATTTAGCCATTCATTCGTGAGGTGAATGCGTCTTTCTTGCTGACAATGTCCATAAGCACATAATACGTTTCTGAAAGGCCACCAACGCAAGCTACCTACAGTCTGCACAGACGTGATCTGGATTACAGTTTGCAGTCTGGTTTATCTGTCGCCGTCCCCGCCACTCTGCCTGCACTGAATTATGAACAGAGCCTCTACTCTTGTCTCATCTGTTATTCAGCTTGTACCACACACAGAGAGAAACAGTTATCATTTAATTTCTAAAACAAAATGTTCAGCAAGCCAAAGTCATAGCTGAATGAGACAATGAACCTAACCGGATGGCTTTTTGTTTTTGCTGGGAGACTGGGGTCACAAAGAGCCTAGTATCATGTTGAGAGAGAAAGTATTGTCTGTATCTATTAAAAAAGATTAGCTGAAAACACACACATTTTTTTAATTTTTGCAGATAACACACTATCTAAATGAAATTCCAATGGAATCAGAAGTTTTAAGGGAGCGAAGTTTGACAACTACTGATATTAAGTTCCATTTTATCTATGTTTACAGCACATCCTCCGTTCCTCTAAACTGTAAAAGTATGTGTGTCAGATGGTCACATGGAGTTAATAGAGGCTACAGACTCATAAAAGCGGCTCCACATACTGTATCTGTAGCACCACTTTGTCACTTAAGTCTTCATTCTCACAGAGGAAGTGCTGCATTTGTCCTCTGTGCAAAGAAAACAACACAGTGGTGAAGGTTTTCACAGTGATGCCTGGCAAGAACTACATTTTTTGTGCTTTCAAATGCTGTTTGGAGATTTGTAGGACATTTGGTGTCACAGTTGTGTCCTCACATTAGACGCAGATGTAGGAGCTTACATGTAAAGATCTGAAGATCTGTGATGACGTCAGAACAAAGATGACGACAAAAAGGCAGTATGGAGAGGAGGACCTGATCCAAACTGCAGTTTCTTTTCTCTCTCTCTTTAACAAGTTCCATCTTCATTTTCCTGCTTCACTTGCTTATTTTAAGGACAAACTGGAACCCACAGATAAGCTGTAAATCACACACAGTGTTGACATTA